>JASWHV010000020.1:2622822-3222822 GCA_030760725.1 Neostapfia colusana | reverse complement strand
TATGTGTTTCTAGGTATTAACTAGGCCAACTTAAAAATATCTTGGCTTGGTTAAACAATCCAAAACATTATATGATTTAGTATGGTAATCCTAGCAGTAAATAGAATGATATATGAGTCTAGATCACAAGTGATAATAAATACCAGATTCAGAAAAAGAGTGACCCGCTCCATTGAACCATTTTCCTCAAAATCACGTTTGAAGAATTGGGCTGTTTCCATGTTCACTCCCATAGCAGCAAACACAATAGCGAAGTTGTCGTCTTCACCACTCTGGAGGTTATAGATGTCAGGACAAACAACTCAGATAAGTGTCTCATTATGCACCATATGTATGTTTCTCACAAGAATAACGGTAAAAATTGCCAGGAATGGTGCTAGCTTTTTAAGATAATACAGACAAATCATGTGCAATGCAACTTAATCAAGAACAGATGATGTTCATGAATAGCACAAGCTATTAGGCTTTATGTGAAGAGTTCTTCTACGTGGTGTGGGAGTGCCTGTCTGCACACGTGTGCATGTGCGTGCTGCTGAGGGGAGACATATGGCAGTACCTCTGCATGTTGGCTTTTCTCCAAACGCTTCACAAGACCAGCCTGACGGCAAATTTGAGCAGCAATTTCATTATGAGGGAGCCCAGCGGCAGAAAAGAGGGGAATCTTTTGCCCTCGAGCAATAGAGTTCATGACATCGATGGTTGAGATCCCTGTTTGGATCATCTCCTCTGGATAGGTTCTCTCACTGGGGTTAATAGAACTTCCTGAAATAAATGTCAGAGTACATGATCCACTATTCTCCAATTTATGTGCACCCATCTTGCATCAGAAATAACTTACCAGAGATATCCAAGTAGGCCTCGGGCAATATCGGGGGACCATTGTCAATGGGTTTTCCAGAACCATTAAAAATGCGCCCAAGCATATCGAGTGAGACAGGAGTTTTCAAAACCTGCAAGATAAAACAGTTCCGGGTGCACAATTAGAAGACTCGGTGATTTATCAGTATGTAACTTGCCATACAGCAAAAGGGATGTGTGGGAAAGAGGTCAGGTACCTCGCCTGTGAACTGCACAGTGGTATATTTGTTGTCTATTCCTGAGGTCCCTTCAAAGACCTAAAGAATAAAAGTTGTTCAGTAACAAACATAGATATCACAATTTCTAGTTTACGAGATAAAATGCATCTAACCTACCCTAATTTAAAACAAAGATTGAGTGATTCTTTGTCATAAAAATAAACAACACAAAAACGAAAATAACCTGCACGACAGCTTTTTCACCATCAACTTCAAGAACCTGACCACGTCGAGTGGTGCCATCTCCAAGTCGGATGTTTACAATTTCCTGATACTTTGGGCCCTAAAAACAGTTGAATGGGAAAGGATGGTGAGTATGGGAGACTAGCAGATAGACTAATAAACTGTAATATTTGGAGCAATGCTATCATCGGCAAATTCGAGGAGCTCATTTTTATACCTTTACTTTATCCAAGATAACCAGGGGTCCCGCCACACCAGAGACGGTCCTGTACTCTGCATAAGTAGACAAGTACTTCTAAGCACAGTCTTTGTTACACTGAAAAGAATGTTCTTCAAACAGTATGCATAATGAAAGATAAGGCAATAGCTCCTATTAAGGGAAAACATAGAACTTCAACACAAATATAATTACTTTCAAGCAGTATGGAGTGATATATGGCCAGAACGTTATAAATCCGTGCAAGGCAATTCTGAATCTAACTACGGCAAATACATGTGGGCATACGTCAATATATATGACAGATAACTGAAAATTCATGAATCGAAGCTTTCAGTGGGCCATAAATCATATTTACTTACAGACCAATATAAGTATATAAGTGAATAGAGGGAAACTAAAGAATCAGCAAGCGAGTCTTGGAGTTAACGAATTGACATAGCGTTGCATCAGTCAAGCTGCAAACTATAAAGGCCAACTGTTTACAAAGAACTCGATGCATCATTAATCTTTATTGGCACGTTATATGCAATTCTTCAACAGAAGATATGTGAGATTGTGATTTCAGTTGTGTGTTATTAGGGTAAGCAACACTGCTACATAGGAACAAGTTCAATTGTCGGTGATACACAACAAGCTGCAATGCCATACTAAGATCCATTGTCTAGTCGCTTAAACCCATTTTTCTGTAAACAGTATTAGTGCTCTCACAGCTCTGAAAATATTTCTTCTCCAGCAAAACAGCAAAATAAGTTCTCGCCTACAAACATAAGCATCCAAACCAACGACAACGGTACAGAGCAGGTGCGACGTGACTAAGCATCACATCCACCGCCACATCTAAAGAGTCAGACAATGGAAGAGCTTGGATCTCTCTGCTGGAGCTGTAGGATAAGACTCACCCATGCCGATCTCCAGGGTTCCCTCCTCCATGTCGGCGGCGTCCTTCACCAGACCCATGATGATCTACCTGCAGCGAGAGAACGGCGTCAACCAAGCAATCAGAGTCGAGAATCGCAATGATCCGTGATTTCGCCGCCAACCGCGCGGATCAGTTCGACACTTCCGATCCAGGAACCCCAAAAATCACCAGAAAGCAAACCGAGCTACGACTCCGCCCACGGCGGCAAGTAAATCCGGGACAAGCGGATTGGATGGGGCATGGGCATCCGTCCACCCGAGAAAGTAAGAGCAGGGTATCAGGGCAAAACAAAACAGGCGACCGGCGGGAGCATGGGCTACGGCCTACTAACCAGCAGGGAAAGGGATCGGCTCAGCGACGGGTGGATCTCGCACCCTGCGCCGGTGGTGTCCACGGCGGTGAGGACGAAGACGAGGATGAGGGCGGGAAGGGATGAAAGGCGTACCTGGATCTGGATCGCGGCAAGGTTGGGGAAGAGGAACGTGCCAGGCGTCGAGGAGGTGGCAGATCGGATAGGCAAGCAGGGCACGACGGGGACGGCTGGGAGAGAACTGAAGGAGAGGAGGGGAGGAGAAGAGCAATTAATTGACGAGAAACAATTATCAAAGAGCCCGTTTTGCGCGTGTGCCCTGTAGCTATACTGTAATTCGTGGTACATCCCAACCTGGACTTGGTGAATATACTTGGAAATCTGGTTGATTTGTTTGCGGCCAGGAATTGTGGTTGATTTAGCTCGACAGAAATTGGAGTACCTGGCTCAACGGCATCCTCACGACACTACCCACATGAAAATTCAATGACATGTGGGCCCTAAGGGTATATTTCATTGACACGTTTGATGTATTTTTCAATATGGTGGACCAGCTCTTTTGCATTGTCGTTGAGGTATATGGAGCGAATTTGAAGTGGTTAGTAACAGAATTTTCAAATTACATGACAACCAGGCATGTTCACCGGCGGTTTCACCATTTCACCAAACCGGCAGTTCATTTTTGTCCCTGAGCTACTGTTCATCACACTCGGTTACTGTTCATTAAAAAAAACTATGGCAGTATGGCCTCTAAAATCTGAAATTCAAATCTAAATAAAAAATTTCTGGAAAAAATTAAACATGAGCGATGCTTTTGTCACATGGCTTGTGGAATATAAGAGTGTGACAAGACCTCGGGCTACATGTGCAAATAATTAAAGATAAGGTGAACGGTGATAAGTGGAGTATTTTGTGCCTTTTTACAGTTTATAACCGTGAAGGTACCTTCTTATCTGCAGAAAATAACGAAAACATTTGTTCATGCACGCTTTGGAGACCTAGCTAGTATTGTTAAACATTTGCACTTTCAGTTTGAGCAACCCCGCCCGTTTCTGCAGAAGGCCCTTTAATTTATAAAAAAAAATAGCATCTTAGAGCTTGAACCCATCACATCGAAAAAACCAATTCTTGGATCCATTTTCCAGTCGGATGTGAAAAGATATTAATAGGTTGATTGAGACATCGTTTTGTCATGATGTCTGGGGCCGTTGTCCAGTTTGCGCAATGAGAGGGGCACCACGAATATGTCTGTTATTCGATTATAGAATGAAGGTAGCCAGGTTATTTTTTTTCGTGCCTTGAGAGGCAAATGACGTTTTTCTTTGCAATACTATAAAAAATAGTGGGCGAAAAGAAGGCGCATCTCGGGAAGAACACGGCCACAAAATTCACTTAACTGTGCAGTCTCATCTGTTTGATTCAGTCGTCCGTCAGGTCCCTAGTTTGTAGCATTCGTGTCGTTTCCAAATTGCCGAAGAGTCTGTAGAAGGGCCCAGTTAAACCAATACTTAGGTTTAGGTACCTTGCACACGGCAACTATTAAAATTTTCCTCCTAACTGTTTAGGTTGCCGCTAATGCTCGATCCTGTTTACAGACGATCAGTTTCACATGCAGATATCTCGTTGACTTAAAATCGGGCAAAAGTATTCAGAAGAACAGAGTCCCCTGCTCTATTCAAAGCTCCACGATTTGAGTGATCTTTCCATGCATGATTGCTACCGCCTACCGAAAACAATAGTAGCGACTGCTCCTTCTTTGCTGGTGGGTTGAATTCGGCTTGCTGTCGTGTTTGGGCTTGGGTTGAATCATCAGAGGAATACCAGATTACTAAGATTGTATTACATGTATGTGCAGATTGGGGCCGCGGAAATGGAGTACGCGGCGGCCACGGCTGTGGCTGCCCGATGGATCCTTGTCAGGTGGACAGACATCGCTCTTCTCCCGTGGACGTGGCGTGGACGGATGACGACAGGATTCTACTCTGCATCCCCCATGGCTCAATCCTGCTTCGGGGGCAGGGCAGAGCTCTGTTTCCTGATGCAACACAAGCGACGGCAGAGCTGCCGGTTGCCCGCCACATCTGAGGTGACCATCCTCATCGGTCCATTTAATTAAAATAAATGATATTTATGACAGCTAATTTAGTTTAAATTAAACTATATTTTTTTTTCTAAACATTATTTATTTCAGAACGAGAGAGTATTTTTTTTTTAAAGTTCTATCCATCATTCGTATTTGATTATATCATACTCAAATGCCTTATATATATGATGAAAAAATATATATATATGGTTGTTCTGGGTGAAATATGGAGTATCTTACAGGGCTAGCGGGCTGAACTGTTGGATCTGTCGTACAGGTACAAATTACTGAATGCACTTATTCAGTGAATATTACAGGCCGGTTGATTTTCCAATGCAGTAACGATAAAACCATGAACCTTGTGTTGTTCTCAACAAACGACCTAAAAGTAAACGGTACGTTCTTAGTTGCACTACTGACACTACCTACTTTAGTTCAAGCTTATTTGGCATCTCGATGTAAACCAGAGACAAATATGCAGTGTCAGCGCTGTTTTGGGTCAAATCAGCTAGGCTTTGGTAACTCAAGACCTCCTTGTAACAATCGTTAAACAGTGAATGTTAGTTCATCGAAGTCCAAGATGCATCGCCAAGAAACGGTAAAAGCACAAATAAACCAAATGGAAACCACAACGGCATCCTCAGGATCTTTACTCTAGAACCAAAACACACCCCTAGGAGGCTCGGATAGGATGACAGATAAGCCAAATAAAGCGCGGGCGTCATCATCCTGCCTAGCTATAAAGGCATCGGCATCGTCTTCATGGCCGCATGAGCGAGCTAAGCGAGGCCAGGGCCATGGCGAGCTGGTTCAGCTGCTCCCGGAGCGCGACGCCGGTCCAGCACGTGAAGCTGGTGTTCCCCGGCGGCCACGTCGAGCTGCTGGACCGGCCGACGCTGGCCGCGGAGGTGATGGCGCGGCACCCGCGGTTCTGCGTCGCGCGGCCCGACGTGTTCCGGGAGCCCGTGGGCGCGGTCGCCGCGCCGGACACGGTCCTGCAGCTCGGCCACAAGTACTACGTCGTGCCGTCCAGCACCGTACGGAGGCTGCTCAAGTACTCGTCCTCCGGCCGCTCGCCCAGCAGCAGACGCCGCGGCGGTGGCACCGTTACGCTGAGGACGCACCTCGCCAGAGAGAAGGGGTACAGGGTTGGCGGCAGGAGGTGGTTCTGGTGCCTGGTTGGCAGCGAAGATCAGAGGCCTCGCCGCCGTGAACGTGAAATCGTCGGCCATGTCAGCAAAATCGAGACGGTCAGGGAGCTTGACGTGAGGGAGACTGAGGAGGACGGGAAGGCTCCCAGAGAGAGATCGCCGGGACGGCGGCGGCAGCGAGGCGCCTCGCCGGGGAACTCGGCTTCCTATTCCTGGCAGCCGAGTCTTCACAGCATAACTGAAGAGTAGCATAGCTGTGCCGCGATTTGGATGATTTCCGGGCCTGTGCTCAATCATCACTGTTTCAAAATTCGTGATCTCCCGGCTACACAGTTCAGCGCGTTTTTATAATAGTATTGCAGCTTTAAGACGCGTGCCTGGTAACTGACACCGTATATACCGATCATGCATGCGGCAAATAAACATCTGGCATCTGGGAGGAATAAAATATTCGCTAGTACTATCCTGCGACATTTTTCCAAGTTCATAATATACAGTTCACAACCATTTCCCAGAAGGAAAAAAAAACTATCTGGCACCATAGAGTTCTAATCATTACAACCATCTGGCATCATAGAGTTTTCATCCCATAAGTTTCATACGCAGGTAACAACACAGTACTGGAAAAATACAGCTCCTTGCCTGCCCAGAACAACAGTTGTTCATTTCCTTCCTTTCGGTGTGAGGTACACTTGTAGCGGGAGCAGTTTGTAGCTTGTGAGCTGGATGGTGTCGACCTTGTCCTCGTCGCCTTCCTTGAGCCTCCAGGCGAACTCTTGCACGAACCTCGCGATGGACACGCACGAGATGTTCATCGCCTGCAAGCTGCCAGCACAGACCCTCCGTCCTGCGCCGAAGGCCATGGTCTTGTACATGTCGGCAGCCTCAAACCTCCCATCCAGATACCTTTCTGGCTTCCATTCGTCCGGTTCGTCCCAATCATTCTTGTTCATGTTGCACCCGTACAGGTTGATTACCATCTAGCACAATAACCAGCGCCTTGAACTCCAGTATTGATACTTAACGTTATGCAACATTAGCTTGCTGATAGTTATGCATACCTCTGTGCCAGCTGGAATGTCATAGCCAGCCAAGGTGGTATTCTCATGGACAAATCTTGGAGGCACCAGAGGAACTGGAGCATGCCGCCTCAGGGTCTCATGGAACACGGCGTTCAAGTAAACCAACCGTGGCAAGTGATCCTCAGTGACTGTCTCGTCACCACAGATATCTTGGATTTCCTGGAAAAGGCGATCCTGGTACGGATAAAAAATGAGCTTAACAATCTGATCAATGTGCTGTCAGTAAACTGGGAACAAGTTTCAGTGCTTACCTGTTTTTCTGGGTGCTTCGCAAGCTCATACATGGCCCACTCCGTCGTGACTAATGTAGTATCTGCAGCTTCTATGACTACCTCCCAGACAAGCATCAGTAATTGTTCATCGGTTAGTGTGTTCTCTGCTAACAGGAAGTCCAGATAGGATATCCTAACCTGCATTGTAGTTTATTGAATCAAGAACTCAATACTAACATTTCTGTTTCGTCGCCAAACAATGAAACAAAGCTACCAAAGCGTGCCATCGTGTTACCTCGCCACGTTCAATCCTTTTCTTTTGTTCGTTGATCAAGGCTCGCATCACTGCAGTTCGCCGACCTTCTGTAGTCAATACTCTCGTCTCAAAGCTCCTATTTGGAATCCAACGGAGGTATGGGAAGAAGTCCCTCCAGTCGACCTCAATGGCACACATCATCATGTCCACCACAGTAGCCTGGTAGATTTCTTCCTTCGATATAACTTTCCCAAACTCTTCCACATAGACTGAACTGACATCCTCGCCTAAAGCCTGAAAATCCAGCACACATTCTCAGTTTAGATACGTAAGAAATAGATTGTTTATACTCTGTGTATACAGAATACTTATTTGAAGTTCTTAATGATAACCATTGTACTTGTGAAAAGTATTATAATTATTAAGTATTGTGGATAAGTGCACTGAATGTGGACTTACTTGAATCAAGGACAAGCGGAATAGCTCATTCTTGAAAACTTCCCGGAAATTCAGAGGAGAATTTGGATCATCAGTCACCAACGCATGAAAAGTGCTTAACATATTATCAACCATCATGTTTCTCGTGTCCCGGAATTGTTTCTGACATTTTTGCATTCACAACATTTTTAGACCCCTGTTGATTAAAACTATATTTTGAACTGAAGAATATGGTATTGAAATTATCGTTGTAATCGATACCTGTGCAGAAGTACCCAGCATGCTCGTCATAACATAACGCTTAACCATTTTGTGGAAGTCACCATAGTCGCTTGTAGCAACCATAGTCTTGTCCCGAGTAAGCACTGACAATGCTTTAGATAGCTTCCGAGTAGATATGGATGAGAATTTTGCAATCATTGCCTGGAAAATATGGGACCGAAATGTGTCTTATTTTTGGCAACACATAGACATTTCTACAGCGTCATGGTCCTTGTTTGCACCACAACCCATAATCATTGAGAAGAAGAAATGTTCTTTTTTTTGAGGGAAGAAGTAATGTTACCACACAAGACTTAATAAGAAGAAAGTACTTAAATGTGTTTCAGTGTATATTTGAAAATCAAACATCCAGTCCAGGGTACCTGATTAAATTTTAGTTTCACTTTTATTGGGCATTTTTAAAAAAGGAAAAACTTGTGATAGACCCTGAATTATCTCCGTCATTAAATGGAGTACCCAGAATATCATTAAATCAGCTATAAAATGTCGTATTAGGACATAAACTCCCATCATCATTGTGACTTAGAAATAGCCATTTTGAAAGGGAAACTGCTAGCTAAACAATAGAAGAGCTAACAGAGAATGCAGGTTTTAAAATGCTATAGTCAAGGTACCACAAGATACGTCCTAGTTGTTACCTTGAAATACAGAAAAGTATCATATAGATGCAACTCACAAAGACAGTGGAGAGGTTATTAAAAAAGTATGGGAGAAAATCAAGTTTTATCATACCTCCTTGGCTACTTCTGTTGAATTGAGCACAACTACAGAAGAAGCACCGGTCCTTATAGTGTAAATTGGCCCATAAACTTCAGCCCATTTTGCAAAGGTTTGATGGGGCTTTTTTTCCTTCAATTGAAGAAGATTCCCAACAAGAGGTAACCCAGGAACGGCTGCATGAAAAGAAGATAGATTGAAAGTTTATTTTTCGAGGGCACTGAAACAGATTGAAATTCGAATTATGCCTTTACAAAGTAATGGAAGAGCAGCATGGCCGCTCGCGTCGCCCTCGATGGGTGGCTCGGGTGGAACCCGAGACTGCGCCGCCGCCTCACATTTCCACGCGCGCGCGGGCTTGCTGCCGCTTGAGCGCGTCACTAGGACTAGAAGTCCACACAGACGCAACGACAACGGCGGCAGGGCTACCCCACTCCTTTCCTCCTCTCATGAGGAACACCGGTGAGGTGCCATGGTGGGTGCCGGCTGTGGGCGATGGTGGGTGGCGCCCCAAGGAGTTTGGCGCGGCGCAGTTCAGCGACCGTGTGACAACGGGGATGGCGCTTGCGGGTGCGGGTAAATGTCTTCATGAGGTATCTGACCGCGTATGAGGATTGCGACGGTAGCCGGGACACGAAGGTGGCAGTGGTTGCAGCAACGAGCGACGGTGACAAGCCCGTGACTCGCGATGGGGGGAACAGTCGCAGCGTGTGTGGACACCTAGCCCTGCATGGCAATGGCTAGAACAGTGCAGGACGGCCATTCTAAAAATAAAAAGAACAGTGCAGGACAACGTTGAAAGACGGAGCAAACTATAAAAATATCCTGTCAAGAAGTCGCCGTCCTGTCGCTTCTGTCTAAGTGTACTGGTGCTCCAACACATGAATGCCATGGTCGGTTGACTCGATTACCGGTCCACCACCTAGGCCGCCGCCGCTTTCGCCCGTCACGCATATCGCCACCTCTCAGGCCAACTCCAACGGCCACCTCCACTTATAGCCTCCCAGCTCGCCGCCACCTCCCCAACCTGCTGGGCGTGATGGCCGGTGTTCTAGACGTTCACGCACTCATTTAAAATACAGCCTGTAGAGCATTTGAGTAGCGTTGCCACGTTATGGTGATGGCGGTGAGTTGTTGTGGTCTGCTGTTAAGTGTTGGTGGTTGTTGTTGCTGCTGTTTTCCTTGAATATAGCCTCCCAGCTGGTTACACTCTTGTATTTTGTCTGCTATATCAATAGAAGCGGCACCATCTAAAGTGTCCCGTTCGTTCAAAAAGGAAAATCAGTAATGTAGTTGCAGCATATTATAAATATATATCCATGCAAATAATAAAGTTGGTACTAAGTTTTACAGTAATAGAGCTCTAAAAGTGTCACTGGACTGCACAAGGAAACCTCAAGAAAAAAATGCCATTTGACTTGTTGCTATCAGTAGATTTCCTCCACTCATAGGAGGCTTTTCCCTTCAAATAAAGTTGGTGGAACGTCGGTTTTTTGAACAGCTCAGCAAGGTTAAATTGCTGTGCATGTATTCTGTGATAGTGTTGCAAGTTCAGTGAATATATTCTTTCCACTAACAGCAACACTGTTTACCATTTCTTTATTGATCGTTCACTGTACACAAGCTACAGTTTGTGTTTGGCCCCCTAGAATATTAATTATTGGGAACCACATCAAGAAATGCAGGCAACATGTATCCGCACGTATGAAATCTCTCTCCGCTAGCCTTTCCCACAAAAGGATCGAAGCTTTAACGAAGCAATAAGAAGAATCGAAAAAAAAACAGAAAAGAGAAACTGCAGCTGGCCGACTACCAGGATCCACGCCCGCGGATAGAGCACCGGAAGGGAACCGACCCCGGCGGAGCAAGGAGCAGGACGCGATCGGAGAGGGGATCAGCGAGACGAGATGGGCGTCACTCACCTGGGGGCGCGTTGAGGCTGTTCTTTGGCCCGACGAGGCCGGCCCAGCCCGCGAGCGCGGCGGCCGCGACCAGTCCGACGGCGGCTGCCGCCGACGTCGCGCCGCCCGCGGGGATCGCCGCGATCAGGGATTCCATTCGGGCGCGGGGAGGCTGGAGTAGCGGAGTAGAGACGGGAGCCGGATGGGGAAGGCGAGCAGAGAGGCAGGGGCGGAGGATGGCGGTGCGCGCTTTATACGAAAAAAGGAGGCTGGACTGGACGCGACGAAAGCGGCTGCGTGGCTCATGCTTTGTGTGCGCGGGACCGGACGGGGGCCGGACGCTGAACCGGGTCACGCCACCACCGCACGCGCGTCGCGCCCAGACGCCGAGTCGCCGACCTCCTTCTGGCATCTACGGCGCACCGGCTCGCGCACGGGTTGCGTCGGAGCGGAGATCCGGTTCGGTGCTTGCCCCCGAGGTTCCGGCGTGTTTTCGATGGAGGCGTGCGCGCGCGCGCGGTTCTGAACACGGGACGCGTTCCCGTGCCATATGTTTGAGTCGAACTTCAATTTTTATTTTTATTTTCTAGCGTAAGATGAGATCGATACACCCAAACCGACGGATGCGCACATAGGGAGATTGATTGAGTAGCCGCCCGGAGATGCCCTCGTCTGTCTGTCCCGGGTGTGGACCGTCCACTTCCGTACGGGATATGGCTCTTATCTCGCTCTAATAAACACGAGTAAAAGATTGGGCCGGCAGCTCATTAAGTTGCACTTACATGCTACTAAAAGAACTCACTATTAGCTTCTTTGATTATAATTTACGTTTGAGCAGGTCATTATAGCTTACAGCTGCACTAACAAGTCAAATACACACTCATAAATTTCAATGCAGATTTATTTATAAGTGATTTAAGGTCTCTTTGGTTGAGCTGCACCAATCATATTCTCTAAAAAAATAGAAATCTTAACTAAAGGGGGTCCCATGCGAATCAGATTCTCCAAAATTTACAGAATTTCTAAGTACAAATGAAAATTCCTCTTTTAACTTTTCTCAGAAATTACCACACCATGCCACTATTACACAACCTAAATCGTTATTTCTTATAACACATATTATTACAGAATCTAAGTAGATAGTTGTTTTCAGCCAAATAGATTTCAACTTCGCCGTAGCTCTCAGCTCACAACAACTTTCTCACAGCTAGAAACAGATTTTTAGAAATACACAGCTGGACCAAACACACATTTACATTTATCACTGTAATAAGGGTTTATCATATGTAAAATATAAGTAGTGTTTCTTAGACTTCATAGATTGAGATTCGATAATTTGTCGTATTAAATATTGACGTCGCTAAAATAAGATAGTATCATTGGCACTTTGATTTCCTTATCGTTCTTCTTTTTTTTTGTACTTTGTTTTTTCCTCACCCAAGCCACGCGGAGACAAACACACCCTCGACCCCAATCGAACTCATGGCGCAATACCAACTGAGCACCGCCGGCGACGAGGCTGCCGCTACTCGACTTTTTCCCCTTAGCGGCGCGGAGCTCTTTGGAACTAGGGAGAAAAAGAGTGCACGGGGGCGAACTCCTCAAGGACCGGCGCACGCACGAGATCTCACGGCAGGGGGGGCGGGCAAGCAGGGGAGAAGGTCGCGGCACGGATGGAGCAAGTGGCGTGTACGGCGCCGACCTCGCCATCCCGACGCGACGGCAGCGGATCGGCCTGGACGGACCGGGCCTTCCACGCGCGCCGTCTGCCTGGTGCGGCCCGCCCGCCTGACGCGTCTCCAAGGCGGCAGCATGCCCGGTAGCGGCGGGTTTGAGGATAGGAGCTGCGGCGTGGCGGCGCCGGGGGTGAACAGAAGCTGCGGCATGGCGGTGCCGGCCACGAGGTCTTGGAGCTGGAGCTGATTCCACCAGGGAGGAGTTCGGCGAGGCGACGTACTTGCCGGTGCGTCGATTGGACGTCTCACGTCTGCAGCATAGCCCAGGCAGCGCGGCGGCGTGCCGTTGGACCAGTGAAGCACAATGGATAAGCTCGAAGTAGGAGGGGCATTCTGAAGCCCGAGACGTCCTGAAGCCCAAGTTCGCAGTCCCTTAGTGGGCCTAATGGTTAGGAAGCCCTTGGGTCTAAACAAGGCTGGTTAGGTTCAGCTAGTGTTTTCGAAACACCAGGTTCAACTAGTTCGAAAAGGGAAGGACCGAACTAGCTTCAAATAAACTCGTTATGAAAACACGTGAAGGATGGTAAAAAATGATTTCAGGGAAATAATTTTATCACGTGTATAAATGCACGGCTGTTTTTTACAGCTTGAATTGTCTAGGCATCAGCCTTCCCAACATGTTCTACGACTCTTTGCATTGGTCCCTCTCAGATTCTTCGCTTGCTTTTACAGACTGCATATATAAATTTGTGTATCGCTTTCCAGAAGATACTAGTCAAGTCGTCAAACCACTAAATTCCTGCAAAACTATTCAAAAGCGCGCTTAAGAAATACGAATGATCCACGTTCACATTACGGGATATTACTACTAGGGGAGCTACTTGAAAAGGACACAATGTAAATGTTTTGAAGTGGATGCTAATTTTCAAGTGCTTGAAAATCAGCAACTCCATATATTTAATGCTGGATATGGACACTGCATCAAGTCAAAATGTTACTTATTCACACTCTGTAACTAGTCAAATCCATATTTATTCCACGAGATTTTTACTAAACCATCTACGAAAGGTTTTCCTCTGAGAGGCAAAGTGCAACGTCAAGGAGACTTAGGAAAATCCAATCAGCTATGGAACATTCCTACCTAGTTCAACATAGGGACACGTGCTGGGGAACAATTGGGTGAAAATGACTAATCCACACTTAAATCAAAATTCTCCAAGCTAAAAACAAGAGAAATTCGAGCGTTTCACGTTTTTAGATTGGATTGACCGGAAGAAAGCGATGAAAGAATCGAAGAAGATAGAACTGCAGGAGACCAGCAAAATGTTCTAGACAAAACCATATGACTAGTCCAAGTAAAGATGTAACATAAAGCACATAAGGAATCATCTTCATTATCGGGAATACTAAACACAGAAACATCTGACGTGTAATTTTTTTTGATAAATAGGCTACTTACGTGAATACTCAAAGTCCAATAATATTCCATCGGAGTATACCTGCGCGAGCCATTCAATTTAGGTGAAGAAAGAGACCAAATCCCATTTTAACAGCGAACTATATATAGTGCTAAAATAATTGTCAGTATCATCGTTCTCCTTGATCTGGGCAACAGAGACAGCTATAGTATGTTGCTCATGACGCGTTTTCTCTCGGAGCAAGAAGCATTACTTCATTAGACAGAACAGAAGAGCCTTTTTAACGCATGGAACTAGTAAAACAAAGCTAGTAGTGCGCACGCAGGTAATTGCAGCTTCCACGAACGACAGAGGTAGCAAACCCAACGGCCACGGACGCCGTCGAATGGCTGATATCTGGTCACCTTTTGATCCTTCGCCAGTTTGACTCGGACAAGAGTAAGCATGCATGGCCACAGCGGAAAACAAGTCCTTTCAACCGGAGACACGGCGACCAATTCTGTACGGCTCCACGAACGAGTTTATGGTATTCCTTGGTTCGTTCCAGCGAATTTTCAACACAGATAAAAGTTGATACATAAACTTCAAACATTGTAAAATTTGATTATTCTTGTCTACTATCTTGCAAAATGTTTTTTTGGTTACTTAATTTTTTAGGAAGGTTTTTGTTACCTGCTTTCCGCAGCCTTTTTAATCTCGGATCAACAAGACCTCCAACGCTGAACACGCAGCATCTTTTGTATGCAGTATGCACCGTGAAAATTACACATTTCGAGGCATTGCCTCTTTTTGCTATAAATATTACGATTTTTTGGGTGGCACAATTTTCAGGCTTCGATATACATTTGTACTTTTCAAACGAACTTTCCCTCTCACCAACTCCCTCCCTTCCTCCTCGGTTCTCCCGCCATACCATACCGTACCATAGATACACGCCTGCGCGGCCATGTCCCCGCAGCTTCCTACTACCATGAGAGACACGGCCGCTCATGGACGCCATCTTCACCCTCGCGCCGGAGCAACGGTCCAGCGTCCTGGAGCGCACGGCGGCCCGCATTCCCGGGTGCCTCTACCTCTTCGTCTGGGCGCCGGTGATCGCCGGCCCGCTCATCCGTTCCGGGTACGTCACCTCGCGCGTCTCATCACCGTTGGCGCCGCGTTGCCATACACGTGTTCTCTGACCTCTCTTGTTCTCGTGGCGCTTATTGGACTGGGCTGAGCAGCCATTTGTTCTGCTTGGACGCGTGGATCGGCGCCGGCAGCGGCCGCGTGCGGGCGGCGTTCGAGGTTTACCGAGGAGCGCTCTGCGCCGTCGTGAGCGGGTAACTGTGCACGCCTCGTGCATTGCGATTTAGTCTCAAGCTTTCGGATTCTTCAGCTGGCGCGATTTGTTTCTGACGGCGGTGGAGCCTGCAGCTGTGTGCCCGGGTGGGCGTACAAGGACGGCCGTGCGTACATGGAGCTACCGGAGCCGGACCTCACGAAGTCGGCGTCGCTGCAGGTGCAGCTGGAGTTCTACCATGTCAGTAAGCTCGCCAATTCATCCTGAAATCTTTTTCGATAATGAGTATTAATTTGAATTATGTCTGGTCGATGCTGATCTCTGACCTTTCTACTATATCGTTGTTGGTGAGGCAGGAAGCCGGCACGAAGGTACGTTTCTTGATTGATTGATGGAGGCGACGCGTTGCATAAACGGAAATGATGATGGCGCGCTGATCAAGTTCGACGTGGCGGTGCAGATGGCGGTTTTCATGGGCTGCGACAGCGGGGAGATGGAGATCGGGCTGTCGTCGAGCACCTCGCCGGCGGCGGTGGTGGAGCACGTGCAGCAGTCGCTGCTGGAGGAGCTCATGCAGATGACGCCGGGGCGGCCGCCGTCGTCCTCGTCATCCGCGCTGCCGTCTCTCTCCATCGGGAGCCCCGAATACTCCTCGCTGATCCGCTCGATGACGACGACGACCGCTGTGGCCGCTGAACCGTCTTCCCACGAGCGACAGCCGCTGCCGCTGCAGCCGGCGGTGCAGCTGCCCGGCTTGCTGCCGCCCGTCTACGGCGGCCACGCGCCGTTCCCGAGCTCTGAGGCCGAAGAAGCAGCGATGGCGCAGGCGATGCTCGCGGTCATCGCCTCCTCAGCTGCGCCGGCGCCGGCAACCATCGCCCCGCCTCCGCAAGCACCTCCATGGCTTGCCCGCCACCGCGCGCAGCGGTACTCGCCGCGGCGCGGGACGGGGGCGTTCAAGGCGTACAACGCGGCGCTCTCGCCGAGGGCACGGCCGCGGGCAGGTGCGCCGGGGCAGAGGATGGTGAAGACAGCCATTGCGCTCATGGTGAGCGTGCACATGGCAATGCGCGACCGGGATCTCGGCGCGGCGCGCCGCTGGCAGGAGGAAGTCGCCGCCCCGCAGCCACCGCCGCCGCAACCCACCAGCAGCCAGCTCCACCACATGATCTCGGAGCGGCGCCGCCGTGAGCGGCTCAACGAGAGCTTCCAGACTCTGAGGGCACTGCTCCCTCCCGGATCCAAGGTACGACGCAGCCAGCCGTTCTTATCGCAGAAATTTGCGACGGCACATTCTGAAGTTTCTATGATCAATCAATTTGCAGACGGACAAAGCCACGGTTCTCGCCAACACGACGGAGTACATGAACAAGCTCATCGCCGAAGTGTCCCACCTCGAGGAGAAGAACCGGCGGCTAGAGGCGCAGCTCGGCGTGCCCGGCGCCGGCAGGACCCGGCAAACCGCAAGCGACGACTCGTCGGAGACGGTGCAAGTCTACGTGACCACTGGCGCGTCGACGTCGACCTCGACGTCCGATCAGCCTCGGGAGGTGGGCATCAGGGTGACGGTGCATGCGGAGTGCGACCTGTCGGAGCTAGTGATCGCACTGCTGGCGCGGATCAAGGAGATTGGGCGCTTCTTGGTCCTGACCGTCGACGCCGAGCAACGCAGCGACGCCCATGCGCAAGTCAGCATCACGCTACGAGCCACGGTACGAACCATACTAAGCTATATCTATTTCAAAAATATTTTAAGCATGTTAAGGTGTTTTGATTCCATACATGAAACTGAGATGCATACGTGTGCAATAGTACGGTCAATATTCTATTTTTTGATGATGGTAGACTTGCATGGGGTCCACCAAATGGACATATAATGCCCTTGGGAGAAAGAATTAGGGAAAATCGATTGATGTCGATGACTTGGCATGGAAAAACCCTTGAAACGCCAAAGAGAAAAACTAATTAAAAGCAACCTCAGATGATAACGTGCCAGGACTACCAGTCGTTGCATTGATCAAATATGCTGACCACTGGTCAGACTAGTACTTACCCAACGAACCTAGCTCTTTGACCTGGCTCCGGAAGACACGACTCGATCGCTTTGACCAGTTATCAGGCAGTAATAGTTGAATACAGTACATATGATATGATGAATTGCGCACGTGTTCCGGTAAAGCTTCCATGGGCGCGAGACTGTAGTACGCCGAACTGCCCAAGAAACTGAGGTGATGCTCGTTCTTTGTTCAAGTATTCTCCGGTTAGCATGGAGATCTATCTGACCATCTTATGAAGAAGAACAGTACTTTGCAACGCTGTCCTTGTCACGAATACACCACGTTTCAGATATCAACAGTCTACAACATACAACGTTCATCATTATTCTAATTACTTTATGGAAACCTGACCGATTAACGTAATGCTCTTTAGACACTTGTCAAAAGGCTGGAGAAATTGCTTTCTAGAACTTATTCGTCTCGCTGCTCTTTTTTCATGTGCTCTTTTAGAGAATCCGTGTACATTGGCTATAGGCTAGAGAAGTCGGACCACTGAACTTCATGAGCTACAAGACTACTTTATCACTAGACTTGTCTTCATTTTATGCATTCGTGAAGTGTAATTTATTAATATATAATTATTTGAACTTGTAAAAGTTGGTAATCAGAATTACACCGACTTAAAGAGTGAAAAAATACAACAAAAGGATAAACAAAAAAATAGAGATAGTAGTACTCCCTTCATACTTTGATCAAAACCGGACGGAGTGATATATTAACCAATTGATGATCGAGTAGAAAAATGGTATCGGCATGACCCTGTTCTTAGCCATCGCTGAAGCATGCATGATGTCATCTTTTCAATGTACCATCTACCATCTACTACCGCCATTGTTTCTGACGCTGTCACGCTGACAAGGACATGTAGTCACTCGTTCGCGCGATCAAGGAGCTAGCGCTTTCAATTGCTTGGCGTTACAGGGAAGTATTGGAAGTTGTAGAAAAGCAGAACATGTTCAGAGTACTTGCCCGTGAAGCCTTTATAACACTAACTGAATACTCGTCAAATGCTGCAGGCTGGTGGCGGCGACGAGCTCGACGTGACGTCCCTGAAGGAAGCTGTGGCGAAGGTTGTCGAGGATGCGGTGACAAGACCGCCGCCGCCGCCGATGAGTCGCCATAGCGGCGGGGCCCGCCGCGCCGGAGCTTTTAGCTGAGCTAGCGCATCAATTTTGACCGGATCAGAGCAGCAAGACAAGGGACTGCACACTGCAGTGTGGTGGCAGCGGTTGCGTGTGATTTTCTTCAGCCTTTTCTTCCCCCGTCTTTTGCTTCTTGAGGTATGGTTGACTAGGACGTAGTTAGTGTGAGATCAGATTAGAGAGATTTTACGCACAGAACGGGATCAAGTTTAGTTTAGCCACATCATCAGATGATGTAGTTAGTTATCTACGTAATGCCGGGTATTGTAATACTGTTTTACTGATTAACTTTTGCTTGCAAAGGTTGTAGTACCATATTAGTGAAGAATTGCATTACAAGTCCTCAGGTATGATGTGTCGATGTGATTCTTACAAGTTACAACAGTCACATGTACTGAGAAAAAAGGGCTACTGTTCTGCTACGTAACAGCTGCCATTGCCAACCTTCGTGTGCGTGTCTATGTGCAGTGCTTTTTATGTACAACGATACTGTACAGCTGAGTAGGCCATAGGTCACATACAACTGTTTTGTGGCGTACAAGCAGTCCGTGGCCATAAAAGTGTTACTGTACATAAGATCCAGGAGATAACTACGCCCTCATTTCTGAAATAAATGACGTTTAGAGCAACAAATTTAGTGCAAATTAAACTAAATTTGTTCGTCATTCGGAGAAAGTACTCTACTTGCATGAACACACGCAATGCAGAATTAAGCACTATGTCAGGTGCCAAACAAAATGGAAGCAGTAAATCAATAACTGACGTTGTAGTAGTGAGCCTATAAGATAGATTAAGTGCTGAACGCTGGTGTTGTACAAAGCGTAGTAACAGTCGGAGCAAACAGCAGGAATTTCTGTTTTTCAAATCTTTTTATATATAAGCAATTACCTCGCCTATGGAAGCACAATAATATTCCAAAAGATGATTATACATTTAGGGGTTTCATAATGAGGTTCTTTTGTTCTTCGATAACGACCTTGGATGAGGGGACGTCTAGGTAGAGCTCGCTGGAGAGGATACGACCGCGACGGAGGATCTCCGCTGGGGTGGGCGCCGGTGGGGAGGAGGCCATCCGCCGCCGGCGGGAGAGGGAGGAGAGGGCGCGGGTGGCGGGTGGGGAGGAGCCGAATGGTCGCGGTGCAGGGCAGGGGTTGGCCCCGCCGCTTTAGCGCGCGCTTGCCGCGGAGGGGAGGAACAGCAGTTGCGGTGGGAGTCGGGAGGATTCGGTGCTGACATGCTGTGCTTTTTGCGAGGCGGACCTCCTACTCCTAGGGACTCGGGAGGATTGTCTCTATGTGACATTTCACACTTTCACAGGGACCAAAATAAAAGGAGAAAAGGCAGGAAAGGACATAGATGCGATTTCCGCGGAAGCAACGGCGTCTACCTGCGATACGCTCATCATTCGCCCACCGCCGCCGACGAGCAAGGGGCGCCGCCGCTCCTCCACCTCCGCTTCCATGGCGACCCCTAGGCCCCGAATCCGCGCCGTACCCCTCCGGACGCTCTTCCTCATACTCCTCGTCCCGCTCATCTACTCGGGTACGGACCCTTCACTTCTCTTCCTGCAAGCACATTGCAATCGGGGGCGCTCCTGACGGTCCAATCTGTGCCAGTGTCCAGGCTGCATCCGTTGGCGCCAGAGAAGGGCGTGTGCCTTCCGCCGCCTGTCGGACCGAGACGGCCAGATCACCTCGTTCTCGGCCCTGCCGCCGGCCAGGGCCGCCCCGACCGCCTCCAGTGCCGAGGTTCTCCCCTGGCTCGCTTCGGCAAGCTACAGATATGCTGTTTTGATATTAGTTCTAGGGCGTGTCTGCATTGGGAACTCAATCCCCTTATCCAAGCAACCATTTGTTAGAATCACTGTGCAAGAGCTTGAATTTCCTTGACGAGGATGACGAGTAGCACTTGTTAGATGTAACATTGGGCTATCGAACAAAAATGTCAATGCACGAAATATCAAAAGTTGAAATACTTCGATTTGCAGTTTTCTTGTAGTAGCTGCCCTTTATTCAGAGCCAACGTTTTTTTTCCGAAAATGCAGAGCCAACGTTTTTAAACAATTTAATGTGATGAGTCTTCATGTTTTGGAAACAAGCTATCATGCCATCATCACTAATTTGTGTTAGAAGTTCTGATTTTACATCAATGGGTTGAGCATGCCACAAAATAATATTTACTTTTCCAGAAAATGATGGTAATGCAATGTTGTAATTTTTGCTCTGATATTTCGTCAAGCTGAATTTAGAACCTAATGTAATCAAACATAAATTTTATGATATCAGCTCAGGCTCTATCATGTGACTGCTGAGTACTGATTTGCTTCATGTGATAGGCATTGTTTTTCTCATTTTCTCTCAGGACTTAAAGCTCTGAATAAGATTGCAAGTTACGGAAATCATTCTGGAGATCCCATTTCTTTTGTCACAGTATTCACAACCTACAGTTCTGGCCCAGCTGTAGATGGCAAAGTTCCATCGGACACTGTAACTGTTGGAAACCGTTCTTATGGCAAGATTGAAAGATCCTTGGCCATTCTTAACACTTTCATCAGTTTCATACAGGTACCTTTGCCCCTTTTCTTCTTCATGATAACGGTCGACTAAGATGTTTCAATCATGTAATTTTGCATTTTGTGACTGAGAGATAGAAACACTTCCTCCATGGCTCCATCTATTAGCATTACAGTTGAATTTCTATTTCCTTCTCTTGTTCATTTGATATCTGATAATTATTATTTCAACTAAGTTGTAAACATGACTGAATGAATGGAAGTTCTAACATCAATATAGTAATCCTTTCTGGAAAATTTTCTGAGTTTATGATCCCATTACCTGCAGACCGCATTTGATAACCTTTATTTTTCATTTTACTTCGAACGTGTGGCACCTGATTTCCTTTAATGATAGCAACCGTTGTTGTTTAGCATCTGATCCTATCTGTAGAATCCTGCAGGTATCAATTCCGAGAAGCAATGTGATCATATTGACTGATCCTAGTTCAAAATTTTCAATAAACCAAGGGACTGTTACACTATTGCCTATTGATGGAAATTATTCTCGAGGAAATTTGATGCTTCAAAGAATCAAGTCATACATCGTAAGTTTAATCTTCACTGGAAGAAATATGTTCTTTTTATGCACAACCCTTGAAATTACTCCTTATGATATATTCATTATTTTCTACTGAGAGTCGTGTGCCTATGCATTTATATAAAGGTATTTCTGGAGCAAAAGCTTGTAGAGTCTGAGACGGTAGAGGGGTTCAATCATTTTGTTTTGACGGATTCCGATATAGCAGTTGTTGACGACCTTGGACATATATTCAGGAAATATCCCCATTGTCACCTGGCTCTTACTTTTCGCAATAATAAAGGACAACCTTTGAATTCTGGGTTTGTAGCAGTAAGAGGGACCAGGAATGGCATCTCTAAGTAAGTAAACAACATTTGAAAAGACTATAGTATAATAACTTGGCGGCATTACAACCCCTCTTTTTCAATGTTTCAGAGCTGTGGCATTCTTTAGAGAAGTCCTCGAAGCTTACAGATTAAAATATATGAAAGCTTCCCGCATGCTTGGTGATCAATTAGCTCTGGCATGGGTTGTGAAGTCTCATCTACCATCAGCGTTTGGAAAATTTTCTAAGCATGATCCATTTACCGGTCAAGTGAATGGAGCATCTGTTCTCTTTTTGCCTTGTGCTGTTTACAATTGGACGCCCCCTGAGGGTGCTGGACAGTTTCATGGTATGCCATTGGATGTAAAGGTATGATATTTTTGTTCCTTGTAAGAAGCTTTTGATCCACCTGTTCTTTTTCTTCATGGAAATATTCATGGTCAAACATTGATGGAAATAGTAACTTAGCAAGCTTCTGTGACACATGATTGTAATGTAAACTATTGTGAAAAATAGGGAAAATATTTTCAAGTTTTCTTTAAGTGTATTATGTATCTATGGTATTACGACTAATGATTTATTATTTAGACAATGTACTTGACATATCTAATCAGTCATTATTTCTTTCGTCATGAACACGCCGGTTTCCATTCGGTTTTACTAATGCAGAGTTTCAGTAGCTCTCTGCTTTTACAGGATCATGTCACTACACTAAATATGCAATCCATAGCACTCTTGTATTTTATTTCCATAAAGTATAATGCTCAGAATATCTTTGGACACAATATTTTCAGGTTGTCCATTTCAAAGGCTCAAGAAAGCGTTTGATGCTTGAAGCATGGAATTTCTTTAATGCAACCTCTGTGCTGTCTGATACGCTTTGCCTAATCTTAAAGAGTGGCCGTACAAAATATGACTTCTGAACTTCTGGTCCACATGAACATATGGTTCTCTCTCTTTCTCTCCTCTCTCTGCTTGTGTTTTAGGTTAGGTTTATTTGTACTGTTGCTCTTTGACCGTTGGTTGCCAATAGAATTGTTTGTCTGCTAGAATGCTAGAACATACAATTGAAGTCTTGTGCTGACAGGTTTCTCTTCTTTCTACAGTTGATACTGCCATGTCTTTGCTCAACAAAAAAGGTGCAATCCTCGGCTCACTACAAATTCCTTAGCACAAGGGTTCATGTTTTTTTATTTGTCACAAGAATTCAAGCCCATATATAATGAAGATAGAGTATCATTCAGAATGTAACAATGTGTGTTCAGCTAATCATAGGGGTTGTGAAATTGGTGTCGAACTGTTGATAGAAACTTAGTACTCATACAGGCAGCACCATACAGTAACAGGGGGGGGGCATTTAGGAATTCATGTTTTGCTTCATGTAATATTCCATTATGTTTAGAATATGACCATGGTACCCCATCACTGTACACTATCTTGTACACTAACTCCTGCACTCACATCAAATGGTTGTGGTCTATGCTATTATACCAGACGTTAATTTGTACTGGTGTTGCTTCCAGATGTTACTGATAAAATCTGTGATGTTCCCTGGCGCTTTTTGTTCTGTTGCGTGGCATTGCCATGTGCCATGGGGCGACGTAGTCGGTTTTCAGAGAATCTGAAAGCTGGCGAACTGTTCTGTTCACATTATCCAACTACAAACACTACAATGTTAGGAGTTAAATGACGGACTTGCACTGGATCACCTAAAGATGTACCACTAGCCCTTAGGCTCGGGCTCTGTTTGGCATTATGCTATGAAATCTAGTTGAGAGGAATAAATAGATGTTCTCAAATGAAAATAGCAACAAAAAATATGCACTTTTGAAAAGACACAGCAATGCCAAACGAAGCCTCAGTAGTCCTTGTAGACTCTACGTTTCATGATACTAACACTACTTGACGATTGGCTAAACCACCATTCACGAGACAAGAAAATCAGACAGCCAAAAATTCTCAAAACAGCACAAATTTTGACCAGTTCACAGGGTATACCAGATCAACTGGAACACAAGTAACACGCAAACTCTCCCATAAACATCAATTCAGGGCCTAAATAATTCTGCCAACAGGCAAAAAGCCAGCTCACTTGAAGCATTTCGCATCAAGCAAGGCCTCACCCTCAAAGGGCTCCTGGTCCTCAATCATGGCGTTGACACGCTCCTTCTGGGCCTCATCGGAGATGTCAACCTTGGTCCACTCATAGAGCTCCATGTCGTATACCTCGTCCATTACGAACTTGGGGATCTCCTGGCCACGGAAGAGCCAGAGACCCTTCACCTTGAAGGGGGGCTCAGAGCCAATCACAAGCATCTTGCCGAAGGCATACTTGCGGCACAGATCCATCCGCTGCAGGAACCCTCCGACCTTGTTCATGGTCACAAATGAGACTGTGTTCTCATCATTGTACTTGTAGTCACAGAACCACAGAGAGTACCCCTCAGGATCATACATGTCCCAGAAACCTGAAACAAAGGCACAGATAATACAAGTTTTAGTTGAAAAAAATATAAAAAAACGGAAACAAGAAAATTGCACTGTCTAACTAATTTACTCAAGACTATGGTAATCTGATGCAGCAGACTAGAATAGCTCTGAGTATTCAACTAGTCAAGGCTGATTAACTAATGTTAACTAGAAAAAAGGTATTCTGAAATTTTGAAATGTTCTAAATAAAGAAACAATATTTCAGATGAAAATGCTATCTTGCAAGTAGGAAGCATTTTAAGCCAGGACACCCATGCTATGCCTAGTGAACATTGAAGGAATACAAAATGCAGGTCAGTGACCCCCAGAACACAACAACAATGGAATGACCAAATGGAAATGGTACCTTTGATGGCAACTTCACGGAAGTTGGTCTTTGTGTTTGAATATAGCCTCTTCCACTCATCAAGGATCATCTTGCTAGGTGGCAACAAGTCGAGAGGATTTTTCGGCTTTGGCTTTGGTGCTTCCTCTTCCACTGGTGCCTCAACCTCCTTTGGCTTGGGGGCCTCCTTCGGAGTCTCTTTCTTAACATCCTTTGCCTTTGGCTCCTTTGCTGGAGTGGCCTTTTTCGGAACAGGAGGCACAGAGACTGCCTGCTGGACATCACCCATGACTTTCTTAAAGTTAGGCTGGTTAACCATGGTCCAGAAATACCTCTCAACATGAGGGAAATCAGATGTGAAACTCTTGGTCAAGATCCGGGCAAATCCAAGGTAGAGGTTGCATGTCACTACGATGTCAGCAAGAGTAACAGAATCTCCAACAAGGAATGTCTTTGAGGCAAGATGCGTGTTCAGAGCACCAAGCGATCTCTTCAATGAAGCAACAGCTGTTTCCTCGGTCTGCAGAAGTAAAAATTAGACTGTATATAGTTAATGTCCAACAAGTTGTGATCCAAATTACCCATCCAACACAACTTACCACTTGTGTGTAAGGAAGATAACCAAGCCTTGGGTACAAGTACCATGCAACGCTACGATCAACTTCTGTGGCAGCAAAGTCCATCCATTGCTCAGCATGGGCCTGGAAGAATCATAAGTAATAAGCATTAAGGATTATTCATCTATGTATAAATAAAAACTTGATACTCACTTGTTCAATCCGAGAAAACCCAAAAAGAGGGTTGTCATCCTTCAGGCTGGCAACTTAAACACAAAGAAATGGTGACTATCAGTAGAAGCGCAAGAAACTATTGGAATAAGAAAGTGTAGAGATGTTACATACTGTAGCGAGCGATAGCATTGCTCTCAAAAACAGGACCATCAGGAGTCTCCAGAACAGGAATCTGAGAAGAATTATTAGTTCCCGAACTACTACAGACAATCATTTTATAAATGTGTAAGTGGTGTACCTTGCCAAGGGGATTCATCTTAAGAAATTCAGGGGTTTTGTTGGAGACACCCATCTCAAAATTCTTAACCAACTCAACCTTGACCCCACTGTATTCTGCAGCAATGAGTCCCTTAAAGGCATTCTTGTTGCCAGCTCCAGAATGCAATACCTAACAAGAATTCGATGTACATCAGTATCTAACTGTACATAGACAAGCCAAAGAATTTCATCTACGTCACTATCTAATTGAAGTGACAGGACCAGAATCATTAAATGCAACAGAAGCATGCAGCGCTAGCAATGCAAATATGACCACCTGTTTTAGTGTACCAGAAGCATGAATTCATATGTTATGCCACGCCCCTAGGGAGAACCATGCCATCCATTTCTCTTCCGCAGTAACGAAAATATGATGACGTCTATTATAATTTCGTGCACAAACCACTGTTATCTGACGTAGCAACACTGAATGTCCTCATGAGAACTGGGCATCAGACCAAATCCATTACAAGCAGCCATAACAGACCTACGGGTTACCAGAAGTTGATTTATTTGCTCGTTCCACGATGGCTTCCTGCAGATGAAACGGACTTGGTGGTACTGAATGAGCTAGAGAAGCTCCGAGGTACCTTCCTAACCAAAGTGAAGTCGAGAACCTACAACCTAACACCCTAATCACCAGAACACTTGAGCAAAACCTCATGAATCCTCACACCGAAAGCATCAAACAGAGGGACGGCACAGCCACAAATCAACAGCTCGCAATGTGCACGGATCAAGATAGAAATACCGCACCCATCATCCAAATCCTAACACCTCCGCTAGCACCAATACCTCCTCAGTCTGACGTGCAATGAACTACAAGGCCACTACAAACGGAAGGAGCAGAGGAGAGGGACTCACCAGCGCCATGTCGACGGAAGCCGCTGGCCTCACCCGATCCAAGCCTCAGTTCTGCACGGAAAACAAAAAATGCCAAAACAAAAAGTGAGATCAAGCACCGCCGAGAACAGATTACAGCAGCTAATAACAATTAAATCTGCGGTGAGAAGTGATCCCACGGGAGGGACAAGATCGATGGATGTACTTGGGAGCTCTTACAGTGTGAGAGCCGTGATATCGCTGAAGCAGCAGCTGCCCGTCGCAGGAGGAAGAGGGGTTACCGGAGGGAGAGAGCAATGAATTTATGGCGGCGCAGCGGATGGGGGCGAGAGAAAAGAGAGCGTTGTATTAGGGTTCCGGCGGCAAACGGTCTGGATGAACCAGGCGGGGCTAGTTGGACGGCTCAGATTTGTTAATGGGATGAGCTGGAAGGGATGATAGGTCATTTTGGAAATGGACCTCGTGTTAACTGGAATTCCACGTCAGGTCCTTGCTGGTTTAGGTATGGATGCTGCCACCAATTTCTGCAGAGGAAATGGGATTAAATCATGAGAAACCAGGGAGTAGCAACCGTAACCTTTTTGAAAGCAATACCATGGACATATTTGAAAGCCACTTTACTAGAAAATCGTTTGATTTGCAGGTTTTGCGTGATCAAAAAGCGTAATGTCATGAGTTGTTCAGAGTAAAAATATCACAATAGAGTTTGACTGTAACGTACATTGAGCGAGTGTTGTTATCCCTACTCATGCAAACTTTAGATACATATTGGTAACAAATTAAATTTGAAAATTAAAGGGTTTACTGCATAAAAAAGCGTATAAAATATAAACTATTCAACCTATTTGCGAGGGATATTAGTATCTTTGTGACAACATCAACTGTCAGAATCTTAGATTTTTTGTTACTCTTATATCTCTTCCTCTCTTTTATTTATTTAAAAGATTATTGGGTTTCATATCTAGACCATCCTAACGTATTTGGACAAATACTTTGTTGTTGTTGTTTGTTGTGTGGCGGCATCATGGCTTCAGTCAGGCTCTGATTTGCAGGCTGTCTCTCGGCCCGTAACTTGATGGACTCTGCACTCGGTGGCCCAACGATCATGGGCTTCCTTTTAGTTTTTTGGCCCATCTGGCTCAGCCTGGCCGAGTTGTCGCGAGCACTTCCACTCACCCCTTCCGTTCTCGATTCTGCTCCACGACCATGGCGAATGGCAAACTACAAGAGGATCGGGAGCGAGTTAAGGGCTCGCGGCCATGGCGCTCCCGCTTCTCTGGCGGACTCCGATCTTGACGCCGCCACCGAAGGTGACTCCCCCGCTTTGCTCCCCTCCTCCTTCTCCCTGTCTTACGGCTAGCAGATCGGGCAATCGATATACTGGTCGCGTTGCTTCGTGCGTATTCGATGAATTGTACTTGATGTGTTCGTGGGGTTTAATCACGTTCTCTCTTGGATTGACAGCGCGATCTGTTTGGAGGGATTTTTAGTTTCAGACCAAGACTTGCTCTTATTTTAAGCACTAGTAGTGGTACTATGTCCCCTCAAATGCTTCTCGTTACTGAAATGCTGAAGTGAGCCAAAAAATGGCTCTTTGTTTTTTTTCTCTTTCTTGTGTTTATGGCTTTATGCGGGTTGTGGAGCTACATAGTTACATGACTTTATTACAGAAAATTAGGTGCCCCCTTCGAAAATACGAAAAATACAAAACAGAACATACAAACTCTTTTCTTCGTCAATGTCCCAAGAATGTTTGACATTATTTTGCGTGAGATGAGTGGAAGGAATGTTGATGCGTGTCAAGTACACTTTCTATTTTTCAGTGCAGGTTAGAGATCAAAAGTGTCCATGGGAATCTGATACTACTGGTGAGTAGTTGCTGTAGGGGCACAAGGACGAAATACGGGACCACTGCTCTGATAGAAAAAGTAGTTTTCAGATGCCAAGTTTAAGCATCATGGGACTTTCTTGGAATAGAGATTGCTCGATCTCTAAAAGACACAGTTCTTTCACAAAGAAGATATGCTCTCGGCTTAGTGAGACTGGTATGCTTGGTTGTTGACCCGCATGAACCTCTATAGATCCAAACCACAAGCTATGTGCTGAATCAGGTGGTTCAATAAAAAAAAGCCTATCAGAGTCTTGTTGGGAGGTTGATATATTCATACAAGGCCTGATATCTCATACACTATGAGTGTTGTGAGCAGATTTATGCATGATCTAACGACTGAGCATTGAGACGACGTTTATCGAATTCTAAGATACTTGAAGAGTAGTCATGGAAAGGGGTTATGTTTAAGAGTCATGGTTACCTAAATGTGGAAGGTTACTGTGATGCGGGTTGGCCTAATTGTCTTGATGATAGGAGATTAACATGAGGATATTGGCCTTTGTTGGAGAGAATTTGGTGTCATGGAGAAGCAAAAAGCAACCAGTTGTATCTCGTTCAACCGCTGGGGCAGAGTATAGAGATATGTGTTAAATCTCCTATCAGAGTTGAATGTGTTTAGGGATGGCAATTGTACCCGCGGGTTCGGGTACCCGACGAGTATTGCACCCGACGGGTACGGGTCCAGATTTTTACCCGCGGGTACAACCCGTACCCGACCCGTCATTTTGCGGGTACGGGTACGGGTTTTGTCTTTTACCCACGGGTACCCGTCGGGTACCAGAATTCTTAAATGGACCAAAAAACGAATAAGAATTCCAACTGTTCATGGTTGTGGACTTGTGGTCTTATTGTAATTTAATTGTCTTATGGTCTTATGTAATGTACTTGTAATACTTTTCTATTGAGTTTTTCTGTATTCTGAAATTGTTATGTGTAAATATTGAACTGCTCATCAAATATCTTCATTCAGCTGTTCAAAAATTGCATATCTATTGATTTTACTCTCATACCCGGCGGGTACCCGAAACCCGTCGGGTTCGGGTACCATTTTTTACCCGCGGGTTCGGGTAGGAAATTTTACCCGTGCATATTTTCTGTCGGGTCGGGTTTTTACAATACCCGACCCGAACCCGACCCGTTGCCATCACTAAATGTGTTAATTAAGGCACTTTAAGGGTCTGATGCGATAACAAATCAACAATTAACATTGCTAATAATCCAATTCAACATGATAGGACAAAGCACATGGGGATAGATCACTTCTTTATCAAGGAGAAGTTGGAAGACGGCATGTTAGAAATTTAGAATTAAGTTATGTAAACTCTAGGAATCAAATATCAAATTGCTTAACTAAGGGTTTAAGAGTAAAATATGTAATGTAGCATGTAACAAGATGGGAACGATAGATATCCATTTCTCATCTTGAGGGGGGGGAGGGCTGTTGGGCTTGTGATTTCAGGGCTCAAGAGTCCATATCATGTATATTTCTATGTAATTAGACCAAAGTAAAAGTAAAGATATGTTTCCCCAAATTACAGCACCATTCTAATCTACAAATGGCAAATATTTAGCCCTAAAATAAGTGGTTGTGGCTCATCCATCCATCCTACCCATAGGTTAACCTTATCCTTAATCATGGTCTCTTCGGTTATTCATTTTTTGTTGCTCCTCTGATAGCAACCGGTGGTTATCAGCGTGTGCCCCCCACAGCCACTTGCCATTTTGCGGTTCCATTCCCATCATCTTACTAGTAAATAAAATGCCCCATTTAGTTTCTGCGTTATACTTATTGGGTTGATTTCATGTCCTTCATTTCTGGTGCTGTAGTTTCCCTTTTAACTTTGTTATGAAAGAATTCATGTCAATATTGGGCAGGATCTTCTCTATTTTGATGACAAAACAGATGTCACCTAAGCTGTCACTACTGTTATTGATTTTCTGGCAAGTGAGCGTTCAACAGTACCTTTTGAAATACCTTGGCCTTTGTTTTTCTTGGTTAACAGAACATGGCTCAATAGTGTAGAGAAATGATAGATATTCTGTGTTAGAACCTGATGATGATTAATATTATCATGGTTCCTATCAAGGTTACTATTAATGTCCAGGTTACTCTATCTCATTTGAGCACCTACAACTGGCAGAACTCACTATGCAATGGCTCTTAAAAAAACTTTTTCTATTATAATCTAATTCGTCAAGGCGCAACCGTTATCCTTGATTGAAGTACCTGTATATGTACTGTAATTGTTTTCTTTTTCAATCACCAACCATGCATTTGCTGTTTACCCCCCCCCCCCCCCCCCCCCCCCGCAGAGGGTCCCTGTAGACACAGCAGACTGTCTTTTTGCTCAATGCCATGATCCCTTTGGATTTGCAGAGCCTTTTGAAAGTTACGTATTTGTTGGGCACATGTCTATGATTGAGCCCTGCCTTACCACCTTACAAATTGTGAGAGCGAGTGAATTACCCTCTCTCTCCCTCTCTAGTCTTGAGTGATTCAAAGACCATATAAGTATGCAGCCTAACCATCATACAAACTAGGAGCTGCCTCTCTATTAAACATTATCCAGCTGGATGATGTGATAATAAGTTTGACAGTGCTGCCCTTCCTGAATCTTTTGTACACTTATCTGAATTTTGAAATGCCAACAGAAAAAAAGTATTAGAGTTTGTAGAATGTGTCTCCACTTGTGTCCTGAGGTCTTAGGTTCGAACCAGCCTCTCTGCAAAATCAGGGGTAAGGCTATCTAGAAATAACCCTTCCCCATACCCTACATGTATGGGAGCCTTCGGCATCGCGTACGCCTTTTTTAGAGTTTGTAGAATGCGGCCATGTTTAGAGCACAGGAATCTTTTTCTAATTTCAGAAAAACAATTTGAAATTTCTGATACTAGGCCTAGATTTGAGCAAGAAAAAACCGGTGTAACTAAATTGGTATTCAATCAATATTGTGTCGGTTTTATTTCCTTATACAGGGGACCAATCTTACGGTTCGTTTCTTATTGTAGATCAGTGATGTCACTGACATTTACAAGGTCAACTCGGATCAATATTCCTCTTATTTACTATGATATAGTAACTGAATTTCCAATCGAGTTCTAGTTACACTGTACCATGCATGGTACTGTGCAACGGCCATGCCCTCAATGATCAGGGTCCAGGGAAGAAACTCTAGACAGTAAAGATATTGTGCGATTCTAATAACCGTATAACTTGGGAGGCCATGCTGGTATACTTGGGCCTTGCACTATTTAGATAGCTTCGGTTTTATCTATGTTCTATGACTGTTTAAGGTCAGGGATTAGGCCTCTTCTTGATAAATTGAAATCTTGAACATTTTATCTGTTTCTCTCAGGAAACTGTTGGTGTTTTATGTATTATTTTTTCACTATCTATCAACTCATATTAAGTGGGATGTTTAATCCATGATGAAGATAACTATGTTGATCTGAAACTCGTGCCGACTACAAAATCACCAAACATCTACCTCAATACTTACCCTTTTTGCCGATAACGTGCAGATTTCTGGTCCGATTTGGTCCTCTACTTGCCTGCAAGAAGTTCAGAGATCTCGCATTCTCGCTCCTCTGATCTCGATCCAAAGAGGAAACATCCATTCTTGAAGATTTCTCCATGTAAGTGGGACGATCCATGATCTCGCCAATTGCTTTCCCCGTAAACAATTCCTATCTTATTTTTGCACGCACAGCTGCATTGCCATGCCATGAACATGCTCTGCAGAGCTCACATGGCTGTAAAGGAGCGGGCACGCTTGCAGTTGCACAGCTGTGCAGTGGGCGCGGCGCTGCCCCTTTTGCATAGATTTGGGCTAATTAGTTGCTTGTTTGGGCGCGCACCTCGCTGAATCTGTCCCCATTAAGGGCCAGATCACGAGAGCGAGAGGAACAAGAACAAGCCGACCAGATTTTGGCCTCATGCTGCCGGGGCAGTATGGGCTCGGTCATGTGGGAAGAGGCGTCGCTTTCGTGGTTTCACTGTGTCCCGTTGGCTCACTCGTAACAGATGATAGACGGAGATCAGGATCAGTTTGAGACGAGTAGAGAAGTGCTGAAGGGATAGCTAGTCTCTTTGCCTTACCTGTTTTGGTAATCGGCATGGAGAAGTATTGTTTGTTCTTTCTACGTCACGGTTGGTGCATGCGTACGTACATTTGATTTGAAGAAAGAAGTTTCACGAGTGCAAGGAGCTAGATGGAGCTAGATATTTGCTAGTATTTCAAACTTTTAATTTGGGAATACAACAAGATTGTACTGGGAGGCCATCGTATATACCGTAAAATATGTCTTGAAGTTACCCTATCTTTTGAACTTTCACTAGTCCTTAGTTTTATGAAAGTTGAAGGTGAAAACTAGGTGTAAAGTCCGCACCTTAGCTAAGTGCTTTACATAAATTCCAAGCATTATAATTAAATAAAGTGAAATATTTTCATATAATGAATCGAACCATTATTAATTATTATTATTTGTGCTAGGCGTTTTCTTATGGCAGTTGTGTTAGTATGTATCTGCCACTGGCCGTTAATTTTACTGAAGGTCATGATGACGATAGCTGTTTGGATTTATCTGGAACAGTAAAAAGGGAATGAGTATCAGAAGTTACACAAATCTGTGTAAGATTTGGTGCTTGGAGCATAAACAGGAACGAACTATGCTCACGGCACAGCGGAGGCAAGCAGTGTCGCTTTGCCTGCTGAATCCGTTTAATGTTCTTTGCCTTATACACCCAATAAGGAGATTGATGCTAGTGGAAGGTATACTTGATACATCTATGCCGTGCTATGCTACGCTATGCTATCTGTGTACACAACGCATGCCACAGGCATCTAAAAGATGTCTGGATTTTTTGTTTTGTTCACTGAACCACCGGCTAGTACCTGAACATGTAGTTTGCACTTTGCACTAGGAAGGGACATGATTAAGAGATCGCATACGATTGTTTCAGTCCAGTGCATTACTACCTTAATTTGTTCAGATGTTGGTATATCTACCAATGCGTCACCTGCTTAGCCTAGGTATTTGCAGTCCTTCCACACCAAGAGACCTTGATGGGGAAATCTTTTGAGGACTTTTTAGCTGGGTGGGGATTAGACACGATCCTTTGGGACTAAAAGAGGAATAGCTACTTTTAAGATCATTATGATGGGATTGGTTATGAACATGACTACCCAAACAAAAATTAATTAGATCTACTGAACTAAATACGACAGAGCAAATATTCCCTGCAATGTCAGTAAGCCAAAACGGAACAGCTTAAGAACTGCGAAATTAGAAAGGCCTTTTGTGCTATAGAAACTCGTGTCTTGCCCTAAGCCGGAGGGCTCGCTACAGTTGCAGGTGATGATTGCCAAGGTGATCCGCCGCTAACAAACGGGTCATGCTAGGCCTGGTCGAGAGACACTCATACTGTAATATCTTGGGCCGGGGGATCGGGCTGACTAGGAATTAACCTGTGTTTGCACAGCACCCGACGTGTTTTACTGTTCCCCTCCGATCTAGCTGACCTCTCTCTGTCTTTCTCTCCGTGTGTCTGTGAAAGGGATCACACACGAATGATCTACACTGCCTAGGCATCTCTCTCTCCTTCCTTCTCTCCCTCCCTCTCTCTCTCTCTCTCTCTCTCTCTCTCTCTCTCTCTCTCTCTCTCTATGCCCCCCTTTTGTCTCTTTATAAAAGGGGCATGCCTTCGCCTGCTGTCCATGATCGCTCTTGCCTCTTGGTCCCTTCAAATTGCCATTCCATCCTGCATATCTCACTTCAGCAGCTGCTGCTCTCTATCTCATCCTGATCCCCGCTCATCTATCGCCTATACTTCTAACTACAGACCTACCCGGGTCTCTGCGCTAGCGAGATCATGTCTGCCATCTACATGAGCCAGCTCTCCACTGCTCTCCCTCTCATGGAGGGAGATCATCACCACCAAGGCCACTTCCAGGGTCTCACCATGCCAAAGGACCCCCCTCTCCTGTTCCCTTTTATGATAGGCAATAGCAGCACCGATGACAGCAGCCTCAGCTACGGGTCACCAGACCATCAGCTGATGAGGCAGCAACAAGCTATGCTTGAGACCCAGCATGTAAGTATGCTCTTAATTCATATGTTTTTCTTATTAATTTGTGGTCACTTCAAGTCTCTCATTAACTAGCTAGCGTGATTTTTTGTACTATCAGATGATCGGTGGATCGTCGGTGGCTAGTGTCTTTGCGGCACCATTCCCAACCGTGCAGAGCATCCGTGACGACATGATCGAGCCATCCTCGTACGATCCATATGATATAGGGAAATTGTCGGTCGGCGTATCCATAGAAGCCGGCGGCAATTGGGCACCGCCAGCCAAGATGAGGATCACGAGGAAGGCGAGCGCGGATCCCGGTGCCGGCATGGTGGTCAAGAAGCCCAGGAGAAGGGCGCAAGCGTACGAGGACATAAGCAGCCAGAGCCAGCCTAATCTCGGTGTTATTCGGGTGTGCTCCGACTGCAACACGACCAAGACGCCCTTGTGGAGGAGTGGTCCATGCGGCCCCAAGGTAAGATTGATTCGATGCCTGCCTCTTCAAACTCTTGGGCCTTCTTGCACTTTCATAGTACTGTTAATTAGAGATGGATGCATCTTTTAGTTGGAAGTCCGTAACTGTAGCTTCTTTTGCATGGTGCAGTCGCTTTGCAACGCATGCGGCATCAGGCAGCGGAAGGCGCGCCGGGCGATGATGGCCTCCTTAGGGGCGGTGTCCGCAGACGGCGTCAAGGCGGCAACACCCGCGACCACCAGCGACGCCATGGCCGTGCACCCAAAGGTGAAGAAGGAGAAGAGAGCGGACGTGGACCGATCGCTGCCGTTCAAGAAACGGTGCAAGGTGGTCCAGGGTCACGCTGCCGTCTCCTCTCCTTTGGCCGCCGCTGACAAGGCCGCCGAAAGCGAGGTTTCTGACGCCGGTGTGAGCAGGGATCTCGTAGACAATATTGGGCTCATCAGCTGGAGCAGGCCGAGTCCTGCTTCTGCAGCGTCCTCCGCCACCACCGCATGCAGCAGCTTCCGGGCGTCGACTACGGCGTTGCCAGTGCAGCATGACGAGATCACCGACGCCGCCATGCTGCTCATGACGCTGTCCTGCGGGCTTGTCTCGAGCTGATGATCCATCTCTATCGAGCACGACCACCACGCCACAGGCTTTTTGCAGCTAGCTAATGCATGCCTTAGACTGTTAGCGCATTACCATCCAAGCTGTAGTGTTTTGTTTTTGGCTTCTTGTTCTTGTTGCTAGTGTAACGAAACCTGTGCTACTGTTCCTGTCATGTGATTCGTTCAAGCGTGAGAAACAAGAGTTTAAGATAGGCCACCAGAGCAGGAATAAGATCACGAGGGGAGTAATAAGGCATAATCGTGATAGTATCTAGCTAGAAATATATAGTAGCTCGGCCGGATGTTATTTCATGCAGTGTGAGTTTCAATCTGGAGTGTAGCTTTTTTGATACCACAAAAATATATATGTTTGTTCTTCGTGTTCGGTTGAGTTTATTGTACTGGATCCAATAACATGAGAGAGATCAGAATACGAGCTTTGTGACTGTTCATCGGAACTCGTTCATGACTTTTTCTTCTGGTGATTATGTCAGTTATGACCTGCTTTAACTTGTGTCAGTTAGGTCTCTTTTTTACAGGTTTTGGCGCAACATTCTCCTTTATTTTATGACATGGGATCTGAGAGCATGTGGATGATGTTAGTATCTGATAGTTGTGCTAGAAGTTTAGCCCCTACTTAACAGGGCGTACTTGATGGGACGAGATAGAGTGGCTTTTGTGCTGAGGTTCAAACCAACTTTCTCTCTGACGATTAATCCCAGGGAAGCCCCAGGCCTTCCAAAACAGAAAAGGAAAGAGGAGAAATACTCCCTCCCCAGTCTCAGACATGCTATTTTGGACAATAACACGGTCTCTAAAACACAAATTTGACTGTGATTTCCTAATAGAATAAATCTGTAAAACCAAATAATATCAGATTGAAGCTCTATACATATGATTTATGTATTCCCAAACTAAATGAATTAAGCTACTGATAATCAGAATCTAAATTTTGCTGGAACCTTGTCTGAGAAATAACATATTCAGTCTGAATTCAGTCTTTTAATTTCATAAGACCCTGCATTCAATAATTCTTTAATGTGTCATATGGAACATATGCAAATAGATTGCATGCTTTTTATATATAGCGCTATACTTTGTCAACTTATTACAAGTACGACAAAGCCCTGGCACATAAGAAACAAGAGCACAATCTCTTGTTTCACCTTCCTTATTGATGGTCAGATGGTGTCCCTCTCTCTTTTTGGTTCCACCCCGTTTGCATACGGTCACTAATATAATAATGCAACGCTGGTTAATCCGTTGTTGCTAATTCTAGCGCTAATGACTGACGCCACGATCTTGTGCCGGCGTCCACCAATTGCTACGACTGCCATTTAGAAGGCATTGTTTATTACTGTTAGGCATCTGCTATACTACTAGTGATATCTCCTAATATTCAAACACATCGTGGTGCAACTCTTCTTTTTGTGTACGATCATTATGCACTTCATGCGGCTTAGAGCTGGATGAAGCACTGCCAAAATTAATGCCGCGTATCATGTGACCAAAGAAGGGTGTCCTCCACTATAAAGCCCATTGAGTTGCCATATGTGGAGAAGGTTAACAAAGAAAATGCAATGGACATGTACATGTTGACTGTGGCATGCATGCATGATTGCACAGCTACACTTGATCACACAGCAGGGCATGGGCAGGGTATGCAGCCAGCGGAACCAATCCAAATTTTTTTTGCTGCCACTATGCGGCCTGCAAGCTTTGTTTCCTACAGAAAGAACATCGGCATGCATGCAAATGCAGCACTGTTGTGTCGATCAGTAGGCTAGCAGTGTACCAGCAGGCGAGATTCATGCCAAGATATCACCCAGAAAGAAAGATCTTGCCCATGATGTTCCATGTCAGTATGCTACCACTTGTTAGCTGCAGGTATACGCTAGTAGTTTATATTTTAATTTATTATCGTTAAGACAACAAATCTAGTTAAAAAATAAACTGAAATTATTATCTTTTTGAACTGGATTTGTTATTGTTACGACGACAACTTTAAAACAGAGGAAGTGCACATGCATAAATGTTCCAAGGGTTAGAGACATGAACGAGAAATAGTTAACTTAGAACAGCTGGAAAATCGCTCATACTTAACTTTGTTCCCACAAGCTTCTAACAATTTTAATAAAGCATGAACGAAACTGTCGTCATATATGCTGACATTCTTCGCGCCTGGCGTTCAACGTAATTCATTTTGCTCCACCCGTTTACGATCGACCGTAAGAGATGAAAGATGTCGAAACAGACCAACCAGACAACTAAGAGCCAGCAGAATCTGAATGAAGAGGCCGGCCGGGGGAAATATCTCACATGACGCGTGGACACGATCGCCTGACGACGATGCAAGACAAGAGAGACAGCGTGCGCGCGTCCCCTGGTGAAACCTAGTCGTAGTAGAAGCCTCTCAAGATCGAGCCACGTACGGGATCGAAAAGGCGCGCGGCGTACCCTTGTTGCGCCGGCCGGCTCGTGTCGTGTGGCTGCCAGCCGCGCGCCGATCACCGGCCGGCTCGTGTCGTGTGGTTGCCAGCCGCGCGCCGATCACCGGCCGGACTTCAGGATGACGATGGCACGGAGCGGAGAGCCCGTGATTGGTCCGGCGCCCTGCGCTCACTGTTCGAGAAAGACGCCGTTGCTTTCTGGCATCGTGTGTCATGCTGGCCGCGCCCCCATCGAGTGTTTTTTCCCTCTCAGCGCGGTGTTTTTATGTGGATTTCGCTGCGTTTCTCCGCGGCGCCGCGCGTCTAGCTGGTGACGGAGCTGAGGCGGACGGACGTGTCGTCGCCGTATCCTCCGGCGTTATTTCGCCGCGCGTCGTGTCGGAATGTTGGCTGCTCCCGTACGTGTGGTGCGGTCGATCGATGGAGTAATTGTCTGTTGTTGGAACCGAGCTAGCGCTTGTTCTAGTGATCGATGGAACGACGGCGGCGAAGGTTTAAGCGAGAGGCTTAAATTTTGGAGCGCGGCCTTATCCCCGCGCGCGCCTCCACCCGTACCTGGACCACGGCTCGTCTCTCTCGCTCGCATCTTGTATGATCTGCGGCGCTTTGTCCTGAATCACACGGAGACTTCCGCAAGGATTTTTCTCAAAAGGAGAATATTCACGTCTCGTGTATATATGCTCATCACATGATCGATGGAGATACACACCTACGCAAACCAATCCTAAAGAAAAAAATAAATTGCATGCGGTCACACATCAAATTAGAATGCTTCCACCATCTGCGACTACTACAATCATAAATATCTTTTGTCCCCGAAATCAATTCAAAAAAAAGAAACGAATTAATCGGCCGCCCAAACGAGGGCCCAAATACGCAATTCTAAGAACACTATAGCTGATGACCGCACAGGCCCCGTCATAGTGACGTGCACGCACGTCCATTCCTGCTTCCCCTCAACATGATAGCGGCGTCGCAGCTCTCGAACCGGCGGCAAGAAAGCCGTCAACTTCTACCGAGAAGATCACCCCCCCCCCCCTCCCCCGCCCCGGCGACAGAATCGCCCCCCATTTTCTCCCCGCCGCGCCGCTTCCAGCCGTCCAGCGACGCGTGGTGCGGCAGGTACTGCTTGTGCGGTCATCAGCTATTGAGCGATAGTGTGCGGTTGGAGATGGTCCTTACTACTATATTACTCCCTTCGTTTTTTTAATTTAACTTTTTTATTTGATGTTGGTTTATTTATTTATATACTAATCAGATTCAAATAAAAATAAACAGAGTGACTAATAACATATATGAGTTTGAAGCTATTTTTAATTCAAACTAAGATGATGGTGAATAAAGCTATTGCTGCACGGATCGCTCATTAAGCTACTGTCGTAGAAGGGCCGAGAGGCTCGGCCCGTTAACAGACAGCGGGCTATGGCTGCCACATCCAGATGCTCTTGAGCTTCATTCGTTTCCGCACGCCCCGGAAGAAAACGATAAAAAAGGGCGGGAACCCACTCGCTCCTGCGTGACGAGGCGGTCGAATAAACTGGGACCCATGGACCAGTGGCTGCCGCTGTTCCGCCACCTCCTCGCCTCCCCGGCCGCCAACGCCGCCGCCTTCTCCTCCTCCTCCGGCGACTGCCCCAGCTCGCCTCCCCCCGCGGTCGCGCTCCTCCGCATTCTCCTCTCCCCGGCGCCGACGCTCCCGCCGGCCTCTGCCGAGCCCCAGGACGCCATCCTCTTCCAGACCCTCCCGCCCTTCCTCCAGTCCCAGACCCTCTCCTTCCTCTCGTCCTCCGCATCCCTCTTCGACCCTCACCTTCTCCGCGACCTCGCCGTCCGGATCCTCTCCGCCTCGTCCGGCCGATATGACTTCTGGGTGCGCCGCGGCGCACGCCACCTGCTCGACGGATTGCCCGAGTTGGAGGGCGCTCGTAGTGTTGCATGCGAGGAGCTTGTTGATGGATTCCACAGGCCGCCCCCGTGGCTCAAGGAAGCCGCAGCGCGGGCCCGTCCTGTCCTTCCGTGGCTCCCTCTTGACTGCCAGAGCACGATGACGAGTGGGGTCCACGTCTGCGGTGATGGTCGTGGGGATGACTTGGGTGGGCTTAGGTTGGAGTCAATGGTGCTGGAGCAAGACGAGGATTCAGAGATGCAGGAGGCCGGGTGCGTTCCACCGCCTGTGGCACCTCCACTTGGAGATTCTGTGGTGCAGAGGGCGTTGGCTCTGCAGAAGGAGATTGTGACGGTTGAGTCGACGTTGGATGCCCAGAGAATGGCAAAGGACTTGCAGGATCTTTGTGCTGAGTCCAGGAACGCTGAAGCGGTGCTTAGCTTGGTGCGGCCATGGGAAGCAGACGATGACACTCTGAGGGTTCTGCTTTCGAATTTAGTACTCGAGGAAGATGAAGTGCATGCAAATGGGCCCGTACTCGTGCTGTGTTCTGTTGGCCTACCAAAGTTACTTGACCTTCAGAGACCAGCTTCATCAGCTCTTCTTTCTGCTGTGCTGGATCTCTGCAAACGCCACCCAACTGCTGCTGTGGAGGCTGTCCTCTTTCCGCTGGTTCTTAGGAAGGGAGGGCTAAATGCTCCACAGTGTGAAGTTCTCACACATGTTGTCCAGGATTGCATGCATCCATTGCATGTCACTGCCTTCTGCCATAGGCTGCTTTCAGGGAAAAAGCTAGAGCGCCGACCAATCTGCATGCCTCAGCATCACAAGAATATTGATAGTCATTTGGTCTGGACAGAGTCTCTCTTTGCACTATTTTACAATATTCTAAACCAGGATATTGGCCTGACACCCAGCACTATTGGGGAGCTAGTTTCCGTGATTCATGAGAGGGCAACAGAGTTCTCGATGTCACTGAAATTCGGTAGCTTTCTGCTGTGCTTCGTGTCCAAGTGTTGGCATCAATGTAAGGTTCAGAGAGATTTGCTTGAAAGAGCTTCTGAGAGAACAAAAACTGTTCTGACTAAAGCTATATTGGCAAAACTGCGGTCTACAAGTTGAAATGTTGTGTGGTAAAGCATTTGAATGTGGCTAACTTGTGAGTAACTTTCTACATAGATTAGCTCATGTTTGTATTTTCCATGAAAGATTTGATACGAGTACTCATATACAGGTGCAACAAACAGCAACTCTTTAAGAAACTAGTAATTTGAGTATTGTGGAAATCTTGAATCACAATTACTTCATTCATAATCAAAGAATGTCATCTTTGTAATCAACATGATTGTTCAGCCAAAGAAGATACTACTTTTGGTACAGGTGGAATTAGCAATTATTCTTGAAACAAATAAACACTGACAGTATAATACATATTTTTCATGAAGAACGCTTGACTGTCATTCTTCTTTTGTAGTACATCCTAATACACTATTACATATGAAGAGGTATACACAGAGGCGCAGTGTTAGACCACAGGAGTTATTTGCTCTTTGGCCTCTGATATAAATCACTTGAATATCATCTTTGTAGATTGGAACCTTGATACTTTATCAGTGAACTTTGCAGTGGAATAGAAATTAAGGTAGTCTTGGAAACGATATTGGGTAGGATATGTAAGCTTTGGTGCTGGACAAATTATCGCATCAGGACCTGGGTTGTAGAATGTTGCAATAGATAGGCGGCTCCCGTTCTTATTGGGAAGTACCCGATGGCAAATGCTCTTATATATTCCATTGCTCACCACTTCAACCTGATCTCCAAGGTTTACAAAAATTCTATTGGCTTCTGTCGGTAGTATTGGGACCCACCTACCTTCTTTCATGAACTCCAAACCTGGAACTGAGTCATCTTGAAATAAAAGTATGATTCCACCAGCATCAGTGTGTTCCCTAAGGCCAACCACAAGCTCTGGGTGATTGCACCTAGGATACTTTGCCACCTTTATGCCTATAGAAGGTTCAGAAAATACCTTCTTCAAATAATCCTTGTCGAGCCCAAGATTTTCACTCATAAATTCTGCTAGCTTTTCAGCAACTTTGACTAATTCGTCAGCATAGTCGTGAATTGTTGTACTGCACAGTTCACTGCATTGTGTTACTTTGCCTCATAAACATCTGATTTGTAAATATACTGCTAATTACTACTGGGATAGCTAATAGGTTTTGCTGCTACTTAAATTTCAGACTCACCGAAGCACTTCAGGAATATCATGACTGTTTGATTTTGGCTGATGGCGATACATGAAACTGCACTCCCAGTCAACATCTGATGCAGCTTTCTCATATGCTAGGGTTTTTGCCATCTCTGAGTTGTAGAAGCTCTTCTCCATGTTGTGCTCGTAGTGTTTGTTGACTAGTACCTTCATCATATGCATGATTTCTTTATTGACCCCATGGTTCTCAAGCTGCCATACAGTTTATCATGCCAGATGTTAAAAGATATAATGAAATCTGTTTTAATCAAGATTAATGATGTTATGTTTTGTTACTTACCCAAAAGAAACCCCATTTTGCACATGCATCATGAAGAAGGGAAAGTGTCTCTGACCTCTTCTCACCATACAGCTCATCCATATTTATCACTGGAATCTCCATTTTCTGCAACACTGAAGTATATCGGCAGTCTAACCGAATGTGTTACACTGTCACTTGTTCTTCTCAAGTTGGTATGCTACGGCTACATCAGGTTTGGTATTTATAGTGGCCTAGATAGGAGTGGTGGGGATATCCTTTTACAGATTACATAAAGAATATTCCTTGAATTAGAAGGAAACCTTGCTTTGTTATGAGGAATCTGTAGAAACATGTCCAAATACATACCGCTATTCCCATGTGATTTAGCTAGGATAGCTTACGTGCTTCCTTCAAAACTCATCATCATGGTTGACTTATGAGCGACTCATGATTCCTATTTGATTATCCTGGTTACTTCTGTACAAACAACTGAATGAAGGTGCCTGTCAGCTTATTGAGATAACTATGATTGCCTGCAAGATTCTGTCTTTGTATCAGTTCTGCCTCCCTGAACCGTGGCAACAATGTTACAGCGGCACATATTAGGGGGAGTAAAATCCCAGTTTTGAGATCTCTTTAAGGTCAGACTAATCATGGAAATTAGTTTGACTTTGTGATTCAGTGCATGCAGACCTGTAGCAGAGTCAGTCAGGAAAACAGTTGAATTCAATTTGAAACCATTCATTGCATTCCGATGCAAGCCTAGATTCTCTCAGAGATTTGCTGGATCATGTTTCCAATTTTTTAGATAGCATCTGTTAGCATTCAGCAGATCAATACTCTAATAGATCCATTTATCTTTACGCAATTATTGGTAATCTGGCAGTTCTTTCTTGATTCGCCTGCATGGTTTATTGTTAGTGTCACAGAATTCGATCTGATCCAGGAAGGACCCAGCGGCTGTTTGATTGTCACCTCAGGTTTGCCTTCGTTCTGCCTAGCTTGGAGGTGCCCTGCTTTGGTAAATCGCTTTCTATATTTTTCTTCCTCAAAAGGCTAGTTAATGGCTTATTTGCAAATTTCTTCTAATAGCTCCAAGGGGTGCCTTGTGGCGAATTGATTGGTAAAAGAAACTCGACGGGCAAGATTCTGACAATATTGAAATCTGAGGTGTTGTTTCATACTTGGTATTTTAATGAAAACATGTGTAAAGTTGATCAATGTAGCATTTGTGAGGTGCGACACTTGGCTGAATAACCTATCGATTTCAGCCTTCAGGGAATTGCTGGTTCCGAAACTCTCAAAGTGTTATCTAGGTCTTCCAACTTCTTTATTTTGGTTCTTAAGCTTGTTGAATGCCATTTAAAAAATATTAGCAGTTCACAGAGGGCTTTTTGTCAAGTTGCAGCGAACAATACCATTGAAATTAGTTGAAGCATTAACAATCTACCACAATGGACAGCACATTAACCGAAGTAGAGAAGACCAAACCCCACAATGATCTACTGAAACAAATTGGCTATCTTGAAAGCTCTATTGTAAAGCTTTATTACTTGTAAATTTTACGGAGTATTTTTTTTAAAAAGTTGTATGACAACGTATGCATTTGACGGTATATTTACTATTTCTGAGCTATGCTTTTAAGCAACTCCGTCACTCACGTTGATGTTAGCTACCCAGCTAAAATACAGAAATTTGTGATGTACCAGGACATTAAACCCTGTAATATTTGGAGTACATTGACAGTGCATTTGTAGTTCAATGAAATAATTTCTTAAATATGGAAATTGTAGGAGTTAAATCTGCAATTTTGAGATACATTTACATATTTTAGCCATATGTTTTGTGGAATTAATTTGTCGATGTTATTGTAATATTGTAGGTGAACGTATAGCCTATTTGCGGAGTTTCTGACGACAGGCTAACAGACACCGGCATATCTTTCCAAGGACGGGGATCCATCATTTTAAAAAGGCTGTTTAATCCTCGAGAATTTTCAATTGAAAAAGCTGCATTCTCAGGTATGTTGTTTCTACCCATGAGTTATGAATGTACAAATTCGAAGATCTTCCTAAAGATTCTGGGACTCAGAAGTGGTTCGATTATCAATATCGGTTCTATTTTTAAAGAGTTGATCATACAGTTATGTCCCAGCACTAAGGCACCAACACTACATGTCGATCACCACCCTGATGCCCTCTGTTCATGCGCTCCACGACGCGCCATGCACGATTTCGTCAGACCGCCATTTCCCTCTAGTTTTAAACACCCCGCTCGTGTGATCCCGACCATCAGGTCTTCAGTTCATGCAGAAACGCCACCGCCATGCAGTCCGGCGAGGTGGCGTCTATGCTTGCCGCCGTGATCGGAGCGTCACCCGCAGCGGTGCCGCCCGAGCTGGCGGGCACCGTGAGCGAAACGGCATTAGTGATGGCGCCCGAACCCGAAGCCGTGAGAGAAGTGGAACTAGCGGAAGAGGCGCCCCAGCCTGTCCCCATGATCGAAACGGCAGCAGCGGAGGCGTCACAGCAAGAAGCAGAGGTCTCCGCGCCGGCGGACGGCGACGGCAGCAAGAGCCCGAGCCTGGCCCCGGTGTCGCCGTCCAAGGTGAAGGAGCGGCAGATCTCCGTGGACCCCGCGTCGCTGCGCCGCCTGGGCATGGTGGCCGACGAGGACTCCCCGCTGTCCGCGCCGTCCGTGTTCACGGAGGTGGTTGTGCAGTCCCCGCTCCTGCCACCGCTCCGCCGACCCACGTTCGTCGGCGCCAGCCTGCCGTGCTCCGCTGCCTCCTCTCCGGTGCACGGCGCCGGTCCAGGCGCGGGCGCCAAGTGGGAGGAAAGCCCCGCCACGCCAAGCCCCAGGTCAGCGCTGAGCTCCTTGGCGCGGCAGCACTCCGCCGCTCTCGCCAGGCTCATCGCCGCGCCGGCCGCCGTGGCACCGCTCTCCCTGTCGAGGTCCCCGTCCCGCGCCGAGGGGAGGACAATGGCACCGCACGAGGACGACGAGGAGCCCGTCGACCCCAAGGCGCTCGCCGCGGAGGACGGCTTCACGTGCGGCGCTCTGTGCATGCTCATCCCAGGCTTCTCCAAGAAGAAGCCCGCCGCCGCCGCGACCGCCGCCGGCATGGCCATGTCGAACATGCAGAGGCAGCAGTCGGGCGCCAGGGTGCGCCGCAGCGGCGCGTCACGGGTGTCGTCGCTGGAGCGTTTCGAGTGCGGGTCCTGGAGCCCTCCGCCGCCGCCGTCGGCGCGCGACCACGACTGCCACGCGCTGGAGGTGCCCAAGATCAGCTACGCGGACGACACGGAGTGTCCGGTGAAGATGGCGTTCGTGTTCGACGGCGAGGCCCCGACGCGGGGGATCCTGAAGAACTCGGCGTCGTCGCGGCTATCCTCGGCCAGGCCGTCGACCTCGTCGCAGCGGCACGTGAGGTTCTCCACCGCGGCAGCGTCGTGCCCGTCGTCGCCGTCGGGCGTGGTCACCCCGCGCCTGGCGCGGGCCCGGTCCGAGTTCAACACCTTCCTGGAGGCTCAGAGCGCGTAGCTCGTGGCCGGCCCTGAGTCGAGTGCGCGTTTCTCGCCGGCAACGAGTCCAGCCTGCCCGGCGACGTGCCCTGAGATACATGACGCTGCGTCCTGCAGTACACCGGGACGACTTTTCGTCTCGTTTCCTGCCATTGTTTCGATCTACTGTTTCATCCTTTTCCGATTTTGTCTTTTTTTTTCTTCTTTATACGAGGAAAGCTGCATGCATGCGTAAAGAATTCGAATGTACAGTAAATCAACTGGCAAGAGAAAAAAAATTAATCAGGCAAACTTAACCTTTTTCTTTTCGAACGGCGAGAAAAATATACCTATTCATTTTCAGGACTTTGTTGTGTCGGCCACCATAGGCCCATGCATTGCGGGTGATAAGCCCACTTAACTTTGTGCATGACAAGGCTGATGCGATTCGGAAAGTCTATGACGCGTCTGGTATAGACGGGCAACCGGGCGGCTCGGCACGGCCCAGCTCAAACTCACTTGTGCTCGGGCTGGTTTTATTAGGCCCAGCATGGTATTGATAAAGGACCCGGGACGTGCCGTTCTAGTCTAGGTGCTTCGCGGTCCACCGAAGACACCACCCGTTACTGCTAATTATGCTTAAATGGGTCGCCCACACGGTTGACTTATGAAGCCTATGGTTCAAATGCACTAAAAAATGATCGGGTCTCGTACGTGCCCATTTGACACGGCCCACATGCTCGGCTACAGCGCGACCATGCGGCCCGCAGCTTGCCCCGCGAGTGGGCCCTCCGTTTTGTCATCACGCCCAAGTAGATCGAAGGGGAGTGTCTACGGGTCCTGAAAGACTTTTGTTGTGACAAACAAGCAGGTCGATGCGAGTGGGCTCTTTCTTTTTTTTTTTATTTCAGAATGATGCGAGTGGGCTGAGTGGAGCTTACCGCGCCTTACGCGGGCCATCGTGGTCTAGTTTTATTCGTAGACGCCTTTTAAGGTTGTGTTTGCCAATAAAAAACGTTTCAGATTTTAGGTTGAATTAATTGAAACTGTAACAAACAGTAAAAAGTGAAATTCATAAGAAATGATTCACTTTTTTTCCTACGAATCTGAATCAAGTTGTTGCGACGTAATAAAGATTTATCCGTACATTTGAATGATGATATATATATTTTACAATGACACTTATAAATAATGTTTATTATAACAATTTATTATATATTATACTATGATAAAAACCATATAATCCATCAAGGATAAATATGTCATTTCAATCCTGCTCCTCCATATACTGAAACCGAAATCAGAAAGCTAGCCAAACGGTTTTTAAAATGATTCTGTTTCAGTTGAGAAACATTTTTGCGTTGAAATTGAAACGTTTCTGATTCTCGGAGAATCTGGAACTGTACCAAACGGGCCGCGACTTAGTATCTGAAGTAAATGAGGTTTAGTATAAAAAATGTTATTTATTTTAAAACGGAGGGAGTAACAAAGCAGTGACGAAGTTCTGAGTTTGTTTTCTCGGCGTCATGGTCCCGTTCACAAATTGATAGAGCTGGAAATATTTGATCTTTCTTAAACACTTTTAGCGACCAGAATCAATACGTGAATGATATGAACAAATGTATACGCATACACATACTGAAAAAGTAGGCAGCAGTCAAGCACGCTTTGTTTTATTTAGCTCTTTTTTATATCACATCACACCGTAGCTAACATACACAATTTAAAATAACAAAAAACAAAAAAATGGCAGTATCACGTACAAATACACGAACGCGAACAAAATTTGACCAAATATTCCTATGAACCATTGGCTACCACATCATCATCGCCTTTCCATCCCATATCCTCCCCGTTCTTGATCCTCCTCATCCTTTCCATCAACGCGTCGACGGCGATGTCGAAAGCGTCCTTCATGTCCCCCTCGAACCTCACCCTGGGGTCCTTGTACACGAACCTGGGGATCATCTTGATCACCTCCTCCCTCATTGCGGCCACCTCGTCGTCCGTGTACCTGCTCAGCGTCTCCTCGATGTCCACCTTCCCTGCGACGACCTCGTCGTGGTCGATGAGCACGTAGTACGGGCGGCGATCACCGCCGCCGCTGTACCGGTCCGGCTCGTGCCAGATGTACTGCTCCCGGAAGGTGGAGGCCTCGCGGAAGAAGACGGGGATGCATCCGGCGATGACGGCGTCGACGGACGAGCGGCGCATGAAGGAGTCGCCGGGCGGCTGAAGGCAGAAGCTCGCGGAGGCGAAGAGGGAGACCAGCTTCTGCGGCGACCCGCATCCGCGGCGGCAGTCGAGCAGCCCGCAGCGGCTGCGGCGCGGCGGCGGGGCGGCGTCGTCGTCGCAGGCGTCGAAGATGCGGTCGCGGATGGCCAGCGTCCCGTTGGGCCGGCGCGCGCCGGCGAACGCGAACAGCCACGGCCGCGGCGCGGCGCGCACGCGCGCCTGCCACGCGGCCACCTCGCCGGCCGACGAGGGGTGGAAGTAGCTCGGGTACGGCACGGCGAAGTCCCACCGCGCGTCCACCCAGATGTTGGTCTCGTACGTGAGCACCGTCATGTTCCTCGACTCCGGGTGCTCCAGGAGGCTGTTGCCGCAGCGGAGGTCGTCCCCGCCGACGGCGCGGAACACCCACGACGTCTTGGACGCCACCATGAAGTGGTCGCGGCCGCCGAGCGCCGCCCACGTCGGCTGCGACGACAGCCACCGCAGGAACTCGAGCGGCGTCCCGTTCCGCACCGAGCTGTTGTACCCGCACATGTGCGGTTGGATCTCCATCGCCGGGTAGAACGGCACGTACACCGCCGTCGCCGCCGCCGGGTCGTCGGTCAGGCAGTCGTACCGCCGCATCTGGTTGTGGAAGATCACCTCCAGGGCGTACTGGTTCGTGTCGTACCTGGCATATATATATACAAAGTGAGATGAAACGCAGCTCATTCGATCATGTAACAGTCACCATCAATTAATCAGTGCTTACTCACCATCCAGAGGCGGGGACGACACTGGCTTCGTCGTCGCTGCTTTTAAGCTCCGGGCCGATCCCGGCATTGGTCATGTGGTAGCAGCTACTGTACCGGTCCTCCAGCAACGGCGAACCGTCAGCACAGTCCCGGAGAGCATCGAACCGTGACGGCAGATCCAGCATGTACACGTATCGCCCGTCGCACGAAGACGAAGAAGGCCGCGGATCACGAGCGATGGCGTGGGCGGAGAAGCTCGAGTTGAGCGAGAGCTGGAGGAGGTCGCCGAAATAGAGGTGGAAGGACCGGAAGTGGAGGACGAAGGTGAGGAGCCATGAGCCGAGTATGAGGAGCGCGTAGAGGGTGTACTTGGGGTAGTGACTGACCTCCATTGCTGGACGCAGGTGGCTCTAGCTCTGGTTTTAATTGGTAGGGAATAGTGGACACTCGCCTGGGTTAGTACGCGCGTGTCCTCGAGTCATGCTCTAGTAGTTGTTTAATGTGACACAATCAATTTGACATTGGGCGCACGGTGGCCAGTCAACTAAAGTACCACTGCTAATAAAGTTGGCCTTCGTATCTTGGCTATCTTGTTTCAAATCTTTTCTTTGTGTGTGATTTGCTATTCTATCTGCTCAAATAAATGATGTTTAATACATACTCCCTCCGGTGCACAAAAAATTGTCGTTTTGGACATGTTCTCGCAATACCAATGAAGTATTAAATAGATTTTCTTTTCATTACTATCACTCAGTTTAATGGTTTGACTGGTCTCCTCCACGGTTTCCCAGGCCTCTCATACAAGTTCAATTCCTAGCCACGCACTGTACGATGCGTTTATTACATTTTTTCTCGAGACAAACTCTTCGGTTCTGCTTCGGTGACAATTTTTTGTGCATTCATGACTTCTATGTAGAATGACAATTTTTTGTGCACCGGAGGGAGTATAATTTAATTTAAATTGAATTATATTTTTTCTAAACATCATTTATTTCAGAACGGTGGATTATAAGGTAATCTACTTATAAACTAGTCTCTCAAGCCTTGTTGTACTACAGTGTAGTGGTTTGATTCTTCACATACACCTTGGTTTGTTCCGCAGGTAAACTTGGGTGTTTTTCAGTTGCTTATGTGAGTGATCACTGGAGTGAAGGATTTCTATATGGTACAAATATAGAGTGCAATATAAAGTTAATTACGTAGTGTTTGAGATCTATATATGCATCTATCTACAGTACTATCTAGAGTATATGTGCATTTTGCATGCTACCTTTTTTTTGCGAGGACAAAATTATGTACCTACCGTACTTGTTTGTGACGATGTATATCATTTCGATGATCAAGCCTGCTTCCACTTCCAAGATAGGACCTTTAACGCATATTTTCACAGAAAAAAGTTCAGAATCTACAGCTAAAATGATAAATATATAGTTATATGTGTAAATGTTTTGAATGAAGTATATACTGCACATATGTAAAGTGAATTTCATATTTACTTGCACCAAAAAAAGAGGCCATCATTAATTCTCCCCTTCTATGGATATATCCCTCCGATAAAATGTCACTGAAATAGCGAAACGCTAAAAACACGCAACGCAGCAGCCAGTCTAAAGCGAATACACTGTTCCTTAAGGAGCACTGCTTCTTACTTAGAACAGCGTGCTTGGCTTCAGCCTCACGAAATAGAGCACATGAAAAGAAAATACTCAAGGTTTTTTTAAGATCCAAAAGGCAGTGTACTTTCATTCCTCAACAGAAAAGAGAGAAGCAGATCCGGTGTGCCAGCTGTTAGCCTGCTACTCGTTAAAAAAGGTTCAGTTGACCATCAGATTTGGTCATTGGGATTCCAAGTAGAGTTCCCAGAGGATTGGTGCCAGGATTCCGATGGGCTATTAAGAAGAGTATCGTCGATGTTATCAAATGCAGTTGAAGTACCGTCGCGGCATGAGCTCTAGATCGAGGCTGTGGTTGTTTATTACAACGGATTCAACGGGCACAATCCTCAACTCTGCATCACGAGAGCTCAAGTCTTCGATACCGCTCTCGTCAGGCTGGGACTTAGTGTTATATGCATAATTGGAGTGAATACGAAACTTCACCGGTAGGGGTCTTACAGAAAATGAAGGTACTGTGTAACAGTCAGGGACAACAGAGATTACTTACTGCAATTACTATGCACTCGTGTTATAAGCATAAAATGCTGTGTTTGTGGATATCCAAGTTGACGTCTGGTCTTGATGCTGCTCGGTTTCGTGTTTCCTGCATGGCTACGCATGGGCCTAGACAACGGTGGGCTTGCGTCCAATACTGTATGTAACATGGGCTATTTTGCCTGGGCTGTAGAGGCTATGTACGGAACCCTACAAGGAAGCATGTGCCAGAGCGGGTAGCTCAGAATTCCTATTTGAATAAAAAGTGGTTCTGCGAGTTTCCTCGCTCAGATTTCCATTCAATACAAAGCAGTTGGCTCTTGTGATTTCTCCTTCCCGTTATAGAAGTTATTGGATGGGCGACACTTAACCCGTGCTCCTTCTTCGTTTGATTGCAGATTACATCGGACATCCCGGCACAAACGGATATGTGCCGGCGGTTCACGACGCCCGAGCCCAACGTGGAAGAAGAGCTCCTGCAACACGCGCCTACTCCGGACCACCGAAACGCCATCCAATAGCGGAGGCCGGTCGGCGGCGTGATCTCGCCGGACGCAACTGAGATCCGGCAGGCCCCTATTTGGATAAGGATTATTGATCACAATCTAAATATTACATATTGCCCTATCCAAAGTAGTAGGGATGGCAATCGCACCCGCGGGTGCGGGTACCCGACGTGTTTTGCACCGACAGGTGCAGGTGCGGGTGCGGGTTTCATTTTGCACCCGCGGGTACCCGATGGGCACCCGAAATGATTTATATTTATAATTTTAAAGTCAAATTGATTGTGTTATATTATTTAATTATTTCATATTACTTATCAAGACCTATATTTATAATCTTTATAAGTAATTTAATATTTTTTGTTGTATTGTCATTCAAAATGGATGATTTTTTAGACTTATTTTATTAAATGTTCTAGTATGTTTATAAGAAAGTCAAACCCGACGGGCACCCGAAACCCGCCCAAAACCCGACGGGTGCGGGTGCGGGTGCGAATTTTCACCCGCGGGTGCGGGTGCGGGTCTCAAATTCCGCCCGCAACTTTTTTTTGTTTCGGGCGGGTTTTTGCTCCACCCGACCCGAACCCGATCCATTGCCATCCCTACAAAGTAGGGATTATCTAGGGATTATCTGCATATATTTAGGTTCTATTTGGGACAGCTTCTGAACCAGTTTTTTTTATATATAAAAATAAGCTACGGGTGTACCAAACAGTCAACTTCTCTAGCAGCTTATTAGTTCAGTTGCTTCTCAGAATGAACTAAAAACAGACCTATCCACCAGCTTTTCAGACAAGCTGCTTTTTTAATAAGTTTAAGGGGGTACCAAACAGTACCTTCCCTGGTTTGGGCGGCCGGCTCCTCTCACTTCATGTCACCTGCTTCTCCCGCCGGCCGCCTCGCCGAGAATCGACGAGCCCGTCCAACTATGCTCAGATCCGCTACCCAGCACCGCCACGCATCCGAATCCTGGAGAAAAGTTGGAAGGGCGGAGGCGCGAAGGTTCATCGTGTGCCTCCGAGCAGTTGGAGCTCACGCGGCCGGGCATGGGGCGTGACGGCTTAATCCGAGCATATGCTGCAATCACAACCGCGATCTTGTGCCCCGGCCGACGGCCAGTTCTTCAACGTCAAGCGCAGTGAAAGAGCGGCTGTGTAGACATGGAGGGAGGGGAGATTTGGGGAGGGATCGCAGGAACCGAACGTCAGGGAGCAAGAATAGCATGTACGAGGAACAGTTCAGTTCCATTTCATTGATTAAGGTCGATCATGTCATTAACCGGTCTTAATCTGTTTGGCGGTAGAGACTGAAGACCAATGGAGAACGAGGAACAATGTTTGTGGACTGAAGAGTAACTAAACAAAACTGAATGGGCTACTAACTACTGCCACGTTGAACATATGCTGACGTCTATTGACCAAGCGAAGTCTTCAATCTCTGGACTTCAGTTAAGAGGGAGGAATTCATCTCACAAGCTTCCTTCAAGATTTCAAATCGTCGGTCATGTTCAGTACTGCTCTGGGAATCTTGTGCAACGCCTTGCAGAACCAAACTCTTCAGCATAACCTGTTGAACAGAATTATTGAGATACTACACATGCTGCTACGGTGGAATGAGTGTTAATAAAAAACCCATGGAAACACTTACCTCGTGATGCCTCTTCCGTAAACAGCACCGGAGAAGTGATTTAACCAGCTTGTTTCGCAAAGTTTTGCCAGATGTGCTGCACTGGAAGATAAAGCCAGAAAGATGATGCTTTGCCAACACAAATGCCATAGAATCACGCTGGGCTGCTTTGTCAAGGACACCGGATGTCCATGATTTGGCGTACGATTCCAAGATTCTTCCATCATCCTGCAGAAATAATGTAAAGATATGAATCAGTGAATCTAATTGATAAGCGGACCAGAAAATGAAAACGGCCGTACATAATGGTAGTATGGAACTCATATGTACTGGAACCAAATAAAGTATCATTACGTGGGTAGAAGGTAAACTTAACAATAGATTTCAGAATATCATGGATACATCATTGAAAGGTCAGAAACATAACATAGAAGATTGTAAAGAAATGGTACCTCAAGAGGCTCCAAGTATCCTTGCATGTCACCAATGCATTTGTCTAGTGGAGGTAACAGTTCAAGAACATATGCATTAGACAAAGCATTCCATGCTGCAAGACGAACTGCAGGCTCAACCCTTCTATGCAGATAAATGGCCACTTGCCGACCAAAAACAGCATCTCCATATGAAACAGCTGCAAATTGCTCAACAAGGCTCTCAACAAAAGTAGTATAGCTTCCATGAATTTTCTCCTGGAATCTGAGAAAATCAAGGCTGATGACCTGTTTTTCTTCATCTAAAGTAGCAATCCCTCCACATTCATCTTTCTTGATATACTGGGATCTACTGTATTTTTGGCACATCGTGTTCAGATGCTGTCCATATAATTCTTGTAATGCATGGAAAACATCCCTACTTCTATCTTCTCGAAGCAAATCCATGCTAGCGCGGATGGAGACAGAAAGTGCATGCATCTTCCAAACCCAAGGAGTATGAAGACATGGAGCAGCTGAAATGGCTTCCAGACCTAACAGAGAGATAAGACCAGCCCTTGAGACATCAACATTAGCTGATGCTGAGAAGGTGCCTTTTGGATCATCTGTGCTGCAGACTGAACTTAAAATCCAATGCATAGGAAGAGGCAGTCTCTGGTGTGCCCACTCCACAACTAACGTACTGCAAGGCTGATTTACAACTTCTGTCATCTCTGTTTCTTCTTGAATTGTTTCCAATATCTCTTGCTTTGGCACATTAACGTTGTTGTTATTTCCTGCATGTTTATGCTTCTTAATGCCCAACCATCTGGACCTGAAATGTGAATTCAGCACACTGCTGAAAAGAAGATATTCATCTTCAGATATGTCCCACTCGAAAGCTTGTTGTAATTTCTTCTTAGATACGAAATCATGTATAGCTGACTTAAGACACTTCAGAACTGAAGGTTCAAAGAGGATATCAAAGGCTTTCTCCAACATAAAGACCTGTCCAGGCCCTGCAATCAAAGAGACCCCAAGGACAGAACTGATTCTATCTGAAGTTGTGACAGTTGTATTATTCACATTATCTAAGTTTACACCTTTGCTGTGAGTGGAAGGACTTCTTGGTGCTGCAGAATAATTTTTTATCAAATCTAGGACCAATTGTGAATCCAATTGCGAAAGTAGCCATTTAAGAGACCAAAAGCCTCCACCACAAGCACCCCAACCAAATCCAACACCAGGAGCTGGTCCTCCTCTACCAAACATTCCTATGTTTTGTAATACAGACCATTGTGAAGAAATCATTGGTAACAGTGAAGTTAGCAAATCCAACAAGTCATTATGCCATAAACTAGAGATGCCTTCACCTAGTATCTTGCCAGCCATGGATGATTTATAACCTTTGAGATTCTCAGAACCTTTTTTCATGGCTTTCTGAACTACTCTATCAATAGACAGGGATAGTTGCAACAATCTTTGAAGGCAACTTATGGAAGACAAGGATACACCAAGATCACCATGGCATCTCATATGACAAAGGTTCTTCACCAATGATGCACCATTGAAAGATAGATGCTCATCATGTTCAACAGCATCAGTGTCTGAGAAGCTGAAAAATCCATTATTAATTATGTTCAAGCCAATTTTTGGGACAAAATCTGGTATCCAAGGTAACCAATATTTATCATCAGGAGTGCCATCTGCTGATATTCTTTCTAACACTGAATTAAGCATGTTGAGTACAGAAGCAATAACCAAAACCATGTGATTTGACTCTAACATGTAAATTGTATAATTCTGCACATTAACTAGTGAAAAACCACAGGGGATATCATTTAGATGTAACCAAGATAGTGCCAAATCTACCATTGGAACAACATGACTCCAAGACCATGTTTCAACATGACTGGCAGAAACTCCCAAGTCTTGCTTGGAAAGCTGCTCCACTGAATGAAGAAGAGGTAACCTTTGTGCCAGTGCTCCTAAGACAAGATATGACTCTCTAGCAATGGAACTAAACTCAGCGAAAACATTGTTTTCACTTAGTTTCTGAAATATAGGAGGGGTCAGCCACAGGCACAAAACAGGAAAGAAATCTGTGAAGTGCTCTATGCAAAACCCATAAGAGATACAGGTTCTCCATAACCGCAGCTGCTCAACCATCATAGCAGAACTAAGCTTGCATTGTTCTTTCCCAGATCTGACCCAGTCCTCAAGGGTACAAGCTTTTCTGTACCACTGCCACATTGCCAGCTGAAAAACTCCATGATTCACAAACTTCAAGCATATTTGCCTGTTATATTTGGACAAAACCTACATAAAGAAACAAATAAATTTAGATACCAATAAATCATGTTTGACAGAGAAATAGAAGGAAAATAAGGGAAACAATGTTTGTTGCACATGTTTTGTAGCATATGAGTATGAATCTCAACCTACAGTAGATTTTAAGATCTTACAGATGTCATTGTAATAGTGAAGCGATAGGAGTGAATATGCATGTCATAAATTATGAAAACGTGCTAATTAGAAAGTGTCAGTACATATTGTGCAAAGAGTGTAATCAATTGAAACAAGGAAACCATTCAAGAATAAAGTATGGCAGCTGACAATTGATATGGAATTTTAATGCACGCATTTGAGCTAAGCTAAAAATTCAGATGTTTCACACATTACATGAAAATGACAATTGATAGCCAGGTCAACTGATTAAAATAAAGTTAAGGATGACTAAGACCGTAATAGTCTGCCCCCTGCATGAACTACTCAGCATCAAACCGTTGACATAAACATTCCAGTATGCAAATAGAGGAGAACCTCATCTTTCATTTTAGCCCTATGACATGGGATTGCCTAAATAACAAAAAAATACCTTCAACAGGGTAACCCCTTTGATCTGTGAGGAGTGAATATCCATCAATCCTTGCTTTGTCAACAGCTTAGTAACACTTCCAATAAGCCGTGGACAATTCAAGATCGCATCAGCTGATTGTGGAGAGTGCCTCGCTAGTGCCACAAGAATTGAAACTAGGTAATCTTGTAATGCAGGAGCTGGTTCCATCTGAATCAGTGAAAAACAAAAAAGTTAAATGATGATGATCACTATTTATAAATAATAGAAACAGAAACATAAAAAATGGGTCAATTAGCTAATACAAATTTTGCTACAAAACTAATAGAACTGTAATGCTACGTTATCACCATAAAACAAACAGATCCAATGGGACAACTATCATGGTTGGGTTCTTGATATGGGGAAAACAAAGGGACAGATATAAACCAGGGAATAAGTTATAAATGGTATGCATGTGCTCAGAGATGTTTGGAGAAAGAATGTATGAATAAAGATAGCGAATGAAACAAAAACTCAACCTCCAAAAGAAAGCAGATCCGTGGAAGTATTCCCATCCTAACAAAACCAGCAGCAACATCCTGTCCAGAAACAACAACATCATCCTGAATTGTATGTTTCTCATCACCTTCTTCCTCGTCATTATCGCCATAGCGTGGGAGTATATTTGATGGTTTAGTGTTGTATTTCCAAAAACCTCCTTCAAGAAAGCCTCCATCCAGGTCAGGCTTGCTACGAAACACAGGAGATGTACAGATGTCTTTCCCTTGATGTGTTACTTTCTGCAGGCATAAGATTGACCAAATGAAACTCAAATTGGCAATTGGGAAAAAATACTGGAATATAAAAACAAAGTTACCTCTGAAAAATCAAAATATGTTTCGTTGAACTCGCAGCTTAGCATAACATTAATTACTTTAGCACAACTCAGAACAACAGAATCATGGTTATCATCCAATGTCATCCTGCAAATGCTTCAGTTAGTGAAAGATTAAGTAGAGTTAAAAATAGGAAACGAGACTATAAGGTATCACAAGGTCTAAGACATGTAACGACAGTTTGGTTTAATGGCTTTACGTAAACCTGTCTTTCAGATAACAATGTAGAGACACACATGCTAGTACTGTGAAGGCCAGGGGTAAATCTGCAGCCTCACAAGCCAGGTAGGCAGGTACACACTTTCTTACTAAGGAACACAAAATGTGCATCTAAGTGAGAACCAGGATTTTGAGCCATAGTATATGAAGTGTACCCTCAACAGTCCACAACCTGGCCAAGTGGTGGTTCTCTGAAGTGCATTTAGATGCTAAGTTTGGTAACTTCTATGCCAAACCTATATAGTATATAATTTAACCAATAAAGCAAACCCGAGAACAAACAGAAAATGTGTTATAAGCACGTGACTGTAAGATGAGGTAGCCCAATTGTTGATGCATACATTTTCAAACTTTCATGTCAGCAATTAAAAAAAGAAAAGAAGTATGTGACAACATTTTATGTCAATTTGCTGTGGATTGAACTATTAATATATTCCAGTTAGGTGGTTATCTATATAAAAAAAAGAAAGGGCATCCGGGTGCGTGTAGCTCCCGCTTGCCCAGGATCCAAGAAATGATTAATGACATTTGAACCACACATACCCTGTAAACTGGCATCCTATAAAGGCTCAAAGGCCATATCTCTTCTACAACATGTCAGCATTTGATAGGGACAGAGAGTAGAAACAATTCAATAACACCGTTCTTGAGATGCTCAATGGATTTAGACTCTGAAGGGATAATTCCAAAAAAATATCGACTTATAATGCTAATACCAGGAGCATTCAGGAATGGATAGTTTACCTCAGAGAGAGTACCAGCTCTGGTTCAGGCCCAAGGGCATATGCCCAAACTGCTTGCCAGTCATCAAACTTGTCATCAGAATTCATTTCCTTACCATTATCAGTTAGATCCATCTTATGCAGCCTCTGCAATGCCCTATTCAGAATAGAGGCAAGAAGCTGCAGGGCAAGAACGCGCTGCCCAGGAACCTATAATTTGAGGAAACTGAAATATATCACATTTCTAGACCATCCTTTTTTAATAAGAAAAAAAAATTAAAAGGTTATGTGTAAAAAATTGATTTTGCACCTCACAACACTCCTAATCCACCAAAATAATAACATGTTAACATATAACAGATTAGCACATTTATGTTCAACTAAGTCACATACTGGATAACTAGTTCAATGGCAAAAGATTCCAGATAAAGCAATTGTATGAATAGTCTTACTAACTCACCTAGCACATTTAACAAATCATACTTTGGCAAAGGCATGCAAAAGGGCATAATATATCAAGAGGTGAAAGACTAAAAGCTTTTTTTGTAACACAGTATAATCCTTCGTATTTGAAAATCAACAAAACATGAAAAAGGTTTATGAACCAGTAAATCACCAATGCGTTAATGGATTATGCATTGCTAGGAATGGAGAATGGAAGACGGTTAAGTGTTATATAATGTGTCCTCTATCCACCATGTGGTTGAGTTATACTCCCTCAGCTACACTGTGTTTGTTAAAAACTTAAAACTGTGTGTACAAACTCAGAAAGTACTGAATCTAAAGAAACAGTAGTCATGAGTTACCGCACGTATCTCTAATTCCCTGTTGAAATGCCATGCTACAACACTACCTATTTCACACCATCGAGATACAACAGAGTAGATAGATTGCAAAGAATCCCACTTCCAGTTTCCTTAATCTCCAATGGACAGACATTTGGAAATGATGCTTCCCAAGTAAATGGATAAATGATGTAAACAGAAGGAGTGCAAGCAAACCATGCTCCTGGTAAGTGCCACTGCCTCATTGATTGTGTATCCAACAGCTGCAGGATCTCCTTCTGTTCGAAGGAAATCACGCTCAGCGACACTCTCTGAATGTGTCTTGTTGCCTGTGCCTGTAATTGTGAAAAACAGTTGACACCTGAAGGATACCAACAGAACAGAAGCTAATGTAATTCAAGGAGACAAAATTGCATACCATCTTGCTGCTCTTGATGGGGCTGGAACCCCAAAATTTCTCCCTCCAGTGAGAACCTGCACGACCTGATCCGCTCCACTCTATCACTCCACGCCTTCCAAGAGTGCCCACTGTGCTCAGCAGCTGTCAACCAGTCCCCTGGTGTGACCTTTGCAGCCTTACCTGGTCCTGAATTTTTCTGACCCTTGTCCCTATTCCCACCCTTCTTTCCCCCAGACTTCTCCCTCCCCCGCCGCCTCAGCATCTCCACTAATTTCGGGTCCATTCTATTCAAAATTTCCACCTGTGCTTCTGCAATCTCCCCTGCAGACATATCCGCGAGCCTAGCCATGTTCTCTGCGTTAATCTCAGCTTCGATTGACGACTCCCCAGTATCCAATTCCATATGATCTCCTCGCAATGTCGCGTCCCTAACGACTCCTGCCTCAATTTCATCCCTCGATTGAACCTGCACCATTTGCTTCTTCGGTGCCACATCAGTAACCAAAGAAGCAGCACTTGCTATTACCCTAGCATCAACACTGTCAAGCATCATACCACCGCCCTCCAATTCCCTCTTGCCTGCCACTGCTGCACCCACCTTAGAAGTCGCAGCCCCAGCATCCACTTTCTGCACGCTCTGTTTCTTCACCTGGGCCAGCTTCCCCTGCGTCCTCTTGGGCTTGGTGGGGACGTCGCCAACAAATTCCCGCCACTGGCTGAAATCCATGCCCTTCTTTTCCTTCCTCCTTACCGGGCCAGCCACAGCAGCAGCCGCCACCGGCAGGTAGTCCGTGTCGTCCATCTCATCGTCCTGTTCGTCAGCTCCATCATTGGACACGTCCTTCGGCGCGGGGCCCCAGTGCTGCGGAAGCGGAAGAGCAGTCGGTCAGCCGTGAAGCACACGCAACCCCGGTGAGCTCAAGGGGACCTAGGGTTTGGGATGGGCGGCGGCTTACGGGGCCGTGGGAGCGGTGGCGGGCGACGGGAAATGGGAGGACGGTGGGGCGGGGCGCGGAGGAGGGCGTCGCGGCGAAGCCCTTCTCGACGATGGCACCGACGAGGTGGGAGGCGGGCGCCGCCGCCGCCGCGGGGTCGGGAGGAGGGGCGGCGGCGTTGAAGGGCTCCTCCACGACCTTGCGGCGCGTGGGGTTGGCGCCGCCGGGCTGGTGCCGCCGCTTCGCCGGCGCGTCCATCCAGGAGGGGGGCGGAGTGTTTCGTGCTGAATTGATCAGCGAGGAGGGTTTAAGGGGGGATTTGGTCTGGTTGCGTGATGTCGGGACTCGGGAGCTAGCAAAGCAAAGCAAAAGCAATGTCAATCCAAACATCTACTCGTTGTCGATTTATTTTCGGAAAGTCTATTGTGCGCGCGGTTGCGCTCAGCCCACACGTACGCTCACGGCCCAGCAAACTCCTCCAAAATCATGGCTAAACTTCTCTCTAACTACTGACTGCACTTACCCAACGGTTGCCTGCCTCCACCTGCCGGCGAATATCCCGTAGTACGGCTGCGATGATCACTCGCCGGCCCCCGGCCTAGCCATCGCCGTCGTCCGCTCATCACGCGATCTTCACCTAATCACCTTACCTTCACATCCCTACCAACTGGCTTTCAGCGGCAGCGAGGGACAATAATCCTTGTGCAGAATTCTAAGCTTTACATTTGAATTGGACACGCAGAATAAAAGAAGGGAAATCCAATACAGGGGTAGGAAGTTTCGTCGACCAGGCCCAGTAGTAACTTAGCAACCAGCCACGATGCGATGTGAAGCGGGGGCCTGACCCTTATTACGTGGGCCAGATTCTGTCCACACGCGCAAGCGGTTCGGCCTGCCTCCCAAGTCCCAAGCGAGCCTGGACCAGTCAGCTAGTACACGGGCGCCCCTGATGAGGCCCACGAGGGATGGACTCCTACACCTCTCGAGGACAAATTTGTTCAAAAGAATTGAAAACAATCGAAGGGACGACACGTAGAAGAAAGGCTGCAGTCCGTCGATCGACGTAACGAAACGAGTAGCTAGCCCCGGCTTACATAGATTATAGAGGGCAAATGAATGCGCTGAAAATTGTCTACATCAGCTTGCACCGGCCTGCAATAGTATGCTGGAGATCAACAGTACCCCAGCGTGAAGTGCGCGGCGGAACGAAGAAAAATAGTTGTTTGGAGCAAGATGGCGCGAGGACTCGATCGACGGTTGTCTTGAATGGGATGGTGGGTCGTGTTTTCGGATGTTCATCATCAGAGTCGTCCTAGACACCCCGGCGTGCACGGCACCCCCCGGGTCGCCCTCCCAACCGCTGGCTGGTACTGCATCGCCGTAATGCATGCATAGCGTTCCAGAATCGCCGCCGCGTCGTTGGGACTCTCTGGTTGCTTCGACGCATTTCCCGCCCAAGTCTCGCGAGAGAGGAGACCACGGGGTCCACGCAGCTGGCGTCCCACCCGGCAGTACTAACAAACAGCACACAAGCACACAAAAAAAGTGCGGTATAGAGATCCTCGTGTGAGGTTTTCGCACACTGACTTGGTCATCTTATGGGTCAACGCGAATTGTCGCTAGTGGGCCGCAACACTACAGTTGTGATGAACGGCTGGCATGGGCTGGAAAGCAGCCCGCACGTCGGTGGAAGGTGGTGTGTATGTATTCTAAGAGTTCAAGTAACTGATAACACCTTCGAGATAAGTTTTAATGATCGGTGGTGTGTTTTCCTTAAATTTTCAATTATCGACTGATGGACACAGAGGAGCGACAAGTGTTAAGATCCACTGCCTGCCAATGTTAAGATCGCTGTTCGCGTGACGGTGACGACGTCCGTGAATTCAAATATTTCGGTGGCCGCGAGTTGCTGACCACAGTTTAAGAACTCATTTGGTATAGCTTTAGATTTTTTGAAAATCAGAAATATTTCAGTTTTAACGTACAAATGTTTCTAAATTGAAACAGAATCACTTTAGAAACCATTTGACCACTTTTCTAATTTATAGAGAGAATATGATTGAAATGACCTAGTTATCCTTAGAGTGACTATATTGTTTTTATCATAATATAATATATAATAAATTTTTATAATATATATTATTTATAAGCGTCATTGTAAAATATATATCATCATCCATATGCACGGATAAATGCTTATCGCACCGAATAGCGACGACGAGTTGAGAATAAGGATAAATGATGACAAACCACTGTAAATAATTACGAAACTGGAGGAAAAAATAATATGAAGTGATTTAGAGTGTGAAACACCTTCAAAATAAAATACCTTCAAAGAGTTTCAGGTTCATAAAAAAATGTAAATCGTTTATCATAAATGCACTACTAAAACGTCTTACTTTTTACTATTTGGTACAGTTTCAGCTGATTTAGAAAACTTTGTTCTTACAAAACGCAGCCTAACTCAGTATGCCTTTTCATGCCACAGTCTGGGACCTGGCCACGGCAACACAACTGACTACGGCTGCACGTAAAGACAGGTATTCCTACTTCTCAGCGCATTTTGCCTTGTTCGATTGATCCTATCACCAAGAGGATTTGAGGGAAATTGCAGGTGGTTAAATCCCTTAGAAGTAAGTTCGGGTCTTCGGGATTTAATCCCCCTCAACCCGCTCCAATCATCTTCCATCTTCTCCAAACCGAATAAGATCTTATGGTTCGCTGTCGATCTGCCTTGGAAATCGTTCACTGACCATGGATCTGGCTAATTCAGTGTAGTAAAGCTCAATCTCTGAAGCAATGGCAGAGTTCTCTTGGCTCACGGCGCTGGGATTCCTCTTCCTCACCTTCAACTCCGGCATGGCTATCCACCGTTCCAACGGCGACAAAAGCTCTGTCCTCTTCGTCGTCGTCTCCTACCTCGACCTCGTCGCGCTCTTTGGCTGCCTCCGCTACTATGAGCGCCTGGACCGCCACAACCCCCGGCGCGAGACGATCAAGACGGCCGTTTGGGCGCTCACGACGTTGCTCACAGTCATCTTCAGCTACAAAGTGGCTGATATCATGCCCATGGCCGTCAAGGTCGTCGTATGGGCCATGGCGGCGGCCACCACCTGTGGGGGATTCTACGCGTTTTTCCTCTACGAGGAGAAGCAGCCCGTGCCGGCAGCGGCGAGAGCGGTGGGAGCCCCCGCCGCCGCCGCTCGTATGGACGGCGCCGCCGACTAAGCGAACTTGCCGCCGCAAGGCGCGTGCTTTCAGGCGAGATACGGTTCCGTACGCTAGATCTCAGGGCCAACTAGGTTGTTCTTCCACTGTTATTTTCTTGGTTTCTTGTGTTCCTCTTTTTACTGTCAGATTTGCCGTGCCAGCTCGCCGCCGAGCTTGGTTTGACCAGGTCAGCTGTTTTTCCGGCCGGCGCCTGAGGAGATCTGTCAAATTTGCTGTGCTTCAGGTCAGGGAAACGATGGTGATGAGAACTGGGATTGAGCAGCTGCTTGTGCTTTTTGGTGATCTTTCTGTGCATGTGCTCGCCCTGAGAGGAAGGAATTTGCGCCCTCATATGGTAAGTATACTGGATTCTCTTCCAGTACAGGTTTTGTTTGCTTCAGTCGGAGATCAGAGTGTTGGAAGACGGAGCAAGGGGGCACATATCTCACGAAGCAGAGGGTCATGTAGTCATGGAATATGTGGAAGCTACGTGTATGTTGCTTGGAGCTCTGTATCTATGATCAGGGAACCATGGTGGTTTGGGGCATTACAGAAGCCTGTTAAGTTGGCAATGAAGAAGACTGAAAAAATGGAGGAAAGAAGCACAATGATGGGTGAATGGATGAAGCAAAGAAGCCAGAGAGGAGAGCAGATGGTACTGGTATTCATCTGTACATCAATATGTATGCTTGCAAATATTTCTGTTACTCAGTCACTGGTATGCCAATCTGAACTCCATACAGACCATGATATCAACATGAGATTGAATATCTTCACTGTTTGAAGTACTGTTGTGAGGAATAGCTAAATTGCATGCATTGGCTTATTCTCCTTGATACTTCAACCCATTTTCACCCTCTGTTAACAAAGATCAGCCTTGCTGTCCTGCTTCGGATCCGACAAGTAAGGTGCAACACTGTAAATTAAGCCACATATGGGATTATATTCACTTATTCGACGAGGTTTCTGAATCATTCTGGACCACCATGTATCCTGCATGAATACATGTCTCTACTGGACCATATATTGAGTTACTGGCTACACTGCCTAAGAGTGCCATGTAAGGAGACTAGAAGTCTAGAACAGAGCAAGGAGGAAAGATGGATGGCAGGAATGTGCTGTGTTGTCTGAGTAGTGAGTTCACAATGATACAGAAACTGTTTCCACTGGAAGTATATACATATATACAGAATAAGTAATAGATAGTTTTTGTTCAATACTATGCATAGTGACCGTCCATTGACAGCTACAGGTAAGTGCCTTGGTGGGAGAAAGTTTCATCAGAACACAGCATCCACCGTTAGTGGAGGGCACACCAGGCTGCTATATGGATATATGGAATAAAAGGGTAAGCGCATGCACTACAGGGGATATTTGAGGACAAGCAAATAAAGGACAACAGTGGGGACGTCAATGGCAGCTCTTGATTAAATTTACTTGGCAAGCTGACAGTCGGGTGAAAGCTTCTCAATTATATACTGAATGGAAGAAAAAGGAAGCCAGAGGTACAAATTTCGAACAAAAAGATCCAAGATATTTTATTTTAACCTAGTTGGCCCTGATGTATCGTACGTGCCGTTGCTGTAGCCTGAGGTATGCGCTGTGTGCGGTGGCGAGTGCCCAACCAACGATAATAAGTTGTTTAAAACGGTTGTTCCTAGTTGTATTGTGGTATTTGTATTGTATGTTGTACAGACTATGTAGGATGTGAGTAGTGTGTAGCTTATGTATCTGGCTCGTCCCCTAGACCCCTACAGCTTGGATGAGGTACATCACTGAACTGCTTTGTTTTTTTTTCCTCAGCAGTGCTGTCTATTTTACTTGTATCAGTAATTCAGTGTGTATGTTCATTGTGGTGTAAATCCTTTCTATGTTTTCTCTTTTTTCTTTTTGTGTGTGAATCCTTTTATAATTGATGCATAGCTCTACGAGCTGTGTGCACATGTGGCTTGATGGGACGCCTTATCTTCCAACTTTTGTTGTGGTCTGGAATTTATGTGAAATATTTTGGTTTTATTCTTATTAGTTTCTATTTGTTGACTTAACCTGCCGACGACAATTGCCTTATTCGTCCAGTGGCGTGGATCACGTAGCATCTGGCGTCGCTTTGGTGGATTCAGCCGGCCAATAATGCTTCCACGGTCAGAAAGGTACGCGACGGACTTCAAATTCTTGGCTTGTATACTCTTCGCCGTTGAAGGGGCTGAAAGTTAGCACCAGAAGCAACTCATGAAGATCATTATCATCGGGGGAGGAAAAGTCTTTTCCACACCAATCTAGATCTGTACAGCCCAACCAAATGAAAACCTGGCTATTTTAAGACAACCTCTAATGGCAGTCTAATGCTCCCTCTGCTGTATTATATTTAATGTTAGTTAGTTCAAAATTGAATTAATTAACGTCACATCAAATATAAAAGAACTGTTTTCTTGTTCGTTCGCTGTCATCGTTCGCTGTCATCAGCAAGAAGTCCTTTCTCGTTTTTTTTGTCTAAAATGATGTCGACTGGACTACCCGTTCAGCCGCCCCAGCCTGGCCCAAGTAGCCCACCATCCTCGAAGACAAACGGCCACGGTCTAGAAGGTAGAAAGAAGCGTGGAAAGCAGTTGAACCAAACCCATCAACTCCCACCCTCCCCAAGCCGGCAGAACATGATTCACCCAAGAAGCAGGTGGCCGAGTCTAGTCAATTTGAGATATTGCTCGTAGCACAAGTCGACACGAGACCGTGCTGGACGCGTCGAGATGGCGCCGTCAAGGGATTGAACCGCGCGCCAGACGACGAGAGATGGGACGCTTCTTTTGGTCCTCGCCGCTGTAGTCAAATAGCCATATGGGGTGTCCAAGTGGCGACACGACACGTACGTCATCCGCGTCTCCTTATCCTGCACGTCACGTTGCTGTGTAACAGATCAGAATAAAGTGGCATGCCGTGCTTTATTCTACGATCCTCTGTGTACGACACGTTTTTCTAACGTCTAATTCAAAAACTATGGTCAAGGATAGATGTAATTTTACGCGCTCTAACAATAACAAGTGGTTTTTATTATGCTATCGTTACTGGCAAAGATTGAGGTCGTCTCTACTCTGTCACAGGAGTAAACGACGTTAACAAAAGATAAAAACAGACGCCCTCGTGCGTTTGACTCTGTTTTGAACCTAGGTGCTCGAATTTGTACCTAGTTCTGACTAAATTTCAAAAAAAATGTAGCATTAATCCGACACGTAGAAATCTCGCCATCGTGCTCACGACTCCAGAGCAATAGCGTGGGGGCAAAACCGTGTTGTGGACAACATTCGCTAGCCCACACGTACGGGTTCAGGGTTCGTCTGGACCAAATCTGATGGCCCATGGACCGGGCCTCCCGAGACGTTTTTGTTAGCCCAGAGCTGTTCTTTGGTCACCATCAGCAACGGGCTACGGGCGGCTATCGAGGTCCAGCACAACACCGGGGTTGCCGCGCGCGGCAAAATGCAGTCGCCTTACCGCCGCTACGTGTGCGACTTGGACGGCCACTGCTCGTCTCGTGCCGGACCGCATACGTCCGCGGCGCGCCAGACCCGGACGGCAGCCGTCACGGCGAGCCGCGTGCAAAAGATCTCGACCACCGCCATCAGCTTAGCGCGCGCGAGGGCCGTCCACGGCCTCCCTGCACACGGGCACAGCGACGTTGTACACCTTGCGGAGATGCCCCCGTCACCGCCGCTCAGGCGAACGACGTCCTCGTCCATATCTCCAAGGCCAGCCTCGCTCGCAGCCGTCGTGGAGGGAGAGGGAAAAATTCAAATGTTATTAAATGCTATAGATTTCTAAAAATCGACTCGGATGGAAAGATACAAGATACATGATGGCAACCAACCAAACGACGACACAGTTCATCACAGGAACCAACAGTATGGCACCTGGCACGTAACGCATGTCGCCAGTTGACACGGTTATTACTCGCTCCGTCCATCGATCTTCTTCGCGCCGCATCTTGTGTCTACTCGATGCCGTAGTGCTTCTTGAGCAGGGTGATGAACTCGTCCACCTTCTCCGCGGGGTACAGGCTCTTGCCCACACCCACCCTCTCCCCGCACCGCTTCGCCCACGCCGCCAGCCGCGGCGCCACCTCCGCCACGCTGAACTCGCCGTACCGCTTGTAACCGGGCATCAGCCACGGCGTGAAGGGCACGAGGGCGACGTCCACGAACCCGAACGCGTCGCCGGCGAAGAACGCCTTCTCTCCGAGCTCCATGTCCAGGTTCCGCAGCACCTGCACGATCTCCCTGCGCGCCTGCTCCCGCGCCTCGCCCTTGAGCAGCCGCGTGCCCACATTGTAAACACTGTCGGAGTATGGCGCGCAGAAGCGCCTTGGTTTCAATGATTGCTAGCCACTAGATATACCGGATAATAATGGAATAAAAAGATCCTAAACTAACATAGACAAAAGAAAAAAAACGTTAATACATATCGCATACCTTCGGGTGTGGACGAGGAAGCCGCCATGTCGATGATGAACGTTGATGAATCGAGATGGTGGTACGGACGGCGGCATCCGATGAACGACGGCGTGAGCTTTTCCTCGTGCTCCCGTGCGCTTACAGATCGGATCGAAAAACTATTGAGGTTGGTTTTGAGTCACGAAAACGTCGTTTTTCATGCCCGCAGCGTTCCCCTCCTTTTATCTTGCGCGGTGCACGAGGGGCCCACAACCATAGGTTAGTTGGCGCCCCCGATCACGGCGCGTGATGGAGAAATACTCCGAACGTCCGTTGGGGATGTTCGTGAGTTGGAGATCAAAAATATGAATACTAAGTCGTTCTGAGAAGAAACTTGATTATTACTTATAACATTAATGTCATCATGTAAGGATAATAAATATAACATGTATTGTTGGAATGCAAGACCCACAACTTTATTATTAAATGTAATAGAACATTTATCATTGCCAAAATGACACACATAATCTGAATCATCCAAACATGAAACTGAAACCAAATTTCTCTCTAAAGAGAGTACATAAAGGACATTATGGAGCCTAAGTACAAAGTCATCTCTAAGTCTAAGTGGGAGATCTCCAACGGCTTCAACTTGAGCTTCACGACCATCAGCGACTTTAATGGTCTTTTCCCCTCTTCTTAGGGTCCTCCTCATACTTAATCTCTGTAGAGAATTACAAACGTGCACAGTGGCACCTGAATCAATCCACCAAGTAGATCGAGAATAATCTAAAAATAGGGATTCATTAACAAAAGTCATAAAATCATTACCATTCTTGCAACACCACTTCAGGAAGCCCACGTAATCCTTCTGGTAGTGTACTTTCTCCTTACAAAACCTACACTCATACTTGTTCACTTTCATATCCTTCTGAAGAGGATGCTGAAGTGGAGCCTTACCCTTGCCCTTATCACTAGAAGAAGTGTCATGTGACTTAAAAGAAGCACCTTTGAGAGAACCAAAATAGTTCTTCCCTTTACCTTTCCCTTTGGTGTAGTTGACAGAGTCACCACCCCTCTGGGACTTAATGCGTTCTTCTTCTTGAACGCACATGGAAATCAACTTCTCTAAGTTTCACTGCTCTGGCTGAGAGTTGTAATTGATCACGAAGGCCTCAAACTCCTTAGGTAGTGAGGCAAAAATGAGGTGCACAAGCAACTCATCAGTGATTCCTTAGTTCATTGGCTTGAGCTTCGTGGTAAGTTGATCATCTTAAGGATGTGCTTACGCACACCACCTCCAGTGTATCTCTCAGTAACGAGCTTCTTGATAAGCATGCTCGTTGTAGCCTTTGAAGAGCCAGTGAATTGACTTTCCACCTTACGGAGGTACTCAAGAGCAGTGTCACATTCGGGAATCGCTTTCCGAATGGCCTCAGTGATTGTCCCCCTAATCACCATCAAACATTTTATGTTTGAGGCAATCCATTTAGGGAGATTCTTATCATACTTATCCTTTAAACTCAGGTATTGTCCCTTTCTAATCTCGAAAGACTCATCAGTCTCTTCAGAAATAGGTGAAGGGACCTCAGGCTCAGTGGGGCAAGGTGTCATTAGTGCATAATCAATTTCAGAGATAGCCAAAGCGATCTCCAATTTTTCTTTCCAAATACCATAATTTGAACCATTGAGTGGTTCAACGTTGGAAATAAAACTCAGTGCTGAAAACAAAGCAGAGGAACCTTCATAAAATTGCATATATATAAGTAAATATACTATAATTTAAATAATAGAGAATGTTATATTTTGCTTTTCATGTTGGTTACTACACAAACTACAACATTCAAAATCATAACAAATTTCGTTTTTCGTGTTGGTTACTTAACGAATTTTTTATGAACAAAATACTTAAAGCGATAGAAATGCCGTGTTTTGTTTTTCGCGTTGGTTACTCAACAAAACACGTCATTCAAAAATATAAACATGTAAATTTTATTCTTTCGCGTTGGTTACTCAAATAATATTTCCATGAATCAAATAACTTAAATTAAACTCAATAGATAGTAAATTTTATTGTTCACGTTGGCTACTTAACAAAATTACTATAATTTAATTAACAAAAGACTTAATAAAAATTCTACTAATTAAATTTCTCAATTGAAATTTAATTAGAAAACTAATAAACTTAATTACAACAATGGAAGCTTAATTACTCTTAATTATCCACAACAACAGAATTAAATATAGCTGAAAACTATTTCGTGCTAATTACAGTTGCTAATTATAGAAGATAAACTGATAATATATAAAATAGTTTTTACGCTATAACTGAAAAAAAATCAGATTACTTAAATATTAAGCATCGTTGCTAAACACAAATGGGGCTCAGCTTAGTTTGTAGAGCACAAATCCTTCCATCTGGAGGTCTCGGGTTCGATTCCCAGGTTCAGCAGCATATTATCTTTTATATTGGCGGAAAGCTATAGTGGGCCGCGCCCATGATTGGGCTGCACGGGCCCTCCAGCGTTGTTGGGCCGCGCTCCTTTCTTGGGCCGGTGTGCGCCTAGTGGTCGCGCCAGCGCGCCCGTTAGGGTTCCAGCCGCGCCCGCGCACCCGTTAGGGTTAATGCCGCCGCCAGGCACGCCCGTTAGGGTTCCAGCGAACTCGAGAAGCAGCGGCGGCGAGGCCGTTAGGGTGGTGCGCGCCCGCTAAGGTCTGCTGCACTTACTGGGCCGCGTCCAACCATTTTTTCGGCCCACGAACACAAACGCTAATCAATCGGAACCGTTCATTTTGATCCAACGGTGGAGCTAACATTTCGGGCCTATAAAAGTACCACTAGGGTGCCTCTTTCCTAAACCCTAATTCATTCCCCTCCCTCTTTTCTCTCTCTTCAGAATGCGGCTGCTCATAGGAATAGAGAGTGTGAGAGAGGGTGGCGTCCTATGGCTCACCGGCGCCGCCGTGGTGCAGCTCACGGGCGGTGCCACACACACGTGCCCTCCTTTTATTTTGCTTTCTTACTGTTTTTTGTTTTTCTATGTCTCGTTCTTATACATTTTTTCATTTTCTAAACTTATTTGTTGTGGATCTAAAAACTACAATCCCGAGTGAGATCTAGTGTATACTAGCCCGACTCTTGATGCCATTGTTGGTTTCAATGATCGCTAGCCACTAGATCTACGGGATAATAATGGAATAAATATATCCTAAACTAATATAGACAAAAGAAAAGAACGTTAATGCATATCGCATACCTTCGGTTGTGGACGAGGAAGCCGCCATGTCGATGATGAACGTTGATGAATCGAGGTGGTGGCACGAACGGCGGCGTCCGATGAATGGCGGCGTGAGCTTTTCCCCGTGCTCCCGTGCGCTTAGAGATCGGATCGAAAAACTATTGGGGTCGGTTTTGAGTCACGAGAACGTCGTTTTTCATGCCCACGGCATTCCCCTCCTTTTATCTTGCGCGGTGCACGAGGGGCCCACAACCATAGGTTGGTTGGCGCTCTCGATCAGGACGCGTGATGGAGGAATACTCGGAACGTCCGTTGGGGACGTTGGCGAGTTGGAGATCAAAAAGATGATCCCAACAAAGCGGGCGTGCGCGCGCGCGTAGGGATCGACGGGGAGGAGGGGCGGCGAATCGGGAAAGGCCTCGTCGAAGTAGTTGAGAACGACGAGGGACTCGTTGACAGGGCGGCCGTCGTGGAGGAGCACGGGGATCTTCTTGTGAATCGGGTTGGAGCGGAGGAGGAGGTCGCTCTTGGTGCCCATTTTGTCTATTGATACGTATACATATTTTACCCCCTCTAACCGTCTACATCTACAAAAAAATAAGTTAATAGATTTGAGAAACAAACATTTTCCTCCCCTTTTCACCTTTTCCAAATTTATCTGAATTTTTACTCCGTGCCAAGTACTGCTTTTCCACGCTGAGGCTAGTGTTGCATTTACACATTGTACCTATTTCCTTATAAATACTCCCTCCGTTCTGAATTAATTGACGTTTAGAACAGCTAATCTAGTTCAAATTGAACTAATTTTTATGTCCTAAACGTTAATTAATTCAGAACGGAGGGAGTATTAACTTTGGATTTTTATCAAGGACTGTTTATTCATTCTGTTGGGAGTGAGCATACACAGTTTATGAACACCCTCGAATATCTGCCTCACGTTCGACATGCGTACAGTATTTTGGGCTTTTGGCGAAGGCTACGACTACGAGTGATTATTTATGGTCATGGTGCGGCGACATCAGAGCTGCGTTTCTTCTAAAAGTATCTTTTGTTGTCATTTGAGAATGGCGAAAACGAAACAGCTTCTTCAGCATGCTTTAATGGACCCGAGCGTATGAACAAATCCGCATCCAAATGAAGCCGCATTTTGTTACAAATCCGCATCCAAATGAAGCCGCCTTTTGTTAATTTACTTGCTGATTGACTTGATAAGTCAACCAACCAAATCCATGACAGCCTTAATTAGAAACCACCACCTAAGGATCCCAACTCACGGCAGAACTAGTAACCTCTGATTTGTTTACTAGGACCCGCCACTTACCCCGCAATGCCCATTGCTTCCACGCCATCGGCGATGGCGGCATTACCCTTTGATCTCCCCTGCGTTTCTGTACTTGTACCTGATGGCGCAGAAGAGGAAGAAGAGGTAGTTGAGCGCGCTGAGCACGCACATGACCCAGTAGAACCTCTCGAGGTGGTAGTGATTGAGGCTGGCCCCGTGCAGCCATGGCCGGTGACCGCCACGTCCCGTCGCGCTGTTCACGATGGACACCAGCACCGAGCTCAGGTAGTACCCCAGCGCCAGCGACGCCCACGACAGCGACGTGGCCAGCGACCGCATCCGCGACGGCGCCTCGCTGAATAAGAACTCGAGCAGGCCCGCCAGCGTGAATAGGTCGGCGGAGCCCAGGAACAGGTACTGGAACGCGATCCAGAAGAAGGTGATTGGCAGCGGCTTCGCGGAGTCGAGCATCCCGGCGCTGGCCGCCACGTTCTTGCGCTTGACCTCGACGACGGCAGCCACGGCCATGGCGATGATGGAGAGCACCAGCCCGGTTCCGATGCGCTGGAGGTGGGAGATGCCCGTCTCGGTGCCCGTCACGCCGCGCGCAAACGGGACGATGACGTGGTCGTAGACGGGCGCGAGGAGGATGATGAAGGTGACGGGGAACACGGGCAGCGACGCGGGCGGCACGCGGAGCTTGCCGACGCGCGTGTCCATGGTGGCCGCCTGCTCGACGGAGAAGGTGGAGAGCTGCGCCAGGCAGCAGTTGAGCATGATGGTGGAGAAGAAGATGGGTAGCACCATGAGCACGACCTTGACGTCCTCCACCTCTTGCACCGTGCACGCGAGTCGGGCACCGCAGGGAGGCTGCACCGCGCGGTTGAGGAACGCGAGCTCCCGCGACGGCTCGGATGGTGCGCAGGCGGCGTCCCCGTCGGGATCGCAGTACTCCTTCATGTTGGCGCTGCCGGTGGGGCTGGGCGCGCGGTCGACGACGGCGCCGTTGTTGGCGTTCTGCGCGCCGCCGCGCCGCGCGAGGGCCGCGGCGAGGACGACCTTGGCGATGGTGGTGAGTGGGCTCCCCGTGGGCACCTTGTTGCGATAGAGCGCGGAGCCGGCGACGAAGACCGGGATGGAGAGGAGGATGGCGATGGTGGAGATGCCGAACCCCCACTGCCACCCTTTGTTATCCTCGACCCAGACGGCGAAGGTGACGGCGACGAGCGCGCCGCAGGAGAGGCAGAAGACGAAGTAGTTGAAGAAGGTGGAGCGGCCCTTGCGCCCTCGCGGGTGGTGCTCGTCGAACTGCTCCGCGCCGTGGGCAGGAAGGGAGCCCTTGATCCCGCCCACGCCCAGCGCCGTCAGGTACAGCCCCGCGAACAGCATAGCCTTCTTCGCCCCCGACACGGGCGAGCACGACGCGGCGGCGGCGGACTTGTCGCAGGGCGGTGGCATAAGCGACGGCGTCCGCGCCTGGATCGTCAGGATCACCAGCCCCTGCGCGCCATTTCACAAAACACTACATCAATCAGCTAACATGAAATTCAAAAGAAGAACAAAAAAAGAACTGCTGATTGACTTGTACAGCCCAGCCCATCAACGTTGGGCCAGGCCTATAATTTCACTACGCGCATTGCTAATTCTTCTTCTGGAGTTGATCAGAGTTATGTCGCAGATCGGGTTGCATCAAGCAGAAGCGATAACCAGTCCATCATGTCGACCGATTTGGCAAATATCAAGCGACAGCGATAAAAGCAAGCGCACGGACGGGCACGGCAAGTGGACGAGCTCCTTGCCTCCTTGCGCCCTCCGCTGCTCTGGCTTCTTCGGCCCGTGCGTGGCGTCGCTTTTTCCCGTGAGCGCCGTGCTAAAAGCAGGGGGGTACAGATACCGATGCCTGTCCATTGGAGCCATAGTTGACCGGCGAGCCGGGGTGCTCAAGAAAAATCATAAGAGATCGAGCTAGCTGTTTGGCACGTCATTTGCCTCATTTCTATTAGCGTTGACTGAAAAGATTGCATGGTCCGTACGATGGCAATTGGACCCGCGGGTCCAAGTCTTTTGCATCCGACGGGCAGGCACGGGTTGCAGCACGCGTTAGAATCCAAAAAAGTCAGATCAGACATGAGTTTTATTTCACTTGTGACAACCCACATCGCCGACGAGTTTTCATTCCACCCAGTCCATTACCATCCATAACGGATAGGCAGCGCTCCTATTGTTCAGTAAGGTTGGGTGGCGGTGGTCAAACTGTGATCGTTATCAGACCATCGTGGTGAGAGCAAGGTGAGCAGCAGTAGACATGCCCAGCTATCAGATTAGAATATTTTGGTTCGATCTTCCTCCTCCGTCACTAGCTTGAAGGTGCACCCAGCTGATGAACCTGTAACGATCCCGGCGGTGAACACGGCATGATTCCCCGGTAATCTTCGCCAGAAGTTTAGACCAACGCTGTCATCACACACGAAGGGGACACAGGGAGCGCAGGCAGTGGCTGATGAGCGAGCTCCATCCAGGTTTCCGGACACGGAGGTAACCAGAAGAGGACCGACGTGGACGCGGCTGGTAACAATCGTGCTTGCGTACGGACGGTCGCTGTCCCAGGCGGACCAACTAGCCGTTTCCCGGGCCTTTCTGCCAAACCAGCCAACCACTAGAACAAACCACCGTCATCCGCGCGATCCTACCGTCGCGGCTGCGATGGGCCCGCCGGCGTCCGGCTGGAAACCAATCCGGCGTACGGTTCCAGGCCGGTCGACGCGTGCGTGCGTGGACGGCGCGGCGCGATTCGCACGCCGGCCACACCTGCGAGGATTGGCGGCCGCCCTCCGTGCGCGAGGCGGCGAGGGAATCAACAGGTCCCGCACCAGCTGCGCGCAGGCAACGCGGGCCGCGCCACCGAGTTGTCCGCCCCGCGGGCAGGGGGTCCGAGTGGTAGCCGTGGGCCCGCCCGGTCTTCGTAGACTCCGACGGCAAGAGGCGCCACCTCCGGAATACTACTGCAGCGCCGTAGGTTCAGTCAACTCAACCATCAGTGGTCGGCGAATTCGACCGTGCAAATAAACATGCCCTACAACTCACGGCTGTTGACTGGTTTGGTTTTCCCATGCAGACTACTCACAGTTATGCTCAACTTGTGATAATAATGTATGGATTTCACTTGGATACTGTTGTCTGGGCTAGCTACTCTTTCCTCAAAAGCGACAGAAGCGCTACGATTCACTCGAGCAGCAACCGAGGCCCATGCCCTAGGCACATATAGGCTGGTGCTGTGATAGCAAAATTAAACGTATTTTGTCCATGTCGCGATCGATTAGCAGCTTCCCTTTGACCCAGGGTATGAGTCAATAAATCGGCCCATCATCTCTTGTTAGCTAATAAAGTGATGGCTACCATTGATCATTAACCCTTTCACCCCCTCTTCATAAGGAGATGTTCCATTTTCAATAAATGCATGATCCGCTCTGTTAGTATTTTTAGTGAGGTGACGTGATGAGTGAATAGTAGAGAGATGAAACCGGATATACACTTTTTCTAACACCATTAGTTCTTTTCAATGCTATGGAACTGATATTAAGATAACTGTTCCATTTCATATGAAAATTTAACCAAACATCATGCAAAAATTAAATGACATGACAAGCATAGAAAACATCGGAAATAAAAGTATATATGCATTAGAGAGGGGTGCTTCATTTGTACTCTAGTTGACGTGATAATCTTTAAAACAAAATAAAAAGACATCCCCACTGAAAATAGCCTAACCCAAATATTAGGGAATTAAGGGTCTGGTTGAGTACAGTATACTACGGCCAGGCGGACCCAACCGGGGAAAAGTGTAGTACAACGTGGTGTTGGGTGTGGGCATAACCACGACGTCGAACAGACAGCGCATATATGACTGCCATCTGATTGCCTTCGTGATTAATAGTGACGATGTTGACTCGCATCAGACTAATAAGCTAGATCGAGTCGGGCGATGCCACGTGTCGCCCCGTTACTTGGCCGGACGGCCTGATAACTAAGACGGAGGAGGAACGTGCCGTATTCTAATCAACCCAGCCATCGCATCATGAGGGCAACGTTTCTGAATACGGCCGGAGTAACTAAGTAGACGAAGGAGGTAAGTCGAGCGGCAACAACGTGGCAGTAGTACAGCTCGAGGGTATATCCCACAGTGGATTCAACGTCGGCAGCTTGGAGATACGCTGTATCTGCACCATACAGATACAGATATGCCTATCCGCAAGCTATTAATTTGCGTACGTTGTATGCATGTTTATTTCTGACCCATGCATGGTGAAGTGAATTGAGTCGACACGGCATTATTTCATTTGCATGTCCTATAAATACTCGTAAATAAATTTGTAGCAGCCGCAGCAGAAAATAATAAATTCGTAGCAGCCAGAAGATAATAAAAGCAATACTACAAGCCTACGCGGTACGTACCATGAACTCGACGAAGGCGCTGACGAGGTAGATTGCGTAGGTGGTGAAGAAGGCGTCGGGGAGGAAGCCGCCGAGGAGGGCGAGGAGGAAGGCCGTGCCCATGAAGTTGGTCACCGCGGTCGCCGACTGCGACGGCGTGTAGTGCATGAAGCCCATCAGGTACGTCACCAGGTTGCTCGCGTTCGCCAGGAACGCAAGGTTCTCAAGCACCTCCACAACTGCGGCAACAACAACGTCATGCATGGTTGAAAACTGTTTCAGTTATCAATCTGTTTACAAAAAAAAAAGATTTCAGGCTAAAGATTGCCATGTCTTTTTTTATCAGAGAAACATTGTAACACTCGAAATAAAACAGATTTTGCTGAGGTACGTTGTTCGGTGGTTGATTCCTTCAGTGCTCCTTTGTTCTCTTAGCTTAAAGGTATTTCATCCAGTCCTAATGATCAAGAAAAAGACTACCGTTATTCGCATGTGTCGGGCAGCGCTAGTTACTCGTGCATGGACTCCTCCATACAGCCTCGGGCTAATTACTCCTACATGCCGCCTCTAATCTCGCCTGCATGCGACCCCACCTCCTCCGCTAATCCCGCCAGCAAGCAGTATGAAAACGGAATGGCAATCCAAAGGCCGTGATGTTCATCGCGCCTAGCTTTCATTGGTTTTCCTCCCTGTATACCAGAAAATTAAACAAAAAAGGTTTTCGATGATTTTTTTAGCATATAAAGAAGGTGGTGAAAAACTTCCCATCCGTATGACGGTAAGGCACGATGAATTAGCTACATCGAAAGAGGCCTTGGATTGGCATGCATGCAGACGGATGGTGAGGTCATGCAAGTGAAACAGAAAGAAATTAATTACAGGGCATTTGGAAGGAAATTTTCTAGGGAATTAATTTCATACATATCTGCGTCCAGGAGGATAGTTTATTAGATGATGCAGATTAGTCAAAATTTAAAATCTAACCAAACATTTTAGACAAAAGAACAGTCAAGCAGAAGCATGTGCGGTGGTAACCGATATAACGCCTCCATGACGTGTGTGGCGTTCCCGGGGCGTACCGCCGGCCGGCCAAATTTACTCGTCGCCACTTTTGTGCCTTGCGATTCGTGCCGCGTTTTAATGCGCGTTTTTTTTTCTTTTGTTTCAGAGAGATTCAGCCTGGGAGAAAAAACTGGCCTCTCTCGCTGTCATCACGGTCGTCTCAACACCAACTAGCTTCCCCTTCACACATGCAACCCTCCAAAAGGCAGGATACCTCTTCACACACCCCAATAGCAGCGAAGCTTTGAAAGAAGAAGCAAGATTTTCTTGCAGCCGGCCGGTTCGTCTTCTTCTTCTCTGCAATCGGCAGAGACGCCTTCCCGACCGAGGCGAACGCAACCTTCCGGATCGATCGACAGGTCGTTTCAGCAGTGCATTGAGGGGACGGCCGGGTCATGTACGGAACTGTTGGAATGGGAAAATGCTCGATCTGTGGAATCCAGCAAGTAACTGCACATACGCGCAGAAGGGCCGGGCGCGTGCAAGTTGGATCCAAGTTTGTGGCGCAATTGGGGCGGCCAGATTCTGGGGTCGGATGCAAGTTGCGCTCGAGGAACAGAAACCGCAAGTGGAAAAAGAAGACCGACGGAAACCAGTGGTGGAAAAGCAGAGAGAGGAGAGGAAAGGGTGTTGAGCACCGAGAAATTAAAGCAGGTAGCGGAACCGGACAGCAAAGGGTGCAGTCGGATCAACGGAAAAGGAGGACGGATTCATGGAGAAGACAGCGGAGAGGCTGTGGCTTTCCTTTCCCCCCCCGGCCGGGACCGATCAGTATCCTATTCGTGCTGGTGCTCCCTTTCCCTCCTACCGGGACCGATCGACAGAGAGAAGCGGAGCAGCAGAAGACGAATCTAGAACGAAAGGCAGAGCGAGTCCGTCAATCAATCACTTACCGAGCACGAAGGACGCGGCGAGCATGCCGCCGTGCCGGCCTTTGGTCGCCGGCCGGTTCCGCCAGTCCACGTAGTCCTCCCACAGCTCCGCCTCCCTCGCCCCGTCCTCCTGCCATGAACGAATACAACAGCCACGCCCGAGAGGAAATCATCAGCACCGACTAAATCAGCGGCCAGTTCAGAATCGAGACAAGCAAATGCGCGAGAACTTGATCATGAACACAAGGACTCACCATGGTGCTAGCTCTTCTCTGTTCGAACAGAAGAGCTCTGTAATGTCCACGGACAGAACAGGAGGTGGAGTCAGCGAGCCTCTGTATCGCCTCAGGAGAGGAGAAGGGGGGCCGGGAGCTTCTGTATTTAAAAGTGTGGAGGTCAGATGAGCAAGTGTTAAATATGGGGGGACTATAATGTAAACAACTATTTAGTGTGATTATGCAAAAAAAACTTTTCTAAATCATACAATCCTCATCTTGCGGCCATTATATTTTTACACTTAAACTCTTTCACCTGGCAACAGTGTGGATACTATTTTTCTTAATTTATATTGCTAGGTGAAAAGGCTTAATTAAAAAATACACCGACCCTAGAATAGATTGTGTGATCTAGAAGAGGCTTTTACACGATTACACTAAAATAGTTGTTTGCATTCTAATTTTTTCTAATATTTAATATGTTCAATATTTGTATTTATTGGAAGTATTTAATAGACTAGATAGACTACTAAATATATCTATGATATATATGATAGTTTATTTGGCTTATTAAATATAGATGTTATAGTATATTTGATAGGCTAAATATTAATACTAGACTACTATATTTATTGGGTAGCCTTCTTAACTTCTAAATATTTTGTACTCTATATATACTAACGGAGAAGCACAATGAAATAAATCATCAATAACCCATTCATTCATTCACAATCTATTCCCTCTCTTAGACGGGGTAAAAAAGCACCCCGAGAGAAGGGGCACCACATCGCAGGCCACGCACACAGCACAGCACACAAGGAGAGGGGGTGAGAGGGAGACAGGGCAAAGCATGCAGAGAGATGTCAACCTCAAGATGCCCCTCAAAGCCAGGGAAAAAGACGGCACATACATATACGTGTGAGTGAAACGATGGCATATATATGACAGTTGTTGTATCGTGCTTTAAATTCGTTGCTTAATTTCTTTTCTCTCTCTATTTATAATTAAAATAAATTGGTGTGGTTATAGTTTTTTTTTGAGGGAATTGGTGTGGTTATAGTTGACGGTGCACGACAGATTACGGCCCACGCCCCACCTTTTTTTGTGATTAAGAGAGAACTCTATCGATCTCTCAACGGACGGACGGGTTAGTAACCAATTGCTCAATACAGCGGGGGACGTGTGTGGTGCGTTTCACCAACTGTGTGAGCCAACGAGCCACGGCATTCTGTTCTGTCCTAACCAGCCCTGAACAACAGTTCCGGCAAACGATTACTAGAGTCCATAATGCCTCCAAAAACGAAACACAGACAGAACCTTGTAGCCGTATGCATGCTGCTATGCGTGTCTTGCCCACGTTTCCATCCAGCCTTCTCCAGCCCCTGCCGAAAGCTAGACGTACGTGTTAGGCGAGCAGCAGATTAGCAGAGACGCGCGCAGTTGGTTCCAGTCACATTTCAACACCTAAAGCGTCAACAACTGAGATGCGCTTAAACAAAACAAAAGGCCGCTTTTATCCCTGGTGAGAGCGAGAAAAAGTTTAAACAACTCGGACCTTGGTCCTCATGAATATACGTTTCTTTTTTGAAAAGCTTTTATGTGTCAAGAAACAATGTCTCTTAAGCCACATGCAGGGAAAATGCCCACAGAACTGCATGCATGGTTTCCTGTATACAGAGTATACAAGATTAAAAATGATTAGGGGCCAAGCAACAAGCAGGACCCAAAGTATCTGAACATGAAACGGGATAGATGCTGAGTAGCAACTTTATCTCAGGAATAAGGTTCTGGCAGCAGGGGGTCTCACTTTCTCCCTGCATGTTTGCTAGCTTACCATCTTTTCTGGATCATCACCATGAGACTGGTGATGCCCCGTTGTAACAAAAATCTTTCTCTATCCCTTAATGAATATATACCGTTTCCGGTGTTAAAAAAAATAGACTGGTGATGCCCCTGCCAGTAGGTGTCCTCCTCCTCCTGCGCACCTCATTGGTTCGTCGCCGTATAACGCATGTGCAGCACAGTTAGCCAAAAAACAAGAAACAAGGAAGTGGAACTTGTGAGCAAGCGAAAGGTATAACAAATTGTAGAAGCAAGCTATACCTTCAAGTAGAACCATCTCCGAGCAGTAATCTGTTATGAACAGTTTTTAGGTAGCTATGACGGGTTAAAAACTAGCTTAGCTTGTACTCCCTTTGTTCTCAATTATTTGACGTTAGAATAGATTGTTTAGTTCAAAATTAAACTAAAATCACTGTCCTAACGTCAAATAAAAGAGAACGGAGGGAGCCGCAGCATCAAGAAGGAGAAAACACCATCGTGTAATTAAGGCGCGCAATTAATGGAGACATTAAGGACACAAGCATTTTTCACATTCTGTACTATGGGAAAAAGGGCAGTGTCGGACTGTGTACAAATACAGTGCACCCATATACTACGTGTTGGAAGATCAACGGTGTCCTGAGCTTTCCAGGGTCTGTGGCCCTTATTCCTCTAGCACAGTACACTGCTTTTAATTTCAGGGTGTACCCTTCGTTGCGTCACGCATGCGAGATTCGTCAGGTTCATGCACCGTACTCGCAGAGGCCGCGGTCAAAACAAACTCCTGCTAGGTTGAGAGCGAGAGAGGAAGTTGATGACAAGATTCTCGTTATCAAAACAGACATGCGGTTTGTTATATGTAACATTCCAGTACTGTACGTACATTGTAGCAGAATGCAATTGGTTAGCCTGTAGCATCAGGAGCAGAATTAAGATGTCTCTGGATATATATTTACTTCTGAACAGTGACTGTCTCTGCATGTTTATTTGGCCTTGGTTTGCTTATAAGTCGAAGTTTACAGTGAAATATGCATAACATGTTCTCTAAAATAAATGGGATGTTAGTCGTATATGCATATATAGCTACATCGTGTACTTCGGTATGCGTTGATTTCATAGGCTATTAGTCGTCACTAGTACACGTGTCAACCCACAGTAGCACCTTCTGCCTGTGAATTTCAAGCCAGCATGCATGGAAAGACTTTGGAGCGCCGTATGTTTAAGCAGCCAAAGACATAACACGGACGTTGACTTTGAAAGCAACCAGGTATGGGCACGTCATTACTGTACAGTATAACTTGCCACTACGTCCCTCCAAGAACGCTGCACCGAAACGTACAGGTCCGGATTATATTAGCGGACCAACTCATATGTGCTGCTTGGAGTTTCTGCTTCTGCATATTTTTTTCCTCAACTTTGGCAATATTTTATTTTTTATTCCCCAAAATGGAAAAATCTGCAAGTTGAAGTAGCGGGCTTATAAATTTTTTCTGTGGAGTTATACTAAGTATATACCTGTCAGATACTAGTCGATCCGTTACCAGTCCCTTGCACCATGCATATGGTGTTGTTCCGGCCTATGCAAGCTTCACTAGCAGAGGAGATGGGAAAAGAGTCGACAAGCAAAAAGAGAGCATGCATCCGTGAGATTTGGCCGTTTGGTTTGGCTTTCCTCTACGTTACGTAGATATCTTTGAGCTACGATCGATTCTATTTCTCAGTTACTGTGACAGCAACGATTGTTTTCTTCGGATGGATATATGCATTCGTTTATCTAGGCTACTCTCTCGGGTAAATGGAAGCTTGGAACGCAACCCTGCTACTGACTTGGGCTATCAACCTGCGTTGAGGTTTTGTGCCATAAAAGTGGAAATGTCTCGCAAATCGTTTCCCAATAAGAGAAGCTAATAAGCTTATCGATGAAGCAACACGTAGCTAGCAAGAAAAACAGAGTTAGCGCGAGAATATTTGTTTGTTTAGAGTCTCCATGGGAAACGAATAAACTAAATTTCTTCAGATCTGATCCTGTAATGCACGTTCTAGAGGCGGCTAAGCGGTTCAAGATAATATTTTGTTATACTACACAAATTTGCAGTGAACTCCACTGTTTCGGGGGAACCATTGACTGCTAGATTAGATCTATCATCAGAAATGGTAATGGCTAAGACCCAGCACAGCATATATCATATCAGACAAGTCCTAATAAAATCAAGCTGTTTCTTAGGTAGCCAGCAGCTTGTAGAAGCATGCACCGCAATAGAAATACGAGATTAATGATTATATTGTTCTGCCTGTGCGTACTTCTTGTTTCTTTCGTTACTTGTTACGCCGCAGAGAACTGATATCATAGCTAAGCTGTACACATACATAGAGGCATGCCATGTGACTAGTATCGAAGCAGGTGAACAATAATATTACTTCTCGTTGTGTTGTTCTTCTCATATAGTTCATCGCTGATCTTCCATCATAACGTGAAGAGACCCCCTCAGTCCTCAATCTGTGGCGTCATAGTGTTGAAACGTAAAAAAGGGGGTATTAGATGTATCTACACTCCAGTTTTGTTTATTAGTTCAATTTCTTGTGTTGTCATAATTAGTTGAAACGTAAAATAGGTCTATATATACATATTATTAATCCTTTTTACATATAACGTCAACATCTCAGGTACAAAAAAATAGAGAGAGTATTATATAACGAACGGTTCCAGTTTTACCTCGCGTGCGTGCGTGCCTAGCGCGTGCATCTAATCCTCTGCATTGACTTCATAGTGGTAAATCCATCATGCACAGGTTGCAAGTCGTCGAGGCCACAGTAGTTTTGTAGAAGATGCTTGACGCCTTGACCAGGCAACAGTAGTACGTGCGTCCACCTCCTTACCATATAAGTATAAATTAGCTACCGGCAGGTGCCTTAGGGCTTAGTAGGGTATACAGGGTTCCCGGCTCGTCGATCAGTAGCTTTGAACTGTAGCTGTCCATACATTTCCTGCCAGTCATTTCCAATCATGACCAGGCCGCCAAAATTCACCTGACAAGTGGCTTCCTCCACACGTACGTGCTGCAATAGATTGGTTTCCGAGAGAGAGAGAGAGAGAGAGAGAGAGAGAGAGAGAGAGAGAGAGATGTCGATCTCCCGTGTTAAATAATTATCTCCGTCAATATCTGTGGATCTCTCGGATCTGACGCTCGTGTCGTTGTTAGTTTGAGCGAAAACCATCCGTTTCAAAAAAAAAAAAACATATGCGTGGAAAGCCACCAATCTTTCACGAGCGTGGTTCATTGTTCACAACGACACATGCAAGTACGAAGCTGCTAACATCGTCTGTGACGATCACGCATCGTCAGTGTGTGACTCATGGACACAGCTAGCAGTTTTCCTCCTCGCACTGCATGATGCCGATCGAAACTAATTAACCAGTTGCCTACCAGCTAATTCCGATCTGGATCAACACTAAGCGCACCAACGATTTGCATCGATCGGTTAATATATAATCGCACATGTGACCGTTCGACGCATGCATGACTTGGAGAGCGGGAGGCGCGAAGCCAGAACATGCGTGCTTTGAATGATATGGAGGCCGACGACGACGGAGCTAGTGGCGGTTAGCTACGCTCCGTGTCTGCAGGCACAACAAAGTCAAAGACCAGGCTCCAGCGCGAGAGCTACAAGCGTAGACACCGTACCTGTCTCTCTCTGGTGTGTGTGTTCACTGTTCAAGCATATGCGTCTTTTTGTCCTCTCTTTTTCCCGCGGACTTGATAGTACGCATCGCGTCGATAAGATACGTACGGCCAGCGGTTAGCAGTCGATCTGGAATATATTCTACCTAGCGACCTAAGTACCTACAGTACCATCGACGAAACCTGCAGATGATGATTTTACGAGGCTACGATCGATCCGAAGAGAAGAGACGTAGTACTGTATCTTGCGACGCATGGCGGTGATGGCGAGAGAGTTCAGTTCCAAGTGCATGGATGTGTGCTACTGAACGGTGACATCCCTCGTGATCTGGAGTACGTGTATGGCTGATTACACGCAATCACGTAAGCTGCCCGCCCCGGGTCGTCAGGTCCGGTCAACGAACGGAATCGATGGGTCCCGCGTGTAAAGAACGTCGCGACACGTAATGCACCTTCTCATCACGCACGTCCTGGGATGGCGTCGTCCTCGTCGCGAAAACAAAAGAAAAAAGAAGGAACGTCATCGCCCGTGCCTTTCGGTGCGCGGCTCGATCGAATTCCTTGACTAGAGCTTTTGGACCAGATAGAGATAGGCGGCGGATCGCGTCGGCGGCGCGTGCGTGCGTGCATGGCCGTGGGCTCCCCAGCTGGCGACGATACGGATATGCATGCATGTATGTATGCACACAAAGGAAAATTTAAAGGGCGCGCCTTCACTTCCGCATGCTAGGTAGAGATTACTTACCATATCGTTGGTTCCAGCGCGAGTGAGTGCGAGTGGGAGTGATTGTCGATCCTGGAATTGCTTTCATGACCATTAGAAGAATGGAGAAGGAGTACCTTTTTGTGCTTTTGGATACAAACACTTCTGTTTAGATAATATTGGATACAAAAACTTAAGGCACTAGTTTTGGAACTCTGATATTATTGCAAAAAACAGAGTCCTAACCTAGCTGATGGTTAGTTCATTTTGTTCTATTTATGAGCTTTCGAAAAAAATGTTCTATTTATTGATCCAGTCATAACTTGACTATCCATAGGGTTTTCTCACGTCCTAACAATTACCAATGTCGTTATGTAATCATAAACTAAAATTAAGCAACTGAAGAGGGCAGTTGACCTATGGCTGTAATATAGCATTACTTTTGTAAAATATATGTGGTCCTTGTAATAGATTGATCACACCATAACTTAATTTTCTATCGATACTCAACTTTGTTTGAAACAGTGTTGTCCATGCATGTCCAGGCCGGCTCCAACAGTATAGGTCACCTGAACTAGTTGTTTGCATCATGAAGCAAATTACGAGGAGGAACAGCTTGATGGTTTTATTATATGGTGCGGTGATGCACAACTAACAAACAGACCACCGTTGTTTTTTCCAGAGAGGCAGATGAGATTCACTTGGTCCTATTTGATATATTGATCCAATACACACAGCTCCAACATATGGAAGCCATCATGTAATTTTAAAATAAAATTGAGCAACTGAAGAGTGCAGTTGACCTACGGCTTTAAGTATCTGTGGTCCTATAGTTATAGTTTGATCAAAACATAACTTAAGATTACATCTATAATCAACTATGCTTAAAACGTCAGGCCATGTTCGGGTCGGCTCCAAAAATACAGGTCGCCTGAACAAACGGTTGCATCGCGAAGCAAAATTATGCAGCGAAACACAGCGAATATAATGAGCATCTGTGTACCACTCATGCAGTTGACTTTTTACTAATTAACAGGGGTTATGTTTTTGCTTAGCGAAGTTAGTTTACAGGATCGATGCATGTCTCTTGGGTAATTAACCTGTGCCTTCTTCCCTTGCCGGTCCACTGCGCGCGATTCCTTCGGCTCGCTGTTTGATATCAAGATCCAACCATTTCTCATCGATCTTTCTGATACCTGTGATCGATGCAACATCCTCTCGAGTATTATTCATCGTCGTCAGGATAAGATGTCTATCATTCAACCTGTACACACAGAAAAATCGTAAGACAGTGACGATCTCCAACTCTTGCGGTGCCCACATTCATGGTGTGTTGACTACTACAAATTTGACGGACGTGTGAAGTCCTGACTTTTGTTGATTCAAACGGTTCGCAGATGTGCCAAGAAACAGCGGCACACGCGTGCATACATGCATATGTGTGCAAGCCTGGCGATGGGGTATGCATGCACGCTGTTCATCGGCATGATGCTTCAGTTCGTCCTTGTTTCGTTTTCGTCCCTCTCAGCTATAGCTAGCTGACCTCAGAAGAACGAAAGAACGGGGCGCTTTCCAACAAGGGCTGCTACTGCGCTCGCCCCGCGCGCATGCCGTCAGGCTCTCTCTCGTCCTGCGTTTCCCAGATCATGTCTAGCTCCATCGTCATGCCGTTGCAGTCTACGGAATTCTAGCCAAAGGGTAGACGATGATCATGGCAGCGCATGCATCCTGATCTGGTATCGCAGGATCCATATCCGGAAGGAATGTATCTTTTCCTGCATCAGATAAGATGGGAGGCTATAGCGCTGAAACTGTGCGTCTGTATCTCGACGGTCGACGCCGCCGGGTGTGTTCCGGCCAAGCACGGCGGTTGTCCTGTCCGGTGGCAGCATGCATCGGGATGCTCCACCTTTGAATTTTGCGACGAGCAATTAAAGCCCAGTTTGAGAACGTGTGGCAAAGCCTATTGGCTAATGCCTCTACCATTTTGGCGAGCTATCCGAGACGCAGAGATCGTTCATCAAAAGCACTGACGTGGGTTCCTGCTAAGATTGGGCCGGATATCCGACCATTCTCTGCTGGCTGCAGCAGCAGCAGCGTCGTCTGTTCATTTAGTACTACTCGTTTTGCCATTTACCGTCAAAGTGTCGAACGGTTACACGTCAACATGGTTAACCAGCATGTCCAGGTGTAAGTTAGACCAGATGCGTTACAGGATTAAGTTGTCGAAACAAATTTCTGTTTTGAAAGTGAAAAGCTGAACATATGTTCTCTCTGTTCTGAATTAAATGATGTTTAGAACAACTAATTTAATTTAAATTAAACTAAATTTTTTGTGCTTAACATCATTTATTTCAGAACAAAGTGAATACTTATTTACCAGCAGGCACAAAACGAATTCAAAATTTTTGAAGGACTCGAAATCGAATGCAGGCTGTTTACTTCATGGGCCTCAAACATCCATTCCTCTCGTTCAGGCACATTGTCATTGTCTACCAAACAGGCCGAAGCACCACCTCGGGCCGAAATCCAGCACCTGCAAGCCCACGACCAGAACACGCCTTCTAAAAGCCGTCTTCTCCACCCGCACACGTCTCCGCCCCTTCACTATCGTCGCCTCTGGATCCCGCCCGCGGCCGGCGGCGACTTCCCTCCGTGCCCACCCGAGTTCCTCGTCAAACTCACTCTCCGATCCCTGCACGCCTCCTCACATCCCACCATGCGCCAGCGCAGTCTTTCGGTCCGCGGCCTACGTGGCCTCGCCCCCGCCTCCGCATTCTCCGCACCAACGTGTCAGTCTCGCGTCCGCACAACTTCCCTTCCCCTTGAGTCCTCCTCGACGATTACTTGTCTCCGGCGCCTAACTGTTTCCTCCCACTAAATCTGCGTCCCTTTCGTCTCGCAGTGAGCTAGCAGGGCGGCCATGGCGGCGCCGGGAAGCTTGGTCGCTTGGAGGGCGGTGTTCGCGGGGCTGGGCACATTCATGGTGGCCACGCTGGTGTACACCTGCGCCACCGATGGACCGCCGTTCCGCCCTGAGCTGCTTACGCCGTGAGTACCGCCGCTCCTTGCCTTCTCCGTACCTACCGTCTCTGCGGGTTTGTTGGTTTCGATGGAGACGAGACAGCGATCACTTGCTGCGGTGAATGTTGCCGCCATGCCATCGTTAGATTCTGACGTTTTTGATCGCGGATTAGTAGGAAGTTTCGCAGTCGTGTGAATAGGGATTTTTCGTATCCAGTTACCTGGCTAAGATGTGACGAAGTGGCACATCTTATCACCTGCAAAATCACCTGTGTTCAATAGTGCAGGTGCAGTTCCAATTCTTAACGAGGTTTGGTTACTATTAAAGTTTATATGCATTATTAATATTGTACAAAGAATGCTTTATGAGCTTGTAGCTGTAGAGTTTTTCTTATATCTGGATTTGCCTGCGATTCTCTTTATCAGTAAGGTGGAGTAAGTTTGTCATTCATATTGGGTCACAAAAAGCTAAGACTTCCTCAACTGAACAGTTGCAGGCAGTATAGATTTCTCATGAGTCATGAGGGATATGCCAGCATTCTTAAATTCTGCATGATATTTTGATGTATGTTGTATGGTTTATTGTTTAGAGGATTGGTCCATTCTTAACATGTGAACTGCATTAGAGTATGCATACCATAATTATTCCTCTCAAATTTTATTTTGAAGTCTAATTGTTCATTTGTGTAGGTGGCTGTCAGCAACACTGGTTGATTTTTATGTGAATGTGATCGCAATCTCGGTAACTCAGTTGGTCTTTGAGCCTTTACTTCTTCCGCATAATCTTTTTCATGATCCCACATTGATTGCATCTCAGAGATGATAACCAATAGTTATGCAGAAATAGTTTTATATACCAGCATCTGTCTTAGTTATGCTAATCCTACTGCCTATTACAAGAGCAACTTCCTGCTTGGAATCGTGCTCAGGTAACTAGGTCCCAGTTCGGACCTTTCTACATACTTTTTTTACTCAAACATCCAGAAGAACTGTATTTCATTGTATTAATCAAGATGAGTTTGAATAATGTCCTCCAACATGCAAACACAATTTACATACTAAAAAATTACATGAAAAATCTATTTTCCATGTCATCGAAATCCCCTGTTATGACACAACATGAAAACTATTCACGATTGAGTGATTTCCTTTTGTTAGGGAGTAGATTGATTTGACTGGTTGGGTTAACTATTATCTAATACTAATAGTTTTTCCTGTTATCTGAGATATTGTTTCCTAGTTGTCAAATCATCTTGATAAAAGAAATATCATTGTATCCTCTTCAATGAAAGAAGATTAATTGAGAGAAACTTCATTCCTAAGTCCTGCCAATCTTCTTTGGCTGTTTTTTTTCTAAATCTACTACTCCCCAGTAGGTGCCTTCCTTCACGACCAGAGTACCTTCCATGTTCTTCTGTAAAGTTGGCCATGGCTGGTTCTGGAGATTGACCACTAGTATGTCGAATTGATTTAGTTGTTACTTGTTTACAGGACGGAACCAAATAAAAGATTTTTTCATGTAATAATTCCTGTTCATGTATGGAAATCCAATATAATTATGGCTTAAGTTACAAACACATATCTTATGGCGTTTCAGGCTTGGGTTATCTACAAAGAAGCGAACTGGCTTACTTCTGCTATCTGGGTGGTTCTGTTGGTTTGTTTCGGCAGGTATTTGATTCCTTCTCTACAATATTTTGTACCCTTTGTGTTTTTATGGCTTCTTTGTAAATTTTTGTATTTCTCTTTGAATGGATTAGCTTCATTAACTTGACACTATCTAACGTTTCACATTCCCTTATCTTTTCAGTGCTGCTACTTGTGCTTATATTGTTAAGAAGCTTTTTGAAGTAACACCTGGGCCTTCCCAAGATCCACTCGATCTTCTACTGCTCAGGTAAGTACCAAGTGTTTATTGATTACCCTTAACACTGTGTACCTTAATGTAATTACTTAACATAATGAAGGCTCAGGATTAGTTGTATATAGGTCTTTAATAACATACTGAAGCTGCAAACAGTATCAAACATCATTTCTTGGTACTACAGTGCATGTTGTGACCCTCATGCTGACCTTGTTTATTCGATTGAGATATCCAATAAATGTAATTTAATATACATGGATTATTGCTAGTATAGTCATATCGATGCTAGTTTTTCTTGATGTGTACTCTAAACACATTTTCAGGCAAGGTAATCTGTCCCAAAGAAATTGCTCTTGTGTCATAATTGGGAGGATTGTTTTCAGCATTTTGGGGATATTCATGGCTGCCATTGTCACATATACCATCATCACTGACGGACTACCTTTCAGGAAGGAACTGTTGACACCGTAAGTAAATACATCCATAATTATTAATTGTTGCCTTGTTGGTTTCTAAGGGCCATTGAGTCCAGTGTAGGCAGATACAAGCGTAAAAAGCAGTGGTTGGATGCGATATTTAAGCAGCTGGGAGCAATAATGAATTAATGATTCAGTCCTAGGTTGTTTAGAAATGTAGAGTAAGCATTATATATGGGAACACAGAGAGAAGCCCTTGCACTGAAATTACAACAAAGACTCAGTTACTAAACTATTATATCAAGTTATTTTCGTGTAATTATTGATTTTTATTGAAACTATTAGCAATTTACATGTCCAAATTTGGTTCCCAGTAAATTACATATAACTTAGCTGGCATAGGGACATTTTAGTTAGCTCTGCCTCCATAAAATAGAGGTAAATGCCATGAAACGTGGCTGGTAGGGACCATGTACATATGTAATTGATGTTTGAGATCCAGAGAAAAATGGTAGTCTCAGTCTCCCCCACTCACCAAAAGCTCAACTTCGGTTCCTCCTCCCTCCCTCTCCGGCACTCCCTCTGCAACATTTGCTGAGTGGCACATCATGGTGAAGGGTCCTGGTTATGGCAATGACAATTTGTGTTTGTGTGTGATGGTGGGAGGGACACAAGAGGATTTCTTAATTTGTTTTTCTTCTTGTACTTATCTTTTGACTCATCAAAATCTCAAGCTGACTAATTCTATTGCACTCAGGTGGATGGCAGCAACCTTAATTGATTTCTATATAAATGTCTTTGCAATATCGGTAAGACATCATCAACTTTTGGGTTACTATCTATCTAATAAATCTGTTTGCAGCCGTAATTTTTAATGGGATTATACCTTACAAAAAAATCAGGTCCCCATTTATTTGTACTTCAAGAGATAAGAAGGAAATCCCTGAAAAAAACAAAAATAAAAATAAAAAAGAAAACAAACTCAAAAATATTAGTATGAATGTTTAAGTTTTCCTTTTTGCTCCCATAAGTGACGAATTATTCTGAACTTCTAACTTTCTAAAGCTATATTCTGTACTCATAGGATCTTTTGGTGTTTTAATTCAGTTTTTGGTGCATAGTTGTTTGGTCGATTGCAATATGGGTAACAATGGTACATGTTTGGATTTTTCCAAGCTTTGATCATGCCTTGAGACAAATAAGTTTATCAGTCATAGACAGAAACTGTATTCTCAGTGGGAACATAATAATTTTAGTTTTTGCGTAGTAGTGTAATGTGCGAGCACAAATTTTTTAGTTACCTAATGATTGTTGACCTTTTTAGTATTTTCAAAGTCCAATGCCTCCTTAAGAATTGATATTTTGTTCCCAAGTAGACAATGTAAGGTCAAATGGTTAATCTTTGATGCTGCCTACAGGTTTGGGTTGCTCACAAGGAGTCATCTTTGATATCAACAATCATTTGGATTTGCTTGTTGATATGCTTTGGAAGGTATGCCATCTTTTTTAGGCTTCAAACCTGAGTATCTTACCACTTATTTACACTACGGAATACCATCTTGTCCATACATTTTTGCTGGTCTATATTGATGATAATTATGTAAGGAGGTATTTAACCCTCGTTCATTGTTTCTTATAATATGCTTCAGCATCGCAACATGTGGCTACATTGTCGTTCAACTTTTCCATGTATCGTATCAAGACCCAATCTACCACGTGCTATTGAACTCCCAAAGCAAGTACGATGCAACCTCTCCGTAGTCCATCTCCTACGAGCCTGGTTAGCTTACAGTTTTCTGTTGCTTACCATCATGTCATCTCTACCATTCATAATTCACCTGTTTGTAGGAAGATTTGAAAATTCATGAAGGGGTACGTTCTGGCTTGGCAGGCAACAATACAAATGTTCCCTTCTATCTATATGTAAAATACCTCCATCAACGAGGATATCAATTAGAGTTCTTTATTTCTTTTGCATTGCCCGAGACTTCGTGCCATCTTGTCTTCAAATGAACTATACTATTCATCAGGTCGAATCATTTCTATTCTACTTTTTGTTTTTTTATTGTTTCTCCAGTGATCTTCGTTCCGTAATCATGAACCACTCAAGACACAGTTTCAAAATTCAAGTGAATGTTTTATATGGAAGGAAGCAATATGCGCCTCATTATATTTTGAAAACTACTCTTAGTGAAAGTTGCACCCTTGCATAAAATATTTAATATACATCTCCACACAGCGGTAATCACAAAGCTTATTGAAATTTTTTTGTAAAAATCAAGGAAATGCTGATAAAATGACAAATTGAGAATATTACACGACAATTTGAGTAATATTTTGTTTCATTCCCTAGGAAGGTGGATTGATTTCAACAATAACAAGTGCATTACATCACTTTTTTCATGGTGTTCCTTTTTATGTTAATACCGATTTGTTGGTAGAGATGTAGAAGAGTTAGTTACGAGAAAAGAAACCAGTAGCTGAAAGAGATGTGTCTTGTACCTAAGAATTAGGATTTCATGAGAATATAAGTTTATATTCATTTTTTTCTTGTTAATGTGAAGTTTAGGGCTCAATCCTCTTATTTCCTGTTCGATCTTCATGAGGAAACAAGTCACATTTTCCAATGCTTGCCTTCCAATCATTCAGTATGGCAGGCTCTGCAAGATTCTGACTAAAGTGTGCGTCGTGCGTGATAAGAGGGTGTGAAAGTAGTTTTAAAACAGCAAAATTGCATCAGCTACACACAATAACCAAGCCAACGTTCCTGCAGCGAACTTTGTTTCACAACAACAAGTACGAGAGTGCCATGGCCCGTCGCTCGTGTGACCTGACTGAAGCTTTTCTGTATATATCCTCGACGCATATCTTTTCTTTTTGAAATGAGCTTCCGTATAGCGGCTGGAGGTGGCATTCCAGCGCGTGCAGCATCACAGTTGTTCCCTTTGGTTGCTCACTTTGGCCTCCCCAACTCTCGGACACATGTCGAAATGTTACGCTTGCCCAGTTGCCCTTGCCCAATTCGGATGCTTAGTGCCATTCTTAGCTTATTGGTCCTTGTCGGCAGCAGCATTGCAAGTTGCGTAGGAGACAATTGCGAAACCCGTAAATACCATCTGAACCTATGTTCCGGAGGGCTAATTTTCTTTTAAATTTGATATTGTAACATGTGTCTGCACCGTCGTCTTTTTCGTAAAACAGCTATGGATATAAACAAAATTGTCGTGATAAATGGAAGTATTTAGTCTCAAACGCACCAATTTTCGGACACTAATTCCAAATATACTGAATTATCGCCCATGCCTCATGTTCTCTAACATTTTTTTTCCATGCGGTGTGATTTTGTACCATCATCTTAGATGATCCGAACGACCCCTGTCCACAAGAATACAATTCATACGGTCCTCCCTGCTGTTGATATGCACGTCAGATGGAGCTCAGCTCGTTCTGATTCCGCATGTTGCACAAAATGCGAGAAGATCCCGATTCATCCCGATCGAGTATTCATGACCTTTTGTAAGAAAATCCCAAACCATGAAAATATAATTACTCGTATAATTCATTTTCATTTGTCTACTTGATCAAAATAAAGTGGGACATATATCATTTCTATAATAGGAGTTAATGAGTTACACATGTATTAGGGTGGACTGCACTCCACCCGGTCCATATACCGATATACGAGGGGTCTACATCCCATTGTACTAGGGAAGCAGGAGAGAAGACAGCTCCCGCCAAAAGAGCTTGACTAGCTACATGTTACAGCCACGCGCGACACTTTCATCTGCATGAAATGAACAGCTTAATTTGTCCAACCAATATTTCATCACTGCATCCCATTCATCTACAGAAAGTCAGCAACCCAGGGTCAAAGATAAAATCTCCATGACGAACCAACATCTTGCAGCTGTTGGAAACACGGATGTAATGTACAACGTCAAGGTTCAAATGCACATAACTTGCAGATCTAAAATTTGTTTTGAGCCAGCCTATAAATAACTCTCAAAGCTTGCCTACGTCACAAAAGAATTAATGGGCCATAGCGTACAGATGAAACTAGTCCTAATTTAATGTGACTGATCATGGTTTCTGGTGCGTTGTTGGTTGGTCCTGTGATCTGTTTGAGCTCTCTGGATCAACCTTCAGATTAACTGGTTCGTCTATGGCCATAGCATCATTTGGCTGCACACAACGGTAAAAGAAACCTTAAGTACTGGGCAACGCTAAACAAATAAAAAAGGTAGCTAGAGTACAGTCTATAAGTACTCTGCATGTCCTTGACCTCTTGACAGACTCTAAGTTCACAGACAAAATAACACTTACGAGGGCTTGTTTTGAGGAAGAACGAACTCCATCAGCCACAGGTTCTGTACCTCGTGAATGTTCTACAACTACTTGTTAACATCCTGCACAGCACAAAACAACAATAAAACCTTTTAGTCCCAATCAAGTTGCAATAGGCCAAAGAACGAAGAAAAAAGAAAAGTTTGCAGATGAATCATGTCCCTCTACGTGCCTATAGATTCTCTGACAAATAGGAGTCTTCATTTTAGATAGGAATGGATACAAAATAATGACAAGCTTTGCCAAAGGAAGATAGGCACAGAAATATGGGAATTACTACTTACTAGTACTAAAGCACTAGGGATATTGCATATTAGAGCCGGTTTCAGACATTCAACGAAAAAGACACAATAACACGAAAACTTCAAAAAGTTTACGTAAAATATTGCTCAGTCTCAAGTTGTCAAGCATCATAATAGAGATTACTAGTCCTTCCATACTACACAGCCATATCTTACTACCAATTTCCCATAATATTAAAAATCTGCTCTGCGTGACATTTTAGAGACCATTACAACACACACAATGTAAAGTGTACAAGTAGTCTGAAAAAAATAGGAAATTAACATAAATAAAAACATTGGTCAGTCTCAAGCATCATAACCGAGATTTCCGGGTCCTGCATGACCCTATGAATCTCACAAGCTTAATTAGTATTAGGTCCAAGCACCTTATCTATGGCATTTGTCTCAGCAGATTCTTTCTTCATCCTTACACTCTGTATGTTGCTCCTCCTATGATAGCAAGTGTCAAATGACAGAACATACAAGGTACCTAGATATATTTCTGCTATAATTATATAAATCATGGAAGATGCAGATAATAACAAATACCTTCCTGAGTCCTCAGAAGGCTTGATATCATTCATCTCCACATCAGAATCAGCATCACGTCTTTCATCAGGATTCTCCTTATCCTCATCTTGCTGTATCAATGAATGCAGATTAGCTAATTAGCAAGTATAAGTTGAATTATTTATTTGAGATGAGATGCAAAAGCTTTTTGTTGGAAAATCGAGTGAGAGATCAACAATAACGAGGGGTCTTCATTGGCTGGCTTTATATAGCCGAGAACGCCCTGATTTTGTTTCCATCTGCGACTATCCTTTCCTAATCTTCTAGGACTCTATAAATCTAAATAGCAGCAACCTTTCAATCTATATGACCTGCCTTATCTATGAATCTTTCATCCCGAACATACCTGACATCTGTCCGTATTTCCAACATTTGGTGTTCAAAATTTTAGGTTTTAGATGCAACCCCGTTGTCCCCTGGAGGACGTGCTCCCCGAGGTGGCCAATCCGGAAGGACCAGCGGCAGCAGCTTCTGGGCGCTCATGACGATGCCTCCCTCGCAACAACAGCTGGGTTAGGGATGACAATGGTTCGGGTCGGGTTAAGCAAAAACCCGCCCGAAACAAAAAAAGTTGCGGGTGGAATTTGAGACCCGCACCCGCGGGTGAAAATTCGCACCCGCACCCACACCCGTCGGGTTTCAGGCGGGTTTCGGGTGTCCATCGGGTTTGACTTTTTTATTAACATACTAGAACATTTAATAAAATAAGTCTAAAAAATCATCCATTTTGAATGAAAATACAATAAAAAATATTAAGTTGCTTATAAATATTATAAATATAGGTCTTGATAAGTAATATCAAATAATTAAATAATATAACACAACAAACTTGACTTTAAAATTATAAACATAAATCATTTCGGGTGCCTGTCGGGTACCCGCGGGTGCAAAATAAAACCCGCACCCGCACCCGCGACAAGTCGGATCGGGTGCGGGTTAGACCCGCGGGTGGAAAATCCCACCCGCACCCGTCGGGTGCAAAACCCGTCGGGTACCGTGTACCTTTCGTTCGTGACGAAGGGAGGGTGGACATGAGCATCTCATATCGAGGTGTGCGCGGGATGTAAGGATGCGTTCCATCCCGAGATTGAGTGGAGGGCAGAAAAGTTGTCGCCATACTAAGGATGAAAATTTGTCCATCCCGAAATTTAGTGCAGGGTGGAAAAATTATATTGCTATCCTGGGAATGTAAAGATAAGTGTCATCCTAAAATTGAGTGTAGGGTGGAGATGTTTCGTCATCTGATCAGGGACTGACACTTGATCAGGACTGGCACTTGATCAGGGATTGGTGACTCGATCGGGCGACCAAATTTCTAGACATATGATCAAGGCAATTAGTCGTTCAACTAGGTGGTTTAACATCAAGACGACTAGGTGGATTTTTTTGTGGGCCTTCTACTGGCTGGCCCATTAGGATTCAGCTTAAACCCTTTGTCTCCTTTCCTCTGTGCGCCTCCAATTCAAACCCTCCGTGCGTCGCCTCATGGTCATGAATGCCAAACACCATCCCTCCCCCCCTATGAGCTGCCCCTCCCCCTCCTTCCTCAGCGTCGGCCGACCCTCTTCCCCATTATGTGCGATGGTGCCTGGAGGCCAGACCCGGTCACCTCCTAAAGCAAGAAGAAGGCGATGTTGACTTGTTGAGTTTGTAGATCGGAGATGAGCTCGTCCTTAGATGGTATGATCCCATCCTCTCCTTTCCTCATATGGAGCATTGTTGCATTGTTGTGTGCCTATGTTTCCTTAGTACTTAGTTACATATTATAGTTAGGATTTAATGTGTATATGTTGATATATATAGAGGCAACATTTCTATGACTTGCCCCCCAGGAATGTGCAGGATGACTAGGATAGACTAGACGACTTGAAAACATTCCATCCTAGGGTGGAATAGGTGTGTTGCCATCCTAAAATTAGTGCAAGCGAGTGAGTGGGGCGATAAAGGAGAGTTCATCATACTGAGTAAGGTGTGTTTTGGAAACATGATTAAGGGGGTGATTGCTAGAACTAATCTTGTTTTCTGAATAGTGAGAGGCATGTCAGGATAGGAGTCCATAAATAAGATAAAAAATACATAGATAAGACTGGCCATATATATAGAAAGATTACTGCCATTTCGATTAGTAAAGTAGTGTTTCGATTAATAAAGTAGTGCCCTAGTATATTTGGAAAGGAGAATACAACAACAACAACAACAACAACAACAACAATAACAATAAAGTCTTTGTCCCAAGCACGTTGGGGTAGACAGATTTAGAAAGGAGAACCTTATATGAAAACAAAATTAGCGTGTACTCGGCTATATAAAGACGTGCAATCAATGCAACAAATGGGTCCCTCATTATTGTTGATTTCTTTAGGTTGCATATCCCACCACGGTATGGAATGGGGATGAGACTTTTATGAAAGAAAATAGAAAAGGCAAGAATAACATGACAAACTACGACCAGATCTGTATTTACAGTGCTTTTCGTCATTTATAACCAAAATAAAATAGCAACATGTAATGTTATTTTCCAATATTTAAGAATCGTTGTGCTACATAGAAATGACAACTTTCAATAAATAAACCTTCACTAATTACTACGGAGTTATTGTCCCAATTACTAGCTCAAACATTTATCTGAATTCCATCATCCACAGAGGTTTTACTTATATATATTAGATTTGTTAATATGCTTCCCCAGACCCCACAATATGGCGGGGGCCTTCAGCATTGGGTACGCCTTTTTTATTTGATTTGTTAATCATATTCTATGTCCACCATTTATGGAAATGTCTATGCACTTATATGTAAGATGTGTGATAAATCTAATAAGGATGGCCTTATTTTTTGTACTTGATGTAGTTTAAGAGATAAAACAATAGCATCTAACTAATTTCTTGTGTTACAGAACTCTCACCTCAGGTAGTCCAGCCTCTGGAGGTCGCTCTTGAAATTGGACACTAGGAGCATGTTGGAGTTTTGAAAGATTATCAAGAAGTTTTGATCTTATATCATCCAACTGATGCCGGGTATTTTTATTCTCCATGTTACTTGGAGCAACATGTAGAGTGTAATCTGGACCAAAGTACTCGTAATATTCATTGGGAGGCATCTTGTCAGTGAGTTCATGACTCAGTGCAACTCCTGTCTGCTCAACAAATATTGAAACATTCAGGAAGAAGGATCAGTAAAAATATCAGGTGCCTATTTGAGTCATAAGATTATATAGCATATTTAGAAAAGCAAAAGTAGAACGCCTATTACTCAACGTAACATCAAAGTCTTATATGATCCAAGTTATTGGTGTATAATTGACTGCACGAGTATAATTGTTATGCCTATTACAATGGTTGAATGTATCGACCGCTATGCAATTTGAAAATACAAAAAACAAAGGCCTTAGGAAAATTTTCTTTTTTCTGACAAAAGAAATTTCTATGTTACATACCTCACACTACAGAATTCCCGTCAGCATACGACGGCCAAAACCATCGTATATAAAGTAGAAGCCGTCGTATATAACCTATATACGACGGCTGGTGTTTATATACGATGGTTTGTGGCCGTCGTAACGGGCCGTTGTATATAAGGGGCCGTCATATATATACTGTTATATACGATGGCGCCGTCGTATATATGAGCTTATATACGATGGCTGGTGAGCCGTGGCCTTTATATACGATGGCTGGGCCCAGGCTGTCGTATATAAGAGCTTATATACGACAGCCTGGGTCTAGCCGTCGTATATAATTTAGGCTTATTTACGACGGCCCTGTATAGCGACCGTTGTATATAAACTATACAGGCCGTCGTATATAAGCTTTTCTATTAAAAAAAACAGAAAATGGCTAACCTGGCTCGATGGCCAGCTACACATCCACAACATGACAACAACAAAACAGTTTGACATATAAAATCACAATAATATGCAATAGTACACATCCACAATCACGAAGTCTGACATCCACACAATCAAAAACAAAATCACAAGTCTATTGATAACTAGCCCCTCCACTACCTCCGGGAGCGAAGCAGTCATCCTGCCGCGGTGAACTTGACGCCCTTAGCTGCGGCGATGGAGCCTGAGCCTCCGTCCTTGATCCCTGCGAAACACAGTGACATATGTATAAGTTTACAACGGTGTTCTCGTATTCAATTATTTAGTTGAACTTAATGTAACTTTCTTTTTTACCTGTACTCTAGGAAACTGCTCCTGTGGTGGCGACGGTTGAAGCACGAACGGAGGTGGCTGCCACAACGGTATCTGGATTTGCTGCCCTTGCTGTCGAGCTAGCGCCTGTCATTTCAAACATTACAATTTACAAAACCGATTGAAATGCAATGTAATTAAAGTATAATTGTATGTTTCTTACTTCCATTACCGCTTGCATCTGTGCCATATGGAACACATGGTATGCCATGACAGACCTGTTGTTCTCTCGCTCTCTCGTCAAGGCCTCCTCCTGCCGGTCCAAGCTCTCCCGAAGCGCCATGACCTCGAGATCTCTCTCGGTGACATGGCGGCTGGAGGAGCCTGCGTCAGCAGCCGAAGACTGCGAGGAGCTGCCTCTCGTAGGTCGTGCCTCCCTAGAGTTGATGACTCCAGAGAATATGGCAAGACTACAAAAAACGAATCAATTCAAGGTAAAATTAAATAATCTTGAATTGAAAACAATGAAAGTAAATGAATTCACCTTCCGTGTGCTTTTCCACCTCCGTTTGCATACACGGCTTGAGGGTCGATGTTGGGGGAGTTTTCCCAATCGAACCCTTCGCCGTGTATCCTCACAGCCTCTTGCCCATACCTAGTCTGAAAAACAATGAAATTGTGTAAGTTCAACAACATATATAGTGTCAACTAATTTAAGAGGTCATGAAACTTACCAGGGGCTCCGCTGCGTACTGACTACACTGCTCCGGCTGAGAAGGGTCAGCGTGACCTCTCCTATAGACCGCAGTAGCACTCGGTCGCACGCCAGTCTCCTTTTCCTGTGAACAATACTACATTATGAATATAATAAAAACCACCAAGAAACTTACCATCCATTTAGCCATTCGTACAAAACCTTGGACGCCCATACCGTGCTTCCCTGAGCTCCCTCTGGCATCTCGAGCCTTCTTGGACTTAGAGATGAACTCATCATTAGCCTAATACCTGCAAAGGGCTCGGTAATCTTCAGTTCGTCCCTGTAACCAAGGGACACTAACCTGCACACATGCGTAGTTCATTATATGTTACTTAGCAAAATTAATGTGAATAATTTAAAGATTACGCAACTTATCTCTGCTTATTGCTCCTCCGTCAAGTACGTGTCGGAGGCGTCTCTAAACGGCCCAACCTCGTGGTCGTGGAGCTTCAAGTAGTCGTTAACTACTTGACTCCGAGCGTTCGAAAGCATTTGCATAAAAAGCTTTCGAGCGTTCACTTCGAACACGTAGCGGGCATCATCCATCTGCTCAGCCGGATCCTCAAGGCGGTACCTGAGCTGTAGGAAGCCAACATAGTTCGACATATATGCACATTAATATTTGAAGGAACATAAAAAATTGAAACTTCAAATATTATGAAAGTTACTTACCCAAAAATCCGCCCACACGACTCCCTGTAGGTTGTCGTTCTGCGGGTGAGGAACGCACACGTAGTCGTCCCACGACGTAGCTGCACGCCCATCGATCGCACCGGGGTAGTGCAGACGCACTAAGTTCCCGATGCAACCGTTCATCGTCATGTGGTGTTTTTGCCCGTCGTACGAGAGGTCCTCTCAAGAACTAAAAAGACGTTTATAAGTCATTAAGTAAGATCATAGTCTTTGAGAATAAATAGAAATAAATATTTTATTAATGTGTTACGTGTCTCCAACCGGACGAATAATTACCGGCTCTCTAGGAATCTGTGGAGGACCAACAAAGTTACTCCTCCTCGTACGTCTCCTCCGCTTCGGCACCACGTCTGGTGACCCAGAAGGCTGGTCACCAAACATGTCCTCGGGCTGGGTGCCCTCGGGCTCGCTGGGCAGACTACCCTCGGGGTGGCTGCCGGAGGGCTGGCTGCCAGAGGCCTGGCTACCAGAGGGCTCGCTCCCCGAGGGCACGCTGCGCTGTGTACCCGTCTCCTGAGGTGCTGCTCTGGCCTCGGACTCATAGTCCGAATTAGACTACAATGGTAAAGTAAGTAAGTTAAATTGAAAAAGTGATTTTAATAATTTTGTGCATTGTAGAAAAATTTACCTTTGTACGCTGCAAACTGACAACCCTGTCCCGTAACTCTGGATACGCACTTAAGAGATGAGTGCGTATGCTCCCGCTGTAAGTGGAACCGTAGAAGTAGTCGTCTCTCTCCTACGAGGGGAGGAAACCCCTCACACTCGGCGCCTTCTTCCCCTTCTTCCCCTTCGAACCCTTGCTTGACGACATTCTAATCAGTTTAAATAAACATTACTCGTAATCAGTTTCAAAAGTAATGTAAGCGATAATTAATGTTACTTTCATTTAAAAGAACATTACTCGTAATCAGTTTCAAAATTCATCAACATCACGATCATCAACATCACGATCTGTCGTCGTGAGCTGTTTACGTTCCCGCTTTCACATTGTAGATGTCTCTACATCTGCAACGTCTCCTACAAAGTTATCGAGTCCTGCACCGGGCTCGACGATAAAAGAGTCTGACAACTCTTCGTCTTGGTAAACTTTTTCAGTGTCTCCACTATCATGATAACCATCATCTCCAGGTGTATACAAGTGGTCACGAGGATTCACTTTATATACCACCCACCAATACACTTGTTCCACTTGATGTACAAGAACGTAAGTATCTAAAACTCGTAAGCGTTTGTTGTGATTCACTTTCACCATGTCAAATTGATTTTCTCGAGTTCCATGATTGTTATCAAACCAATCACAATCAAAGAACACCACTTGAAGTTCTTTATTGTCAGCGAAAGTAAATTCCAGAATTTGTTAATGATTCCATAGTAATTGGTTTCTTTCCCTTGTGAGTCGATTGCCCTCGTCACAACTCCACAATTTGATGTTGCTGCCAGAGGACGAAGAGTTTCGAATTGAGTTGTACGGAATCGGAAGCCATTTACGTCATATCGACCATAGCTTCTAAATTCCACTAATCCATAAGATAGTTGTCGTCAATCTTGATGGATGTCGGTGTTCGCTAATACATAAGCTCGAAACCAGGATAAGAAATTAGGCCCTCCATTAATTCCAGCCCGTCGCATCGTTTCTACTTGTTTTCTCGTTGGTTGATGCTTATGTTTCCATTTTATGTTGTGGAACTCGTTGTACACACAAAACATATGTTGTCGATATTAGCATACATGTATTGGTAAATACAATAATCATTATAAATGTAAGAGAAACACTTACTTGAAATATTTCTCCATGCCATCGATATTAGCATACATGTAGAGTAAAGCAGCAATCCTTTCTCCTTCAATAAAATCGTATGTCGTGCTGCTGCCAACAGTAGTTCCCCTCGATTCAAAAATAGAGAGATCACTAACTGGTGGTTCGTCATCTACATTATATCGCATTGCCGAAGTATTGACATTGTTTTCCTCTACAAAGTAGAAACTAGAAAAGTAACCTACTTCCTTTAGAGTAAATGCTTCGGCAATGCACTCTTCAACCCTTGCTCTATCGCCAACCATAGTTTTCAAATATCTCAATGCTCTTTCAATATGGTACATCCATCTATATTGCACAGGACCACCAACTTTTGCTTCGAATGGAAGATGGATAAGAAGATGCTGTATTGGATTGAAGAAACCAGGAGGAAATATTTTTTCCATCTTACATAAAAGTACAGGTATCTCCTTCTCTAACTTCTCCATCATGTCTTTCGTTATTTCTTTGGCACATAACTGCCTATAGAATAATGAGAGCTCAGCTAACACCTTCCACACCGAATCATCTAGATATCCCTAAAACATAACAGGTAAGAGTCTTTCCATTATTATATGATAGCCATGACTCTTCAACCCAGTGAGCTTTCCCGTTTTAACATTCACGGCTCGTCTCAGACTAGCAACATAACCATCTGGGAATTTTAAAGTTTTCAACCATTCCATAACTTGTTTCTTTTCATTAGGTCGAAGCACGAAAGAAGCACGTGGCTTACCACCGCTTTCAGAGAGCTCAAGAGTAGGTCGATTACAAATCTCGACCAAATCCTTTCGAGCCTTTAATTTGTCTTTCGTTCTGCCCGTGATATCCATGCACGTGCTTATGATACATTCGGCCATGTTACGCTCCTAATGCATTATATTAATATTATGCATCAGTATCCATGACTTCACATATGATAGCTCCCAAACTCCACATACATGAGTCCAGTTGTGAACATTTCCGTAACCTACAAAGAATCCAGGGCGAGCTTCATCAGGGACTAGTGAGTCTAACACATCGGATACTTCACACCCGCCTAGCCGTTTAGGTGGTTCCTTAGTGATAACAATATCTTTTTTGAAGACATTCCTCTGTTGCCTAAATGGGTGGTTTCGAGGAAGCCAACGCCTATGACAATCAAAGTAGCTTATCTTGTCACCGTATGTAAGTCAAAAATACTCTGTGTCAGACGCACATATGGGACACGATAAACGACCATGTGTGTGCCATCCAGAAAACATTGCCGTACGCAGTGAAATCATGGACAGACCACAAATAAGCAGCTCGAAGGTTGAATTTCTGCTTCTTGTAACAGTCATACGCTTCAACTCCAGACCACAATATTTTCAATTCTTCAATCAATGGTTTCAACATCACATTGAGACGTGATCCCGGATGATCTGGTCCTAGTATAATAAGGCTAAGAAACATAAACTCGTACTTCATACAAAGAGAAGGTGGTAGGTTGTATGGAATAACAAAGACGGGCCAACAGGAGTATGGTGTGACATTTATACTGAAAAGTGAAAATCCATCCGTCGCTAACCCGATGCGAACATTTCTCGCATCACTAGCAAACGCAGGATCAAAAGAGTCCAAAGACTTCCATGCATCACCGTCCGACAGATGAATCAACACATCATTGTTCTCACGCACACCTTCTTTGTGCCATCTCATGTGTGTGGCAGATCTTTTTGAAAGATACAACCGCTTCAACCGAGGTGTCACAGGCAAGTAACGCAATTGCTTATGTGCAACATCTGTCATTAATTTATCACCATCGTCATTGACAACTTCGACAAACCTCAATTTTCCACACTTTAAACAATTCTTCTCATTGTCGTGCTCTTTCCAGAATAGCATGCAGTTATCTCGACACACGTCAATTTTCTCATATTTCATACCTAGACCAGATAGTAATTTCTTTGAGTGATACATATCTTTGGGCAGTTTCTGAGGTTGTGGAAGAGCATCGCTGATAAGTTTCATCATATCATTGTAGTAATTATTAGAGAAGAAATACTTAGATTTGATTGCCATAAATCTGGTCATGAAAGTAAGAAGAGTCATTTCAGTATGATCATGCAACGCCTCTTCAGAAGCTTTCAAGAGATTAAAGAATGCGTTTGCCTCATTTGTAGGCGGGTCCTCCGTTTTGTATATTTTGTAACATCTCATCAATCCTATCAACACCCGGACAATCATCATCATCATCATCATCATCTTCCACTACATGAACGGCTCGAGGAGCAGACTCACCGTGGAAACTCCAGACCTCATAATATGGCATGTAACCGTTTCTGCACAAGTGTAATGACAATGTCGTTTTTTCAGAAACTTAGTATTCCGGCATTTCGCACATGGACAACAAACTTTATCGGTCGTAGACAATGAGAACACTCGATCAATAAAGTTGTCTGTCCCCGCATACCACTCATCTGAGTGACTAGTTGCCTTGTTCCAACCGGTATACATCCAACTACGGTCTTTACTCATGTTTAACTCTGCAGTTTTAAGTCAAAGAATTTATAGTTAGTTTATTATTTATTTATGTCACGACCCTATATCTATTGGAAAGGATGGGTCCTAAATCCACCCAAGAGTGACCGAGACGAACGTGCTTATGACAAGACACGAGGTCTAGATTCAGACAAAATTTCGGCAACATAACCTCGTTGTTCTCCAACTGCACGTCCAAAAATATGGCAGCGGAGAACATTAGTGTTACGCTGTCGAAACTACGTCCAAATCTAGACCCCGCGTCTCATCATAAGCACGCCCTCTCGGTCACTCCTAGGCTATCCAAAAAGGGACAATTCCGAACCTACACGCCTCACATGCGTAACACATGTGATACGGGCCGGTTCGAAACGGTGACGCATATTGTAAAAGTTTACGTCAATCTTTCATTTTTGAGTCATTTCAAAGAGAGAGAGAGAGAGAGAGAGAGAGAGAGAGGAAAGAACAATAGATAGAAGGAAAGAACCATAGTTGTTAAGGTGTCGCTTAAGCGTCGCTTAAGCGACGCTTAAGCGGTAAGGCGCCTGGGGATCATAAGGCGTCCCATCGCCTTAGATCCCGGCGTAAGGCGGGTGGAGACGGCGGCGGCGCGCGCACACAGGGGAGGCGGTGGCAGTGCCCGCGCACAGGGGAGGCGGCGGCGACACCCGCGCACAGGAGGTCTGGAGAAGAAATCTCTGAGTGTCATCGAACTAGTCCGCTCCACAGGCCGGACTAGTCCGATCTTTTCAGACTAGTCCAAAATAGGATGGAACAAAGGTTCCTTTGTGAGCTCGGACTAGTTCGAGGTTGGCTGGACTAGTCCGCAGCTCTAGTTGAGAGAGTCTTTTAGACTAAGTCTGGTAAGACCGGACTAGTCCGCCCTTTGGGCTGGACTAGTCCGCCCTTACCAGACTAGTCCGTTCTCATATGGAACAAAGGTTCCTGACTGAGATCGGACTAGTCCGCTCTTGGCCGGACTAGTCCGTGGTCTCATGACCGTTTGAAATCAACGGTCACTAAAACTTTATTTGGTAAGCCGTGACGCGAGTGGTCCCTCAAGATCGGACTAGTCCGGGGTTGGGACCGGACTAGTCCAGACTTTAGTTGGTAACGGCTAAATGCCGGGATTTCTATAAAAGGAGACCCCCGGCTGAGAATAAAGGAGACACGAACCCAAGCGCTGAAAACTCATTCCTAGAGCTCTTCTAAGCCTCTTTCCTCACCTTTTAGACCCCTAAGATTGGATCTTAAGGTGTTAGTGGTTTTTGTGAGAGGAAAGACGTGGTGACCGACGTTTGAGCTCTCGGTTTGATTCCTTTGCACTCTAACTGTTATTTTGAGTTCTCAACAGTTGTACTTTGAAATCTAGAACTGCTTGGTTGGTGTAGGGAGCCTCAAAGTGTGAGTAGTCCCTAAGAGCATTGTATTCACATTTGATTGATAGTGAGAAAGTTCGGGCTTGATCTTAGTGATCGCTCGGTGAGGGAAGGGTCAGAAAAGACCTGGTCCTTGGTGGACTCCTCAACGAGGACGTAGGTTCCTGTGTGGAATCGAACCTCGGGATAATTCGGGTCTCTTGTCTTCTCTACTATCTTACTTGCTCACTAGAATTACTTGTTAAACTTTCATTGTGTTATTTTCCGCAAATTGTTCTATTATTTTGTAATCTGATTATTCTCAACAAATTTGTGACATTATTTGACTACCACATATTTTCAGCTCAAACAAACTTAACAAGAAACCCAAAACACAAAGTAGGCTTAGACCGAACTAGTCCGAGCTCATACCGGACTAGTCCGGCCCACTCTGGTTTTATCCGCTCTTTATTTTAATTTCAGGTTTTATTAGCCTATTCACCCCCCCTCTAGGCAACTTTCAGGCCGGGGCAGCGGAGGTGCTTCGGGCGAGCCGGTGGCGGCGCTTCTGGCGGGGCGGGCCGGCTGGCGGCGGCAGCGGCCGGGGCGACGGGGGCTCATGCCCGCGCCGACCAGGGCCCACGGGTATAAGACTTATTTACGACGGCCCGTGGTGTGGCCGTCGTAACTAAGCTTATTTACGACAGCCTCTGTTAGATACGACAGCTAGCCACACGGGTTGTCGTAAATAAGTTATATGTACGACAACCTAGGGTTGGCTGTCGTATATAAGCTCTATTTATGACAGCCAGTTAATAAACGACGGTTGTACCGTCGTATATAACCTTATATACGACGTCCTGTTCGGATCGTCGCATATAAGTTTATATACGACGGCTGGTTGTCGTATGTTAATCCGGCTGTCGTATGTTGACCTCTTTCCTGTAGTGTCATAGCACCAACATCGTGCAACATTCCTTATGGTGTACCCGCCACCACCAACCAGTAACAGAGGGACATTGAAGGACCTCATGAACCTGACGCACTCAGCATGCCCCTTAATAGACAGGTTGAAACAGCCCAACCTGTCACCTGACAAAGAGTCCGCACCACATTGGAGCACCACCGCCCTAGGACGGAAGACCTCCATCACCTTGCCCACGATAGGCTTGAACAATGACTGGTATCTCTCATCATCTATACCATCATCCAGCGGGATGTTCAGGGAGTAATACTTCCCCTTGGCATGTCCGATGTCCCGAATGTCCCCTGTGCCAGGGAAATAATCCCCAAACTTGTGGAAAGAAACAATCATCACTCGGTCCGTGGTGTAAAATGCTTCCTCCACACCGTCCCCATGGTGGATATCAATATCCACATAAAGAACACGCTGCAGTGCGATTAAAAAAATGTTGGCAATCCCATCCTACGATTGAATTTCAAACTTTCACGAGTTCGAGAGGGTTTAGCATACCTGGTGGTACTTGAGGAGCTCGAGGATGCCGAGGACGATGTCATTGACATAGCAGAACCCGGACGCCTCGCACTTCTTGGCGTGGTGGAGTCCGCCATCCCAGTTGATGGCGATGTCGTGGCCGTGGTTGAGCTTGATGGCACCGCCGACGGATCCTCCAACGGATATCTGGCAGAAGCTGTAGAGGCCGTCAAAGACGGGGCAGTCCTCACCAACATTGAAGCGTTTGAGCGCGCGGATCTGATCCTGCTACGTCTCCAGGGTGACTGAGCGGAGCAAGGCGATGTAGTCGTCGGCGTGGAAGCGGCATAGGTCGCGTTCGTGGGCGGGGTACGGCCGAAGCACCTGCATCTGGTCGAGGAGGCCGTAGTGGGCGAGCAGCGCGTGCGTCATGCGGATGCGGTGCGGCTTCATGGGGTGCCCCTGCCCGTAGTAGTAGTTGCCCACCTCCGTGTCGTAGAAGTAGCACACGCACCGCTTTGACCCGTCCGTGCCAATGGTCGGCAGGGAGTTGCCGCCGCCACCGGCCGAGATGTCCATCGCCGCCGCGGCGCAGCCGCCTGCCTCCCGCTGGCGCTTTGCGTTGGTGTTTCGCGTGGCGCTCGGCGGCGACGGTGTTTGAGTTTGGGAGTATGGGGATTGTAGCACCCGCGTGGGAGTTTGCGAGCCTTTTCTAAAATATGCTTTGAGATTAGTGTTCCTTCATCTTTTGTGAATATTCTCATCGTCCACCCCTTTTGCCTAGTGGCCCAGTTTTACCCGCTCTTATTTTGATCAAACGGCTAAGATGCTCTTACATGTTAAATTGAGAAAGGAGTTCGTGTTTAAAGGGAAAAGAGAGAGAGAGAGGAGTTTGTGTTTAAAGGGAAAAGAGAGAGAGGAGTTTGCACCAAGTCCGTTCCCAGATGGAGCTAAAGCTCTTGCAAAAAAAAAAGATAGTTTGTTATGGACGTAGGTTGTGCAGTGGAGTATCTTCATGGTTTCAAGCCAAAGCCAGTTGTCCATTGTGACCTTAAGCCCATCCCAACAATATCCTTCTATACAGTGACCTGGTGGCTCATGTGGGTGATTTTGTACTAGCAATATTCAGAAATCAACAAGATAGATATTCATTTCAATCATCCGGCTGGTCTAAATTTAGGGGAACCCCCCGATACGCTGCTCCAGGTGTGCATGTCTATCATATGCCAAATTTATATTTCACCGCTTGTGTACAGTTACACTATCAGTTGTATTCATTGTATACAATCTACAGCTACCTGAGAGAATTATATCACACCATTCCATATATTGCTCTTGTTGAATACACAAACAATTTGCATTTTATCTGCTGTGACATTAACACCTGCATGTTATGTTTATTTTAGCATTAAGTGATGACTGAAAAAGTTCTACATCAAACGCTTTAGTACTTAGTACTAACACAACACAGGGAGTGATGACTTTTGTGCACTCATATTTTCACAATATGGAATTGGCAATGAAGTTACTACCCATGGGGAAGTCTATACTTATGGAATACTTTTACTAGAGATGTTCACAGGAAGGAATCCTACAAAAGAAAACTTTGAATAGGATTTCAATCTTCGCATTTTTGTCGGGGCGAGATTTCCTTACCATGTTGAGGACGTCGTCGACCAGAATCTGGTCCAACCAAGCAGTGGTGGATCCAGACTAAAATTGTAGGGTGGGCTGAACTATACGTCACATGAAAAAACAAGGAGAAAATCCGCTTACTAGCTTAGTGTCACGATATTACATCGTTTACAGGCTCGCTGTCGGCGTGTCTGTTGTTGTGCTGCTTGTCTGATCAAGCTCACATGTTTATGACTGTCACAATGCAACACGTCGTCTCACCCCCGCATTACAGGTATTGCGAGTACGCATACTTTTAGAAATAAAAATTTGTAGACTACAGGGTATTGGAATAGATTATTATTGTTGTTTGACTGTTGGACCGAACGACATGTGATAACATTCAATTTGTTTATAAATGAACGAAAGTGTGAAAAATTATAGTCCAGTTGATATTCTCTAGCATTCATTTAATTGTCTTTAATTTTTAATTTTTCAAAGTATCTCTTTAATGTCTAAATCAAAAAATAAAATTTAAAGGTAAGCTTAATATGTCCAGCAGTAGGGGGGCTGGAGCCCTCCTAGACCCCCGGTGGATCTGCCACTGCAACCAAGTGAAGATATAGAGGGGGGACATAACACAATCCTGAACAAGTGACTCTCGTGCCTAACTTCCATTCTGACGGTTGGCCTCCTCTGTTCAGAACAACTACCTGCAGAGCGGATGCAAATAAGTGATGCACTTAGAGAACTTTAGAAAAAAAAAACTACCCAGTTTCAAAGGCTCCCGTGGGTCTGAGAAAGAGTTATTTCTACACAAGCTTACATCTGTTTTTACATACTTTTACAGTGAGGTTGATTCGAACCCAATACCTGTGAAGACACTACCACTACGTCAGGTCTGCCTTTCAACAATTTTATGCAAGAAGAAACAATGTAGACAGGAACTAAAACCAAGTACGAGAAAGAACGTATGAGAAAGCGTATTAAACGAATTTATAAGGAGTTTGTGTAGCCAGGTCATGATTTAGTAATATCACTTATTAACTTTGCAGTTTAGAGAAAGGAACAATCACAACATATGTTGCTTTGTATTGTACGTGTATTCTTGGTTTGCTGACTGATGGCATCTTTTATTAGTATCCCAAGTTTAATAGTATTAAGGAAAGATAATGGAATCAGATAGACACACAGTCATGAAAAAAAATACTGGAACTGGCAATGTCTTGGAGTGTTATAACTTCGATTATTTCCCCTTGTATCTTTGTGTGATGGGGTATCTAGTGAATGCAATAAATCAAGAGAAAATTACTATTATAGAATCCTTAATATCTGGGTTCGACGGAATAGCACTCTTAGGATAGGTTTCGATAAAATAAAACTATTAACATGGCTTTACCGTCAAAATAGGATTATAGACTAATTTAAATCAGTTAGCTTATTTTCTCATTTTCTTCTATTTTCACGCCACCTGAAATGACTAAAATACCCTCGTGTTAAGAATATAGTTTTCCTTCCTCCTCCTGTCTTTCTGATAGGACTGATCCACCGCCGTCAATAGCATCACCTACGCCGCGCCATGCCCCTGCTCCCCACTGCGCCCCCGCTCGCTGCCGCTGCCTGTCGCGTGCAGCGCCCTGCTCCTGTCGCCTGCCAGCCGCTGGAAACGACACTGAACATATAGATCGATCTGTAGATACATGCAACATACACACATGCAGGAATTAAATGCCCCTTGTGCCCTCGCACCATGCAGGAATAATTTGCGTGATCTGGCCGAAAAGGTGAAACCAATCAAGTTGCAAGAGAGGGTATTCCAGTCATTTCATACGGCCAGAAAATAGAAGAATAAAGAAAATGAGTTAAAATGATCTAAATTAGTCCATAATCCTATTTTAACGGTGCATCAACGTTAACAGTGCTATTTTATCGAAGCCCATCTTGCGAGTTCTATTTTATCGAAACCGCATATTAAAAATCCTATAATAACAATTTTCTCATAAATCAACAGGCAGCAATACATGTACGCGAAGTGAGGTAGCCAGACTCCGAACAGAGCCTTTGGGCTAATAAAGTCAAAAGGATGAAAAAAAAAGTTCACCGCTAGCTAGTGTTTTAGGCATATTAGTGCTTAGTGGCAAATAGAGCTATATTAAGCTCTTCGAATGCCAGATAAAAATGGACTTGACATTGTTAACTAACTGTAAAAAAACGGAAGTAGTATTTATAAATGGAAGGCTTCTTTTGAAACCTTCACTATAATCTCAATGAAAGATTCTAGAAATTCTCACAAAGTAACAAAACACCCAGCCATACAAAATTGATGTAAAAAGCGATAACCTTTAGATCAAACATGATCTAAATTAACTACCTATATCATTACAAAGTAGTTAGTTTAAAATAGCCTTAATACCTGTTTCTAAATTACTCATCGTATCATTATGACTCCATAATTAGCTAAATTCGAAATTATAAAATAACAGCCAAAATACCCCTAATATTTTGTTCTATGTTACCCACCTTACCATTTTAAGTCCGTAAATTGCTAAATTCAGATTAAAATAATAAATATAGGGTATAGGAGTTTGTATCAAACTCGATTGAAAATAAATACGTGAAACTCAAAAAATATTAAAAAATTAATTCATTTTGCCATGATGATACACCTTAAAAAAGGGGCCTACAGCAAATACAAACCATAAAATTCATATCAAAGATCTATCTGTCTCGCTTGTCTGACTATCTGTTGAAGATTATTAATCGGTGATTGAACCTATAAATCCTTTTCCTGGATGATCCACTGTCTAACTGTGGACAATCCACCATATGCCCAATTCGGCCTCTGCATGGTCACCAATAATAGCAAGAACACCAGAGACACAAGCACAACACCCGCAGTTTAAGTCGCTAAGCTACAGACACCGATGATGAATTAATTGCTAAATTAGGCACGCCCGGGTGCGGCTCTCCTGCCTCCCCGCATCACCGCTCCTAAATTGTACCACGACGATAAATCCCTAGTGAGCGATGAGTCCTGTTATATAATCCACCCCGTTTCTGGACGCTTGGACCGAGCAATGGCGCTCGCCGTCCTACCTTCATATATATAAAGGTAGGGGGAGGCGTACTCGTACTGATCGTCGTTGGGGAGGCGATCTCTTGTTTAGATGATCATGGAGGAGGGGTTCCAATGGATCAAGCCCAGGTCCTTCATCCTGTACGCCATCTTCTTCCTGTCGTCGGCGGCCGTGTCGGAGGCCAACATCGGTGACTTCGACGATCACTGGCAGCAGCGCAAGCTCATCGCCGACGCCGCTGCGAAGGCCACTTACAAGCATGATCCCCTTGAGGAAACCAACCGCCTCAACATTGCCGTCCACAGGCAAGTCTGTCGTCCATCCGGCTCCGTCTCTTTTCACTCGTTAATTTGTTATATGTACGAGCAGCACACAGACATGTTGAGTTTTTTTTTTTTGCATGCATGCATGCATGTTGTGGTCATGACGCACTGCAGATCGATTGAGAGGGAGGAGCAGAGCACGAGGCGTGAGATGCTGGGGGCGACAAAGAAGAAGAAGAATAAGGACAAGTTCAAGGGCCCGTGCAAGGCCACGAACCCGATCGACCGGTGCTGGCGGTGCCGCAAGGACTGGGCGACGGACCGGAAGCGGCTGGCGCGGTGCGCGCAGGGGTTTGGTCGGAACACCACCGGTGGGCTGGCCGGCAAGTTCTACGTGGTGACTGACGGCACCGACGACGACGTGGTGAACCCGCGGCCGGGCACGCTCCGCTGGGGCGTCATCCAGAAGGAGCCCCTGTGGATCACCTTTGCCAAGACGATGATCATCACGCTCAAGGAGGAGCTCCTCATTAGTAGCGACAAGACCATTGATGGTCGCGGAGCGCAAGTGCGCATCGCCAACGGCGCGCAACTCACCATCCAGTTCGCCAACAACGTCATCATCCACAACGTCCACATCAACGACATCATCGCCTCCAACAAGAACGGCGGCAACATTAGGGACTCGCCGGATCACGTAGGGTGGCGCACCGTCTCCGACGGTGACGGCATCACAGTCTTTGGCTCCACCAACATCTGGCTCGACCACATCTCCCTCTCGAACTGCCAGGACGGGCTCATCGACGTCATCGCCATGTCCACCGGCGTCACCATCTCCAACTGCCACATGACCAACCACAACGACGTCATGCTCTTCGGCTCTAGTGACAGCAAGCCCGAGGACCAGATCATGCAGGTCACCGTCGCGTTCAACCATTTCGGCAGGGGACTCGTGCAGAGAATGCCAAGGTGATCGATGATCTTAGTAATTAATACGTATACGGTAGACCATCTCCCATACATTCCATCCAATGCATGCTGGACTACGTACTACTACAATATGTATGCGCAGATGCCGGTGGGGATTCTTCCACGTGGTGAACAACGACTACACGCACTGGCTCATGTACGCCATCGGCGGTAGCAAGGCCCCGACCATCATCAGTCAGGGCAACCGGTACATCGCGCCGCCGAACCTCGCGGCGAAGCAGGTGACGAAGCAGCACGACGCGTCGGAGTCAGAGTGGAAGAACTGGGTGTGGCACTCAGAGGACGACCTCTTCATGGAGGGTGCCTACTTCACTGTCACCGGCGGCGACGTCCAGAGGAAGTTCAACAAGAAGGACCTCATCAAGCCCAAGCCGGGATCCTACGTCACCAGGCTCACGCGCTTCGCCGGGTCCATCCCCTGCAGGCCAGGCAAGCCTTGCTAAAGAGCCTGCCTACTAAAGAGGACGGCGACGGCGACAAACGCGTTGGCAGCCAAAGTCGATTTTTTTCAAGTAGTTTTGTTACATTCAATTTCCTCACGTAAATTGACTCGTATATGTAATTAAATCGCTAAGGACTCCGTGGGGTTGAACCAGATTTATGACCCTATAGGTTGTACATGCACAATATGGTCAGTCGCCAAGTATGAAGGGGAGATGAAACTTAGGCGTTGCAAAGTAATAGGGTGATAAAATTAAGATCGGAGAGCATGATTGTATGTTTAGGTCCACCTGTTACGCAGTAAATATTGACGTTGTTTCATACGTGACTTTATGTGAGGAACCATTTCTATTATATATATACTTGGGTCCAACAAATCTAGTTCTCATAGAATCCCAGAAATAAACAATGAGTTTGTATGCAGAGTCATCTATCACTTAATTCTATAACAACTCTCAATTTTTTAGCCATGATTTTTACCTCGGCGAGGATTTGGTTCCCGATGTCTTCATCCTCTATAGCAACGGAGAGAAAACAATGATGGAAACCACCTCATGCATGCTTGACAATGGAAGCAACCCTTCTCATCTCCATATAAGTTCACCATCTTTCTTCATAACTTTTTTATGCTTCACGATAACATTTAATTTTTCACCATAAAACTGCAATGTCCTAACCTTCTCGTCTCATTACGGCCCTACCTTCCGGTGATTGACGTCGAATGAGATGTTCTCACTTTGATGTGGATCTTATTTGTAACAACAATTACTTTAACGTCAGTTTAAATAAAGATAGTTATGACCTCTATGTCCTTAACTACAAACAACACATTTTATAGGCACTATAAACTTAACATTTTTAGTGATGCACTAGGACAATAACAAGATCAGCACACATACTCATCTCATTTTTTTGTTGGCGCTAGCCAGTTCAAACTTACTGACATAAAAATAAATAAATAAAGTACTACATATAATTCTTAATTCAAAAATTATTTATGATGTGCAATAGGGCAACATCAAAATCAGTATATTTCTGTTAGATGTGCCAAATATTGGTAGCTCTACCGTACTTTTGCTCTGTTTGGACACGGAACGCTGCATAGACGATCCGAAGATCCACTTTGCAGTTTGCAGAGAAGATTTGTTCCCAGTCTCCTCTCCCCATCTTAGATCGATCTGGCCGCCCTTCACTGAAGCCCGCAGCCGCCTCCCGGCCGGCCGGCGACCATGTGTCGACCACTTTCCGTCATCGTCTTCCTCCTACCCATCTTGATCTCGCTCACCCCCGCCGCCACTGCGGCCGCGTACGCCGGCATCGATTCCTTCCTCGCGGCCGCGGCCGCGCGCGACCCCTCTGCCTCCAACGACACCTTCGCCGCCCTCCCAGCCAGCCTCCGCCGCGCGCTCTCCGCCCCATCCCCGCTCCTCCCTTCCCGCCTCCTCTCCCTTTCCGCTGCCGTCCCTGTCCACGTCCGCCTCGCCGTCGCTGCCTTCCCGTCCTCTTCCTCCCGCTCCCTCCCCTCCCTCGTCTCCTCCGCCGTCTCCTCCGCGCCCTTCCTCTCCAGCCGCCGCCCGCACCGCCTCGCTCTCTCCCACACCCTCCAGCTCGACGTCGTCGGCCCCGTCGCCGCGAGCAAGCTCGCGTCGCGTGCCGGCGCCGCCGTCCGTGCCCATCTCGACAATTCCGCCGCACCCTTCCACGCCAACCAACTCTCCGCTGTCCCCTACTCGCTCGTCGATGACCTCGTCGCAGAAGACTACCGTGCGCTCACCAGCACGCATGGCGGCTCTGACACCGCTTCGGCTATCTACATCTACCTGCTCGACCTCGGCCCGCAGCCGCGCCCCTACGCCTACACCGCTGCCGCCTCCGGAGCTGACTCATCTTCACCTGGGTTTTCCCGCTGCCTCGGTCCAGTCTGGACTGGCAAGGAGCGTTACATTTGGATTGACCTCGGTTCCGGCCCTGTGAACCTCGGCCCAGCGCAATCTGGTGATGGTGTGCTCCCCCGTGGTGAGTTCCACCCTCTCGCTGCCCTTCATGGCCGGCCCAAGTCAGAGAAAGCACTCCTCGCCGATGTTGCCTCACTGATTCTCAGTGCTTACAACTCTTTGCTAGTGCCTTCGCTCAGAATTCCAGTGCATTATGAGAATTCATTGCTAATTAGGTTTATTCACATCCATGGGAATGAGAAGGATTCAGCTGGGCTTGATTTCAGTTCAATTGAACAGTCATTTCATGATGGGAATCTGCCTTATGATGGACAGATCTTGAAATTTGAGACGCACACGGTGAAGTATTCTGAATGCCCAATTTGCTCATTTGCGATTGCCAGGTCTACAAACTCCTTTACATCAAGGTTCTTGTTTGAGAATTACACACTGATAGTGAATGAGTATTTGGACTCCAAGAGGTTGAGGCAGGTGCTGTCGGACTCATTGGATGAGATACACCGTGTTGCTGGGGTTCGTGACAATGATGAGTATGACAAGGTTGTGCCAGTTTTTGTGTTCGATTTGGATCATGATAGGCTTCTGCCGCTGGATAGACACCATCAGGCGGTGGCATTTGGAGATATGGTGATTGCTGTTAGGACGAGGAGCTCACAAACTGTAAGTGACTATAGCTGTAACGGCCGGCATGTTATTACCATGACTAGAAATCTGGAACGCCCTATCATCGGTTCAGTCCTTCAGAGCATGTGGGGTGTTTCACCGACACACATGTCATGGAGCCCTGAACATAATGCAACGGTTGTCGATTACACTTGGAGCACTGGGCATACACCATTTGGGCCTTTTTCAGAAACCAAATCACTGTCTTTTGTGCAGAAAGATGCTGTTCGCAGGAATGTTCTCCTGACAAGCCTGAACTACACAATCAGTAGCACGATTCATATTTTAGAGTCAATGGCTGCACATGGTGGGGAAAATATACTTCTTAGAAAGAAAAGGCATGTTGAATTCATTCAAAGGTGGAATCTGCTCACATATAAATTGGAGAAGGTGGTCTCAGCCATGTCCCGCTTAGACTATGAGAAGGCAATGTACTTTGTGAGATCTTCAGACCATGATCTGTATGCCATTCACAGCTTGGTGTATCAGGCATCACAGGAGCTGGAGGCTTCACTGGTTTGCTTCAAAGATCCACCGTTCCCATGGGTACCAATTTCCATGTCTGGAGTGTTTGTTTTTGGTTTCTTTTATGTGTACTCGAAAAAGGACAGACTGTTTAGGAGCAAACGGAAGCAGTTTTGAGTTTCGATAGCATTTTAGTTTGAGGATACTGTCTGAATGTTTCTGCCTGATGATACCATAGTTTGACAGTGCTCAGGATGTTGCATTATTGAATGCCATGGGTATGTAATTGGACAAGGGTTACTCTTTGTTTCAACCTGATGAATTTACCTGTACTGAGACATGTTGGAGATTTTGAGGGAAGTAATGCTTCCACTTGTCTTGTAAGTTCCATGTACCTGAATCGTGTTTGATACATATTGTTTCTAGATATTTCATAGTTGGTTTTGTATTGTGGAATAGACTGTCTTGTTAAAAATACGCTGGCTGGATAACCTTGGTTGATGCTCATGTCTAGTTTCCAAATGCTCTCTGCAGTAGCTGTAGCTGTTACAGCATGTTCTCCATTTGCATCAGATGTGCTCTGAGTGAAAATGCACTGAAAGGCAAGTTTTAGCTGGATGAAGTTTGCACGGAATTCTCTCTTTTCCAAATAGATGTCTAAAACTGCTTACAAGATTTTGCTTCTGTAAAATCGAGCAATAAAAATAAAGGGTGTACCAGTGTCGAAGGATCCCACAACACATTGTGACTCCCTTGCTCCATGACATCACCAAAAGAGCGACCTGGAGTGGGCCAAGTCTGCACTGACATCCTCGCAATCAAGAATACACTTTCAAGCGTAGTTGGTGAATGGAACAAAAGCAAATTGGTAGTACAGCGTCGAGCTATATAGCGAGTAGTAGCGACTACTGCATAGGGTGGGTGTGCTACATGATCTTTTTTGAAGGAACCGTACTACATGATATTGCGCTACTGTTTTTTTTCTGTATTCCGTTTGTGTCGCTGAAACTGCATTTCAGCAGTTGTGGTATATATCGTCTTGCTTGTTTTACATGAACGAGGACCTGTATCAGCATTATTTGAAAAAAAAAAACTTGTATCAGCTCAAATCAATCAAGTACAGTACAACACGATTCAAAACATGTTTCTATAAACCGATTTTGGTCGAGAATGGAACCAACCCAGAATGCATGCACGAATCACGATATTTCTCCCGAACTATTTCACGGAGAAACGCCCCCAACGTCACAAACCAAAATGGCAGGCATGTGCTCGCGTACCTGGCAGCAACACAACCCTACCTCCCATGCCGCTTTCATCTCGAGCGCGCTGGATCACGCCGCCCAGTGAGCCGGCACCGCCGTTACCCTGAGCCGCTACATTTGCGCCGCGGTGGCCCCTTAACACGCCGGAGCCGCCGCCGGGGCTCGCCGATTTGTTGAAATTCGTCGGAGAAAGGCGCAGACGCACAGTCGTGCGGGGCACTATGACCACAGGCTCTTAGAATCCGTTGCATCAAAATCGGACGGATCTTTTGCGATCCGAGCGCTTAAGGTCATCCTAGGGCCAGCAAGCCAAAATCTCGTCAGTATAATAACATTGAACTTTTTCGTTCTTTCATGCATCCTAATTTTGTTATTACAATTAGCGTGATTTTGGCCTTCTACTAACAAAGCCAGTGCAATTTCAGCCCAGACGACTGATTTGAATCGGGCTGGTTTGGCCATACTGGCAGCCAGGCAGCGTCACCTGCGCTACAAACAGGGAAAAGAAATTGCAGACATAAATCCATAGTTCCAGATTTCTCGCAAAAGATTATCAAACTTCTAGTTTAAATACGTACTGAATCTAGAATGCAAGTCCCATTTGGCACAACTATGTGTTCTGAAAGGCAACCTCATTAGATAGTATACTTACGAGTTTCAGAAACTCTTGCGGCACCAAAAGGTGTTCCTTACGAGCGACGCTTCAAAGCTCCTTGATTTCCCAGATAGATTTAATAATTCACAACTGTAGAGAGTCACGAGCAGACAACATATTGGTTCACTGAACATACACAGTTATATTACAAAGTACAAGTTGTTGGACTGGTGCAACAGGAACACGAGGAAAAGAGTGTATAGACAGGTCTTGGGCAGCCAGAAATATCAACATTTAGAAATGTAGCTGCTTGCAATGTGACGCGACAGCTTCCGAGGGGCAGTATGGGCACTTGAAAGGCCTGGAGCTGCTCTTTGACAGCTTCATGATGGATTGCTTCGAGACAACGTGCCCGCAAGGCATTCGCATCGGAGGGTTCTCGTCACTGGACTGTTCCCTGAGCACTGGGCATATAAAGACCGAATGGTACTGGAACTCCGGTCCGATATCTATGGGGACCGGGAGCTGCTTCATTGCCTGCCACTCCTGCTTCTTTGTGGCCATGACTGTTGTCAGCTTCAGTAAGGTTGGTAGCCCTTGAAAACCAGCTGATACGGCAACATTCAGTGGACTACCGCTAGACTGGCCCAAAAGGCTGCAGAATTGACAGGTGAGCTCCTCAGCCATCTTCTCCCAATGTTCTGGTGATATTAACTCAAAATATGGGGACTGTTCGAGCCGGCCTGCCCAGAGTATGCAACCCATTAGTTTTGCAATCCTCGACCTGTGCTCTTCAGCAAATTGAGCCAAGTGAGTCCTTGCATACTTTAAAGCCTCAAATTTTGAAGCCTCATCTCTAAGCATCTCAACAAACTGAAGCTCATGAAGCATCAACTCAAGCACAGAGCCATTCTGCACCAGTTGGTTGCGCTTTTCTGAAGCCCAACTGAGGGCAGGTTCAAGGTTTCTCACTTTCATCGCTTCAAGTATTGCATACATATCCTGAAATGCTAACTTCAAGGAAGCTCCATCTGATTCCCCACATTCATGGACGAATAAGTCACCAAGATCAAAGAGGCCTTGTCGGTAGAAATGATTTGCTATGATGTTATTTATAGTATCAACCTCAAAATCCACATTTCTGTATGCCTTTGATACATCCGGACTGAAAGACTTCTCAAGTAGTTTGAGATATTTGCTCAGGGCGACATATAGTTCCTTTTGGCATACCTCAAGCTGCTTTACTGGTGCCATTTCATTGAGCTTAGCTTTCAATTCTGCAAGGATGGCTGAGTGGTCAACAGTCCCCATATAATCTGTATTCATCATCTGCATCTTAACAACTGTCTGCTCAAGTTCATTCAAAATCTGATCAACGGCTTCTTGAGCTTTAGCAGAGGACAATGCACGTTTCTCAACAACTCGATCAAATGCTTCTCTTAGACCATCAATCTCCATTGTTGCACATCCAACTAAGTACCACAGCTTTCAAATTAACCTGCATGCACTGAAATATCATTTGACCAATTAATTCATTGAGAACATCACAGGCAATATAAGCATTTGAATGGTGCACCACACAGAGTCGAACTGCAACAGATCACCGTGCCTTACAATGAAACCATCATAGCATAAATCCAACCATCGGTGTGAATTTAATACAATACTTTAGAAAAAGCTAACAGGTCACTGAGGAGAAGAGTTAAAAGCAAAGTTCTTATAAGTGAGGCATGCTGATGACACCGAGGTACTGATGAGGCAAAGTGATGCCATAGCAATCCATGACGTAGCAAAACAGCAGCCGGGAGGAAGAAAAAAGGAAAGAAAGGGAGGGGAGGGGGAGGGGGCAGACCCATCAGCCAGCACATTAGCCCAACAACATACCACTTACATATGCCCTAACCGACTGGGTGGCTGGTGGGAGCATGTTCAGCCACCGCTACCTGCTTCTCATCTTCCTTCCCTTTCCCATCCAAAAGTTCTTGCTGCTCCACCACCATCATGCCCTTGTCATCCCAGCCGTCAGCGCTGTTCAGCCACCACCACCTGCTCCTATTCATCCCATCTCCAAACCTTAGTACTGCTCTGCACTCCCTACCAACTCCACAGCTAAATCCAATGCTTCCAAGTTTGATTCCAGAAGCATCAGCGCACGGTAGCGCCCATATCTGTTGGAATTCTGGGCAAGGGAAATCAGGAATAATGAGGGGGTTGATTTATCCCAATGATTGGCCAGCTTTATATAGCCGATTACACCCCAGGTCCTTTCCATCTAGGACTCTACTTTCCTATCTAGGATGCCTTTCACAACCCTTCTATCTCTAGGACCTGCCTTATCTACTAGAGTCCTACCCAAAACGACTCCCAGGCGCCCCCCAGGCCCAACCGGCATGCAGCAGGCCGAGCCGACCTGTTGTGGGTGCCAGCACAAGCTGCAGCCCAGAATCATCCAAGGGACTATCAGCTATTTATAGCAGTAGATCGCAGAGGCTCACTATGATGAGGGGCATGGTTGTAGCAGCATCAGTGCACTACTAAACAAATGACAATGTCTTGGTGACAACCAAGACTCCTGGACCGCCTTTGTCGCCTAAGCGACGCATTAAGAAAACTAGTTAAAAGTTTTTAGATAATTGATAAATAGATCATATTTGAAGGGGAGCCCTAGCGCAGCGGTAAGGTTGTTGTCTTGTGGCCATGAGGTCACGGGTTTGAGTTCTTGAAACAGACTCTTGCAGAAAATGCAGGGAAATGCTGCGTACAAAGACCCAAGTAGGTCGGACCCTTCCCCAATCCTGCGCAAGCGGGAGCCACATACACCGGGCTGCCCCCTAAGAAATAAATCATAATTGATTTCTACAAATACCACATAGAGATTTATACTGAAATAAGTTTCCAAATTCCAGTGAGTAGATAAAAGTATAAGCACTTATGTACCAGTATGTAACAGATCAGAACTATAAACTTTCATAACAACATGCAACCCATTCCATTGGAAACCTTCCGAACCAGATCCATTATTGGTTGCGTTTTGAAAGCCCTAGTAGTTTTGGCCCGACTTTGAGTTTCAGCATAACTGTGAATACTTCGAGCCTGACCTAGAGCAAACATAACTGGGGGGGGGGGGGGGGGGGGGGGGGGAACTGCTGTCAAAGCAGCAGGTCAGAACCCAACGGATGTGTTCCATGAGACTGCAAATGCCATGCGCAACCGGTATGCTCTAACATGACCGTGATGAGGCAAATTGTAAACATACTTACAGTGGCTTTGAGCACTTGTCCAGATTCATGTTCTCTAAAACGTGCAGCTCATGACCTACTGTACTCAAAACACAATTACATTGATCAATCGAAGCAAACGCGAGACTATTAACTCACGTGCTTGCGCCCCAAGTGCCCAAACTAATCACTTATTCAAAGCCACTTTATCTCCCCCTACCCTAGAGAGCGCGCGCAGCTAGCAGCAACCAACGAAGCGATCCGGCACCCGACTATGTTCCCCTACCCTAAACTGGGGCCCGCTCGCCCAGCGCCCGGATCGAGATTTAGCCTGCACGCGAATCGGACCGAGGTGGAGGAAAGAGGTGGGGGCGAGGGAGAAGAGCTGGTCGGGGTGTACCAACCAATCGACGAACAAGCTGCGTGGATCCCCGATCGGAGCGCGGCCCCAACTCTCCCCGTAGCCTCACCGGCAGTGGACGACGGCGACGGCGTGAACCAGGCGGTAGCCGGAGCCGCAGCGGCGACAGGCGGAGAGAGAGAATGAGAAGAGTTTTCGGTGGGGTATCCGGGGAATGGAGCAACGGAGAGGGACCGGCACGGAAGCGTGACGCGTGCGCCCTGCCCTATGCGGGCCATGCCTCTGTGCGTCCGACGAGAAGCCCGCTATTCGAGCCGGATTAGTTCCAGCCCGGCCTGGTGGAACTTGTAGTAGGCTCGGAATCGAGGCCCTGGCTAAAAGACCGCGACCTCCGTGGGCCGAGACAGGCAGTGAAGGTTACCGTGACCGTGAACGATGAAAAAGGATGGCTCGTCTTTATGAGGGTCATAAAAAAGGTCTTTATGATGTTTAGCATAAAGAAATTAGTTTATTTTGAACTAAATTAGATGTTCTAAACATCATTTATTTTAGAATAGAGGGAGTATGTTGCTAATGTCACAGCCTCACAACTGAGCGACACAACGTAAATCATGCACTATTCAATTGGTCGCTGATATCTACGATTTTAAATTGTTGATGTTAGTGAGTGTTACAGAGTTTTTATATTTTATACTTGCGATTGTGAAACAACGCAGTAGTTTTTCCCATTGACCTCAGGAATTTGTAAGTAGTATAATCTCGTTGAAGTTCAGAAAAAAAAAAAGAAAACAGCCATGCATGACTCTCTCCATTAATTTTTATTTAATTTTTATTAGTTCAAAATAAATTAATCAGGGTCAAATGAATAGGAACAGAGAAATTATTGTGCAACAGATTTTGTAACATGCAGTTCACGTGGTCTGGGTATCAAGTACTCCACGGCCCACGTTGTATGTATGAGTAACAGACCACGGGCTGCGATGCGATGATGGTCGCGCCTCCCTCTTTGGTCCGGTCTGGGAGCCCAAGAAAGTAGGGCTGAATAGAGCCCCTTTATCTCCACAGTAAGCCCCATAGCGGTGCGCGTGGGCCGCCAGCAAATCAGGACGGGCCCACACGGCCTCCCCTCTGGCCCTCTCCCTTTTCCCCGCGCCCCGCTCCTCGCGATTCAAACGGCGCCGCGCGAGGGCGGGCCCCCGCGCACGCTCCCCGCCCACCTGGAGTCCCAAACGAACCTCCCTCACTGAACTGACAGGTACGCGCCACGTAACGGTGGGACCCGCAAGCCGGCGTGACAGCTCGAGGCCCGGAGGGACGGACAGCCGTGCGAGGCTGCGAGCGCCGTTATTTATACCATCCTCTTCCAAGGTCCCCACGGCGAGACACTGGATCAAACCCCCGATACCCAAACCCCTCTCTCGATTCCATTCCCCGATTCCTTCCATTCGCGAGAGGAGAGGGTTAGGCTCCAGGGCGCGGCGGGGATCGGAGCTTTATGGCCTCTTCCGGCGACCAACCGGCCGTCGGCGGTACGGGGAATCCATTTTTTCTTTCCCAATTTCTTCTGCCTCGTGGATTTTGAGTTGAAATGAGCGTGAAATGGCGGGTTTTTCTTTTCTTTTTCCTGCAGCGTCCGCGGCGAGGACGTCGAAGCTGCGGTACCCGCTGCGGTCGGCGAGCAGGGGGAAGGCAGCCGCGTCCCGGGCGGCTGATGCGCCTCCCACCATCTCTACTCCGAGAAAAGGTGCCTTTTCGTCATCTTACTTTTTTATTTCCTATTGACAGTAGTGTGATCAGATAATTCTTAAGCGTGATTGGAGTATTTCGAACTAGTAATTCAGTTGTGCAGCCGTTAAACATGTATTGCACCTTATTACGTGAATTAACTGAGATGCTAACGGCTCAGGTTACATCCAATCAACTTCAATTTTTGTCCTCTCACAACATAAAAAGTTGCTGAAATGTAGGAACTACCTTTTGCTTATGGTCAGAAAGCGACTCAGGATCCAAGGAAGCTACATCAAACTTACTGTACTGTATAGCGTCAAAGATGCATTCGTTGACGTGTGGCACATTGTAGGTGTGATTTCTGTTACGGAATCTTTTAAATGAAATCAACATCTGTAATCTAAATCTAGGGACAAGAAACAGTTAAAAAAGTACTACGTAGATCCATTTCTGTAGTTTGAGCCGTCTAACTGGCAACGGCTGAATGCCATCCTGGTTGCCATTTTGTAGTGTTGCCTGTTTCTGTTTGTGAGAGAAACGTTCTGAACCCTTTTTCTTTTTCTTTTTCTGAACGGTTCGACAGTCCGAAGGGGAAGTGCATCTCTACGAGCTAAATAGTGAAATGATAATTTACTAATTAAGTGGGGCTGCTTTGTTGATCTTACCTTTTACAAAGTAAAACTTTAGTTATGTGACATCCTGGAAGTCCCACGTCTATTTGTTAAGGAGCATATTCGTCACAAGATTGAGCTATCAATATTTCTAACAGTCTCTAGGAAAACCATCCCGTCAGTCATCCCAAGTGCATATGTGCATAATATCACTTAAAAGCTAAGCATCTCTTGTTTGGTGTAATGTCAGTGTACAATTGTCGACAACTTTCTGCTGGATACAGATCCAACTTAATATTTTATACAGATAGTCACTTCTCTAATAAAGCATTTTTCACCTTATTCCTTATATAGGGCAAAGCAAACTTCAGATGTCAGCAAAAGCGTGTGTGTTCTTGACCTTTCAGGGAAGGATAAATCGGCCAAACCTCCAAGGAGGCACTCAATACAAGCCAAACCAGGAGCTAGCCCGAAAGCAACTCCTTTTCGTTCAAGGAGATCTGACAGCCAGGGGAGATTTGATACTCCGATGTCAGAAGTGTCTATGTCCACCACAAGGCGCAAGTTCAGTACACTGTCCTCAATCTCATACTGGATGACGCAGATCAGATTGGCAGAGGCTGCTTCTAAGCATTCGGTGTCACTGGGCTTTTTTAAGCTTGCCATTGAATCAGAATGTGAGGTAAGCATCGGTATTTTCTTTGTTATTTCTGATTAGTTAAATTTGTTTCATAGACCACATTAATGACACAAACTTTATTTACAGCCTTTGGACCGGATGAGAGAAGAACTCAAAGCTTATGTAGTCCGGCATGGCCTAGCAACAGAGTTGGAGGACCCACTGAAGGACATTCTGCAGGTTTATGATATTGTGGATGACTTTGAGAAGCTGAAGATCTCTGCTGACTCCTCACAGAAACGAAGGAAATCTGACAAGGTCGTGCGTACTAACAACAATGCATCACCAAATGGTAATCTGAGGTCACGGTCACTGAACTCTGATGCAGCTCAAAATAAGGAAGTAGGAAAGAAAGAGAACATTCACAAGATGGAACCTGATGCAAAGCTCAGGGGCTCCTACAAGAATCTGGCAAAAAACACCTCTGCAAAGGATGTAAGTACCAATAACACTGGTAAGAAAACCAAGAAACAGGCTAAGGGGCAGCAGGAAGTTTGCAGTGGAGATACTGAGCAGTGTTTTCAAATCGGACGACTAATCGCGATTAGTCGCGATTAGTTGTCCTTATCGCCAGGGGAAGTCCGATCAGGCCGCTCGACGCGATCAGGTCGACTAGAAACTTAGTCTATCGATTAGTCGACCGATCAGCCCGACTAATCGGGCGACTAGGCAGTTTAGGCGATCAGGACGATTTGTATAATATTGACCCAACTGTCCGGCCCAGTGGCCCACTAGGGTTCCTTTTTTCTCAACTCAAGCCGGTTTTTTTCCTCCTCTCCTGTTTTCTCCCACAGCTCGTACGCCCCTGCGTCGTCGCCCCGTCGCACAGCACAACCGACCGCCGCTTTCTGCCCTGCGCCGGCGGCCGCACTCCCCTGCGCCAGCCGCTCCCCTGCGCCGGCGGCCGCAATCCCCTGCGCCAGCCGCTCCCCTGCGCCGGCGGTCGCACTCCCTTGCGCCGGCGGCCGCACTCCACTGCGCCGCCCACCGCGTTCTCTATCCCCTGCGCTGGCCCGCTCCCCTGCGCCGGCCACCGCTCTCTGTGTCTCCTGCGCCGGCCGCTGCTGAGCCCCTGTCTCCTGCGCCAGCCGCTGGAAGGTGGACACTCGGGCCTCTGTGCTCTGTTGAAGTCTGAACCTGAAGTTTGAAGCGCTCTCTGTCTGTGAACTTTAGCTGATTGGGTCTGAAGATGACTTCCTCCTCAGATGAAGGTATAACATTTTAATTGTGGCATTGTTCTTCCTGCTAGACCTAGCCTCTGTTTTATGCTATACGTAGCTCTAAATTTTTGTAATATGAACTATCGTGTAGATGTGAGTCAGCAGCGACGTGCTTTAGTGGAAGTGAGTGTTCCCCAACAAGAAGGGGCTAAATCTGGTGGCGCTGCTAATGCCACAGGCGAATCAGTTGCGTCTGCTTCTTCTATTGCAGATTGTTCATCCATTGCAGAGAAGACAATAGATGCATTATCAAAAGAAATGGCAGAGATGGCTAAGGATCCTAAGAGGAAGGCTCCATCTTCGGATCCAGGATGGAAGTATGGATTTTGGCCTGATTGTTCAAAGAAGGAGATGGTTCAATGCATTTTTTGTCTTGAGGTTGTCCCTTCAGGAATCAAAAGGTTCAAACAACACTTGGCTGGAGGGTTTGGTGATGTCGGGGAGTGCACTAAAGCACCCGAGGTGGTCAGGAAGGAAATGACAAACTATTTGAAAAAGAATGCAAGAAATATGATTGTACAATTGAAATGTGAAGAGGAAGATGAAGGACAGGGGCAGCAAGAAGATGCACAAGAAGTTGTTGAATAGGCAAACCCGACACCAAGTTCTGGCACAAAAGGAAAGCAAATTAAGAAGAAAACTGCTCAAACTTCTATCAGTTCCTTCACGGTCTCTGCTCCTGTGAAACCACAAACTCAGAAACATTCAAAGTCCATTAGCTCTTTGCTTTGCAAGACCCCAGAAGAAGTTGTTGCAGAAAGGTTCAAGTCTAAGACGATTCAACCCACGCTTGAGTCCAAAATGGTTGTTGATGACCATGTTGCTGATTTCTTAATCGAGAATGGAATACCATTCAATGTCATTAACTCGAGAAGTTGGCACATCATGCTTGAGTCCATTGGACAATATGGTCCTGGGTATCGGTCCCCTTCATACCATGAGTTGAGGGTGCCATTGCTTGATAGGGCCGTTGATAGGACAATGGAGTTGAGGAAAAAGCATGAGGAAGCTTGGAAGGAGTATGGTTGCACTATGATGTCTGATGGGTGGACCTCGACGAACCAGCGTCATATTATTAATTTTCTTGCCAACAGTCCAGCAGGGACCTTTTTCCTTGGGTCGGTGGATGCCTCAAACGAGGTAGCAAATGCAAGTATGCTAGCTGACTTGTTGGAGAAGCAAATTGATAAGGTTGGCAAGGAATATGTGGTGCAGGTAGTCACGGACAATGGATCCAACTTCAAGGCAGCAGGAAGAATTCTAATGGATAGGATCCCAACTCTCTTTTGGACACCTTGTGCAGCTCATTGCTTGGATTTGATGTTGGAGGATATTGGGAAGATAAAGAAGTTTAGTAGTTGCATCAATCACGCAAAGAAGGTGACTAGATTTATCTACAAGCATGGGAGATTGCTTGACACCATGAGGGAAAAAATAGGTGGAGATCTTGTGAGGCCCGCCGTGACACGCTTTGCTACTTCATTTCTCACATTGGCAAGCATGCAAAGGCACAAGCAAGGCCTAAGAAGCCTCTTTGTTAGTGATGGGCGGCACCAAAATAACTTATCTGCTACGAGGGAAGGGCAGCAAGTTGAAAGCATTGTCCTCTCTATTCCATTTTGGACAAAGATGGAAAATTGTCTAAGAGCTTCAGAACCACTTCTTATTGCCCTTAGGATAGCAGATGGGGATGAAACACTAGCCATGCCTGAGATCATGGCAGCCATGAATGTTGCAAAGACCACCATCAAAGACACTTTGAATGCAAAGCCACAACTGCTTAGAGAGGTCATGGATTGCTATGACAAGAGATGGGATGGCCAAATGGAGCAAAAATTATATGGGGCAGTCTTGTTCTTGAATCCATCTAAATTCTTTTCTTTAAGGGAAAAGGATAGGAGAAATGCATCAAGAGTAAGGTCCATGTTTAATGATGTTGTATGGAAGATGGTGCTTGATGAAGATGAGCAAAGCAAGATAAGTAGGCAAGCCGATGATTATGAGAGGTCTGAAGGAGAATGCTTCTCTAAGGCATTAGCAATAAGGGATAGAGATAAAAAAAATTCTAGTGAGTTTTCTCCTTAATTCTTTAAAATTAATATTCTTTAAGGAATAGTTGTTCTTCTAATGAATTGTTCTTTAAAATGCAGTTCTTTGGTGGGGAGCGTATGGTGGTCTTGCATTCGAGCTTCAGTGTCTAGCAAAAAGAATTGTGAGCCTTTGTTGTTCGGCATCGGGTTGTAAGCGCAATTGGAGCATATTTGCCCATGTATGTCCACCTTTTATTGTTACTAGTTTATTGTTAGGTTGCTGTCCTTTAATTGGTAGTGTTCTTAATTTGCTCATGTGTGTAGGTCCATACCAAAAAAAGGAACCGCTTAGAGCATAAAAGGTTGAATAAGTTGGTATATGTTAGCTACAATCGAAAGATGGCAAATAGGTTTCAAACAATTAAAGAGCTCGGTTCAAAGGGAAAGAAAAGTAACCCCTTGCTGCTCGAAGAGTTTGAATGGGAGAATGACTGGGTTGGTGAAAGTTGTGAGGCGAGAGAGGGAACTGAACTTTGGAGTGCCGTTGATGAGGCTATTGGTGCAACTGAGCATCTAAGGGGGAGAAATCTGCCAAGGTTTGCTGCTGCAGTGGTTCTTCTACCCAAACATACTCAACGAAGCGTGCAAGGACACTGCCTAACACTATTTCAGAGCAACCACAAGCTGATGAAGGATCTGATTCAGATGAAGAAATGGATAACCAAGGAGATGGAGATGGACAACACCCACCATCGACAACAGATCCAACTGCAGGAGATGGAGCCTTCCAACTTGATGATAACATTTTGTTTTAAACTTTTAATTAAGATGTTGTTGGAGTGTTGGACTGAAAGACTTTTTTTAGTTTAATGTTGAACTTAAGTACTGAACCTTAAATATTGTTGCTTGTTTATTTTATTTAACTACTGCAGTTTTTTTGTCTCTTCTAATATTGAGGATCTGATTTTATGAAAGTTTGTTGCTGAATGCTGAGCTGAGCTGAATTTGTAAGTACTTCTACACTGAACTTCTCCCTTTTTTAAGTTAAATGTTGAACTGAAATATGTGTACATTTTATTTATCAGATCTGAAATTTTAATCTGGTACGTGTACATCATTATTTGTAGGCTTCAAAATTCAAATTTGGTATGTTTTCTATTTTCTAAGCATATTTTAAAGCTGCACTTAAAGGTTTGTTTGCTTTTGCTGGTATGTGTATTATTGTATTGGAAATATATATATATATATATATATATATATATATATATGTCGATATATATAAGCATCGACTAGAAACTGCTATAAAAAATAGTTGGACAACTAGGACCTCGACTAGAGGTCGACTAGGAGCGACTAGTCGCCCTAGTCGACGACTAGTCGCCCCTAAGGCGACTAGGGTCGACTAGGCGACTTAAAAACATTGATACTGAGGCTCTGGTAGCTGGTCTGGAACAAGAACCAGGTAAATGCCTTTGTGCAATACTGCAGTATAAGTATAGCATATCTATTCAAATTTTAAGAGTGTGCTAAGTGCTATCTGTGGTTCTACTTTTCAGCTGATGTGGTGAAGGACATTACACATGAAGATAAGGAGAACATGGTAAAAATTTGACTTTTTGACTAATAACAGATCGATAGTCTTTCTTAGAACATCAACATGATTGTTTCGTCTTGCTAACTAATACAGTTGCTTGCAGAGGGATACGGAAATGGCTGTGGATGCTGGCATAGCCCAAGAAGTCTAGACTAAACGGCCAAGCCGACTTCAGATTCAATCCTTTTTTTATCGCTAAAGATGAAGTACTAGTGTGTGAAGTGTTAGTGTGTGGTTCTTGTTTTGGTTTTCATTGTTAATATGTTTCTGGAGCTTATATTATTGTGTGAAGTACAGGTCTTCAAGAGTGTATTAAGCTTTGCCAGTTACTGATTGCCTGTGTTCCTTTACTGAGCCAGATGCTTGTACTTTTATACCAGATCTAGCCAGGTTTGCAAGTACCAGATGCTTGTACTTTTATACAAGATCTATCCAGATGCTTGTACGGTGGCTCCAATGGAAACCTGACTCCGCTGTAAAGGTTCGAAAGCAATAGGAGCAAATGCGTTGTAAGATAAACTGAGGAATTAATCACGAGCAGATCAAAGGAGTTAACGAAAAGAATAAACGTCACCAGATAGAGTACGATTCAAATACCATAAGCATATTCTAACTAAAAGATAACTACGCAGCGGGGCACGAGCCGCACGAGATAACAGCACCGAATATCTTAGTTAACATCCTAGACATGTCCGGACCAGCTCAGAAACTGATCTTTATTATTTCGACGCGCGTCGTTCAGGCCTTCACGGATGGTGCAGCAACGGCCACCTCAGCATCGACGGAGCTTGCTGCCTTTGAGCGCTGCAGAACCGCCATGGCCTCACGGACCTTGTGCCGGAGCGCCTCCGGAGACTCGATCAGATGGAGGATCTCGGTCTTGCGCATCTCCAGCAGCATTCCAGTCACCTTGCTGGCGTGATCACGCTCTAGCTCTTCTACCAGCGGGTACAGCCTGCTGCCTAGAATCTGATATACCACCAACAGGTAAGTTGCAGTTCACTCTTACGCCAGCATTCCGGTAATGTAAAACCATAGCTGTAAATCATTACCATTCGTTTTTGTTCTGGGCCAGCAGAAGCTAACGCAGTAGTGATGTTGTTACTTGGAGAAGGCGGAGCGATGATGGCATCCATCTGAGCTGCATCGTTAGCATCCAGTAGCAGAGGAGCCACGGCGGTCGAAAAGCCCTGAGGCGGCATCGTAGCGTAAGCCCCGTTTCTGGCATTCGGAATGTACCTCATGCCGTGGTTGGTACTTGCGTGGATCATCTGCATGACAAATCAATGGACGCCGGCCATCAGAACTAAACTGCATAAATAGTCGAATGGTACTGAATACAAGGTACCCAAGCAGCTTCATGTCTAGATCAAAGAACGCATACCTGCTGCTGCTGGCTAAAACCAGACCTCTGCCCAGACTGCCTTGACCTGTGAACGTTGTTTGGCATCATTACTGAAGAGCCAGGCATCGAGCCTGGAACGAAGGGTTGTTGGAAACCAAAGATTGCTTGCGGTGGGATCTGCATCTGCCCAGGTGCAGGGTGACCAAAATAAACATGCTGGTGTCCAGCGTACGGAATACCTGCCATTGCTTGATTAACATGTGCGAAATGGGCCTGAAAAAAGAAAAAAGATGTCAATGTCAAGCTTTTGCAGCGCAGGTATTGTACAGAAAGACAACAGCGTGAGTTCTACAAACATGGCAGCGCTAAAGGCACTTCAAGAACGAACAGATTGCAAACCGAGTTGTATTTAAGAGGGGTAGCAGTGATATTTGCAAGTCCGTTTTGGTTCTAGTGTGCAATGCTAGATTGTCATTTAAATTGAAATGGAGGGAGTAGTAACATACCATTAGCATCGCTCTTCTTTCCTCCTTTCGTTGAGCTAAACCAACATACAGTGGTTTATTAGCCACCATCTTCCCGTTCATTCCATTAAGCTGTCAGGTTTTCAAAAAAACATTCCATTAATATGTCACAGTTTTAACAGAATAACAATAATTAGAAGTATGCTGGTAGATATATAGGGACTAGGCCATAGATGCAACAAATCAATTGCATAATATTCTGTTTACTTACAGCATTATAGCCAGCTTCAGCAGTTTTGAAAGACACAAATCCTGAACCTTTGCTCCTACCCTGTGCATCAACCATGACCTAAGGAATCGTCATCACATGATGAATATGTTAGCAGTTAAATTGTCCCGTCTATAAAAAAAAAGAGATGAACAAAGAAAGAGTTTAGTACCTTGCATGAGAATATCTCACCAAACTCTTGAAACAACTTCTTCAGTTTCTCGTCATTAATACTATCATCAAGATTCTTCAAGTACAAATTAAGCCCTTGAAGCATCCCAACTTTCCCATCCCTCCCATGGCCAAATTTTGCTTTCAGCTCAGCACGTCTTTCTTCCTTTTTCTGAGCTCTCCCAACATACAAAACCTTATCATCAATGGACTTTCCATTGAGCTTTCGAACTGCTTCTGCAGCATATTCATGTTTCTCAAAATTTACAAAACCAAAACCTTTGGAGGCGCCATCAGCCTCTCTCATGACCACAGCACTTGTAATTTCACCAAGCGGAGCAAAATGCTGGCGCAGATCATCGTCAGTGAATTCAGTGGGTAAGTTCTTTACGTACACATTTGTGAACTTGACTTCTCTATCCTGGTGACGCTTGAATAGACCCACAAAGATTTTACTACCATTTGCTAACATACCATTGAGTCCATTAATGGCATCTTGAGCAGATTCCTCAATTTCAAACTGTACAAAACCGTAACCTTTAGAAATGCCAGAGGAATTAGTGGCCACTTTGCATGAAAGGATGGTGCCAAAAGGCGAAAACATATCATACAGACACTTGCTATCAATGTTAGGTTCAAGGTTTTTAACAAACACGTTGCCACGCCCACTCTTCCTCATGCTTGGATCCCGGTTCGAGAACATAATCCGTATAGCCTTCCCATTCAATGGTGTAAAATTCAAAGCTTTCATTGCATGACTAGCTGAAAAAACAATCACACAAAAGTTAAGATAAACTATAGCATAAGCTCAAAAGGAAATGAAAACAGAGATAATCAGTAGTTCAATTCAATAAGGGTCATTATCCTTGACGTTTTTGACAAAGTTCTAATAAAACTTTTGGAACTTCGGACATCAGAAACTTTTTGAACATATCTTATATGTAAATTTGTAGAAGGGGAGCCCTGATGCAGCGATAAAGCTGTTGCCTTGTGACCATGAGATCATAGGTTCAAATCCTGAAAACAGTCTCTTGCAGAAATGTAGGTAAAGGCTACATACAAAAGAGTCAAATGGATCGTACACTTCTCCAAACCCTGCACAAGCGAGAGCTACTGCACCGGGCTGTCTTTTTTTAATCTTATATGTAAATTCGTCTCAAGTATTTCTCTGATCCCAAATATACACTGCGCCGATAACACAGTATCCAGTATAACACTTTAATGGTCTCCCTTAGGGCCAGGTGCACCCTGTAAACATCTTTTTGTACCTGTTTTATCTTCTTAATATATATCACACAATGAGTTTTCCAAAAAAGTATAACACTATTAACTAGAGATATCTACATGGCCAGAAAGATTATATATGTCATTGGTAAAATTTCTAATCACTAATATGAAATGGATGTGTCTGACACATGGGACCCACCATAATCATTGATAATGGCAGAAAAAGGATTTAGGGTTTATAACCAGGGATACAAGAGATTTTCCATTATTCTGAATACCTTTATATATTATAGAGTACAAGTGTTTCGAAACGTGTGCATCAATACCTGCATTTGTCTTGATAAGTATTTTTATGAAGAATTTAATAACACTAATTTTGTGTTGTAAGTCAATTTTTCTTCTATTAAAGGTAAAAACCAACTATCCTAAGTGGAATAACCAAGGATCCGAGGTTGTGCATAATCTAAATTTATTGGATTTTTAAATATATTTGCATATAAAATACATAAATACAGACAAATAGCAAGCAAGGAGTTACCATATGCAAATATAGAAACAACACATTTAAATGCAGTATGGTGCATAAGTCTGTAGGCAGAGTAAAGAATTCTAGTTTGAGAAAGAAATTATAAAAATAAATTCCCATATGAAATCCGCCTAATCGCTAGGCACACAGCAAGTAATAAGGAATCAAATAATCATTATGAATTATAGTTAAGCTAAACAGAAACGCGGCAAATCCAACGAAAACTAGAATTCGTAACGACACAATGCCAGATCACCACAACCCCCTGAATCCGACACCAAACCATTGAAGATCATAGAGACTCGCCATCAACAAAAACCAACACGATCGCATGGATTTTTACATCACAAAATATGCGAAGGAGCCCAAACCCGATCGCCGCATGCCCACAACTCCGATCAAATTAAAACGTAACATAGACGACCACCACATTATCCGACACTAGACCACGGCTAAGACCAGAACCCTAGAAGCTAGTCGACGGTAGCTACGACAACGAGCGTGAGGACGATCGCGAGAGACTCACCATCCTGGCGCGAGTGGAAGTTGACGTAGCCGTAGCCGAGCGACCTGTGGCTGGCCATGTCGCGGCAGACGCGCACGGACGCGACGGGGGCGACGTGGCTGAAGGCCGCGAAGAGCTCGCCCTCGGCCACGCTCTCCGCGAGGTCGCCGACGTACAGCGATGCGGGCGGGACCGCCGCGGACGCAGGAGGCGCGGCGACGGTAGGGGACGACGTCCCGGGGCCCGCCATCGTGACGCGCGCGGCGGCGAGGACGAGAACGCTAGGGTTTGCGGCCGCTGCGCCGCGGCCTCTCCCGATCGCTCGTCGGCTCTCTCCGTTCGCCTCTGCGATTTATTTCCCCTCTATTATTTTTTTCCTTTTCTCCACTCGATCGTCTGCGCTTATATACGGAGTTTCCACTGGAGCATCGACGTGGCGATCTGGACGGGCTAGAGATGACGCGTCTTGGCCGACATGTCAGTGTCAACGACATTCTCTCGTAATAGGCGCTGTAAGCCGAGTGCACCTGCCACGGGGTGGACCATGACATGCAGAGCAGGCCATAGGATCATTGGGCTCCAGGAGGTCTTTCTATGTGGACATTTTAAGGTCGCTTAGCTTGAGCGCAGTAGAATACAGCCATGGCCCATCACGCTGCGCAGTTCGGATCATTAGACTTTCCAAATTGATATCATCGCGCTGGGCCACGTGGGCCGTATGGTGTCACGCGGTATGGGCTGAGCATGACCTGCAGCCCGATAGACTTTCCAAATTGTATCACATGGAGAGAGTGGAGGAAAATCAGATGGGCTGCTGGGGCGGGTGTATGGACCGTACTTATGGCCCGTCGTGACCATGAATTGCAGCCCAATTAGGGTAAGTGCAGGCTATTTATGACTTCTCGGACCTCCGGGTCTGCCCGTTACGGCCCAGGATGGCAGACCCGGTGACGCTCTAACTGTGAACCTGCCGTCATCCAGTTCCGGAGAACCGCGATCGTGAGGAAGGTGAGGCTGCCGCCTGCCGGCGCCGGGGGAGCAGGGCTACGGGCGGTGGTGGGCCAGCCGGAGGAGCCTGACATTGCCACCACAGCCATGCCATACTTCCGAGTTCCGACTGCCTCGGAGGGGTCCATTTTGTAGCTCGTGATACGCCGTTTCACTTTCACCTGATCAGATGTCATGTGCACTGATGCAATGATTCGTCCAAGACAGCTAGCATGTTGTCTTAGCCTATGAATGAACGACGTTAGCTTGTTCCACGGTATTCGTGGCCAAACTCAGCCGCGCATATGTTGGTAAATGATTGTTGCTTCATTTTGACTGATCCAACTTCGAAAGAAATGGTTTTGAAATGTCATATGAACACACATGCGCACGAATGATGTATTGCAAGAGCACCAAACAAGCGAGAAATTTTCATTGAAGTTCCCAACTAAAACGGGCTGCAACACCATCTGACACTGTACAAGAATCGCCTAAACCGAAGAAGCTACCCCGTCCTGAGTTATCAAAAACCTACTCTGTTTCTTATCATCTCCCACAGTTTCTTCTACCTGCAATGCTGCAACGCAAGATCCACCACTACAACGAATGATCTTCTCTTCTTCCACGATTTGAGGTCCAACTGCTCCGATTATCCGGCGCTTCCACGTCTGTCACCCTTGCTGGCTGCCGGGTTTGATGAGCGGCTGCTGCGACGTCTTGACCCACTCCTCCGGCGGGCTCTTCACCTCCTTGAGCAGCGCAACCACCTCCTTCATGGTCGGCCGCTCCGCCGGAGCCGCGTTCACGCAGAAGATGGCGATGCCCAGCGTCTGCAGCATCTCCTGCACAAGCTGGTCCGGCATGCCGCGCAGCTTGGGGTCCAGGATGTTTACCGGCGGCTCGTAGCTGCCCATCTTCTTCTTCACCCACTCCACGATGTGGAGGCTGTCAACCATCGGCTCGATGGCGCTACGCCCGCTCAGTATCTCCAATAGCACCACGCCGTAGCTGTACACGTCGCTCTTCTCGGTGATGTTGCTCGTGTAGCCGTACTCTGAATTGAAAAAAATCAGAAACGTCAACACCTCTGCTGCATCCAGTCATGTCTGTAATCAAACAACTGAAAAACATTGTTCTGTGCCAAGAATTATCAATTTAATATGGTCCATTTGGCAAGGATGCTTGCGATGTGATGAACTAATGGTGTGTACTAGCTGGCGACAAGTTTATTTAGTGATCTAGTCAGAGTGATCACTGTTAACAGCTTAAGCTACAAGCAATCGAGTCATGGTTATGGATGCAGGACAAGGTTAAGATTGCTAGACCCAACTACAGGTCAAAGATTCTTGCTTGGATCGATATCATACTACCCATAGGATCACTGAGATGTGCCATTGATTGGTGTTGCTGCTCTTCTACACTACTTATGTCTATGCTAAAGACATAAGAATTGCAAAATATGGATTAGTAAGTACAGCAAAACTAGAAGGAAATAGAAGAATCACTTGCCTGGAGCAATGTATCCATAGGAGCCTGCAATTCGCGACATGGCATGATGGTAGTTGGGGGAGTTCATCAGCTTCGCTAGTCCAAAATCAGCCAAGTATGCCCCATACTTTGAATCGAGCAGTATGTTGTTGCACTTTACATCTCGATGGAGTATCGCCGGAACACAGTCATGGTGCAGATAGGCCAGCCCCTGCGCTGTCCCAACAGCGATCTTGTACCGAGTATCCCAGTCCAGGCTCCTATTATCTTTCAGGAGCTGCAGAAGGTTGCCATTTGGGATGTAATTGTAGAGAAGGAGCTTGGTAGACCTGTTGGAGCAGTAACCAAGCAATTTCACGATGTTCCGGTGCCTGATGTGCCCCAAAATCTGAATCTCAGCTGCAAACGCATCAATCGGCTCATCCTTGCCAGCCTTCCAGAGCTTCTTAACGGCGATGATCTCACTGTTCGGCATTTCAGCTCTGAACACCACCCCTGAGCAACCTTTGCCGATCACATTCTCGTCTCTTAGGCATGCCAAGATGTTGTCAATGCTGAAATTGAGCTTCTGGAACGGCGTGAACGTCCATGGGTTGGAGAAATCATCGCCTCCTGCACCTGACAAGCTCATCGACTTCTCACCGGCAAGCCTCTTGTTTCTGTTGACCAGAATCCAAACTACAACAAGCAGCAGCGTGACAGAGCCCAGAACGGCACAGACGAGGATCACGGTCTTGACAGTCTTCAGGGCTGACCGGCGAACCATGTCTGACGCACACGTGTGGCCGTCGTAGGATTCACATAGGTTGGCATTGCCAATGTAGGAGTTGGAGGACAATGTCTTGAAGAATGGCGTTACCGGGATCGCGCCGGAGAAGTTGTTGTAGGAGATGTTGAGGGATGTCAGGCTGGTGAGGGTACTCAGCACCGAGATGCTGCCGTACAGGCCATTTCTCGCCAGGTTGAGTGACTGCAGCTGCATCAGGCCGGACATCTCATCCGGCAGCTCCCCGGCGAACCTGTTGGAGCTCAGGTCCAGACTGATGCTGAGGCTAGACAGCTCACCAATCTCTGGCGGTATCGGGCCAGAAAAGCTGTTGTTGCTCAGGTCAAGCATGGTCAGCTTCTGCAAGTTTCGAATTGACTTCGGCAATGGACCAGACAGATTATTGCCGCTCAGGATGAGCTTGTTGAGGTAGCTGAAGTTGCCGAAGCTTGCCGGAATCTCACCAGTGAAATTGTTCATGCTCAGGTCGAGCTGCTCCAGGTTCATGAGCTCCCCAAACTGCTGCGGGATGCTACCTAAGAAACTGTTGTTGTGCACGTCGAGCAGTTCCAGCACCGTGATGTTGGCGAGCTCAGCAGGCAGCGTACCGGTGAACCTGTTCGAGTAGAGGTCCAGGAACACCAGGTTCTGCAGCTTGCCAATCTCCCTTGGTATCTCGCCGACGAGCTGGTTTTCGCCTAGACGGAGGCGAACCAACGACACGCAGTCGGCAACGCTGGGCGGAAGCGGACCGGACAGCGCGTTGCCAAGGAGCAGCAGCTTGCTGAGCTTCTGCAGCCCGAACACCTCGTCAGGGATGCCGCCGGAGAGCCGGTTCTTGGACAGGTCCAGCGCGTACAGCTCGGTGCAGTTGCCGAGCAACGGCGGAATCGAGCCGGACAGAGCGTTGCCCCAGAGGAACAGCACCTGCAGCGCCTTGAGCTCCCCAAGCTGTGGCGGGATCGCCCCCGAGAAGGCGTTCTTGTCGAGCTGCAAAGCGGTGAGGCTGCTCAGCTTGCTCAGCTCCGGTGGTATGCGCCCCGTGAGCTGGTTGTCCGAAAGGTGCAGCTGCTCGAGCGCGTCGAGCCTCCCGAGCTCCCCGGGCACGTTGCCAGTGAGCCGGTTGCCCGACAGGTCGAGCACCACCAACGCAGAGCAGTTGGACAGCTCCGGCGGGATCTTCCCGGAGAGGGCGTTGCCCCAGAGGAGCAGGCTGGTGAGCTTCTGCAGCCGCCCGAGCTCCGGCGGTATCGGCCCGGTGAGTTTGTTCATATGGAGGTACAGGTTCCGCAGCTGGACGCAGCCGCCGAGCGCGGCGGGTATGGGGCCGGACATGCTGGTGTCGTACAATGCCAGCGTCTGGAGGTTGACGAGGTTGCCGAGCTCCTCTGGGATGGGGCCGGACAGCGCGGTGGCCGCGGCGCCGAAGACGGTGAGGTTGGAGAGCGCTCCGAGGGAAGGCGGGATGGGCCCCGACAGCGCCGGATTGCCGCCGACGCGGAACTGCTGGAGCGCGGCGAGCGCGCCCAGCGACGACGGGATAGTGCCGTTGAGTAGGTTGTCCTGGACGCAGAGCACCTGGAGCGCGGAGAGGTTGGCGAGGGAGCGCGGGATACCGCCGGTGAGGCGGTTGGAGTTGAGGAGCAGGAACTGGAGCCCGGACAGCGCGCCGAGCTCGTCGGGGATGTCGCCGAACAGCGCGTTCGACGACAGGTCCAGCACACGGAGCGCCGCCAGCGCGGCGTACGACGGCGGGATGGTGCCGGAGATGTTGCAGGTGGAGAGGTTAAGCAGCTGCAGCGACGAGAGCGAGGCGAGGTCCGGCGGGAGCGACGACAGGTTGAGAAAGGTGTTGGGCAGCGAGAGCGACACCACCCGGCTCTGCGGCGAGCACGTGACCCCCTGCCATGAGCACGGCGTCGGCGCCTTGGGGTCCCACGAAGGCAGCACGGGCGACGGCGCTGCCGGCAGCAGCGACAGCAGCGCCTTCCCGTCCGGCGACAGCGCTGCGCCCGGCCGAACCATCAACAGCACAACAACCGCGACGGCGACCGCCACGAACAACCGGGCCCGCCGCTGTTGCGCCATTTCTTTGCTTCTTATCAACCTCCTCGATCAAGACCGCGCCCCGCCGCGGGAACCGGAAAAGGCGACGACTTTATGCGCTTCAACCGAGAGCGGCCGGCACGGCGAGCTCACGGCATCAATGGCGCTCGCTTGCTAGCTATTGGGAATAGGAGGCAACTCGAGGCGCAGGACGAGGTGGTCGCCGGGGCATGTGCGAGCGTGAGGAGGAGGCGAGGTGGAGGAGTGGACACTCGATCGATCGCTGGCTCGATGGATCGCTTTCAGCTGCAGTTGCTTCTGCCGCACCCCACAAGCATATGGGAAGGATGAAGGGAAGGCCTCGTGACCGATCGAGCGGAGGCGTTTCACCCCCTGCAGCTCCCCCGCCCTCTCTTCCTCGCTTCAGTTATGTGCGCTCACTCACTCAACAGTGAAAACGGACTTTGTACTAGTAATTGCTCTGCTTGCTTAAACCCTGAGATTCTTTTGGGTTAAACCCCAGTCATTTTGGTCTTGTGTCTGCGGTTCTTGGGAGCGGAGCAAGTAATAAATGCGGGGATTATGAGAGGTCTTCTCAAGTAGGTTGGGGGCCGGCTCAAAGTGTCACTGGTGCTGAGTGACGAGAACATTGTTTAGTTACGATTTTGGTCACTTGTTGCTTGGCTTGGCTCCATCATTTGTGTCTGTCTTCAGGCCCTAATCATCCTCCTAGTCCTGTATTGAACACATGCTGCATGTATCTTCCCGAGAGGATGAAAAGCCTCAGTTACTACTCCAGTTAGTTAGCATGAAAATCACCCTTTCACCGGAATTTCAGCTGTTTCTTGTGGTGTTCAAAGCCGGTTGCATTGTGAACCGAAATGCTAAACAAGGAATAACTGCTTTCCTTTTGCTGTATTTTTTCCTTCTCGGTCGGCAGTTGTTACTACTACTACTACTGATCTTGCCACTTTCTTGACTGTACATCTTAACAAGCCATGGAACGGGGTAAAAAGGCGAATGAGGAAGACAGTGCTTGGCCATGATCAGCTTTGGCTACCCAAGGATTACGCAGATTTACCGGGGACAAACACGTGAAAACCGCACTACTGGCAAGGCAAAAACATGAGCCATGTGGGATCGTGTCCGGGATAAAATCATAAAATCTGACTCGTGGATACCTAGGCAGGACCCGGAGCCGTGCCACGTGACACTGTGTTGCTGCTGCCTGCAATCCCTCGTCAAGGGCCCATCAGTCAGAATCTAATACTGCTCCTTCTATTTTTATCTGGAATGCTTTTGTGCCATCTACGAATGCTTTTTGTGACCGTGGTGGAATGCTTTTTGCTGCCCTGCCTCATACCGTCGTCTGGAGCGTGAGTGACGGCCCAAACATGGTCTGCATCTACGGGTCGTGCCGGCGCGAGCCCGTGTTTCTGCACGCCGTGCCGTGCTTATGCCGGACTAAAATGGGTGGACAGAATATACATAATGTAAAATATCATAAAGCCAAAGCTTTATAAAGGAATGGCTTCGGTACGACTGCTCTGTGTTGATTATTAGCCTTAATGAGAGCGTAGAAGTAAATATATAGATGGATTTATACACCGGTGCTATTTTAATATAAAAAATAAACGCTATCACTCAATATGTCTAATAATATCTGATCTCTATCTATATTTATTATAATACTCCCTCCGTTCTCTATTTTAATTGACGTTGGGAGAACTAAAACTAGTTCTCCCAACATCAATTAAAATGGAACAAAGGAAGTAATATATTTAGTATGTCTAACACATAACAAGACATGATTCTGTACCAAATGTCTATCGACAATTGACTAGGGCACTTGATGCTCGTTTTTTTTTTTGAAAAACAAAATCATGGGCACCAATTAAAAGGCAGCTTCAACCAGCAAGGACATTCCTAACAAAAAGAACGTGCTCGTTCAGCCCCCTTGAGATTATGAAACGTACAGAAAAATAAGGAGTGACCTTTTGGCAAAAAAACAATCCACTCATTTATCGAACAAAAAAGTCCAGAAAAAACAGTTTGGGATGGGCCGGACTGAACTGGGCCCAGCAGCAATGGAAACAGCACATCTGCGCCCTTAGAGATTGCGGCAACACACAATCCATGCCGCCTAACCAATAATTTTGGCTACTCCTAATGGAAGCCTATTTTTTATTAACTGGGATTTCATGTAAGTATTTTTCATCATATAGCAACAAATTACTGACAAATAAAGACGAAAGGGGTTCGGTTAACTAAAATCATTTTACACTGTTTACAAGATAATTTGTCTCTTCATGTGCACCTATGACAGCAAAACTATTGATTTAGACGAATGCTGGTTGTAAAATAATCTCATTTTATTTTTAGCTCACCTAATAGCAGACTCGTATAATGGTTGGCTATAAAAATATATTAAAAAATTATGATTATAGCTCCACTCTCATTCTCTCGCCAATCTTCTTGAGTTTGTGTTACAGTCAGCTGATAGCCGACAGATAATTTATAACCCTTTTTCTCTCCCTTTTCTCATCTTTTTTTAATTCAATATAAATCTGATGCGATAAATCATGTAGCCCGTTTACATCATCTTGTTTTATCTTACTTGACCTGAAACAGAAAATAAAGTAATGATTGTTACTTATGTGGCATATCTGGAAACAATAAAACAAATTAGTGCATTGAGACTAGTTTTATCCTGCCGCTAATCCCAACCGTGCAAATCCCCAAACACGCTCGTCCGGCTCTCAACTCTACCCTCCGAGCCCTAGGGCACAGCCACTAAACCCTCCAAAAACCCCAGGGATGTTTCGACCATTTCGAACCGCATCGGCTCAGAATCCTTGGAGAGGACAAAAATCTGATGATATTGGGAGCTAGGCACGCAAGCAGGCGGTCTGCAAGCTTGCTCTCACCTCGTGGGAGCTTAGAGAGAGAGAGAGAAGGGGTATCATGCAGCTAAGCAAGCGCCCGTTCCTAAGTTTTGGGATTCTTAAACGGAGATTAAATTTGTAATCCTTATGTCTCTCTCATGACCGCATTGGGTTCCGGTCTAAAGCCGCAGGGGAGGTGGTGGATGCCTTTGGTTGTGTTTACTGTGCCTTTGAAAATTTTTAACCTCTGCGCCCTGTGACCTGTTCTTTTCTTGCTGTCTCCCTTTCTTTTCTTTTTTACCGCGCTGTGAAGAGGGTGAAAAAGATGGGGTGATAATTGCGCTGGTGGAGTTTCCAAGGGGGTGGAGGTGGGTGGGCTTGGGGAATTGGGTCAAACAAAGAAGAATTCGCAGTAGTTTGCACTTAACCTGTTGCTGCTCTCTGCTGAAATGAATTGAAACGTCATGGCTTTGTGTGAAAACTGTCATGATCACGGGGAAACTTCATTGGTAACGAGTGCTTGACCTCAAGTCTGTCTCTTTTTAACTTACCAAGTAGCCAATGTAAATATATACGTAAAAATATATAGTTTTATGATAGTTCTATTAAATTATCTGTATTTTGTGTGAACCCTTGATTTTCAATCATCGGAAGCAACAGGCAGTCTGGAACTCTAAAGTTGATTTTCAATTGAGAGTGTCCTATTCCGATCATAATAAATGCTACATATACTAGAATTTGATACACCATAAAAAATGATAGATAATTTACTGATAAGGGGTATGGGGTCACCCCTGGCCAATACAACTAAACTCTTCGTAGGTAAGATGTTTGAAATAAGGTGTTATGCATGAGTAATAGAATCATATCTGCAATATCTTGATCCGATGAGCCAACACAACTAAGCATATATATATGTGTGAACATCAGGTCCTGATCTGATGAGCCTCATATTTGTAAATTTTGTCTCGTGTTTTTCAGGACCCCACGGGATTCAGCGTCGTGTTTTTTCAGAACCCCACGGGGTTCAGCGTCCGCAAAGTGATTCATCGTGAAGAACCTTCAGAAACACTTCACCGACTACCGGGGCACTCATGCCCAACTGGAACAGCGGAAGATCCGACTCCCGGACGAGGGCAGAAGCGTGGGCAATACTCGGACAAGGCCACTGTCGGTGATAACAGTCCGAGCCTGCCCCTTCATTCTCCCATCCGTGCGTGTAGTAGTAAACATCTTCGCGTGTTCGTACGATGAAGGCCTTGGGAACTCCGGAGGCGCACGTGAGCGGGCCGGTCGTACGTCGGCACGCCGCTCGGCCTCGATCGGGCTAACCGGAGTCGTACCGAGTACCGTCTGCGTCTGGCTCTTTACTCTTACTGCGCTCTTGCCCAGGGAAAGAGGGACAGTAACTCCTCGCCCCATCCCCCGTCGTCAGCCTTGGCTCGGCGTCGCCGGCGCGATGTTTCAGGGCAGGCGCGCGGTGGTCTTTACTGCACCGGCGTGGTCACTGTCCCCCCAGCCGGGCCGGCCCGCTAGCGGAGGACGATCAGTTTACTCATTTGTCTCGCGACTTGGTACTACCCTATGTGCATCGGAGCTGTAGGGGACTGTTAACGGTTGCAGCGGTGGTTACAGCAATCAATTTCTTGATTTGGGATCGTGATGCGCTCCGTTTCTGAGCATGTTAGGAGCTGGTGGAGATCGTCAGCAATACTAGCAATAACCGGTCGTCTTCGTAGACAAGTATCTTGATCGTGGCCCATTCTGGAGCAGTGAATCGTATTATGAGACGGCAGCACTGGGATCACGTTTAGGATCGGAACTGGGTTTTTTGTGATTGTTACGAGAATATTAAGCTATATTTCATCAGATTTTATGCATTCCAAACGGAAGGTCTACAAGACCCTGCGCTGAACATTTACAGTAGCCAGCTTTGCATATTAGTGTTCGTTTAGGGGTTGGCTGCTTGCCGGTGAAACCTTATTACTCCTCAGCTAGCGTAGCGATAGTGTGTGTATGCACGCGTTGCTGGGATGAATCATGCTCGAGCTCGGCGTTCAAGAACAATCACGGAGCAGCAGTACACCGCTAGTCCCAATCTCGGACGCAACCAAATTAGTCGTTGGCGCCTCGATCCCTTGCGCACCAACTCAACGCAAGCAGCAACCAACACATACAGACACGTCGTCGTTCGTGGTGCCGCAGCCCATTTCCCGCGCTGTCCTATGGTACTCGATCTGGAATCAAACCGAGTCCACGGAATAGCTGGCTTTGGGCACGGGAATCGTGCTCCGTCACCAAGCAAGTCAGCACCATCACTCGTACTACGACCTAATTTGAACGATAAAAAAACCAAACCGGCCGCCTGCAGCTTACCGCTAAAAACGACAGGCCTAGCCACACACAGCGCGACGCGGCTCAAATCACACGCAGGCCGCCGCACGGGGAGTCGCGGCGCAGGGCGGCTCGAACGGCGCCAACAATAATTATACGCGGCGCTAGCTTTAGCTCGTCTTGACGGGAGCAAAGCATAATCAATTCCACTAGTTTTCCTCCTTCCGCTTCGCCTCCCGATGTCCCAGCACACGGCGTCGACGTGGCGCTCGATTTCTTTTTTGAAGAAACCAATGATGTTATCTAACAGCAGATTAGAAAATTTACTTGCTTGGGACTTGGGAGGGAGGTGGGGAGCGGGATCACTTGGAGAGAACCGAGGACGATGAGAGCCATGGCCACATGACGAGCAGCACACACAGCACTAGTGTGACTTCAGGCTTGTGAGGTACTACCAGTACTAGCAGGCGCGTAGCCATAGGTATTCCCTAACTGAACGAAGTACTAGCTTATTAAGCTACTAGTAAGCATCTGTACCTACTTGTCTCTTTGTGTACTGGCTTGCTTGCTTCGGTTGCAGCGAAGAAATGAGCTTGCAAATTGGACAGGCTAGTTTAGATGTACTGTACTCCTACTCATGTAATAGTACAATACAAGTGCTGCCATCATTTCGACCGGACATGGAGCCCCAGACTCCACTGTTTTAATTTGCAACTGTACTGCCAGTTTGGAATATCAACGTCAATAATTGGTTTTCCCCTGAAGTTTATGTGCGTCGAACTCATCATAGACGATTGGTTCAAAGAACCAAAAAAAAAAGTCACAAACGCATCTCTGGGAGCTGTGATTTGTGACAACGATGCGAAAGCCAAACCTCATCCGCTAGAACTAGCACCCGTACCCGACTTCAATTTTTGGTGTACCTCATGCATCCTTTACAGGGTATTAACGTTGACCATCTCGTTAAATGCTGGTGCTTGAACAGAAAAATACATGATTAAGCTCCATTCATTATTAATGGGCCTTCGAAATTCGGCCCGTTTAGACCAACCCGCGAAACTCAGCGATCCAGATTCGATGGATCCTGAAGCTTTAATCTCTCCAGAAACAGGCCGACGTCCATCTAAGGCCTAGTCTATTTAAGCTCAATCTCTGGGCTTATATGGGCCAACAATTTCAGGGAAAATAGCAAAGTGTCCGAAACGAGCCAGGCCCATCTCCCCACTGCCGCAACAACACCAACCGGGACGGAGACAATGGAGGGCAGAGGCCATCTCGCGCGGACAGTTATCCTGTGACTGTGACTTAACTGCACACCCTGAGGTCGCGGCGGAGGATCCGCCACCGATTTGGGTCCTCGACTCGCCAGCATATGCGCGCTCTGCCGCTTTTTCTTCCCTTCTCCTTCGTGAAGCCTCCGGAAGGAAGGTACGAAATTGAGAAGTAAATAGAGTACAAAGAGCAGACGCTACGTTTCTTGGCGCGGAGGAAGAGAGAGCGAGAGGCGTAAGATGTTTATCCTGCGTTTGGGCTCTACGGCTTCACCCAGTTCACCAAACCTGGTTTCTGTAAGGCCAACTCCACCTCACCGTCTCGTGAGTTTTCCTCTGTTTTATGCAGCAAGCGGGATTTTGTGCGTCTGATGCTTATTGTTTTCTCAGTGACTCCAGGTGTATCAGACCATCCGGGATGCATAGCTCTTCATTATTCCCCACAAAAATGAATGCTCAAAGCTCTGAAAAATTGAGGGGTCATTTTTGTGGGGAATAATGAAGAGCTATGCATCTTATGTTGTTCTGGATTCTTTCACTGAAAGCGAGCTAATTTTTTGAGCTTGCAAAACACTAGTAGAAATGTCACTTCTCTTTCTTTTACGATTAATTAGTGTTAGGCACTTAGGTTAAGTTCAGCAATTGATTAGTTCCCTCAACGCTCCAGTTCAGCAATGGCAACTTCGATGGGACACAAAAGAGTTCAGGTCCCTCAAGGTTAAAGTACGCTGTCTCCTTATACAATTATGTGTGACATCAACATATTAATATGCTCATGGATGCTCTCAGGTCGCACTCACTGAATGGTGGCCTGAGAAATACAGTGTAGTTTGTTTCTACTACATGCACACTGGATGGGCTGATACACCTAGAGTCGCGAAGAGCCTGCCAGGATTATCAGAGAAGTAGGCGTTTCTGTACTAATTATCCATTTAATCATCAAATCTGCAATATGCGGAGAGTACCGTCTGATATATTCAATCATTACGTCAGGTTATCAGGGAACCTGAGATCAAACGACGAGGGGGCTGATACAGTGATATGGTTAGCCACAGGTGCTTTCTACTTTGATCGAGTGGAGCACCAAAACATTTGGAGTTTGCTGGTACTGCAGCATCCCATTCACAGATAAACTCCATTGTCGATAAGATTAGGTCCATTTGTGGCCTCCATGAGATGCTTGGTGAAGCTGTGAAAGGTATCGTGAAACCTACCTGAGCCTGAGCGATAACTAGAGCATGACTACGATACATAAATGAAAAAAAATTGCACCAGCCGGGAATCGAACCCGGGTCTGTACCGTGGCAGGGTACTATTCTACCACTAGACCACTGGTGCTCCGATGGTAAGCCATTCTGATGTCTCTTATTTAATAATAAGAATATAGATTGATGGACGTCTGGATGGATTTTAACACCTGACTGTGCGTATTGCTCCAGTGGTATGCGATCTATCTACTAACATGAAGCAACTAAATTAAGGTTCACGTTTGCAGACAACAGTACTAGAAACATAGCAGTTCCTCGCGTACCCATATGGAAATCGACATTCCAGACTGTACGTAACAGAAAAGCTGATCACGGATTACTGTGTACAGAATTGCTCTCTGGAACCGGTGTGATCACTGTGATGATTCACAGTTTCACACGCCACATACATGTCCTCTCAATAAGTATTACGTGCTTTTGAAACTACAAAATCTTCCAAAGAAATGGAGAGAAAGATACAGCCTCAAAACAGGAACCGAAATCCTTTTTGGTAAAACGAAGTACAGACGATGACAACAAGAAGAGAGGAGAATCACGCAGGGTATCAAGGAGATACGGCCGGGAATCATCTTGTGGGAAGCGTCAAGATGCGGAGGTTGACGAGCACGGGCAGGACGAGGACGGCGATGAGCACCGCTCCGGCGAGCACGGCAATGCACATCCACTTGCGGCTGCTCTTCTGGTGCTCGCGCGCGATCTCGAGCTCGACGGTGCCGCGGCGCACGAAGGAGCTGGCGTGGGAGACATGGCTCTCGATGTCGTTGAGCTGGTGCCCCTGCGCCTCGACGAGGGCGGCCATGTCGAGGAACACCTGGTGCAGGTCCATGAGGCTGCGCTCGATGTCCTTTACGGCGTCGTGCCGCTCCTGGATCTCCGAGATGGTGTCCATCACCTGCCCCCGGCCCTGGTCCTGGATCGCCTTCTGCAGGAACGATTCGCTCTCCCCCGACGAGATGAGCGCCTCGATCGTGCTGTCCTCCGGCTTCTCTCCCGTCACCGTGTAGTACCGCCGCGCCACCGTCTCCTTGTACTCCGCCGCCATCCTCGCCCTAAGCCCCTGTATCGTTCGTCAGTGCCATGTCATGAATCCACTCTGCGATCCGTTCATATCGATCTCTGAACAAAATTTTACGCACTTGAGAGAATACTCACCTGGAATTCGTCCATCAGGTCCTTGAGCTTCTTGCCGAGGCCGGCGACGACGGAGGTGCGGGTACGGTCGGTGGAGGAGCCGGGGCCGCAGCCGGGTACCTTGCGGGAGGTGGCGTTGGAGCGGTCGAGCGCCTCGAGCTTGCCCTTAACGGCCTTGGCGGCGCGGAGGACATGTTCGACCTCGGAGTCCATGCGGGAACGGATGGACTTGACGGCGCGGGCGTCGTGCGCCGTCTTGCTCTCCTCGTTCGCCGACTGGAGGCGCTTGTACATGCCCTCCAGCCCGCGCATGTCCTCCTTCACCGCCTCCACGTCCTCGAAGAACTTGTCGAGATTCACCACGCTCTCGGCGCCGGCCTCCATGTCGCCCGCCGACGGCTGCGGGCTCGCGTCCGCATACTTCTTGAACGAGCTCGAAGAGAACAGGTCGTTCATCTTGAAGACAATGTATGATCAGAGCAAAGCAAGGACAACTCGACGAAAAAAAGAGCAAATGGCGACAAGACCGAACTACGGCGAGTTTGAAAGTATGGCCACGGTTTGCACCCTAGAGTGATATATGGCGTCAACGATCTAGCAACCGGCGCGGCACGAGGTGGAAGAAAGGAAGGCCTTCCTCTCCTGTAGGGAAGTAGTGACTCTCTCTCCCTATTTGTGGCAATGTGGCATGCGTGGCTTCTCAAGGTCTCACTCGTTTCTTGCCCTCTTCTTGCTCCAGTCATTTCTGTGGCCGGGTAAGCGCAAAGGCCATTTTTCTCTCACATGTCGCCCCCACTCGCTTGGGTCAAATTTGGTAAATATTTGCAAAGATGTGAGCCGAGTGATGTGTATACGTCGTGTGCATATGTACATGGAGTTGGCAGGCAGCCCTAGCAGGTAGGTACGCATGTACCGTCTTTGAACTGTAAAAAAAATTATATATAATGATGTTGTAAATCTTTCTCTTTGCAACACATGCTACATTCATGTCATGTGTCCCTTGCACAAATAGCTAGGGGAAGGATAAAGAACCCATTGATTTGTTTCACTCAACCTACTTTAAGATTCGTAAGGAGGAAAAATGTCAGAAATTTGCGATGGCGTCCTCCGCCGGTCTCCTCGTGCTCCTGCAGGTCACGCTGTTCCTCGTCTCCGCAATGGTCATGAGACCAGCTCCGTCTGCCACGGAGCCCGCGGCGTTGGTTAGTTTTTCCAAACGGTACCGCTCCATTTTTCATTTTATCACGGCACTATTTTTTTACGAGAAACCATGGTACTATTTGGCAAGCAGCTGTACATGTCGTGCTAGGAAACATACAGCCATGTATATACTGTACTAGCAAGGAGCCACCAACATATGTCCGTGTACGTTTATTGCCAACCCTCGGAGGACGATGCTCCTCGCACCCCACGGTGAAAGTGAGGCGGAGGGCTCCCACTTCACCTCGCGCCTGCCCCAGCGCAGTCGCGCGTGTGCGTGCGCTACGAGCGCGGCGTCCACACAACGTCTATGCCATCGTCGTCACAACGATTTGATAGTCGTAAGTTATCTACTTTCTCCTTCTTTTCGAATTATTTGACAGTTCAAATTTGAACTAACCAACGTTAAATAATTTGAGACGGAGGGAGTACTTTTTATTAAATCTTGAACTAAATACAATCAAGTATAAAGAGGGGATGAAGGATGATTCTGAAATCTGGAATGGTTTGTGAAATGAAGAAGAAGGAAGAAAAAAGGAAAATAGAAAAATGCCACAAGAGAAGCATGGCATTGGCGAGGACTAAAACAAGGCTTGATGCCATTCTGGATCCCTCGTCTACAGAGGCCCGCTTTTAGGTATTGAAACCCATTATAGAACCCGGAAATCTTCTGGCCCATTAGTAGAGTGTTCGGTGCAGGCTATTCCTACGCATCGCTTAACCGAGCCCAAACATCAAACTGACGCCGGTATTCGTGGGTTGCCGCGGCTGTCACCAACTGATTAGCGATCTCCAGAGATTTGGATTTGGGGTTTTGGGAACGCTCGTAGCGACGATAGTATGATCTCAACAGACAACATAACAACTTAAGATCTAAGAAAATTAATAAACAGATAAAGCGAAAGACTAGCGGGTCGTTGTATAAACCCCATCAAATACACCAACACCGATCCACCGAACCCAGCAATCTGCCATGGTAGCCGCCGCCGCAGCCACAGCCACCAATGGCACCACGGCAGACAACCATGCTGCTAAAGGCGCCACCGCAGCCAAGCACGCCACGAACGGCGCCGACAACGGCTCGCATGAGGAAGGCCGCAACCACGTCGTCATCTTCCCGTTCATGGCGAAAGGCCACATGCTCCCGCTGTTCCATTTCGCCACGGCCCTCTCGGTGCACCACCGCAGCCTCCGCGTGACCCTCGTCACCACCCCGGGCAACGCGGCCTTCGCCCGGAGCCGCCTACCGGCCTCGGTGGACCTCGTCGAGCTCCCGTTCCCGTCGCTCCCTCCGCTGCCGTCGGGCGTCGAGTCCACCGACGCCGTCCCCTGCCCGTCGCTCCATCTGACGTTCCTCCACGCCACGGCGCTCCTGCGCGATCCCTTCGCCGCGTTCCTGGCGTCGCTCCCGTCCCGCCCGCTCGCGCTCGTCTCCGACTTCTTCCTCGGGTTCACGCGCCGCGTCGCGGCCGAAGCCGGCGTCCGCCGCGTCGTGTTCAACGGCATGTCCTGCTTCTCCTCGGCTATCTGCAAGGCGCTCAGCGCGAGTCCGCCGCCGACATCCGGCGCGCTGTTCCACGTTCCCGGCATGCCGGAACACGTGGAGATCGCGGCGGAGGAGGTCCCGTACGGGGTGGCCAAGAGGGCCGACCCCGACAACCCGGTGACGCGTTTCTTCGTCGACGTGATCGGCGACTCGGACGTGCGCAGCTGGGGCGTCCTCGTCAACAGCTTCGCCGCGCTGGACAAGGACTATGTGCCTGCCCTGGAGTCATTTTACGAGCCAGGAGCCCGCGCCTGGCTAGTGGGCCCGATGTTCCTCGCCGCCGGTGAGCCGCCGGAAGGCGAGCAGCAGGAGCACGACCCCGAGGGCTGCCTCTCGTGGCTGGACGACCGGGCGGCGCGACCGGGGTCCGTGATATACCTTTGCTTCGGCACGCAGGCTCACATCACGGACGCTCAGCTGGACGAGATACTGCGCGGGCTGGTGCAGTCCGGCCACCCCTTCCTCTGGGCCGTCCGATCCGACACGTGGTCTCCGCCGGTGGACGCGGCGGGGCCCGACGGCCTGATCGTCCGTGGGTGGGTCCCGCAAAGAAGCGTGCTATCCCACAGGTCGGTGGGAGGTTTCGTGAGCCACTGCGGCTGGAACTCGGTGATGGAGAGCCTCGCGGCGGGAAAGCCCGTGGTGGCGTGGCCCATGATAGCCGAGCAGCACCTGAACGCACGGCACGTCGCGAACGTCGTCGGCGTCGGCGTCAGGATGGACGTGAAGGAAGGCATGGAGAACGTGGTCGGGAGGGACGAGGTGGAGCGGAAGGTCCGGGAGCTGATGGACGCCGGCAGCAAGGAGGGAAAGAGGATGCGCGAGAAGGCAGCGTGGGCACAGCAAGAGGCCAAGTCTGCGGTGAGCGCCGGCGGAACTTCGGCCGTGGCCTTGGAGAAGCTACTCGAAGAGCTTCAAAGGACCTACAATGACGTTGTAGCCAACGGTACAGCCTGTAGTCTACTAAAAGATTAAAAGGGAGAGACCGTGAGATCATGACTAGTGCGTTTTATTGTGCTTGCTAGGGGAGGATGTTTAGTGTTTACTGGAACGCAGGGATTTCGTAGGGATATATAGATTTGATCAGTTCTATGTTTCTTATTTCTTGTTATTCCAGTTTGTTTGAAACAGTAGTTCATTTAATTTTGATCTCTTAATACACGCACGGAGCCGGCGCTTGGTGGTGGGCATGTCTTCAGCTCTCTCGCCGCTTGGGCTGGGCGGCCTCGACGGACTATGCCATTCCCCCGTCGCTTGGGTTGCTCCTTCGCTGCCGCTAGGGACGGCTGAAGATGAAGACCCGCTCCGCCCATGCCGTGTTTTCTCCGGGGTTGCGGACCTTCTGGCGTCAATTACTTGAGCGTGCAGCAGAGAAGACAATGCAAAGGTCAAGGTCGTGGGTCGTGGAGCACTGTTCGTGTGCGGCCGTATGCGACCGGTGGAATCACTGGTATTTCGACGTACTATGTGCAAGTGCCAAGGCGATGTCCCCGCAAAAAAATTGCCAAGGCGAAGACCGAACAAGTGCAAGTCGCCGACGACACTGCTGCTGGGTCTGGGTCACATCGACTTATAATGTACCTACAAACCGTCAGTATTGGATAAAGATCGACCGTGAATACTGTCGTGACAAGCAAGTCTCACGTCCAGCTTCACTCTACAAGCCTCACCCTTGTGGGTCGTGATAGCTTCTTCTCACTCAGTCAGAAAGTGGCCGTGTCTCTATTGGCGTCGATGGTCCCAATACAGCGAGCTACTGGCACACTGGCTCGCGAAGTTGGGCTCTGTGCCGTAGTACCTACCAGCCCGTTTCCCTACTGGGATTCTTAGCAACGAGTCTTACCTGGCAACGGATCAAGCCTGCCGAACCACAAGCACAGCAAGACCGAACGAGAACCGTGCCGGCGTTTCGATACGTGACAACATCGTCGCAACTCGCAGGGGGTCCGCTTCGTTCCGTTTCACCCGGCCCGGCCGGTGCGTGCGCTCCTTCGACCGTGCCCCGCGTGTTCATGCACGCATCGACGAAGACTGGTGACCGCCCGGCCGGCCGCCGGGCGCGCCCTTTAAATATGGGTCGGTAGTGAGTCGCGACCCCTCCTCCTCGCGCCTACGCTCCAAAAGTCTCAAGTCTCTTCCTCCTCCTCGCTCGCACGTTGCAGCAGAGAAGGGAGCGGCCGGAGGAGACACGTACAGGGGGGCGGCGGCGCGGCCATGGCGGGCGACGAGGAGCGGTCGTCGGATCAGGAGAGGAAGGGAAACACCGCGAGGGTCCTGTTCGTGGAGCCGGAGATCAAGTTCACCGGGCTGTTCATCGACGGCCGCTTCGTCGACGCCGTCTCAGGTGTGTACGTATGTGATAGATCCTTGCTCATGTAGGTTCTCTAGCTGTGTGTGTTTCGTTCGATCTTTCCCCCATTTTCTACGATCCTGCTTCCTCAGAGCTTCAAGCACCTCTGGACAGCCATTCCCTAGCTAGTGATTAACGAGCATTTATGGCGCATCCACGGTACGGTATCGCTCAAAAACAAGGGGGTGGCACATGGTTTACAGCTTTATTGATTTCGTTGAGCCACGCGAGGCGAACCGCATGGGGCCTTAGCTTGATCGTCACCATATAAAAAATGACAAAACAGCGAACGAGCCGTCGGTCGTCTCCACGGTACCTGAGCAGCAGGCTAAGGCCGGCCTGAAACGGGTGCTACTGGTCCGTCGTCGACGCGTGTCCGTTGGATGGTTCACCGTTCACGTACGTGGTGCCCCGCGACCTGGTCCGCGTCCTCTACCCTGACGCCGTGGGCATGGCGCTCGTGTTACTTTGTACTACGAGCGTACGTGCACGTGTCAGATGCGATGATGCAATATGCGTATCATCAAGCAGGCTGACATGCCGGCCTGCATGCTCCCCGGGACCCGTTCTTGTCCCTCTAAGACCACGTGAGTTTCGTTCTTGGAAAGATATAACTTAAGGTTTGTTATAAGGTCATTATTAGCACATCCAGATATCCAGTACAGTGTTACAGCTACTCATTGATAGTGGGAGTGTACTGTACTAGTCTTATTTGCTAGTCACATACGATGCATATAGATTATGTTTGATGTAGCTCATGCTTGTTAACAAATACAGTTTATTTAAAGACATGGTGAAAGATAACTTCTGATTTTTTATGTTTTTTATAGTTCATTTCGAAAATATGCTTACCTAATAAGTTGCCTTAGAAAACTTGTGTTTGACACAGATTCAACTTATTTTTTTATGAAGAAGCCGTACAATAAGTTGTGTCGAAAGGGGGGGGGGGGGCTATATGGTGCTTCTTTCCTGAACAAAAAGGGAAATGTCATTTATGGTCTTTCTTGCTCTGCTCAGCTTTATGTAAACCAATGTTTCCCAAATTAGTCCATTGGGAACTGGATTGTTTCGCGTTAAATTTGCAAAGTCTGGCGTTCCAAGCAGGCACAAAATGGATATGCTTTTGGGGTGTCCTTCAATCTGTACATTCCCTATCAGAGTTGTCCGTGTCAAACATCAGGCGCAGTCCATCCCAGTTGCCGGCGCCATGTCTCTATGTTTGCTTGTGAGCTAGCTTCAGGGTAGTTTGCTTGGACCGCACATGGCTTTCAAGTACAAAAAGACCATTTTGATACTGCATCTAACAAGCGCAAGACGACAGCGAGAACATGGTCCTATGTAGCTGTATGATTGATTCTTGGGTGATGTTTCTCTACTTGGATACGGTCGTATGAGACAAATTAAGGTATTTGGAAGCTCAGGTATCAGAATGGCATGGTTCAGACTGAACGAAATGGCGCAGTTTATTCCCGTATCATCATTTAGATGGCTGATATCATGCCTTTATATTTTTCACTCGTAAATTAATCGAGTTAATAGTTAAATAAAAATCTCATATATATAATCGTTAAACGTACTATTACTCTGCTTAACATTATTTTTATTTTTCTAAATGTCTCCATTAACCTATTTTTATGAAAGCATATATGGTACTCCCTTCGTTCTGAAATAAATGACGTTTAGGAAAAAAATAGTTCAATTTAAACTAAATTAGCTGTCCTTTATTTCAGAACGAAGGGAATAATTAGGTCCTCGTGCTGTATATTTCATTTTCTTTATCCTCTTCAATAGGACGGACATTCGAGATCAGGGATCCACGTACAGGGGACGTCATAGGCAGCGTTGCTGAAGGAGACAAGGAGGACGTCGACTTGGCCGTGGGAGCGGCGAGGAAAGCCTTCGACCATGGCAAATGGCCACGCATGTCCGGATCCGTACGGTTCTTCAAATTGCACGCCAACGCCATGTATTTAACACGTGCGCGTGCACATCGATCCGTGCGAATCGAGAAGTGAAAATTTCTTGGGAACGTGCATGGCAGGAACGGGGGCGGATCATGGCGAGGTTCGCCGACCTGGTGGAGCAGCACGCGGACGAGCTGGCCGCGCTCGAGAGCATGGACGCCGGCAAGCACCCGGCCGTCACCAAGGCGGTCGACGTCGCAAACGCCGCCGGCAGCCTGCGCTACTTCGCCGGCGCGGCCGACAAGATCCACGGCGAGACGCTGAAGATGCAGGGGCAGTTCCAGGGGTACACCCTGCGCGAGCCCCTCGGCGTCGCCGGGATCATCATCCCCTGGAACTTCCCGACCACAATGTTCGGCATCAAGGTGGCCCCGGCGCTGGCCGCCGGCTGCACCATGGTGGTCAAGCCGGCCGAGCAGACGCCGCTCAGCGCCCTGTACCTTGCCAACCTAGCCAAGAAGGTGAGACTGTGAGATGACACGGCGCCACATCTGTCGTTTTTTCTTCTCATGTACTATAGCCTGGTTTGGCTTCGAATTGTGTGACACGCAGGCAGGAATCCCGGATGGGGTGATCAACGTGGTCCCAGGCTTCGGTCCATCAGCAGGAGCTGCAGTTGCGTCTCACATGGATGTGGACATGGTAATTAACCTGACAGGAGCATAAGGCCGTCCAATACTTCTTGCAACCGATGCTAATTGCGTTCATATCTACTTCATGTTTCAGGTCAGTTTCACGGGCTCAACAGAAGTCGGACGCCTTATAATGGAGGCCTCCGCAAGAAGCAATCTGAAGCCCGTGTCCCTGGAGCTCGGCGGCAAGTCTCCGCTAATCATCTTCGGCGACGCCGACCTCGACATGGCCGTCGAGCTCGCCGTCAGCGCAAACCTCTTCAACAAGGTGAATATCTGAGTAGCAGATTAGCGAGCTTGAGCAACTGAAAACCCAAATCAATGAACCGTCCAGCGTTGTTGCTGAATCCGCAGGGAGAAGCCTGTGTCGCCGCGAGCCGCGTCTACGTGCAGGAAGGCATATACGATCAGTTCGAGGAGAAGCTGACGGAGAAAATGAGGAGCTGGGTTGTGGGAGACCCTTTCAGCGATCCTCGTGTTAACCAGGGCCCTCAGGTTAGTTAACCTTGCATCAGCATGCACTTGCTCTGTTTCCAGTTCAAACCAACAACTCCGTGGTCTGTGCAGGTGGACAAGACTCAGTACGAGAGGGTGCTTAGCTACATTGACCACGGCAAGAGAGAAGGAGCCACTCTTCTGACAGGAGGAAAGCCCTTTGTTGGTAAGAAAGGCTATTACATCGAGCCGACAGTTTTCACCAACGTAAAGGTACTCAAAAATCGCAGTTGCACATCATCAGTACTTCAAGCTGCATCTGTCTAGCAGCATCTGACATGGGATGAACCTTTATTTTGAACAGGAAGACATGATCATAGCAAGGGAGGAGATCTTCGGACCCGTCATGTGCCTCATGAAGTTCAAGTAATAATATCTCCACACTCCGATAGCGAGATAGATCATGCCGATTTTTTTAGAAAACGGAAGCGAAAAGTTATGCTTCTTCTCTGTGCGTCCGTGCAGGACGGTGGAGGAAGTGATCGAGCGGGCGAACGACACGAGGTACGGCCTGGGCGCCGGCGTGGTGACGCGGGACCTGGACGTGGCGAACCAGGTGGTGAGGGCGGTGCGCGCCGGGGTGGTGTGGGTGAACTGCTACTTCGCCATGGGCAGCGACGTGCCCTTCGGCGGGCGCAAGATGAGCGGGTTCGGCAAGGACGAGGGCATGCACGCGCTCGACAAGTTCCTCGCCGTCAAGTCCGTGGTCACCCCGCTCCGAGGCTCGCCGTGGATGTGATTGGCGTGAGCCTTCTCCGCGTGCATCGCGTCGCGTCGTGCGTACACTACGGTTGTTACTGGCCGTAGACACCAAAGATGTTAATAACGGGATAGATGCAGTAATAATTCCTGTGGCCGTACACTACGGTTGATTAAGTACCAAAATTTATGAGAAGAGGTACCACCAGGGATTCTTCTTCATGTGAAATTTAACTGCGATTCCGGTAATTCCGTCCACATCGGAAAATTTGAATTCGCGAGAACAGGCAGAGCATTACACTTGTCAACAGAGCAAGCACATAATTTCAGAATAAAAAACGCAGGAACGCAGTAATTTACCTATCAGATGACGAATTCATACAATTCGGGGGACGCGAATTCTCAACGACGCCCACTCTGTGATCCGTGGTGGTAAGTGGATCCCGATTATAAGCCCAAAAGCAGAGCTCTATATAGATCGGAACAAGCAAAACGAGGGGAGAAAAAACAGCTGCAGTACCATTCCAAGCAGAGCATACATTTCCAGCACAAGCGCCTGAACAGCCTCGTCATCATATACTCATAATATGAGCAAGAATGGGAGATCAAGAACCACGGTGTACCATCAAATTCCTAGATATGGCTGCACATGCGTAACTTCAGATTAACATCCCAAGCTTCCATAAGCCGATCCTACAACAGAGAAGTAAAGGACGTTTGAAAATCCACCACCGATTCATTCATACAGACTAATCTGTCTGGGTTAACAATTCACATCATCGTCGACCGTTCACCAATCACTTCCCGCCGGCGGGGGCAAGGGGCGTGCCGACACCCTTGCCGCGGAGCTTGACCTCGAGCGCGCGCTCCATCTTGGCGAGCACGGCCTGCACGGGCGCGGCCTTGCCGCTCTCGTACTCCTGCACCACCTGCGCGCGCTCGCTGATGCGCTTCGCCAGCTCCGCCTGGCTCCATCCCTTGGCCACGCGCGCCTTCTGGATCGCCAAGCGCACCTCCGCCGCCACCCGCTCCACCGCCGCCGGCTCCGTCGTCTCGTCTAGCTTCCGCGCCGGCGCCGGCGCCGCGGAGGCGTGCTTGTTCGTGCCCGCCGCCGCCTTCCGCATCGTTTCCACGGCCGCGCCCGACCGTAGCGCCTGGTTCACAGCCTTCGTCGACTTGAGGTCCGCGGCCTTCGGCTTCGTGCGCCGCAGCACCACCGGCTCCCAGTCCTGGGTGATATTGCCGCTCAACCTCCCAGTCGGCATTGTTGCCTCTCTCTCTCTTAGTTATGATCCGGGGTAAGAGATGACATGGTGGAATGAGGAGAGAGGAATATATAGAGGTGGCGATAGCGGTCTGGAAAGTTCCTGAAAAGAGAGACGAAGACGAGTGATCTCTGGAACGTTCGGGTGAGGCCTCGGCCGCATCTGAACCGTTGATTTGCGCAGGATAAGGTCCGGGCGGCTGCGGATTGTTTAGAGAGACTTGGGTGCCACGGAAAGCGGAAGGTCCCGGTCAAAGTATAGTCGCCCACGGAAAGGCCCGACCCAACCCAATCCAGGATAACAACATTTTTTTATTAAACCAATATCTGCATTCAAATTGTCTAAGAAGTAAGAACCAAACTGCTTTCCAGTCTAATAATCTGGAAAGTTGAGTCCTATAGCCTGCAAGAAATGTCTGATGTAGTCGCCTGATGAGATCTCTATGGTTACTAAATTTGCAAAAATAAGCATCTTGTCGCACATAGCTCAAAGAACAGCCGATATTGCTGACGTGCCACCTTCGCCCAATTTTAAAAATGAGAGCCTATTTTTATTAAATTATTTAGAAAATAGTATGTTAATAAAATTTTTGAAAACGATCTGCTCATAACGAAGAATGTCCAAGAATCAAACTGCTTTCCAGCCCAATAGATTTTTACCACTAACGGCCCAGCTCAGTGGCCGTAACGGGGCACGCACGCTCGGGGCGGGTCGTTTCCCTACCACGTCATCGAGCCAACCGGCCGTCCGCCCTGGCACCACTCTCCCAATCAGTAGACGCCACGTCACCTCTCAGACGGGCGCCTCCCTTTCCCACTGTTCCGCCCACTCAGACACGCGCTCCCGCTTCCTACCGAATCACGGCCGCGCACTGACCCCTTCTCGCCGTGATTCTGCTGACCTCACCTCGCCGCCGCCTGCCGGCCGGTAAATAGGCACCATGGTATCGACGCGCAGGGGTCGCGGCGGCGTCCGCCCCCGCCCCAGTGATACAGGCGGCAGCGTGGCGGCGCGCGTGGCCGTGCTCGTCTTCTGTGTCACCGGGATCTGGTCGGCATACATCACCCAGGGCGTCCTGCAGGAGACTCTGTAAGCGCCCCCACCTTTTCCACCTCGCCCCGCCACGCTCGCTCCAGTGCCACTCGTTTGAACGATTTGCGCTCGTTCAGCGGTCCAGGTCGACGAAGCGGTTCAGGCCGGAGGCGCGGCGGTTCGAGCACCTCGCGTTCCTCAACTTCGCGCAGAACGTTGTCTGCTTCGTCTGGTACTTCATCAGTGAGTGCGCCTGTCCATCCCTCTCTCGAGTCGTGTGGTTGCACGATTGCAATTCGAGCGACTCTGTGGTGATGGATGCCGGTGCTGCTGGTGGAGATTGCCTGTGACGCGTTCGTGACTTTCGGTTGGTTTGCGCAGTGATCAAGATGTGGTCGGATCGGGGTAGCTCCACCGGCCGCGCACCACTGTTGAAGTACTGGGCCGTCAGCATCACCAACACAATCGGGCCGACCATGGCGATCGAGGCGCTCAAGTACATCAGCTACCCTGCCCAGGTGTACTTCCAGCTGCCTTTTCCATCTCAGCTTTTTTAAATGAGCTGGCCGTTGTGTTCATAATTTCTTTCCCTCTGGGTTAATTAGTAGTGTACTAATTAGCCTTGTTGGTTAACTTTGGATTACCCCGATGCTGGTTTTCATGAATTACGCTGAAAGGGTAATGGAGGCGTAGTAGGGAACCGCCTTAATTGCACATTTAGGGAGAATGTATGATGCGCCTGAAAATGATGTAGATGCCACCATGTCATCAGGTGTTGAGTTTGATTTTGTACAATTTTCAGTCAGATTGTGATATCACAATTGGAATAGTGAAGTCAGGTTGGGAGTTAATTTGATAACCTTGTCATATCTTGTATTGACCATGCAGTAGTAAATAATGATGTCCACTTGTATTGTTGGCCGCAGACCTCGTCAGATGTTTGGGCATCTGTGCGTACATTTAAAGTGCATTCTTGAATTTTAATCACTTCAATTTTTCTGGAACAATAGGAACAAACTTAACTGAATTTCTGATATCATTAGGGATGGTAAACAGGCTCAGCCCACGGGCTCTTTCACAATCAATTTCAGCCTTTACTAAATAATACTTTAAAAATAGATATAACTTTGGCCCGATCCTATTCCAATCCGGCCGTTCACATTACCAGTTTATTTTTTAGGCCCTTTATCAGCCCTAGATATCATACTCCTCGCCTTCGCTATTTTTTTATTTACGCATAGTAGTACATGAGATGAAATATAAGAATGTGATCATATCAATAAATTCTTGAAGATCTGAGTGCATTCTGACTTTCTGTTGGTTTGAAACAGGTTCTAGCAAAATCTTCAAAATGATTCCTGGTGAGTTTACAAATGATGGCTGCAAATTAAAATATTTTCGCGCATAGCACATCCAAGGAGGACTTATACTTGTATGACAAATTTGCTTTAATTGAGAATTCCCAATATAGAATAGTACATAGAGAAACGTGGGTGAAAAATGTAAGAAAGGTTGATAACCTTCTTTGTGACCTATGTTTGAACTAGAATAGGCATATAATGGTGACGTTCATTTCATCTCACTGTGTCCAACAGAAATTGTAAGAATTCGACAAAACTTCTAATGTTATTGCCCCCAAAGTTCAGTCCTATGCAACTGTTGGAAAAAAATATGATTTACAAATGTCTGTGCAAGATCGATGCATAATGACTACGCAACTACTCGTCCAGAAAACCTTAATGAGACTTTTGTAAATTTTATCTTTGCCACCATAGCATAACCTTTTTAGTTGCCTACGCTTGTTCTACTTGATTGAAGATGCACTTTGTTTACAACAACTTTTGTAGTCGCAAGGGATAGATGGTTTCTGCTAGAAATCAGCAATAATGGTTGGGTAATTATGTAATTTGTGTTGAGAGCTTTATCATTATTAAATCTACATTCTTTAAACGCATTATATTTTTGTTGACCGTTGATTCAATTTCTACAGTAATGTTAATGGGGACTCTACTATATGGTGTGAAGTATACATTTCCAGAGTATATCTGCACCTTTCTTGTTACAGGGGGTGTATCATCCTTTGCATTGTTGAAGGTCAGATGTTCTTTGTTCTCTTATTCTTTGACAACCTTAGTGGCCAGCTAATTGTTGTTTGCATCTAATTTCACAAACCTTTTAAGTCATCACTGTTTACACATATTGAAACTGGAGCAGATCCAAAAGTTTGGCCATCCTATGAAGAGCATCTTGAAATAGAAAAACTTGACTGGCCTTTTCTTTTTCGAAGTGGATATGGATTGTTTTTCTCCATTCAGTTGTACTAATCCGAGGAAATTTAATTTGGTTACATATTTTTTGTCATGAACATGACATATCAAATTAATTAGAACAAGGAACCTGCCATTTGCGATGGTGCCCAATGAAAAAATTATTAGTATTCTTATAAATACTGCTGGGTAAGTGTGATCTGGTTTGTGTTTCTATTCCTGAACTCTTTCTGCTGCTGTGTCAGACAAGCTCCAAGACAATTAAGAAGCTTGCCAACCCTAATGCTCCTCTTGGCTACACATTGTGCTTCCTCAACTTAGTCTTAGATGGTTACACCAACTCAACCCAAGATTTAATAAAGTCGAGGTAACTATGTACTGTCCGTTTCATGGCAAACCATTCTTAAAAACTAGATTCTGCCTTCTAAATGAAAGAAATGTTGTGTTATCTGTTATTGTATGTACCCAAAAACCAATCCTTGGGATATAATGCTTGGCATGAACCTCTGTGGGACCATTTACAATGCCGTGATTATGTTTGTTGCGCCGTTCCTATTCAGTAATTGGCCATATGCAAATGGTTTTGAGGCGGTGAGATTTTGCCACCAGAACCCTGAGGTGGCTTGGGATATCTTCCTGTTCTGCCTATGCGGTGCGTGGGGCAGAATTTCATCTTCTTAACCATCAAGCGGTTTGGCTCCCTTACTAACACAACTGTTACTACCACCCGCAAATTCATGAGCATTGTGGTTTCCTCAGTCATCAGTGGCAACCCATTGTCAAAGGAGCAATGGGGAAGTGTTGTGCTAGTTTTCTCAGGCCTCTCTCTCCAAATATATCTTAAATGGAAGAGAAAGAAGAGCAGAGACCACAAGGAGTAAGCCCATTCTTCAACTCGTTCCAATTTATTACTCAATTGAACAGATCTGTTGTGATATTGATTGGGGATCATTGATGTAGCCCATTGAGAATTTAGGAAAATTTTACATGAAGCATATATGTGATCCTCATAGTAAATTGCCATAGTGTTAGCTATTTGAAACAGTATGTAGTTTCTGTTCTACAGCGAGAATGTGCAATGAATTGTGTTGCGTTGAGAGCAAAATTGTATGGTGACAGTGCACCTTTGTTCTACTCTCTCAAAAGTAATACTAATATTAATTGACAACATCCAGCTTTCCATTCTAAGTTCATTTATTTTTGAAAGAGCAGGATATGGTCTATGTATTTTTGGTATTAAGTGTACATTTGAAACAAATTTCAGGGATTTTTCTAATGAGGATGATTGGTCTAGGAATATTTAGAATAGGTTTAGTATCAGCCTTCCTGACAGTAACAGTACTTGTTAGAAGACTGGGCATGAATCTGGGATATTGTGAGAACATTAAAACGCCATGCAAGATGTATCTTGGTCTAAGTGCAATAACCAATTCCTGTTTGTAAGTCCCTTGCTTTGCAGTTCAAACTTTTTTTTGCAACTAAGTTCGCATGGACATTAATGTGTTGCTTAATTAGATGTTGAACTTAAAAGAGGGTAACTGTCACATTGAGCCACCACTAACCTGGAGATTTTATATCAAAATCTGAACTTTCACTAAAACTAAAAGTACTAGATTTTTTCTTACTGAACATAGTATTATTTTTAGAGAAAAAATACAAAAATAGTAGTAGTGATTTTACTTAATCCCTCAGTTGCATAATATAAGCATTTAAAGCGTTTAACTTTTGACCCAAATGAAAGCATTTCTAGCGACTTAGACAGCTCCTGCCCCACCTCCAACCTCAATAACTCAGGAAGATGTAAAAACATAACTGAGGTTGAATCAGTTTTTGAGCCATTACTGTCGAGGCTGAGTCGAATGTGTGATTTTCTGGGGCAATATGTAGGACTGGCTATCTGAATTCAGTTTATTATGGATGGCAATAAGAAACTGCAAAACATGAACCCAATGCCACCAATAAATGTTGTATTACCAGAGGCTAATTGAAGTACTCCCTCTAGTCTGAATTATGATGTTTAGGATAGCTAATTTAATTTAAATTAAACTAAAATTTTTGTCTTAAACGTCATTTATTTCAGAACGGAGGGAGTAGCAATATTTGATTTGGCGATTGAAACGTGCACAACGTCTTGGGCTCCACTGCCGAGTGTTAAGTCTCGCTTCCGCCCCCTTGTGTTCTCATCTGTGGCTCTGCCGCTTTGGCGATGGATATTCGAGCCTAACTGCCTGACCAAGACTTGCCACTTCCAGAATGTTCTAGAAGGCTCGCCACTTGGCAGCATTCAGTAATTATACATGACATTTTCTGGGCAAGGAAACGGGGATATAAAAAAACATGGTTTAACCGGCAGTTTTGTACGTACTATGACATCTCTGGTACAAATGTACAACTGACGTGCAAAGATATTACTGGTATATTTTTCTTTGAGAAGAAAATATTACTGGTATATTGTACTACGATATGGCATCAGTTCGTCTCGAGGGCTTGGCGATCAAAACCCGCAAGGAGACAAGCGTTCTGGGTGCCTGACGTGAGGCCGACAAGTAGAGTCCATGGCTTCATTTTTGGCTCTTAAATAAATTAACCGGTGTCCCGCGTTTGGCACCTTAGCGCGTCCAACGATGTTGCAGGTAATCATGTTTGCGATTAGTGAGGTTTGGCGTTTATTTGGTTTCAGTCTTGTGGATAAGACTGTAGTATTTGTGTATGTACTTTGTACTGGAACCAAAATTCAGAAAACTGGAGGGATTTTTGGTTCACGGCAGTGGACAATCATGTGTTGCTTTTGTTTCCTCTTGTGCGTAGAGGTTAATCTCAGAAACGACTAAAATACAAACAACTATTTGGTACAACCGTGCAAAAATTTCTTCTATACCATGTAATCTTCATTCTATAATGCTTATATTTTTACACTTAGACCTCTCCCGAGGTGGACGTAAGATGAAAATGGTATGGTCTAGAAGTGATTTTTGTACAATCGCACGAGGAGTTATTTGCATTCTAGTTATTCCCCTATTCTCTACTCCTGTTTTCCAAAGGACGGGGATTATTCCTTGCTATAATCTCTGCCTGCCCATCTTCTGAAGTTTACACATATCATGGATCACTGCACATGTTGATTAAGCCAAAAATCTGACTAGGTTAGCAGACGGGAGTGATGATAATGATGGCGAATTATGGCGATCCCCTCGATGGTCTCCACGGATAGATGGTAAGCCCACCCATCGCTCTGGAACCTGGAGCGGAAAATGTTTCCATACTCAAGACAGGATCATCCATCCGCCCCCGCACGCCTTATCCGCTGGCCGCTGCTTCCCTATCCTATCCACTTGCGTCTGGCGCTGCGGGACGGCTAGACGCGGGAGCAGAAGCGCCGTATCGCTTAGCTTCCCCGTCAGCGACAGTGGATGCCGCATCGCGCCGACGAGGACGTAGAGACGAGCGAAGTCTCGGATAAGGCCGCGACGCGCGAGGGGGACAGGGGAATGATTGCGTCCTGGACAGCGGAAGGCGGCGCCGGGCCCCCCGTCGAGACGATAGGGTTACGGATTACCGCCTGCCCATTGAACCATCCATCCGGGTTAGCCGACTCGCGGTTGGCATTCGAGCTCCCGTATCATCAAACTATATAATTGAAATTATATCACTCCCAACATTAAACTTCGCTAGAATACTACTTTGAATAGATGATTCGTTAAAATATTATTATAACTACAACCAGTACACTCGTTTACTATCCATATATTTTTAATAACTGTCATGGCTAACAACATGTGAAAAAAAAGGTCAAAACTACCCTTATCTAAATCTTTCTTTTTTCTTTTACCCTAGCCACTTCATCTGTCTCCATACAGCGCCGCCTCCCAGGCCAACCGGCACCCTCCCCCAGGTGCAGCCCCCTGGCCGGCGCCTGATCCAACCGCCCCCCCCCCCCCCCCCCCCGAGTGAGTGATGTGAGTGAGAGCATTTTAGTCTTTTGCTATGTTGTTTTTTGTTAAAAATAGGCTATGAGAGAAATTATAATGTCTCGATCGTAAACGAGCGAACTGGTTACAATTATAATGATATTTTAGCGAGTCATCTGTTTGGAGTTGTATTCTGGCGAAGCCCAACATTAGGAATGATATAATTCCAATTGTCTCCCATCGAACCGACTCGCGGGATCATCTAAAACTTTGCTGCGATATTCGCTGACTCCGACAGGCCCGGACCGACTCCGGTTCTATCGTGGATACTCTGTGCTATGGACAGTGGTTTGGATTCCTTTTTTGCTGCTCTGCTACGCCATACGGTAGGCGGGTTCGCAGGTCAGTCCGGGACGGGCGTGCCATGTACTGTCTTGAATTTTAAGCTTGGATCAGACTCGATACCCTGTCGTTGTGGTACAGCTGCAGGAGCACTAGTACTACCGCTCCAATTCGCGTTGTTTCTAGTATTTCCTCCGGTGATTAACGCCCGTACCACCCGATGACTCTCGAGTCTCGACGATCACCAGATCCATCGGGCGCCAATGAGCCGGCGAGGTACCTTGGAGACCAGCTCAGGCCACACCCGCCCCGCAGCCACGGTACGGACCGGGGCGGCGCTCAGACTGTTCGCAGGACGTCGTACAGAATGGCGGCTAGACGCGGAAGCGCGCGGGTCTCGCCGCGTGTGCTCACGGCTCCCGGTAACGCCGCTGCCCGTGACGGCAGGGAAAGAGGTAGATTGACGGTGCCATGGGAGAACCGCGCGGGGCAACGTGTGGCGAGAGTTGTCGTGCCGCGAGCTCCAAGAAAACGACGACACATATCCCCCCATGTCGATTCATGATTTTAATGTTGGAGTTGATCTCCTTCTCGGGAACGGCCCAACACCCCGCTCCCAAGTCTATCCCTACCTCCGCGCCTTGATCGAAGGCGCTAACCAACCCATGGTTGGGGCCCCCTCTCACACCCGCGCTATATTAAGAGGGGTGGTCGGGACACATGAAGAGATGCGCGTTCTTGCTACAAAACACCCCAAACACATTAACAAAACCGATCTAATTCATGCAGGGAGTGAGGGGAAAGACCTCGGCGCCGCCATTGTCGTCGACACCACGGAACCCGTGCGCCAACGACTACACTTCGGCAACACCGTCATGGCAACATCCTCAACACCGAAGGTATGTTCCAAATCCGTTCTTGTTCTCATTCATGTAGTCTTAGAATGATTTTAATCAATGTACCCGCTAGATCTAGTGGCCAGAGGGAGTAAGAAACACACATTTAATTGCACGGTCGGTTCTCCGGTGGACCTCGCACGTGCGCGACAGTGCGACGCACACACAGTGCTGGCTACGGTCTTTACGATGTTGTCGATCATCTCCGAATTTTCCAAAGCTGCAGCTAGTACGATCGAGCTCCAGGTTTTAAAGAAAACTACTAGAACTTCTCTTCCTCTTGATCGAGGGGGGTTCGACCGGCTGCAGTTGCCGTTGCGGCGAGGATTGTGAGCCTATAGGTGGCCAAATGGGCCGTGCCCGGGCCTTAACCTTCGGCCCGTCGGGCTGGCCCGACATGACCCGTTTAAGGTCGGCCCGGTGGTATGGCCTGATTAGCCCACGGGGGCCCGACCCGGCACGGCCCGTTTAAGCCTGAATAACATATTTTTTGGTTATTTTTAATGTATTTTAAAATAAACAGGCCACGTGCTAGCCCGGCCCGGCACGACCCGTTTATGGCCCGGCACGACCCGACATACATAAAATGAAATTGGGCCGTGCCTGGGCCTAGACCTCCGACCCGTGGGTCAGCCCGAGATGGCCCGATTTTTCCGGGTTGTGCCAGGCCGAGGTTTTTATGGCCCGAGTCCGATTGGGCTCAGGTCGGGCCGGGCGTTGGCCACTATATGTGAGCGGCAGCTGATAACGAATGCGGATCAGCTGGACGAGTAACCTCGTCCAGTGACGCCGATTTCTCACCACCGCATGGGCCCTACGTATCGACTCGCTTCCCGGTCGTCCACCGTCACTGTGTTCGTGTATGGACGAGTTGGGATTTTCCAGGGTCACTTTCTCTCGCTGTTCGCCTGTTCTTGAATTTTTGTATGAGTTGGGGTTTGTGTTTGAATTCATGAACGAAGTTGCAACTGTTATTAACACGCGTTCATTTACTACTATAAACTATTTGGATGCCAACTAGTAAGTACCCTGTGTCGTCGAGTCAAAGTGAAGCATATTTGAGCCTGAAAATATGAAAATAGGTTGAAGCGTACGAAAAATGAAGCAAGCTAGGCCAAGTGGATGTGCTTGAAAGACAGCTTGATGACGTGGAAGATCAATGGATAAGATATGGGTTCCTAACCTTCCTTGTGAACCTGGCTCACTTATGATGCTCTTAATGTCGTTCGCTTAGTTGCCACCTTACCATGAATTTACTTTTGCCCTCATAAGCTCGTAGTATTGCTAGCCCGAAATAAAATCACGATCAACAAATCCAGACCATTTGTCTACTTGGTTATCACAACTAGGGGTGTGGGGGTGAAAATTGGATATGTATAGTTCATATTATTCGATATTTGTATCAAATGAAATACAAATACGGTATAATTTTTCTCATCCAAATAATATGTAAACATATTTTTGTATTTACATTAAATTCATTTTAAAATATAGAACTGGAAGTGGTTTGGGATTTTACCATCCATCCAAAGTCATGAGATATTTGTTTTATAGTTGTATCCATTTAAGATTCCATTCGAATTTGTATCTATATTTATTTTAAAATATAAATATGGATGTGATAATAGGTAGTATCCGATGCCTATTGTCTCCTCTCCAACACGACAATAAATTTAGATTTAAGCCATATCCACACAGGAATATATGAACAAAAGAAACTCTGGAGATATCTGGACCCACATAACCCAAGAATATCACAAACGCCGCTGGCGGATCCGTTTCCAACAGCTTCTGAGCCTCTCTATAAGTAGCGCGCTCTGCCCCCGCCACTCACCTCACATTACCACATCAACACACAACTCAAACGAAGCCGAGAAGAACCTCTGGTTTCTTGTTCAATTCCAGTTCTCGATACATCAGCCACGGGCAATCGATCAAAGGTGTCCGCAATGAGCGATCTGATCCCTGGGTTGCCGGAGGAGGTGGCGAGGGAGTGCCTCGTCCGGGTGGGCTTCGACCAGCTGCCGGTGGTCCGGCGCATCTCGCGCCAGTGGAAGTGGGAGGTGGAGTCGCCATACTACGACCGGGTCCGCAAGGCGGAGGGTCTGGCGAGGCCGATGCCCGTCCTGGTCCAGGCCCAGCCGACGGCGCCGGCGGATGACGCGGGCCCGGTGCACAAGAGCTCGGCAGCGGCTGCCAGCGCCGGCACAGGAGGTCCGGCGAACTCCTACCGGATGGTACTCCTTGATCCAGTAGAGGGACGGTGGGCATCGCTTCCAACCCTGCCTGGCCCGATGGAGAGCCTGCCCCTGTTCTGCCAGGTCGCCGCCGTGGACGACGGGCAGGGGAGGAAGCGGCTCGTGGTCGTCGGTGGCTGGCACCCGGAGACATGGGCGCCGATGAACTCAGTCTACGTCTACGACTTCTTAACGGGCGCGTGGAAGCGCGGGGCTCCCATGCCTGGCCCCCGCCGTTCTTTCTTCGCCTGCGCGGCCGTCGGCGGGACCGTGTACGTCTCCGGCGGCCACGACGAGGAGAAGAACGCGCTGCGTTCGGCGCTGGCCTACGACCCGGAGGCCGACGCGTGGACCGAGCTCCCGGACATGGCGGAGGAGCGCGACGAGCCGCGCGGGCTCTGCGTCGGCAGCAGGTTCCTCGTCGTGGGCGGGTACCCGACGCAGGCGCAGGGGCGGTTCGTCGGCTCGGCGGAGGCGTTCGACCCGGCGGTGTCGGCGTGGGGCCCCGTCCAGGAGGGCCTGCTCGACGACGGCGCGAGCCCGTGGACCTGCTGCGTGGTGCCGGGGACGAGTCGCATGTACATGCTCCGCGACGGGCACCTCGTGGCGCGCGACGGCGCCGCGCCGTGGAGGACCGTGGCGCAGGTGCCGAAGGACGCGCGCGCCGCGGCCACCGTCTGTGCTCTCCCGGACGGCCGCGCCGTGGTCATCGGCAACGGATGCCAAGGCGGCGACCAGGCCGCATACGTGCTCCGCGAGGAGGCCGCCGGAAAGGGCGCGTCGTGGGCGCGCGCGCCGGCGCCGCCGGAGTTCTCCGGGCACGTGCTGGCCTCCTCCTTCCTTGAAATCTGAAGTTCAATGGCTGCAGCATCAGGATATGTAAATGGGGCAGCCTGGTATCGTACAGATTCTCGGAAATTATTCGAAGTATCAGGCCGCCGTGGTGGCCTTTGTCCAATTAGCTAGTAATTCGTAATTTTAACTAGAGCCGAGAGCGTGTGGCGTTCGTCAAACGTTCAGAAGGCATCGCTTTCTCTCTCTCTCTCTCTCTCTGCTCAATACGGCAACGGCGGCACCCCGTTTCTTGTTTCGCGAGAGAATTCGCAAACGGAATTACGTAGTGCTTGTGCTCGTCCCCTTGTTTTGTTCTGTTCAAAAGTTCAGTTGGAGTGGAGCGAGGTTCTAGAACCTTTGGCGGGAAAGGTTTCCAAGACGAGCCAAGTTCCTGTTTCTTCGGGACGTCAGCGTGCGGAACCTTCCGCAACGAAGGGCTGATCTTGTTGTGTGATGATTGGTACCTTCGTCATCTTTATCCTGACCTGTTACCACGGCCACGTCGTCTTCACGACGCATCTACGTTGTCGTTTCCTAGCGTTCGTTCGGTTCATGCGCTTCGTGATGCACTTAACTCCGGCGGATCGGCAAGCCACACCGGAGGAGGTTAAAAGCAGCCCACATCGGATGGCTCGTTTCGGCCGTTTGTTTCTCTCGATCAATCCTCCTCCCCTCTTAGCCCACAATCTGGAGGGCGCAAAACCTAGGGCCCGCGGAGTGGAGTCTCTAGCCCACCATCAACACGGGCCATGGGCCCTACCAAATACAAATACCCCACCGATTCACTGTACTGCTTCAACTTTTTAATATGAATGAAAAGGCGTTGCGGTTTCCAAACGACGCACGAAAAACCGTACGACTTTAACAACTCGATGCGATGTTTCATCCGTTTCGTCTTAAAGGCACAGGTAAAAGTCGTCAAGGACATCCAGAGTCCGCATAGCTTGGGCAAGCTAGGCCGCTTTGGAGTCGCCCTACAGATAGTTGCCGGTTCAAGCGCACACACGGTTGACGTGTCATAGAACGATAGGAAATGGGAACGAAAATCGGTCCCCCTTAACTTTTTCTGTGGCGTTTGTTGCAACAAACGTGGCGAGCGCTTTCTCTACAAATAGGCGTACCGGTTTTGCAGATCGGGGAGCTGGTACACGTACACCTTGGGGTCGATAGATCGCCGGCCGGGTTCATTGTAGATCAGTACTCGAAACAAAAATATATTGTTCTCCGAAGATTACCCTGTTAGGTTGTGACGATGATGAAGCAAATCAACGAAAGCTGCATGTAAACTGCAGCAAGGTACACGATCAGTGTGGATGATTGCTTCTTCAGCAAGCTGCAGCAGTACGCTTTACACTGACGTGCACGCACGCACGATCATGATGGTGTGCCACGGTTGGCTCGTCGATGCCATGCGTGTTGGGATGTTGATCATCTTGACACAAGTCACGGGCATTATCAGTACGGACGCGTGTGATCTATTCGCCGCGTCTCGCACGGAAGATGAATTATTATTGAGCACTTGCCGATAACTCATACATTTTGCACATATATACTTTAACATACAAGAGTAAACGTCCAAACTGAATAAAAAAGATTCGTTACACACTCAGGTAAGTAGCACGTATAGTTGACTTCGATCTGCACCAACCAGCCGGCAAGATCGCGACACGGAGAAAACCTCCATGGGACTTTTGTCGAGCGTTCAACAACTCCATGGAAATTTGTTCGTGCACGTAAGAAGTGCCATCGTCTCATGATGGCTCGGACAGGATAATACCATTTTCACAGCGCGCGTCACGACTCTGATAATTTTACGCACGTGCGGGCGATCCACATAGGGATTGGCGATCATGCAGATCGCTCTCCTCCTCAGGCGAGGGCGCCAGGCCCTCCCTCATCCTGCTGGCGAAGTCGTCGGCGTGCTCCTTGGTGACGCAGCTCGCAAGAAGCCGCGTGCCGGCGAGCGGCGCCGGCGCCTTCATGACGATGACCGACGCGATGAGGTCGCAGTTCACCAGCGGGCCGGCCACCATGGGCGTGCCGTACCCGTAGTCCACGTCGTTAAACCCGAGCTTGCTCCAGTCGGACACGTACACCGACTCGTAGTCGAACGTCATCTGGAACGGGTCGCGGCCGCCTGTGCGGCCCTCGGCCCAGCTCAGGAACTCCTCCGCCATCCGCCGCTTCGCCTCCCGGACCATGCAGACGATCTCGATCACCGATGAGCCAACGACCTTCTCCGCCGGCGCGGACACCTTCACGGGGAAGATGGCGTTGCCGTAGTAGCCCGGCTCCAGCTTCAGCACGTGGCGCACACTGGCGAAGAAGCAGAGCTTGACGTCAGTGCCGGGGGCGGCGTCGATGGCGCGCGTCCGGCACTGCCAGAGCTTGGCGATGACGATGTCGAAGCCGGAGCAGAGCTTGCCGCCGGTGAACTCGCCGTACTGCGACTTGACGTTGTCGAGGTAGGCGACGGGGAAGTCGAACGCGATGTACTCCAGGGCCAGCACCGGCAGCTCCGGGAGCGGGCCGGGCATGATGTCCGGGTCGGGGAAGCTTTCCCGGCCCCAGACGGGCTTGACGCGGGGCTCCGGCAGCCCGCGGGCGACGTCGCCGACGGCGTTCAAGAACTGCGCCGCGCCCGTGCCGTCCGCCACCGCGTGGTTGGTGCGCAGGCCGATCACGAAGCCGCCGCAGGTGAAAGTCGTGACCTGAAAAGTTTTGTTAAGTTCGCAACGTAACACATGCATATGGTCATATAAATACACACACACTCGTGACGTGTACAGCCTTGTTGCAGCTGTTACAAACCAATTAACATCGAAGTATGTGACTTGTACTTGCATTAACTCCCGCGTCAATTACGCAGGTCGCTTGGTAAAGTTTGTTAAGTTCAAGACCAGACCAACTGCTTCCCTCTTTCTTTTAAGTTGTCGTCTGACACGTGCCAAAACAGATGAAAAGGAACAGCAAGAGGCACGGTGCGAAACGCATGGCGAACTAGAAAAAGCTAGCACTTGCACCTGTATCATGGCGGGGCTGTTGTGCGGCTCGACGGGCCAGAGATCCGATGTGGGGCACGGCACGAGCTGCTCCTTGGCCAGCAGCAGCGGCCGCTCCAGGAAGTTGACGTCGGCGAGGGTGCAGTTCGCGGCAGCCTCCACGAAGTAGACGCCCTCGGCGGAGCACAGCACGGCGGGGCGGCCCGGCACGTCCTCCACGATGCGGCCCGCGAACGGGTAGTAGTGCACCAGCGCGTCCGCGAGCGCGCCGCGCACGACGGCGGCCGGGGACATGTTGGGCTGATCCTTCGCAGCCGTCTCCGTCGCGTCGGCGTCGGCCTCCCCGCCGTGATCCGGCGCCGGATGAGGCCGCTGGGGCGCGACAGCGGCGGCGCGGTACACGTGCGCGGACTCGACGAGGCCGCGGTGCGTCGGGTACCTGTCGACCCAGGCCAAGGGCAGCGTCTCTGACGGTGTCGCGGCGGACGGCCGCACGGGGCCTTCGGATAGCTTGGTCACGGCGAAGACACCCATAACTTCGTGTGTGTTTGTGTTTGTTTGTCTGACGATCTTGTTGGCGCGGGAAGCGAATACAAGTGGATGGCTCGGTGCAAGCGAGCTAGCAGCGCAAAAGGTTTTTATTGGACCAGGAACAGTAGTTGGGCGCTAACTTCCTGCTACGATTTCTATATTTCGGGGTTTTATTGACTAAAAGACAGGGAGGTAGTTGCGCTTGGAACTGCAGATTTTTTCGCTTTACTGCAGTGAAAAGTCCACAGCTTCCATTAGTTTCACCTATCATCATCCTCTCACTGAGTTTGCTGAATTGCGTGTCTGTTGCCTACGTTAATACGACACTCTGGACTGTTAATTTCTACCAAAATAAATTCTCCGTGATGAAAATAATTAAAATTATTAGTCATTTTTTATAAATTTATGTCTAAAACTTAAAACTTATTGAAATTGGAGGAAGTATTTTTCAAGTATTGATGACACTTTGACTATCCCTGTCCATATTTGAACTGGGTAAAAGGTCTTCAATTTGAAATCTAGCTAAGTACGTACAATAAAAAAAAAAGACGTGCTCCACCCGACGACATAGACCACGGGACCTTAACAGAGATAAGAGTTTCAAAATATATTCGCCAGAGTATTTTTCATCATTTCAAGTTATGGATAACTTAGGCTCAATATCATATCACGTATTTCACTTTATGCCTGCTAGAAGAAATCACCAAATTTCATGTACAATAATATCACTTATACTTTCTATTGAATACCCTATATGATTTGCTCCTCTTTGTCACTCTCAACCCAAATGCATCTCCGTCGAGTTCTTCCAAGTTGTCAACCTTTGCTTTGATGTTTACTGTACACCGTGAGACCTTATACCGGTTTTGCTACTACAAAAGGAAAGGTCAACTGTTAAGCATGATCCATCGTTGCTTTGACCCTCCAAACTATTTTATTCGATAAAACCTTCCAAACTATTGCATTCATCCATTTACATTTGTACAACAGATGAAGGTTGAGTCGGGTGGATGGTTACACGGCAATCGGATTTTACTGGAGAATTGGAATCGATGCATCGTTTGGTTGATGTCAACTTTGTAGTGTGGCAACAACTTTTTTTTATAGGGCAGTGTTGGCAAATACGATATTATCATGTGAAAGTCCAAATCTTAAGATCAAATCGGGTGAGAACATCGGCTCCTTCTTGTATGTGTTATCGTGACGATTAAAAAGTAAAGGCATGAATCTATTGTATTATTGGATACGTCGTTGCACACATACAAACACCGTTACTTTCCTCGATCTGCATCATTGGGCTTGTAACCACATTAGAAGTTATTTTGAAGCCGGTTATTTTTTTATCATTCGTTGATAGGGGTGCGAAGGATCTCTATTGCACTAGAAGTTGTTTTAGAGTGCGGATGTTCCTTTTTATGTTTTTCCAATAGGCTTCGTTGCTCAGTTGTCGATCTTTGTGACTGTTTTATAATACTTACATGTAACCCACATTACAGAGCTCGGAATAAAACTCTCTATTATAAAAAGTTGACACCAGATTGTTCTGCACAACTAACGGTTGGCCCTGATTTTTTCAACTGTCCATACTGTTCAACCGTTCCTTGGATTATTGTATCAGTTTAACGCGCAGCTAATGAACACAGTGAATAATTAGAAATGGTGCCGGCAACCCGCAAGGATGCCAACGTACCATCTGTTGTTTGACATGGCAACCCAATGAGGATTAGCTATCAGGCAGATATGTCCTAACAACCTCAGAGAGACCTGTGAAAGTAATAAGCAAGATCCAGATCCAGGGCAGCAATGCAAACAAAAGGCGCGCGGTTGAGTTGCATGGCAGAAAAAAAAAGAAACTCTGAATCGATGATATGCAACGAGTCATGTGCATCACCCTGCCGATTTTTAACAAATGTGTTATCTTATCGATCTCCAACCACTTTCATAACTCATGTCTTTAAAGTGCAGTTAAAATTTAAATGTGTCCCAAAACTGATGAAGTAGATCTCGTTACAGTTAGATTTCACTTCTCTACCGGCCCCATTCAGCCTGGTTTCACTTCGTCAAGCACCATATATGGAAGAAAGCTCCAGCAGGCAGCAGCAGCCAATAAAGCAACAACGATGACGTCCCGGGCTCCCGGAGCAGGTCGATCGAGCAGATACGATGCGAACCCCTTTTTCCTTTTCCCGTAGGTAGCACTCGATCGAACAAAAGTCACGATGATGCTCCAGCCTCAACGACACGTGGACCGTTTTCCCTTTTTCTTCGGTTCGGAAGGAAAGGACGCGATAGGGTGCCTGTTAATACGGCGCTTGTCCTGCCATTTCTCGACAGGAACCCCTCACCTGACTGCTTTGACGGCGCCACGTAACACCCGTACGAGGGAGCAGCTCCAGAGTCCAGACCTAATCGAGGTCGACGGCCCGCAGCGTGAACGTTGCTAGCAGCAGCTGCTAGAGCGTCCGTCGTCCGACCGGTCTGCCGGCGCCGTTCTGTCGATGCGAGACACAGTGGTTAAGCACGTCTTGTTTTCGCTCCCCGGCCCGGCCGGCCACTGATTCACAGTTCACCGATCAGCTCGTTCTCGCGCAGCTGTTCTTTCGCGACAGCTAGGACGTTGAATCCGAACGTTGAGGCTGAGCCATCCATCTGTGTAGGCCGTACTGTAGCCACACGCCCGTTCTCCCCGCCTTGACAACCGCATGGGCAGCGTCTTTTACCTACCTACAGGCTACAACCGCATGAACATCGCGTTCTCACTGCAGTTGTGCTGCTGGGGCACGCCGATATCTGGGCTGATTTGTGGCTCACTTCGGCCTGGCCCATTCAGTAACCGAGACTCGAAAGGCAATGAGGTCCACAAGAAGTACTAATTGAAGCCCAATTTCTATTTCAAAAAAAAAACAGAAGCCCAATTGTGCAGGATCTGACTAGGCTCCTGCACCAGCTCAGCTTCCGTCTCCGGAGGTAGCCCATCCAAACGGTAAAAAATGAAACGGGCCATAGCCCACTGATCCGTGGAGGTAGAGCCATCAGAACCGGAAACAAATTGCATCTGACGCTAATCCGCGCATATCGAGCTCAGGTCGTATTAACAGGCCTCTTCCGTTTCCTAGCTTTGCTCTATTCTGATTTCCTTTCTCCTGCTCCAATCAGGCCCGAGGTCACCAAACAACATCGCTGGATTCCAGTTGCGTGCGGGCAGTGAAGTCGACCTTGGAAAACCTCCGAGCAGGCTACAACAAAAAAACAGCGTCCAGCGTTTAACATACGGTAGACACATAAAGGAAGATGCATGCAATAGTGATTTGGCCATTTCGTACGTGCTATGAGCCACTTTGCGCTCTGCGTCTTTCGACTGAAAACTCACCGAAGGTGAAGCCCTCGTACAGGATTTCCAGGACTCACTCCCGCGCGGGATTTGACATGGACTCCATCTTTAATCTTGACCGTTAGATTATCATAAAAATCAAAGGTGTAAAGTTTTTCTCTTTTTCCTTTCGATTAACGTGGTAATTTCTTGACTTTAAGAGCAAACGTGATTGCTCCTTTTGACCTTTAAATGTTAAGATAATAGGTTCATCGTATACAATTATACTAGAAATTGAGACATGTCGCTCGTATTTAACGAGTGGCAAAGCGATGTGGTCCATAAACTATGGGATGATATGATGACGATATGAGCCTGAGCGAGCGGTGACTACGCTCCAACTCCAAGCAGGATTGCGTTCCAGGTCGCCAGGGTCGTGCTGCCCACTACGAGACGGTCACCGGTCAGTTGGATAATGAGCACTTTCTTAAAAGCTGGCGTAAAGCTGGCTGCTGTGCCCCTTTGGGCAATCTCTGTGTTCACGGGTTGCATAGGAATCTCGTCCTGATGTCACTCAGTGGCTTTCGGGATTTCATCATGAGACTTGCGAGGGAGGGAAGGTGCGGTGCGGTGGCCAGCCCCCTTTCCTCCAACCTGAACATGACGCCACTTCTGCTTTCGCCAAAGGATCGGGAACGAAATCGACCAGGCGCCGAGGTAACAAAAGAAGAAGAAGATGAAGAGGGAGCCAAGGAGGCACCAGAGTTCTTCCTCGCGCCGCGTCACGTCTGATGTAGTCGAGTCGAATTGAGGCCTGGAGCGGGGCGCGACCGTTGCTGGATGATGCGGTCCAGCACCTTCGCGCGCGGGGACGAATTCAGTAGACCGATGCACAATAATGTTGTTGGTGGTGGTGGCCAGCTTTGCTTCCAGAACACACACACACGCGGGGCGCATTGACAAACGCTACGTGCGTGCGTGCGTGCCGCGGCGTAGACGGATTGTGTGTAAATAAATTAGCTGGTGCCCACGCGGTTATACCGGTTCAAAATGACGAACGGTTCAGTGTGGCACTGGAAACTGGGAAGCGTTCATGTTCCGTACAAGGTAAACATGCCCAAAGTTATTGAGAGCACTTGATGACACCATCAGGGGTGAATCTGGTCGCTCCATCTTCCGATCGTGCGGTGGGCAATCATTTTCAAGTCCACTCATCGCCCACGCAGAAACAAAAAACGCTAATCGTAGCGGCCACACCACGATTTACGACAAAGGGGAAAACCTTATAAAACCCCGGAACGGTCGTACCTTGCTTCCCCAGGTGAGCCACCACCAGCCAGCCGGTGCGCGCACCCACCACCCACACAGCCGCCCCAGATCCGCACCAACAGCACCGCCACCACCATGCGGGGCGCCGTGACGCGCGTGGCGCAGCGTGTGGTGGCGCCGTCGGCGCCCACCCCGCGCGGCGCGCTCCCGCTCTCCTGGCTCGACCGCTACCCGACGCAGCGCGCGCTCATCGAGTCCCTCCACGTCTTCAAGGGCCGCGCCGGCGCCGCCGAGGCGCCCGCCGCGGCCATTGAGCGCGCGCTGGCGGCCGCGCTCGTCAGCTACTACCCCATCGCGGGGCGCCTCGCGGTCGACGACGCCGGCGAGCTGGTGGTCGACTGCACCGGCGAGGGAGTGTGGTTCGTGGAGGCCGTCGCGAGCTGCAGCCTCGAGGAGGTGGACTACCTCGAGTACCCGCTCATGGTGCCCAAGGACGAGCTCCTGCCGCACCCGACCTACCCGGCCTCCGACCCGCTCCCGGAGGACTCGCTCATCCTTCTCGTCCAGGTAAAATTTCAAAGATTCAATCTTTTTGAGTCGCTTCTACCTTCGGAAGCAATTGAATGATTCTCGCGGTCAATGCAATGCAGGTGACCCAGTTCGCGTGCGGCGGCTTCGTGGTCGGGTTCCGGTTCAGCCACGCCGTGGCCGACGGGCCCGGCGCGGCTCAGTTCATGACGGCGGTGGGCGACATCGCGCGGGGGCACGCGGCGCCGCTGCTGGCCCCGGCGTGGGGCCGCGACGCGATCCCGAACCCACCCGGCGCGCCGGTCGGCCCGCTGCCCGTCCCCACGGAGCTCCGCCTCCAGTACCTCGCCATGGACATCTCGACTGACTACATCGACCACTTCAAGGCCCGGTTCCTGGAGCAGACGGGCCACCGGTGCAGCGCGTTCGAGGTGCTCATCGCCAAGGCGTGGCAGTCCCGCACCCGCGCGGCGCGGTTCGCGCCGGGCTCCCCCGTCCACGTCTGCTTCGCCATGAACGCGCGCCCGGCGCTCCGCCGCGGCGCGCTGCCCGACGGCTTCTACGGCAACTGCTACTACATCATGCGCGTGTCGGCGCCTGCCGAGGCCGTGGCCGACGCGTCCGTGTACGACGTGGTGCGGCTGATCCGGGAGGGAAAGAAGCGGCTGCCCGCGGAGTTCGCGCGGTGGAGCGCCGGCGAGACGGACGCGGACCCGTACCGGATCACGTCGGACTACCGGACGCTGCTGGTGTCGGACTGGTCGCGGCTCGGGTTCGCGGAGGTGGACTACGGGTGGGGGTGCCCCGTCCACGTGGTCCCGCTCACCAACCTGGACTACATCGCGACGTGCATCCTGGTCCGCCCCTCGGCGCACAAGCCCGGCGCAAGGCTCATCACCCAGTGCGTCGCCGCCGACGCCGTCGACGCGTTCCACAAGGACATGATGTGCCTGGACTGATCCGCCCACCGGACCCATTCGTTCCCTTATTAATCGATTACTACATAATTTGATTTGTTCATTTGTTGCTCCTGTACCCATGGCCGGCGATGATGATTGGACAGTACTCGCTAGAGAGTTTTTGATGCTGCGTGCCTGTAATGAGAAGCAGCATTGTTTATTCGTTCTTCCGTCGATTCAAACTCGTTGTCCTTTTGCATGTTGCTTGTGACGAGATGGTGGGGGAAGCCACTGTCTCGTGTTTCCTGTCTCCGTTTGCTTGAGGAAAGGGGAAATGACGCCGTACTCGCTAGTGTCCAATGGTGATGCATTAGTATCTGTGATTTGTCACTCCATCGGATCATCACCTAAACTAGACAGGCTGATTCGGTGGAACGCAGCTGTCCCCGGCATCGGGCAGCTCGGTCAGTTGGCCTAGAACGAGTGCTTTTTTTGCAAAGGTTAGGTTAGTTAACAAGTCACGTCGTGCGTTGCTTCGCTCGGCATGTTTGTATCTGGTCCGCCGTCAGCTGCCGGTGTGTCTGTCGCCTAGCTGGCGGTCGCGTAAAGAAGGCCCGGTCCATTGTATCGGAAGAGTCGCGGGTCTCCATTCCGATCATTCTTCTGACTTTCTCGCGCGTCCGGTAGCCCGGTCCTAACTTGCAATTTCCACGACGATGGAAAAGAAGGCAGGCTCGCAGTTTGCCCAAGCAAATCCGTGCGAAAATTCAATTTGGACCTTGAAGTAGACCCGGGGACCAAGGCCTACTTTCCCCTACCGGTGCGGTGCTGCCTCAAGCCGCCGCGGGGACGCGTGAGCCATCCATCGCCGCTTCGCCGTGTCGTGCCGGCCGCGGACCGGCGACTGCCTGCCTCGTGGCCTGGTCGGGTTAACATCGACGGGGACACGCGGGCGGCTCGGAGCTCGGCGGTCGCCGTGTCGCATTCCCCGGGGCCGAATGACACTGTTCCACGGACGAGCGTGGCACTGGAACGCCATGGAGCGGTGATAGTGCTCGTCGTGCGCACATCTTTGACGTGCCGTATTCTCATCTGTAGTTGCTGATTCCACGTGCTCCCAATGCCGCCGGAGCTCCACCAAGCTTCTGGTGAACGCGGTAACCCGGAACGATCATATTCTGGTAGGAGCAAGATATAGACTAGAATGCTCGACTGCATATAATGCGGTGGCTCCCATGTGCTCGCAGGCCAAGGCTAGAACTAGAAGCCACGCCCACGTACGGTCGCGCGATTGTGCGAACGATCGATCGTTTGTTAAGACTTTTAACACGTTTTTTCACGCATTTGGGCCTAAAAGTACAACGAGGCCGTCGATTGGCCTGAGCCTCCCTCGGCCTATTATGTGGCCTGTATATTAGATCCTAGTATTCTCTGAAGCAGGCCGAGCCTGCTAGCTCGATGCGATTTTTGCTTGAAAAACAAACGGACCGTGGCGCTCGACTTGGGCCTAAAGGTTGGCTTGCTACGGTGTGGTCGCTTCAACAATTGGCTCGCTCAAAAGAACGCAGAAAGAAAGTACTGGGACGTAGCATCTGGAATGCAATCAGCTAGAGCGAACGCCACGCGATATAATCGTGACTTCTCGCGACAACCAACATCGACCAAGAAAAGTTCGAGCCTTCGTTTTGTCGCGCGTATTGATTTGGCAGGCATTGATTACGGATATGATTAAGTCCATCCGGGTAAACAGGCCGGGGAGTCTTGAACTAGCGCGTAATATATGAGGACCAGAATCGTTCACGTGCACAACCTGAGCTCGAATCAGCAGCTGTTCCATATGAACGGCACATGCTGTTCTATCTGCTGCCGCGCTTTTTGTTCTCCATGGGCGACGAGTATCGGGCCCGAGACGTGTACCTGCCTGCCTGCCTCGCCGGCCGCCCAGACTCCAGAGAGGGATCACCACCACGGAAAACTGCTTCCGCGGATTGAACCCGGCCGGCCAAACGCCCACCTGACCACCTGCCCCCCGGCGCGGATGTCGCGCCGGTTGCCAGCACGTCTGATCACCCCATCACCTCTCGTGTCCTGATCCTGAGCTGGCTGCCAAAGCCAGCACGCACGCCCGCGGCCCGCGGACATGTGGTGTGGGCTCGGCGCACGTTGCCACGAGGCGGATGGGGTCTCAGGTTCTCGCGATCGCGGCCTCGTCGGTCGGCAGGGTTTAGGTGAGGTTGGTTGGCTGATACACGTCTGCCTCCACGCCTATTCTTCTTCCTCGTTGCCGTCTTACAATCTACGCCGCGCGACGACGACCTCCTCGCGGAGGAGTAATGGATCTGCGTACGTACGTGGATGATGGACGGACAGGTACTTGTTGACCAAGCTAGTTCCATTAGTGCATCGGCTTAGTATTATTAACTCATATAGTTTTTAGATTAGTCTCTCATACGTTTTGCTAATCATCGGTGGCCGTTCCACGGAAGATGTGAGTAGGTGATTGGTGACGAGCGCATTTTGAGAAAGGGAGAAAAAAATGGTTGTGCTTAGGCACGTGAGCATATATCCGATATGGTTTCCGGAAAACAATAAAAGAGAGGATATCCAGTGTGTGTGAGCTTTGATCTGCTGACTTGGCCGTGTGGTGAGGCCGTGACGCTGGCTGGCGCGAATAAACGTGCAGGCGTGATGCTGCCCACGCGTCTTCATGATCACACGTGCACGGATGTAGATGATGGAGGTCGGGCGCCAGGTCGTGCTGGGACGATTACAGTAGTGCAGTGGCGGTGCACAGTATTTCTGTTGTAATCGCTTGATGCTGGCCGCATGATACAGATCGGCCGGGTAGCTGTGGCAGCTAACGCTTTGATGATTGTCACACTAAATTTGCTGAGGCGGCACGCTGTTGCAAAAAAATTAAGCGCTTGAGAACACCTTAAATCTTCGCTGCTTACCATTCGAATTTCCGGTCCCGTTGCTTACTTGCTTTCGCTCGCAGCTGGTGCACGGCTCAGCCGCATCCGTTGCCTTGCCTTTCGCGATCAACACGCGCGGCGGGCGCTTCATTGCTGTCGCTCGCCTCCTCCTCCTCCTCCTCCCGTCCTCCTCCAGTACTCCACTCGCCACCAAGAGGCCCGCCCGGGCCGGGCCGGGTCGCGTCCACACGGTTGCAACTCGCAACCACCGCTCGCTCTCACGCCGCAAACGACGTGCACCGCCGGGGGGGGGGGGGGGGGGGGGGGGGGAGAGATCCGTGCGCGCACGCGACGCGATCGCAACTGTTTCGATCCGCATCTGTGTCACCTCCCCCTCGTCGCGCGCAAGCATTCCACAGCGTCCTGTTCCGGCGTGCGTCACCTCGGACGGCATTCTGATGCTGACTCGGGGGGAACTGCCAAAAAAAACGCGCATCGTTCACTGCCGCCGAGCCCGTGACTCTGTCACACGGCGAGCGGTGATTCGGCGTGCTAGCGTCCGGAGCAACACGACGACATGGCCGGAAACGCTACCTGAATCGGGATCGCGTTCCTAGTTCTGAACGCTGCAACGGCCCGAGGGGCTAAGGCCACAGCAGGGCGCCGTCATCACGGAACGAACTCGTCCATGAGCGGAACAGGAACCTGACGTGCGAGGTCTCGAGAAAGCAGGCCGCTGCCGAGCCGGCCGAATTTAAAGCCGGTTGAACATCACTGCTGATCCCGCCACTTAAATTGTGCGGTTGCGCGTGCTTTTCGGTGTAATTGACCTCCTGATCAATTGAAGCTCAAGTAGGAGCCGTGCCCGCGTGCGTCTACCGATCGGTTGGGACGCGCTGTCAGGTTGGTTGAGGAGATCGATAGTATACCATGCGAGCATTGGTGGTTAGTACTACTGGGTAGTACTGACAGAGTATCTGGTACACTGTCTGAAGACTGCTTTTCTTTTGCTGCTTTTATGCTACTCTCGAGACTGGTTGCTCTCAGATTCCCATGTTTCCATCTGTTTTCATACGCGCTCTCAAGACTGGTTGCTCTTAGAACCCCATGTGGGTTCACTGGTTATTTTTGCATCAGTTTTCATAGGCCTACCGAATACTACTATTTTAAGGGCTTGAGGCCAGGGAGTACAGAAAATTCAAGGACCAAAGTTCCGGGTTGTGAGCACTATATTCAGCCTTCTGACCAAAGTTTGGAACTAACAGAAACCTGAAACGTGCATCTTATCTCAGCATTAGCTGCAATCCCAGTTCGAGTCACAAGTCACAAACTGAAGAAACTCACGACTTTTGGGTCCTTTAATATCCTGTAAAGCCATCCGAGTATTATGGGAACTCCGTCAGCGCAGAACAAGAGATCGAGTTCAGAGCTCTGCCGGCAACATAACTCGGCGAGACTGGAGGATTCATCGGGAAAGCGATGCCCAACTAAACCACTTCAATTGCCTTTACGAGTACAGTACGTACGCAAGAGTACCGGCGGGGGTAACCACTTGAACAGCTGCGTTCCCGATTTAGCCTCCATTGACTGCAGCCGCCTCCAAGTTTCCTGGACTCTGGTCGGTTATTTAGGTGAACTTGCACACAGGGTAAAGCCATGGTTAGTTCGCCTGTACCACGCGTTTTTAGCTCCACGAAGACAAGAGATTCGTATCTCCTCTGCATTTGACTGGTAAAGTGAGACTGAGAACATTGTTCAGAAAAAAACAAAAGTGAGACCGGGAGGACCTAGGCTGACTTAGAGCTCAGAAATTTCGCAGAAGAATGTGGACAGACTTGGAGCTTTCAGAAATTTCGAAGCAATCAGTCCATTTAACACCACGAAATAAACTAAAACACTCATAGAATTTTAAAGATAATTGTGTGCGTCCTTACTTTGTACTACCCCGTTTCAAAATATTTGGCGTTGGTTAGTTAAATTATGCATTTATTTTTATTTATTCAAGTTTACATCATTGTCTCTGTTTTTTGGAGAGATCATTGTCTCTATTATGATAAAGCCATTGTACTATTGTCTCTGCTTTGATGTAAACTGTAATATTTGTTCATTAAAATATGGATACCGGTGCAATAACTTGGATAAAAACAAAAACATCTAAATTCATAGTTGACACTCAAAATAGAAGTAGTCATGCATTTGCCTGGATTCTCTCATACAAAACAGATCTAGTCAGCAAAGCAAAGCAGCTGGAAACATGAAGCATGTCCTGGTCTGTGTATTCCTGCACGTTTCCCATCCGTGGCGCGCACTAATCCATCCAGCCGTCCGTTCTTGCCAGGGGGGCAGGGGCAGAACCGTCATTCGCCGCCGCGCCCCTGGATGCCAGGTTTTAAAATGTCGCGGTGGCCAACGCACGGTGCCAGCGGAGAAAGGGAGGCACCGCCCCCACCGATTCCAGCGCCACCACCAAAGCTGCCAAAACACCACCCCACCCCCACCCTCGACCTCGAGAAGCCTCTCTCTTTCCCTATCATCGGCGCCAATGGCCACCCCGTCGTGAAGCGCGCGGGCGGAAGCAGCAAGCGTCGAGAGTCCCCTCGCCCTCGCGTTCGCCGTCGCCGCGGAAGGTTCGTCGACTTGCCCCCGACTAGCGCGCTTCGCGGTTTTCGCGCCGCATTCCGTGTCGGTTTGTTTCTCCGGGGATGTAGGGGGACGGGATGGGTCCTTTATTGGATTACTAGGGCGCGGGCGCATGTGGAGGTTCTGCTAGGTAAAAGCTATTTCTGGGCGCTTCGTTGTTCGACGGGCTAGCGGACGGGCCGTGACAGCTGGGGTGAATCGCGGGAATTCAGGATCTTTGTCCCGGTTGGGTCTCGAGTTCGTGGTAAACTTGGCGTTTTTTTCTCTCTCATCTTTTCACTGCGAGATTTGGATTTTCTTCTCAGCTTTGCTCTCGCGAAGGACCGCCGTGAGTCTTTTTTCCCCTGTATTTGGGAGGGTAGGTTTGACCCTCGTTTTGTCCCCATTTCTTCCGCGTAAGCTCTGGGCGTTTGTTCCCGTGAAGCCCCGGGCCAATCTTGCTTTTTTGGTTTCTTAAATTGGGTAAAAGATGTGTTTTGATTTTTTTCGCGGAATGATTTTGCTGCTCTTGTTGGTCCTAATTTATTTGTCGTGTGGATTCATCAGGTAGGGATCCCCGGTTCAGACGCCATTTGATTGATTTGCCGCGGAAAATTGTTAGTCCCTGTTTCCCATGGCTGGCTCCCTCGCGGCGTCGGCCTTCTTCCCGGGGTCGCCGGCGCCAGCGCCCACCGCGCCCAACGGTCCCGGGGAGCGCCCGGGTAGCCTGGACGTACGCGGCGTTGCCGCGAAGCGGGGTTGTTCATCCGGTGCTATCAGGGCAGGGAAGACACGAGCCCACGCGGCGGTGCCCAAGGTGAACGGCGGCAAGTCGGCCGTGGCAGATGGGGAACACGAGACCGTGCACTCTTCGGTGCCGAGGACGTTCTACAACCAGCTTCCCGACTGGAGCATGCTCCTAGCGGCCATCACGACCATCTTCTTGGCTGCTGAGAAGCAGTGGACGCTGCTCGACTGGAAGCCCAAGCGGCCTGACATGCTCAGTGACACGTTTGGCTTTGGTCGGATCATACATGACGGGCTCATGTTCAGGCAGAACTTCTCCATTAGGTCCTATGAGATTGGGGCTGATAAGGCGGCATCTATAGAGACGTTGATGAACCATTTGCAGGTGATAATTTGTTGTTTGATATGCGAAATTATCATTATTGTGCATTCGACAATGAAGCAGTTTGGATTTATGCAGGAAACTGCCCTTAATCACGTGAAGACTGCTGGGCTGCTAGGTGATGGATTCGGTTCCACGCCAGAGATGAGTAAGCGTGACTTGTTCTGGGTGGTTAGCCAAATGCAGGCCATCGTCGAGCATTATCCATGTTGGTATGATTTGCTGAATTGTTTTTTTTGTCACGGTTATACAATCAAAATTTGTGATTGAAATAAGTCGTGCCATAGTTTTTGACAGTGTGTGGTGATCCTTTGAGATATGCCAACATTAATTATTGTTGTGAGATTACTTAATATGGTAGTCACAGCCCGCTTTATGTTTTCAAGTCATAATACATAATTCAATAATTAGATGAATGGGATTTTCAAGTTGTTCAAGAATAAATGTGAAAAGAAAGCTGGTTGCACTGCACTATGATTGACAACTTATTTGGGAAGCGTAGTTATATGTCGCTGTACGCAGTTTGCAGACTTTCAGTAATTGATAGATACAGATCTGCACTGAATCTCTTAATATATTTCTTGCATCTATTAACATATGCTGCAAAGTAATAAGTTATATGAGCTGGATGTGAATTCTCATGTTTTGTGTTGTGAATTTCTTCCTCAATTCTTCTGCAGGGGTGATACTGTTGAAGTAGATACATGGGTTGGTGCTCATGGTAAAAATGGAATGCGTCGAGATTGGCATATACGTGATTCTATGACAGGCCACACAATATTGAAGGCGACGAGGTTTGAATCTCAGGCTTTTTGATACATATACCACACACTACAAAGCTTTGTTAGTGCTTTACGTCAACTGCTCTTATGATTGACTTTTGTATGCTCCATTATATTCTGCAACCTGCATTACTTAACTTTATGTTGCATATGTTCCAATTCTTGTTGAATTTGCAGTAAATGGGTGATGATGAACAAGGTTACTAGGAAGCTCGCAAGAATTCCAGATGAAGTGCGGACCGAAATAGAGCCATACTTTTTTGAGCGTTCTGCTATTGTTGATGAAGACAACCGGAAACTTCCAAAACTGCCTGAGGATCAAAGTGATACTGCAGCCAAATATGTCAGGACTGGCCTGACTGTAAGTTATTTTTCAATTAAGTCTATTCATATTTTTATTTTTGTAATTGCTGTCTTATTCCTTCTATTTATGCAGCCTCGGTGGGCTGATCTCGATATAAATCAACATGTCAATAATGTTAAATACATTGGATGGATTCTTGAGGTACTTTTCTTACTGTCAATGCGTGCTTTTATTGTAATCGGTAACATTTCTGGTTCAGAAAATTAAAAACAATTTCCATGAGGAGGGAGGAGTGTTGGCTCTCAAGATCATGTTCGTGTCACTAAAAAAATGATTGGACCAACTAGGTGTTCAATGATCTAGTCCTAAAATAAAATACATAGAACTAGCCATCTCTCAAAGTATTTTAGTTAGTAGAAGTCTGCTCTGCACAAGTTGTACAAGGAATGCATCTCCTGAGAGACTTAACTATGTTTGGTTGGTCACCTAGGTACCTAAAAATGTCGCTGGCTTATGTTACCTTCATACAACAGCCACCTGTATACCAGCCAAATATATTTTCTTTTCTCTGTTGAGAAAAAGGGAAATACATAATGATATTTGCTGATTGAGAACATGCCATGTGTGTTGTTGGCAGCTCAAGCTCAACCATGAATCTATTGATGGGCTAATAATTTGTTATAGAAACAAAGGGATCATTTTGTTTCTCTTCCTACTTCCTCCGTTTCAACGCTAGTTAATTCAAAACTGAACTAACCAGCGTTTGCAGTTCTTCTGCTTATACTATGAGAAAAAGATAGTTATAATTTTGAGTCTAGTCATCTAGTGATTTGAAAACCCAAGCAATATTGCAGCAATTTACTGTCTAATATGCAATATTTTTTAACTGTGTCTGCAACCTAACCTTATATCCACCTTTTCCGCAGAGTGCACCAATCTCTATTCTTGAGAATCATGAACTGGCGAGCATTGTTCTAGATTACAAAAGGGAATGTGGGCGGGACAGTGTGCTGCAGTCACACACCACCGTGCACACTGATTGCACCAGTGAGTCTGGAGAAACAACCTTGCACTGTGAGCATCTCCTAAGCCTTGAATCTGGTCCAACCATGGTGAAGGCCCGGACCATGTGGAGGCCGAAGAGAACAAACGCCCAAGAAACAGTGGGTTTAGCTTCATTGTGAAATGTGAGATGCTGAAAATCCTGATTTCTGCAGCAAACAGTTTGGCAAAATCAGAACGGTTACTGGTGTCCTATACTGGAAGCACACAGGGCCAACACGGATGCTACATTATAATCTCATAACAAAGTGAGATCTGATCTAATTCAATTATACAAAGCGTGTGAAAATATAAGAGATATAAGAAGACAACAATGGAGGAGACTATTGAGGGAATCGAAGATAAAGAGGCCTCCTACGCATGTTTTGTTGTTTTGGTTTTCCTTTTATTTCTTCAGTTGGCCAAATGCATGGGTGTTGTAATTATCGATTTGTAGCTATTGCTGTAAGATGGGGAGCGAGTGTTCCCATACACGTTCGTTCTGGGGCTATGTCCATATGTTATCAGCCCCTTGAAAGCAGCTTGTCTCAGCCATACTGAACTTTATGTTCGTATATTGTTTCGTTGATATTTTATATTTTTTTCTTCTGGTACCTAAAGTGTGTTGAAGCTTCAGATTTGGGTCTTACGCCAGCCAATCCTGTATTTGCAGCTTTTGGTTTACTTTGACTTAATTAAATTGTTGAACACGACAGGCTGGCGCGTGGCCAATGAAGGTTTCTTATGTCCGTCATGTTTGACTGATTAGAAAGAAAAGGAAATTGTATTTTACATCGAACTAGTGATGAACACCCTCCTGCCACAAATTGAGCACTGTTTCGGATTGACTTTGGTCTCCAAATCATAACTCCAGCATCCAAAACAATCAGTTGATTCCTAAAATTTAAAATGGTTACAGGAATTTGAGCCGTGGAGGTTAACCAAGGTTTAAGCCAAACGCAATGTTTGGCTCTAAAGCTACCTTTATTTGTTAAAGTGTTTTTAATATGGGTGGTTCATGTCAAGTTACCGAAATTAGTATATGTATGATGTTATAACATGCTAATTATCCTCCGAAAAGTTCGAACCTCTTTTTCTTACGCTTCAAGATGATTGGGCTAGGATCTATCATGTATCCATAAACATTTTAATATACAATTTCAGTTTCAATATTTATAAATGTTAAAATACGCTTCAAGATGGTTGAGCTAGGTTTTTTTTAAAAATATGTAGAATTTAAAAAAAATTACGTAAGCGAGAAGTTAGTCTATGAATTGCCACTGGAGTGAAAAAAATGAACAAAAAGGAAATTAAAACCTTACTTTCCCGAGTGACCTGGCCCAGTTTATTGCTTCACGGGCTACATGCACTTATAGGCTGCTACTCCTGCTGAACTAGTTGACCGGCCCAGTTTATACAGGTCGCCCATGTGAGTGGGATGCATAGCACCTCGCAAAAAAACAAAGCCAGACATGGGCCGATTCATCTTAGTCAGCTCAAGAGAACATGGGGGGTGTCCTTTGATTTGTTTTCATCGTCAGGGCAGATTGGGATAATGAGGTTTATATCCGAAACCGTAGAATTTCAAATTCTAAGTTAAATCCTGAAATTTTGTACGAACTCCATATGCCTCATTCTACCTGTACATTGTTACAGTTGCATAACTGCTAGGTCTAGGTAGCATTGATAATTCTTTTTCTTGTTTGCAAGGAAAAGGTGAAATCATTTTCTCAAATAATCATGGCAGGTATCAGAGCATATGGACGATAATGGGGCACATGAAAGAACAGAGGCACATGAATATGTGCCTTTTTCTGTCATAAGCCTAGGCGTGAGACACTAACGAATTTCCTTGGAGGAGTTGGGCGGGATTTTTTTTTCGTATTTTCTCGACCGATAAATAACTCGTCGAATATGTAGAGGAATCTAATCTATGGACGAAAAAGAAATTTAAATGCTGGTCAAATGATGCGTTTGTTCTACTAACAAGTACCTGTATGTAAGAGAGAGAAACGATAATCAATACTCAGGCTGCTAGATCTCCTGACGCGTATTTTTTTCTTGCCTCCACATACATTTAGAGTCGATCATGTGTGGAGGAATCTATAGTGCACTGCATAGGAATCTATAGGCAGATGCGTAGATTATAAATCTAACAGCCATGTTCCCTGTCTGGTGTGTGCATGTGAGAGGAGGGATCGATGGTTAGTCGTACTAGTAGAAGCAAACTTTCTCTTCTCTGAAAATTCAGATACAAAATCCCACAACCGTTCCTTGGATGCTGTATAGAACTCCGAGTACATGCCCAGTCGCTCCAGATCCAAGTTATTGACTGAGAATATAATTGTTCTTCCCTGTCATTATGTTCTTGTGTACGTAGTTGTGCTTAAGGAAGGCGTTATATATATCATTGTTCTAGAGAGACGCATAGAAGACTAAAGAAATGGAAGTGTATAGTTCATGCTAATGCTTCAACAACAGCTGTACGTAGATTAATAGAAGATCTCTCTGCTAATTGGTTGGTATGTTCGTTAGCATATAATTGCAACTCATTCATCTCCAGGATACATACATAAAGATTGAGTTGTGATTGCTCACATCATGGCATCGCCGCCGATGATTCGATGAAATATAATTCTTCTTTCTTTCCCCCAGCGGCTGCCACAAGATCATCCGGCCTCACATGAATCAGCTATAACGGTAGCCTGTTAGTTTACACTGTTCGTTCGTTGTTGATTGACTGGTTGTTGAATGTTGAGGGAGAGGGCATGCATGTTCAAGCCACACATATTATTCATCACAGAAGAATAATATAAATCCTGTGCGATACATGCAGAGATTCTGTTGCCGCAATATATTGCTAGCCACAAAATTATGGAGGCCGGAGAGGTTTAGTGTAGAAGTCGACTATTTCCGACTTCCAGGGCAAAAAAAAAAAAAAGAGACGGACTCGACCCAATTGTTAAAACAAACTTTAACTGGAGACTAAACTCACCTCACCATATATACGTGAGCAGTATATGAACTTATGAAAGGCCAAAAAAGGAAGAAAAAAAACAGAACCGTACGTACCAGGTTGGACGTACGCCGCACGACACCAAGGCACCAAGCAGAACTGAACGTCACTGTCTACGTAGCTCTCGATCTCACCCGACAGCCATATCCGTAAGCATCTGCTTCATCGGTTAATCTATTACAAGATGGCGTTTAGGGGAGCCGGAGTGCAGGGCCCCCTCGCTCCTCTCGCTTTCGGCCAGAACCACTGCATGCGGGCAAGCGCTTTAGGCTGGTGTAGTGCCGGTCAAATATCGGTTCGTGATCCCCTAAACCCCTCCCTCGATCTCCATCATCCAGTTCCAATTATCTATTCCCTTGGCTGCTTTTCTTAGGGTCGCGGGCGAGTGGTTCGTGAGACGGAACATTTCCTCGTGCCCGGCCACTGCCTAGGGTTTCTTAGCGACCTCGGCCTTCCCGGAAACGCCCCTTTCTTCGTCAGATACTATTCAGATTGCATCGCGATTATTTATAATCTTCAAAGTTGAGAAATGCCTAGGCCTATTCGTGCTGTTTACTAGTACTAGTATGGTAGGGTTTGATTTTCTGGGAGGAACGGAGACTCCAACAGAAAGGTGCATTATGGATATCTCCTCAGACGTGGACTTGCTTCGACCTACATACCTGCAGCTAGCTAGGGTCACAACTGCAGGAACACATGGGTGCAGTGTTGGTAGCCATGAGTCTTTCTGTAAATCAAACGAACACAAACTTTGGAAAGCTTGTAGTAGCGAAACGAGTTTCGTGATGTTATTCGGGTGTTTTTCAGAAGAAACGAGTTCAGATCATCTTCAGAAGGAACAGTTCATCAGCTGATAGTATTTCAGAGGTCAGCAAGTGGTTGCCTCTCCTGGGTGCGAGTTAGCAGGTGTGAACTCAATCGTGATCATGTGGAGCATGTACTGCCAAGATTGTTTCTATAGTGGCGCTTGTTGCAGGTAGCATAATTAATGGAGGTCGAGCGAGGAGTAGAGGAACGCGCGAGCCACCAGAAAAAGGTGGCGCGCGACGACGATGGTGCCGGGCAGGAGCGGAGGAAGCCGCGCCCCCACCGGTCAAGCCTTCGCTCTCGCTCTCTCCGACAGGGGAGGAAGGATCACGGCAGGATCCCCGACGCGCAGGTGCGCGGAGAACAGGCGGGCGCGGCGCACGGGACGGAAGCCGAGGCCTCCCTCGTCGGCTGGGTGGGCGGCCGGGTCTGCTGCTCCTGCGGCGCGCACGCACCAACCCACCGGGGAATGGCAGGGCAGGGCATCGGGTTCGCCTGTCGTCAAAAGGCGAGCAGGGGACAGCGCGCCGACATGCCAGCTGCCCCCCCTCCCCACTTCCCGCGGTCTGGTCCGACGACTTCTCTGGCCGCGTCGCGGGCGAGCGTGGTCCCGGGTCCTGACAAGTGGGTCTCACGTGCCGCCGCGGCCACCTGTCAAGCGAGGGGTTGTGCCATCTGGTCATCTGTCCTCTTTTGCACTGCAAGATTGTTTGTTTCTTCCCTAGTAGGAGTACTAGTAACCAAGGTGGATTGGACGACATGGACTCAAATTTGAATAGCGAGCCAGCCCGAGGGATACAGTAATACATGCATTGCACATTCTCGATAAAACACCCTTTAATCTAGGGATTCTTCATGTTTTAATGAGCATATTGATTTGATCCGTTTGGGAAAATTGCAGTAAAATTTTCATGTCGCAGGAGAATCTATGGTACGGTCTACTAGCTTCTGACAAGCTGGTACGATTGGTAGTAAAAGAAGTCCGAGTTCCAGTGTTCCGGAGGCCGAATTCGCACCCACGCGCACGGCACCGAACTGCGCCACCGGCGGGCCCCGCGCCGACCGCGCGCATCTTTATAGGCAGCATCCTCGCTGTGGCCACACTCACTACTCGCCCTCAGCCCCCCCCCCCCCCCCCCCCCCCACGACGCACCACCGCACGGCACGCCCTCGCCTCCGACAGCGACCTCGCAACCGTGTCTCCCATCGGCACGGCCCCTTCTCTGCCGCAGCAGCAGAAGCCCCAGGCTAGGTGGTAACGAGATGTCGACGAGCTCGACCAACTCCGCGGCGTCCCCGGCCGTGTCCGGCCTCGACTACCACGACACCGCGCTCACCCTCGCCCTCCCCGGCTCCTCCGCCGACCCCGCCGCGGAACGCAAGCGCGGCCACGCCGACCACGACAAGCCGCCCTCCCCAAAGTACGCACGGCCCGGCACGAGCTCGATCAGCTTCTCATGGTTATCGCGTTAAGAACGGTCCTGACTGGGGCCTGGACGCCTCGTGTTTGCAGGGCACGAGCGGTGGGGTGGCCGCCGGTGCGCGCGTACCGCCGCAACGCGCTGCGCGAGGAGGGCTCCGGGTGCAAGCTCGTGAAGGTGGCCGTGGACGGCGCGCCGTACCTGCGCAAGGTGGACCTCGCGGCGCACGACGGGTACGCGGCCCTGCTCCGCGCGCTCCACGGCATGTTCGCGTCCTGCCTCGCCTTCATCGGCGGCGCCGGCGCCGACGAGGTGGGCAGGCTCGTCGACTCCGCCACGGGCGCCGAGTACGTGCCCACCTACGAGGACAAGGACGGCGACTGGATGCTCGTCGGAGACGTCCCCTTCAAGTAAGTGGTAGCTCCCTCTCTTCGTCCTCTTCACGGCTAATCGACACATGGTTCTCGCTGATCTCCGCGTTGGCGTAGCACGTTATCGAACGAACAGGCTGATCGTGTTCTTTTTGCATCAACGCAGGATGTTCATGGACTCGTGCAAGCGGATCCGTCTCATGAAGAGCTCAGAGGCCGTCAGCCTATGTAAGAATTCAGAGACAAACCCATACCCCTCCTGCGTACAAGCTCCCCAAATAAAAATTGGTCTGAACATCGCATACCAATAGGTGCTAACATTTCGATCTGTTTTGCTTGACGCAGCTCCAAGGTCATCATCCCAATGATTGTTGTCATCGACCGATCGCCGAGGCGGCTGATCTGTCTGATCGAATCAATTCACAGAGCGTGCAGTGGAAGAGGCTTGTCTGCTCAGGTCCTCCATGCACCTATTATTACACCATAGGATCAGCAAGAACGTTTTGTGGTTGTGTACTGTACAGGCCACCACACCGCATGTTGCCCCTTTCTCTCGGCCGGACCATGGCCGGCGGTTTGTTTTTGTACGACGGCGAGAAGGGCGGCGCTGTCAATTGTCATCTAGATCAGTGCTTCGATTTCTTCCATACTTTTTTGGGTTTTCGTGTCAGTCCTCACCCTCGACCGTATTGTGTTCGGAGGGATATGTATACATGGATATGGTACATGTGTTGTGTATTGATGTGTGTGCATTGTAAGGCCGGCAAAGAATACAGGTTACACATGCAAATTGTTGTTGCAACTTTTGCTGCCTGATCGTTTTGCCCGCTCTTTCCTAATCTGTTTGTTATCTTGTTTGGAAAATTCTGGGCTGATGGCGATTGTCGTGGATAAGTGGAAACTTGTAGCCTGTGTCAGTTCCAGATTTCAGTCATTGTTACTGCGGCATTGGACGATTTATCGACCTGATGACGAAAAAGGTGCGTAGACATACTGAACCCGAAAGAGGGATATTGAAAGTCTGGTTGCCAAAATATAAAAAAATCTTCTGCTTACTTGCAAGAGGTCTGCCTCGTCCAGGAACTGGACTTGCAGTCCACGTAGCCCTGGATCTGGATGAGACCGCTAGAACTGCATCAGTCAGCTCAGAAGCACAAACGCCACGCGTTTGCTTTGGAATCTGGACCTGTCGTCGTTCTGAGGTGATGGTTCTTTTGCATCTCCATCGGTCGTTCTGCTCCATCAACTCCGATTTGGCACGTCGTCGTTTCAGGCTTTCAGCGCTACTGCTCGAGGACAGGTGTGGTCGCATTTGGACGTTGTCTGTACATACAGGCGGTTTCACCAAAAGCAACGTCTTGGCAATGCATTGGTTCTGTGCTTTCCATCAGAACTGAACCATTTTCACACTATGAAATCGAACTTGCAATTATGTTCGGACTCAAGTTTCGAAAGAGCTGTAGGGTTCGGAGTGCTTCTGAACTTACGCGCGGCGCTGTTGCTGAATGATGTTTCGGGTGCGCGATGGACGGCATCGCCAGTGCGCCACGTACCTCCTCGAAGTGATCCCGGGATATCTGCTGGTTAGGATTCAGTCGGATATGTTTGTCCCGTCTGAGATCTTGTTGTGCGCCACTCTGGTTCAGAGATGCCAGGAGCTTCGCAAAAGTGAGGCGGTCGTCGACTCTGACAGTGCGCGCGGCAATTTCTTTTTACCACCTGCTCCTCGTACCGGGCATCTGCTGCTCCTGCTTTTGTTTGGTTTTACATCAACCTTTCATGTCGGGTAAAAGAGTGGTCGGTCACCCGAGAGGATTTCTATCATTGATCACATTTCATGGTACAAGACATATTAGACTAGTCTAGACATCAACTGTATTCATAGAACTGGTCCAAAACTTGGAGCTTATGACCTTTCCAGCTACCGTCTGACACTTCTAATTCCTTCAGCACATTTTGCCGTATCTGCCATAAAGAACATCTCCGTAGTGCTGTGCAATTTAGCATGTGCTAATCTTGAATGTTTCGTACGAAAATATTTGGTGGCTGTCTAAACCGGACTGCCCTCTCTCTCTCTCTCTCTCTCTCTCTCTCGTAAGGGAAGCCAAACCTGCGGACTTCAATTTTGTTACGCACTATTCTCAACTAGGCTCGTCACATGTTCCAGAGAAAATGTTTCGCACCGCTTTTTTTGTCATCGACATTGCACTCTTTACGTTATTTTTTATGACCCAGCATGCTTTTTATGCAACCGACGTTGCTGCAACATAGACAATCGTATACAGATACAACAAATACCTCGAGGCAACTAAGATTCGGACACGAACCCTGACAATGGAAAGAAGTTCAGGAAAGCTGTCAATTTCACTTGAACGGTCTTGCTCACGTGCTGTCCAATTCGATGCGTCTTGTGACTTGTCTCGTGCAAGCTCGGAGCTCCTCCACTTGCTACTCACCCTAGCACACGCTCTTATACTGTTATACTCTAAAATATAATTCTTAAATAATTTTTCCTACCTTTTACACGATAACGTAAAAAGATTAAGTATATCGTGCTTATTCTACTCTATATTCTATTTATATTATCAAAGTAGGAAATAGACACATCTGTTAAGGAGCGATACAACGTTTTATAGTATGAACAATGTTACTCTAATTTACATGAATAATATTCATTTATTTACTTTAGAGAAATGAACGTTATTAAGTAACCTGGTGCGCGCAGTCTTATCCAGCCAGCCACGCGCCCCGCGCCGCCCACCATTTGCTGCTCGACCGCTACCGCACACACCGGATCGCATCCCGCAGAGTTAACCAGACGCTGTTACTCGCCGTGATTAGTTAGCTTAACCGCCGACGAATTCACCGAAATGCCCCTATGCCACAATACTTTTCTCCCCCTCCTCTAGTCCCGTGCTTTTCTTTCGGACCTACTGTTCACACTCCCCAGCACGGGTACTACCGGCAGCGCTGAGCCGGCGAGCCAAATCCAAGCCCTAACCCTAGCGCGGCTCGATTCGAGGCCGCACGGAGACGAGGGCCCCTGCGACGGCTTTGAGTTGGAGTGGCAGCGATGGAGGAGCATGTGCCTCGAGGGGGCGGGGGAAGGCCCCCGATCCCGGCGGCGGGGAGGAAGCCGGTGCTCGCGCGGCATGCCTCCTTTGTAAGTTTTTTCCCCCGAATCTCGCATCCTCCGGCGTGGGTAGCTTGGTAGCTCGTGTGATCTGCGCGGTAGGCGGGAGCTCTGTGTGGTAACAATCTGCTCTCGATTCGCGCTTGATCTGTTGGTGAGGCCTTCCCGCGAACTGTCTGTGCGAAGGAGATAAGGTTCGCACCGGTGTGACGGGATGGGAGGTGAGGAGAGAGGGGAACGAATCTCGGGCTCTGAAACTGTTAGTACATCCTTGTCGTCCTAGAACAGGTACCTGTCGGGACAAGATGCCTGGATCCGTGCGGTTTACGTGGATACATGTTATTGGGAGTGTAGAAAGCCGTTTGGATGCTTGTGATCCGGTGGTATTTTACAAAGACTGCCTTGGGTTAAATGAAATGGTCGATTCAGTTGTCCCAAATCTGTTGAGTACTTGGTACAATAAACATCGCCAAATGTTTGCGGAAATTCTCCCTTGACACTTATGCTACTGCTGCAGCATGTACTTGGATCCAGGTGTAGGTACTAGGGTGTGGATACTGAGTACATAATACCCTTGTGTTTGAAATTTTCACGGGAAAGGTTCGGTTTAATATTTCCTGTGGAGGAAGGGTTATGATGGTTTGAGTACACTGCACGAGGGCATAATTGAACTGTTACTCTAGTACTTACATGCCACGAAAGGAGTGATACCTCCCACACCCTTTTCAGATCTCATGGCCCAGAACATTACGCAAAGTACTGTCTTGTGTCTACTTTATATATTGATTGATCCCATGAGTCTCCAGTACTCTGTTTGGAAACCGCTCATTATGCTCCACCTGTGAAAGAATTTGTAATTTACAAAGTAGAATTTGAGACGGTTTTGTCGCCCTGGTCCTGCACCAGTCTTTGGTTCAGATCTCATTGTTCTACTAGATACTTGTTTATGGTCAGAAAATTTTGGATCCCTAGCATCAAAATTTACTGGGTTTAGTTGATGGAAGCCTAAAAATATGACACATATCGCATATTTGTCATTTACTTTTTTTAAAAGGAAATGAATTAAAACAAAGCCTTTTACTTTATTCTGAAAGTGCGCACTAGCACTATATAAATCTTGTAATATCCTTTTTCTTATATGTGAATCACGTAATCCCATTTTCTTGTATGTAAATAACATAATCCCCTTTTCACGTATGTTTTACTAGTTATAAATGGCATTGGTTTTGAAGGTGAGGAGTTCTGCAAACAATATGAGGCCTGAATCTGTGAAAACTTTTGAGACTATAGACACTGAATATATCCCAGTTATACGGTCTGGAGGCTGGGCTGATATTGGGTCAAGGCGTACAATGGAGGATGTCTACATCTGCTGTGACAATTTCATGCAAGATTTTGGATTTGACAGTACTGAAGCAGGCCCCAGTGCCTTTTATGGGGTATGTTTTTATATAAATGTGTCTGTAAAATTTCCTTTCTACAATAGTTTTTCTCATCTTTCCTGATTTCGGCCATTTCATGGTTGGATAAACAGTATGAACTACCTAGTTCAAAATGTTGTTCTATCCGACATGCATTTCTTGTGTATTCAGTATTCACCCTTATTTCTATTTTTAATGGGATAGGTTTTTGATGGGCATGGTGGAAAGCATGCAGCTGACTTTGCGTGCAGCAATTTACCAAGGTTTATCGTCGAGGAAGAGGGTTTCCCTAAGGAAATAGAGAAAGCTGTGTCATCTGCATTCCTGCAGACTGATGCTGCTTTTGCAGATGCATGTTCATTGAACTGCTCGCTTGCTTCTGGTACAACTGCGCTGGCAGCACTTGTAGTTGGGAGGTATTAGCCTTATGAACTTCTGCATTCGTGAACCTTATACAAAGTTATTATGCAGTAAACATGTTAAATACTACTTGAGCTTTGTCACAACATATTTACGATGGAAGATCTTGTTTATTTTATCCACCTGTCCAAGCAAACCTGAGATTTGAATGCATGCAAACATTATAATTTCTGACATGTATGTTTGACTTTGTGTGCGCTTATTCTACCTGTCCAAATCATTTCTGACATTTGCATGCATGCACACAGCTGCACCTGCACACCAGGGATCCACATGCTTTCTCTTTTTTTTCCCTGGCAAGGATCTGTGCACCTGTCCCTACATACATGTGCTGTTTCAACATGTTTTTCATGGTCCAAACTTGCTCATTTAAGGAATACTCTGTCAGCGTTAGCATCTCAAAGTTTACATGCTGAAGATAACTAGCTTTTCTTAGTCAACTGTCAGTATATTCACGCTTCTGCTACACAGGTCACTTCTGGTTGCGAATGCTGGTGATTGTCGAGCTGTTCTTTGTCGTCGTGGAAAGGCAATTGAAATGTCCAGGGACCACAAGCCATCATGCAACCAGGAGATGACGCGTATTGAGGCATCAGGTGGATATGTTGATGATGGCTACCTGAATGGGCAGCTCAATGTCACTCGAGCAATCGGAGACTGGCACATGGAAGGAATGAAGGCATGTGATGGTCTCAGCCCTCTTAGTGCTGAGCCTGAGGTAATGACAATGGATCTCACCGAGGAGGACGAATTCCTGATCATGGGCTGTGATGGGATCTGGGATGTATTCCGCAGCCAAAATGCTGTGGATTTTGCACGCCGGAAGCTCCAAGAGCACAATGACCCAGCTGCTTGCTGTAAAGAACTAGTTGATGAGGCCATCAAGAGGAAGAGTGGCGATAACCTTTCTGTAGTTGTCGTCTGCTTCAACTCTAGGCCCCCTCCTGTCCTCACAGCTCCAAGGCCTCGAGTACAGAGGAGTATATCTGCGGAAGGCCTGAGGGAACTCCAAGGTTTCCTCGATAGCCTTGCCGATTGACATGGGGGCTCCTACAGCCCTCTTCATACTGTAGTTTTGCCCATTTCCATAGCTTAGCTTGGGAAATAGGTTTAGTATGTGCTGTCTCCTAATTTCGTTGAGACAGCTGTTGTTGAGTAATCAAGAGTTGTAACATATGTTGCGGCTAATTATATCTTCAGTTGAGAGAATACTTATTGGTTTGTCAGATATGTTAACAAAATGTCTCGGATGAGATCAGTCGACATTCCTTAGATCTTGGTGAATTGGTAGGTGGTCTTGGTAAAGCCAATTCATTCGTTGTCTTTAATATTTTCTTGTAATGTTTACTCCATAATTATTACTGAACTGGGAATGCCCTGATTCTGTTGTGAAGTGCTCGCACATTTTCTGAGCATCAAATATGTCTATCTGTCTGATAGCTGAACATATTTTTTCTTTCTTTTCTATTTCGTCTTACATGGCCATTGTACCTGACTGCTGGGCTAGAACGGTATGTGGTTTTGCTTCTGCTAACGTTGCTAACATCTTCAAAATGTTATTCATAAAATCTGGTACATTACAGATGAAAGGCTAAGTAAATACTTATTTGCTAGTTAATCCCGTCTTTTACAGAATTGATTCTTTCCCGGCTGCAAAAATAACGAGCGAGGATGTCGACGCCGAAGGCAACGAAGAAGCCACGAACCGCAACGAAACCCTGACGATGGAGAATCATATCGTTTCACCATCGTCCAACAGCTTTCCAGTCGTCATCGCTCTCGGCGATTTGGTCGTCTCACGTCGCGGTTGCTTCACGAGACGATCTGATGGGTGTTTGTCGAAGTGTTTTCCTGTGACTTCCTCCGGTTTATCGGAGCACCTCACGGAGGTTCTTTTTTAGAAGGGGCTTATGAGTTTCAAGCGTCGGAACATGATGGCGAGAATGAACACGGTGATTTACGTGGTTCGGGCCACCAGAGCATAATACCCTACCGTACGTCCACTGTGTTCTTTGTTGTATTGCTTGCACGTGTGAAAGAGTGAGTCGGTTGGGTGCCGAACTCTATGCCCGGAGGCTGCCCTAGTCCTTTTATAGCCTAAGGCGGAGGCAGTTACAATGTGGCCTGGGGTTCGACGGGTGACCCCTCGACTGTCCGTACCCTATACATGAGCTAGTGCATCTACAACTATATGTAGTGTCTCTATCGGAGGAGTGAAGGCGTGTCGTCTGACACGCCAGGCGCCTTTGACCGGGTAGCAGATGATGATGAAGACCCCGTCTTGTCGCCGGGTCTTCTCGCTCTACTGAGGCCCTGTGCCGTTGGGTGGCACTGTTCCACCGTCACACCTCGCCGCCCTGTCTTGTCACTATAATGGTGAGCAGGCGGAGGACGGAGGTGTGCGTCGTGAGCCATGCTTCTAGGGAAGGTGCGAGCCTTGAATGCACGGCCTCACAACGCACCTTCCCCTTTACTCCTTAGCTAACCGCCCGTTGGAGACTTGCAAAGCAACGAGAGGTCCCGAGTCATTGGACACGTGTCAGCACCGGAGCCCTCCCATGTTGGCGGTCGGGCTCGGAGCCGTAGGACATGTGGCAACTCCAGAGCTCTCCTCGGCGCGAAGGGACGCCGGGAGTTTTTGCCCACGTGGCAGCACCGGAGCCCTCTCGTGCTGGAGGTCAGTCTCGGAGCTGTAGTACACGTGGCACCTCCGGAGCTATCCTTGCCGGGAGACGTGGCTTGGAAGTTTCAAACACGTGGCAGCGCCGGAGCCCTCACTGGCGGTAGGTCGAGCGCGACACCATTGGACACGTGGCGGATCCGGAGTGTGGTAAGGTTCAGAGTCTAAAGACACGAGACAGCCTCGGAGCCCTCCTTAGCAGATGTTCGGACCCGAGGCCTAGGGCACACGCCTTCTTTTGAACGCTCCTTAGCTGGCGGTTAGGCCAAGCCTGTACGCCTTCTTTTGCTCTTACAGGTGGGAGTATCCGGTCTTGCGGGTACAGACAGTGTTCTTATTGTTTCTGATAAGAAAGAGATGAACGAAATCCTGAACCATTCGATCATTCATGTCCCTTTAGATGGAAATCCTGGGTGCCTAAACTTAGTGGCGGTGGGGCTTAGAAATTTGTAGACGGTCTCATGGATCAGCAACACACCACGGCACCAGGCCTTTTGTCGGCCTCGCTTTTCGGTCACGGTTGTCACTGTTGTCCACCAACTGCTGATTTGAGGCCTTAGTGGCCCATATGAAGCTAGGCCCACGAGGCCATGGCACTAAACGGCAGCATTTTGTGCGCTGGTTCTTTGGTGGTATAAATTATAATTTACTGTTGATATGAATCTTTAAACGTAACTCTGGTAAACCAGGGACTCTGGTTTTGAATTCGTTTAAGCGACCATGTTGCTCAATTGAATGCCGCGTAAGGTGTTTCCTGTATGATTATATTTTCTTTCGTTTATTTTCAAAAGAAAAAATATTGCTTTCATATGACTGTTTCATCGAAGAAATGACTGTTGCTAAGTGCTAACACACGTTCTTGACTAAAGATCAACTTTGACATTTCCCTCCATTTTTTATAGGATTCCACGGCACCAGCATCACCGCTAACGACACTGCACCACAGCTAATACCAGATCGAAACATCTGGGCATCATCAGGCATGCACGAATGTCGCGTCCGTCACATCAGCGGCCGTTAGCTGTATGATCGGCGAGTGCATCCATGGCCGTCTCTCACTGGACACCACGCACTCAGTCAATCACGCACAGCCCAAATGATCAACCTGCGCGGTCTGAACACAGGGCTGTGGGTTTCCAGGTACGCATCGCAATCGGGACGACAAACATCAGCAGCAGCAACCAGCAGCTGAGCATTGATCGAAGGACTGTGCCGATGATGGCGTGGAGGAAAAGGACCGCACTGCGCAGCCAACCGAGACATGCTCTGCGTCAGTGGCCATAGTGGGGATGGCCCAGCGAAAGCCGCATCTTGGATGCAAATGGATGCCGATCAAAACGCTATGGAATCGTCTGGGAACTGTCAGTGAACATGCACACGACACTCTACCTGGTCACTGACACTGGACCCCATCGTTATAGATCAAGTTTCTGATCAGAGTGCTGTGACGGCCTTCGCTGCATCCTTGAATTTTACAAGAATTTCACGACGAACAATACACTACTCAGTACTCATCTGAAGTTTGCCGTAGTTATTCTAGGAGTATCGAACAGAACAGTGTTTGTGCTGCACCATGAACTGGTGCAAATCTTATCACGATCGCCAACCCGTCCTTGCTTTCAGTAGTGGAGACGTCTGATCGCCAACTTATAAAATGGCGCCTCTCCATCTTTCGCCATCACCATCAGGCAGGCAAGAGTGGCTAGTGGCCATGAGTCCAGCAGCAGCAGCAGCAGCTCGTTTGATCGATGAAAAAGGCTCAGAAAGCATCTCTGCTTTAGAGTGATGCTTGCAGTCGTAGAGAGAGAGAGAGAGAAATAGAGAGAGAGAGAGAGAGAGAGAGAGAGAGAGAGAGAGAGAGTCACTGACAAGTGAAGGAGGGCCTCGTTTCATTTCCATTGGTCCATGCGTTCATGTCGCGGTAGGCACCCCGTGTAGAGTCCAATATTCACCGTGATTTGTAAACGGCAGTGGCCATCACAGGCAGTTCGATCGAATCCCTGCACGCATCTGATGGCCGCTCCTCTCACAAGTCACGACATCAAATTAAGCATGATAGGGGCGACGGGCAGGGAGTTCATGGTTTGCACACCTCTATAATTAATTCGAACTAGATTTTTTATCCTAAACATCATTTATTTCAAAATGGAGGGAGTACATTAGTAATCCTAACTAAGAATAAAAATGAGCCGTGCCGCCACCAAAAAGATTCGGCAACATTCTTAAGATTATAGGCGCCACGTGACTTTCAAAAATGCTGGCAACCGCACATTTAGTCACGTGCAACTAGACATGTCTTGTGGACGACATTTTCACATGCTAAACCCCCAAAACGGGAATGCAGTGAATTATAAAACCTTATGAAACAATTTCAACAATCTAAAAGTACTCTGCTTACCATACCGTCCTTTCTATGGCAACAGCACTGTTGCTTACGCAACGCACGTCCTCGTAGGATGGATAGGAGTGGGCAATCGAGTGGGCCCACATGCCATAGATTAGCTCGATGTGGGACCCCATCTGATGGTCTGCACCTGAATGATGGTCATGATAACACCATATAATTCTGTAGTATTACCTATAAATAACGTACTTTACTGTCGTCTGCAATGATGCGATGGAGCGCGTGCACGCAGGATTTGGATCTTGTGTGAGGATAATCATGAATTTTCCTGCCATTGCATTGAAGCTTTTGCCTGCGCGCATGCTCGATCTGCATGGTACAGTACAGGTGGTACTCAGGGTTGCAAGGACAGGGCCATGAATGCACCGGAAAGGCCCCAAGTTTTTGCGATCTTATTATGTCCGATCAAACAAAACTTTGTTTGAGTAAGAGGTCAAAGATCCGCTTTCGCAAACGAATCTTAATAGGATCCAGGAGATCGAGCTTTGTTGCAGTGATTGCAATTGGAAACTAAAATTGATATATGGAGCAGTATCAACACTATTACCGCTCCCGTAGCAACACAGGAGCATTATAACGTACTTGTTCCAAATAGCGTGTTTATGGGTTTCGGCCCACCGGTTGCTTCACATTTATTTCGGCACTCATTGAATATTAGTTTTAAAAATAAATACAAATTTGAATCGATTCTAATCCGATCTGATATTGTTGTTATTAATTCATTTTTTTGAACCTGTTATGTTCCAACCGAACAATGTTATACACACGACCGCTGCATCACGTGAGACAGATAGACGCAAAGACGTCGCTGGACGACGCAGGCCATTCCAAATTCGCAATCATTACCCTGATCATGAAAGCAAAGCTCCAAATTCCGATCCTGCGACACGCTGCTCCGATCCACACCTCAAAGTTAACCCACTCCGTGAACGGTACGAGGTGCTGAAGATGATGTCGAGCCGTCCGCCCCCGGCACGCAGAAGCTAGCTAGGGCGCGCGCGTTTGCTTTTGTTTTTCTTGGGTTCATCCAAAGCGTTGATGACGACTTGGACCGGAAGCTCTGGGAACAAACTCCGAACCCAATAAAAAGAAGCCATTCTCTCCTTTTCCTTTTTTCCCTTTGCTTGACCGCTTTTAGCCGGGCAGCCATGTCGTCCGGCGAGCAAGATGAAATAAAGCTCGTATACCTCGTAGTCCGGATTCGCGCTAAAGTGCAGCGGAAGCCTTGGTGTGGGGGTGGGGCGACTCGCCACGCAGTAGCTAGAGAGCTTACCGATGATGATTCCACCATCAAAAGACCCAGTCAACCCACACCGAGCTGATCAATGGGTACTCTGTCTCCTATCTCCTTTTCTCGTTTACCGGACAGCGACGCCACTGCGAAGTTTGCGCACTTGCGTCGTGTCGCAAGCCAAAAAACAGGCAGCCGTAGGGCTAGACGGCCAGGGACCCTAGATAGCCGCCGGCTTACATGCATGGCAAAACTGCGCGCTGATCTGCTCGGCCGACGTCGCCTTTGTCATCGTTCCCGGCTGCCGCCGTCCATCGCCATTCGCCACCGCGCGCGCCGGCACTGCACGTCCGCTTCATCAGGTCTCGAGGAGACCCCATCCCCAACATGCAGCAGGGGCCAGCCCGCGTAAAAAAAAAGACACCCCTCGGCCGCGGCGCCGGCCGCCTTTCTCGAGTTTTTATTACGGCGCAAGGGATGAAGGCTCTCTCTCTCGATTCGTACGCGCGTAGACACAGACGAGAACGAAAAAAGTGACGGCGAGCGAGCGAGCGGGTGCGGGCCGGCCGGCGCACGTAAAAAGGCGCCACCTTTGGCCAGGCCGCATGCGTGCCGTGCCATGCCATGCCGCGGCCCGGGTTGCTTTGGACCTCCCCTTTCCCGGCTTTATATAAACTTAGCCCCCTGCCGTTGCATACCACTTTGGATGCCGAGATAGACCACATCCTCAGTGCCGTTGCTCGGCTGCTCGCTCAACCGAGGAGACTCTGGAGGCGCGCGGAACTAGCTAGCTGACCGATCAGGGAGTTGCAAAACCGTGCTCGCTGCACTACTTCACCTTCTGGTCACCAGTTTCTCTTGCGCCTCTTCTGTTTTCAGGCTTCGGGTTATCATCAGGTATGTCCCCCCTTTTACATTGCATCTGATTGCTTGAGATGGTTATGCATGGCGCGTATATCTCTGTCCCTGTTTGTGTTAAGCTCAGGTCTGTGCTAATCTAGGTGAACACCTGCAAAATAGATTTACAAATAGGCTCATAGCTACTACAGGCCACGCACGCTTTATTGTTGGGACAGCATTGAGGGAGCAGCAGGTAAGCTAGATGTGTTAGTAGGACATAGAGCAGCACCAGTACCTTCTGGCGTTCTGCTACTGCACATTGGGCTGCCGCTGCATTTACGAGCGCACATTTTGCTGGCCTTGCACGGAGCTCTCGATGCGCTGCGGCCGTGTCGGCGCTTTTGAGGCGCGCTGCAGAGGAGCGTAGACCGGCTTTCCTTCGCCCTGCCGGAGCAGCAGCGCCGCGTGAACACCATCGATCCAAGCGTATACTCTCTCTATCTCTCTTCTCTCTCTCTACTGTGGAGATCCTAGTCACGCATCACGGCCATGTACGCGCACGCACGTCTCCTCTGCCACCTCTGGCAGCCAGCCAGCCATTAAACGCACGCGAGCGAACGTTTTTTCTTCTTAGTACTGTACAATATATATATAAAAAAGAGAGAAGAGAACTCGCCTACAGCTCATGATTGCCCGGCTTGTTTCTTTCCTCCTCGTCGTGTTCCTCCTCTTCCCTCCTCGCCGGCGCAGATGCACAGTACGCTCGACGGATCCTTGTCCTCTCCTCCCCCTGTCGCCGCCCACATTGTTTGCGCAGCAAACAGTGCAGGTGGTCTTGTTTTGGAAGCGGAACACCCCATTCAGCCACTCTGATTTTTCTTGGAAAATAGAAAAAGACACCAGTGTTTGGTTTTTGGAAAAAGGTTGTTTGGCGCCACTCTCGTGCTGGTGTAGAGAGATCATGCTAAGATTCCGGGGGCATCTCTGCACGTAAAGGGAAACAAAGGGGCGACGCGAGGGTAAAGCACGTTGCTTCTGTCCATCACAAACGGTTAAACAAATCCCCTCTTTCATGGGACCGGACCAAAAGCCTCTTCTTTTTCGCAGAGGTTTCTTTTCCACCCCTCCTTTCCTTTCATCATCGACGAGGGGGGGGGGGGGGCGGAGGGAGGGTAAAGCTAAGCTACTGGTGTTGTAGCTAGAGCGTAGTCACCGGCCCTGTCCCTGGCAATGGTACCTGCCTCTGCCACCAGTCACCCGTCCCATCCATCCACCCGTCGATCGCGATCCAGATGCCCGGCGCCGGGGCATCTCCCGTCGCGTCTCCGGTGACGACGGGGGCGCGAGCGATAAAGATGGATACGCCTCGAGCCGTGCCCCCGCGTCACCACGGGCCGCGCTGCCGGTGGTGACGTGGGAAGCAGGCCGGCCGAAAGACCGACGCGACGGGGAGATTCGGTGCCCGCGACCGCCGTTTCCAGAGGTTACGGACCACCCGGCTTCCGACGTGCCTTCCGGTACGGCTGCGGCATGGCGCGCGTCACCGCGTCGTGCGCGGTTACGTTGGATAAGAGATAAATCTGTACAGTTCGTACTGCTGCGCCGTGATGCTGATTCTAAGGTGCCCGAGTAACACGATTATAGGTGATGTAGAGTCAATCCCATTCGGCTAGTAGTATTTTAGACATCACTGATGAAACAAAGGGTAGAAGGCTGGGTTCCCGAAAAGGGACGCCCGTGCTCCACAAAGCGGGGCAAAAAGGAGATCGCCGGACCATCCCCTTGCGCGTGGCGTGCTTCGTCCGTTCGCCCCGGGACCAGGCCGCTCGCTCGTACAGAAACGTCGCAGCAGCAGCTTGCAGCAGCTAGCCGCCGTGCCCTGTTCGCTAGCGTGGGCACGCGCCGACGTGCCGACTACTCTAGTCCTTAGCCGGCCGGGGGAGAACGCGCGTGCATGCGCGGCGTGGGCCGCGGTGCGCGTGATTGGTTCGGTTTGGTGGCTGCCTGCCCCGCGCCCGTGGCCCGTGCCGGGCGCCGTTGCCTTTTCCTTTCCCCTCCCGGACTCGGCGTGCTCCGCTCGTTTCGGTGCGTTGCGTCGCTGTCCCCTGTCCGCCACTGCCGCTTACGCGAAAGGCGTGTCCCGACTCCGTGCCCATGCGTGTCTGGCGTTCGGCACGCGGCGCCGTCGGCATGCCTTTCGCTGCCCCGCTTTTTTCGCCAACTTCCCGTATTGGATCGACAGGATCGTAGCGCCGAGCGCGCGCGTACCCCCAGTATGCCACCATCAGTAGCAGAAGGATACCCACATTCTGGCGCGTCAAAAGTCTTCACGAGAACTGAGCACATTTTAAAAACTGTTAGGGAGGCAAGCCTGTTTAGCCCACAAAATCTGCTGTAACCTGCTGCAGAATCCGGACACATGCATGCATGTGCATGCGCGCGCGCACGCCTCGCCATCATTGGCTCGAGGACGATTCCCTGCTTCAACGGTGCAATGAGTGCTCGCTCGCTCGCAGCCTCAGCAGATACCGGATCAATGCGCTGATGCATGGCGCCGCACTGCGCCGCGCTGCTTTGAGTGCTTCGTTATGGCTCGTGCCAACATGCCTCTCTCTCTCTGTCCTGTCAAAAAAAAGCCTCTTTGACTCTTTGTCTCATGGCGGCACGGTTCAACAAACCATCAGCTCCTCGAGGACGGGAACTAAGCAGGCCGGACGCACGGCTGCGTGTGACTGTGCTCCGCTAGGACTAGGACACGGTTGCGTCGCGTGCCGCCGTGCCGTGTCTCCTTGTCGCTCGCGTCGGCACGCGACCGTCCCCGCTGCTCGCTCGTCGCGGGCGTGCGTGGTCCTGCGCGCGTCGCTCGTCGTCATCTCCACGCAGCTGTTGGGGGGGGGGGGGTCGTACCAGTAGCCTCCGCTCGCACGGACCTAGTAGTTGCTTACGTGTTGCGGCACGCGCAGAAACATGAAAATGCACGCCGTACTTGCTGCGAGCCGTAGTAGGGCCATAATAGAGCGCAGCGCACTATACATGTGCCACATTCTCCCTCTGGTCACCATATTGGATCAGTGATCATACCTCTAGTGTCGCAGCGATTGTGTGGTTGCAACAAGAAACGAAAAAAAAAAGTGATTAGGTGTTCTGAAATCACCGCGTACATTAGTGTCCCAATCGCCCACTGTTTTTGTCTAGGTATCGGCGCCTGATGGCCCGATCATCGCCGTACCGGTCCTGATCGCTACTGTTTCCGTACCGTACTCCACCGGCGGCTGCGACTGCGAGGGCCATGCTTTGCAGCGGGGCCGGCATCATCCAACACGCCTCCGACGGCGGACCGGCCGGTGGTGGCAGTCTTGTCCTGCGGAAGAAAGCCGAGGCCCCCGCCCGCCCGCGCCACAACGCCATGATGATGGTGCCTTTTGAGCAAGGGAAGCTGCAAAAGAGAGGAGAGGACGCTAATCAAGCCCATCATCGATGCCGCCGTCTCTATTCAACAAGGACGCGCTATCTTCAAGCCGGTGAGTTCAAATCTCGAACTCGGGCAATGCTAGACGCGAGCTTGAGAACCGCTCGAGGTCGACAGCCTGCCACCGGACAACGGAACGCACAGCTCCTCCCCTCTCTTCGCCTCCGCTGCCACCACCACATGCGCGTACGCGAGCGCAGTGGCGGCACGAGACCAGAGTCTATCTGGCAAGGGGCGGGGGGCCGGGCTTGTGGTGCTTGGCTGGGCTGGTCCCCCGCGGCACAACAGGGCGCGGATGCTGCCTGCCCATCTGGCATCTCTGACCCCGCTGCGCGAACGCTCCGCTTTGTCCCTCGGCGCCCGGCCCCCAGCCACGGCCCGCCCGCGCTGTCGTGTTGCTGTACCGTGCCGTGCCGCCCCGGCGTCCGTGCGTGCGAGACGCGCAAACCAGCGCCTCAGACCCTGCCCGTTCGCTGGTAGTACGTACAGTAGCGCGCAATAGATAGACAGACGGCGCGGTCGCTGCTAGGAGTGGACAACGAGGGAGCCTTGCTGCTGTGGCCCACGGGCGCGATTACAAAACGGGTTTCGCCCACGACGGGACGGGGGGTGTAGCCAGCTGCCAGCCGTGTGTGTGGGGGGGGGGGGGGGCGCTTCTGCTGCGATCCTATTCTGCAATAGTGGAGCGCCTTCTTGTCGGGGGCACGCTTCCAAAGCGAGCGCTCGCACGCGGCCGTCGAGGGCAGCTCCGGGGGCGCGTCTGGTGGCGGGCCTGAAGCTTCGTATGGGGTTTTCTATTCTATTAACCCCGTGGACCATACGTGCGCCTTAGAATACGGCTGAAATATCACAAGAAAACAACGACGCGCTTCGCAGCGGCAGATTTATCTACGGCGCTCCACACGCGTGCTGTCATGCGTTTCGAGAGCGAGACCCACCCTTGAGCGTAGCATCACCCAGCGTAGTAGTACCACTACGTTATTCTAAGCTTGTCGTCACCATCGGATTCTTTAATACTAACACTCTCACGCTAGGGAGGTCCACTCGAGCGCCGCCACGCTGTAGCTAGCTGACAGGCGCACGAACATGCGCTACGCTTTTCAATAAAAATCCCCATCCGTGCCCTCGGATGAACGCCATCGGCCACCTTCTGCTCGCGCCCCGATTCATCCCGTCCCACCACCACCACCACCACCGCGGCCCGGCCGCTTCACTTTTTTTTTTCCTTTTTTTTTTCGCGGCCTTTGCTTTGCAGCGCGGCGAGCGCATTCACGCCTCGGCGAGGACGACGACGGCTGCCACCTTTGGTAAAACCAGGAGGATTCAATTCCGGCCTGTTTTTTTTTTCACCAGCCGGCGGTTTTATTACCCCGGCCGCCCAGTCCGTCCCGAGCAGGTCAAACCTGCCTGCCGCAGCAGTGCTTGCTGCCGTGCCGGTGGAGAGAGAGAGATTCTATCTACACGTAATGCCTTTCTGTCCCGCGCCTCATTAAATTCCGTTGTTTTTTCTTTCTTTCTCCCCCCCTGTTTTTACCGTGGAGGCGTGCCTTCGTTTCCACTGCCGTTTTGTGGGGTTGTTTTGCCTCCGTCTGCGCGGCTTCCGTGTTTGCCTCGCACCTTGCTACTACTACTGCCGCTGCTGCTGATCACGCAGAGGGCTGTAACGTTACAAGCCTTCTTCCCGCAGGCCGGCGTGCTGTGACAGCGTTGTCGGGGTAACGAACGAACTCGCTGCCCGCGGCCGCGCACATGCTCGAGGTCCTGGACATGGCGCCGCCGCCGCCGTCGCGGCACCCCAAGGGTGGGCACGGCTACGGCCACCGGGGGAGGAAGCAGCCGCTGCAGAGCAGCGTGGCGCAGCCCAAGGCGGAGGAGGCGGTCGTGCCGCCGGAGGAAGGAAAGAGGTGCGGGGGAGGAGGCGGAGGGAGGCGGCGCGGCCCGCGCGGGCTGGCTAAGAAGCCGGTCATGGAGCCCGGGGTGGCGCCTGCGCCCCCCGCGCGCACCGTCATTGGGCCGCCGGTGCCGAGCAAGGCCCTGACCTTCTGCCAGCGGCCGGGGTTCGGGACGGTGGGCGCGCGGTGCGTCGTGAAGGCCAACCACTTCCTCGCCGAGCTCCACGACAGGGACCTCACCCAGTACGATGTAAGTCCCTTTCCTTCACGCCATGGAGGAGCTCGAGGGCGAGCGCAATTGAGATCGAAAGCTGAGACCTTTCGTGTTCTTCTTGGATGTTTTGCAGGTCAGGATCACACCGGAGGTGAGCTCGCGGAGCGTGAACCGGGCCATCATCGCGGAGCTGGTCCGCCTCTACCGTGAGTCCGACCTGGGAATGCGCCTCCCGGCCTACGACGGCCGCAAGAACCTCTACACCGCCGGGACTCTCCCGTTCGACGCGCGGGAGTTCGTCGTGCGCCTCACGGACGACGACGACGGCACCGGCGTCCCGCCGCGGTGCGCACCTGCAGTTGTTCTGCGCGCCGCCTTCTCGTCCGCTCTTCTTGATGGCCATGTCTTATTGACCCGCGCAATCCCGTTACTGCAGGGAGAGGGAGTACAGGGTCGCCATCAAGTTCGCCGCGCGCGCCGACCTCCACCACCTCCGGGAGTTTATCGCCGGGCGGCAGGCAGACGCGCCGCAGGAGGCCCTCCAGGTCCTCGACATTGTGCTCCGAGAGCTCGGCAACCAGAGGTAGTAGAAAGGTTAATTTCATCGGCGCCCGCATTGACTGTAATGCACGCACTGCTCGCTTTGTTGCAATGCTAATGACGCCCCTTCCCTGTTGCTAGGTACGTCGCAATTGGGCGGTCCTTCTACTCGCCGGACATCAGGAAGCCGCAGCGGCTCGGCGACGGTCTACAGTCGTGGTGCGGGTTCTACCAGAGCATCCGGCCGACTCAGATGGGACTCTCGCTCAACATTGGTGAGATGCGTTTCGGTTGTGGAATATTTGATGCCCTCATGCATGTGATGATCTCTTGTTTGTCCTGTGGTTGGGTGCTTACATGGCGATGTTGACGCCAGATATGTCGTCCACGGCGTTTATCGAGCCGCTGCCGGTGATCGAGTTTGTAGCCCAGATATTAGGGAAAGATGTCATGTCAAGACCATTGTCGGATGCAAATAGAGTCAAGGTAATTTTGCTGTGGGGAACGAGGAATCTAGCCTAGTAGTACAGTGAAATGTAACAGTTTGCCATTTGGTCGTTATTGTGTATGAACTGAGTACGAGCTGGTTATGCCCGCTGAGTTTGTGCTTTCGCTAATGAAGTAATATTTGCTTGTGCCAAGCAGATCAAGAAAGCACTGCGAGGGGTAAAAGTAGAAGTCACTCACCGAGGAAATGTAAGGCGGAAATATCGCATTTCAGGGGTGACAGCTCAGCCAACTCACGAACTAATGTACGTTTATATTTTTGTTCTTTGTTCCTTAAGTACATTCAGTGATGGGATATATATCCAACACAGATCTTTCACAAAGACAGAAGCATTATCCAACCATTTTGACACAAGGGCCAAGCATCACTGAATCTTTAAACTTAATTTGTGATTATTTTGATTTAACTAATTTACCACACCAGTGATTGGTGACCAGTACATAGCTGTTGGGCTTTCAAGAATAAATGTCTGAATCATGGATTTGGTTTTTATTTACCTAATTTTGACAGCTTCCCAATCGATGATCAAATGAACATGAAATCTGTCATAGAGTACTTCAAAGAAATGTATGGGTTTACCATCCAGCATCCCCACCTTCCCTGTCTTATGGTGGGCAACCAGAAAAAGGCAAACTATCTACCGATGGAGGTCAGTATTTCTGCCGATCAATAAATCAGAAACTTCTGCTAGCTGCTCAAGTCTGTTTTTGTCTCTGGAAGGTGTTGGAAGTCTAGTGATGCACATGGTGATATTGTCGTAATTTCTTACAGGCCTGTAAGATTGTTGAGGGACAGAGATACACAAAGAGGCTGAATGAGAAACAGATCACATCACTGCTAAAGGTCACATGCCAAAGGCCTAGGGAACAGGAGATGGATATTCTACAGGTGGAGAATCTTTATCCTAACCGTATTGTTAAAGGAATAACTTTTGAACACATATATTATGTGCTAGGGTTTCAGTGCAAGTATAAACTGAATGATCAATGTTGAAATTTTACATATGTTATGTTTAGCTACATTGCCTAGGTTTTGCTGCATGTAACTGGATGACCTTTGTTGGAGTAATCCGAACATAGCAAAAAGTTTTTGCATTGACCTTTCATTGTTCTATCCTAGAGTTGTTGCATTTATTTATTCCTTTGCCTGTGGTCCAAACTTAGCGCAATGGTTCAAAAAATCTGCCAACATAACATATTCCTAGGGTTTTCGTAAGCGATCGATTTTTATGAATCAGCCTCCATAGAAATTAAGTAAGGGGAAGGCCGCCTAGAAATTCCCTTCCCTAGACCCCACTTTTACAATTGTTCTTTACTGTTGTCAAACTGGCCCAGTAGACTGAGTATTCCTTTCCAGACCGTTCATCAAAATGGGTATGAGCAAGATCCATATGCAAAGGAATTTGGGATCAACATAAGTGAGAAGCTAACCTCTGTTGAAGCCCGAGTCCTTCCTGCACCCTGGGTAAGATTAGTCCTACAGTATCATTTTCATGCTGGGAGTTGTTCTATGCTGATACGTTATACATGCATATTTGTTGATTTTCAGTTGAAATATCATGATGCTGGAAAAGAGAAGGAGTGCTTACCACAGGTTGGTCAATGGAACATGGTAAATAAGGTAGGATTCCAGTTCATTGCACATCTCCTGTTGGATTGGTGTTTGTTCCCCCTACATCCCTAAAAGAAACTCATTTTGGCAGAAAGTAATCAATGGATGCAAGGTGAACCATTGGGCTTGTATAACTTTTTCGAGGAGTGTTCCAGAAGCCACTGCTCGTGGATTTTGCCAAGAGTTGGCACAAATGTGCCAAATTTCGGGCATGGTAGTATACATATTATTTGCTCTAATACTTATACAGAAGACGTGGTAAATTCAACTTGTGGACACATTTTTAAAGTGATGCCTCTTGCATCTTACAGGAATTTAACAGTGAGCCAGTGATTCCTATATATTCAGCCAGACCAGATCAAGTAATGAAGGCACTGAAACATGTTTATCATATAGCATCGAACAAACTCAAGGGTAAAGAACTTGAGTTTCTTTTGGCTATCCTCCCTGATAACAATGGGCCATTATATGGTGAGTGCCATCTCATGCTAATTCCCTGGCTTACATATGTTTTTACATTTAAAACCTTTTATATTTTGATTTATACGTTATATTTGCAGGTGACATCAAACGCATTTGTGAAACTGATTTAGGACTGATATCACAATGTTGCTTAACCAAACATGTTTTTAAGATCAGCAAGCAGTATTTGGCAAACGTATCACTGAAAATCAATGTTAAGGTACTTACTACCTTGTTTACAGAACAATTGCAGGTGTAGAACAGCACATCAATAAGGTTATTTAGAATTCTGCTAATTCATTTCATCCTTGACTTATTGGTATCATTAACTTAGATGGGAGGACGAAACACCGTCCTCTTGGATGCACTAAGTTGGAGGATTCCTTTGGTCAGTGACATACCAACTATTATATTTGGTGCGGATGTAACACATCCAGAAACTGGTGAGGACTCAAGTCCGTCAATTGCTGCTGTAAGGCTAAACATGACTCCTCTCTTCAGCATCACTTGTATTTTCATCAGAATATACATGTCCTTTCCTCTATCTTACACTCTGCTTGCAGGTTGTTGCTTCTCAAGACTGGCCAGAAGTTACAAAGTATGCTGGGTTGGTTTGTGCTCAGGCTCATCGACAAGAGCTCATTCAAGACCTTTACAAGACATGGCACGATCCGCAGAGAGGCCCTGTAACAGGAGGCATGATCAGGTCTTTATCTAGGAACAGTCTGCAACCAAGAAGTTCAAATATAATCAATTGCATTCATACCCATTGAAATAATCTCCACATTTCTAATTACTTGATTTGAAATTCTTATTTTAATAGTTTGTTATGCAGGGAACTCTTAATATCCTTCAGAAAGGCCACTGGGCAGAAGCCACTGAGAATAATTTTCTACAGGTATGTTGTGTCAAGGCTGGATTTTTTAAAGGGTCATAATTAAGATTTAACATGTGATCCTTCTTTTTAAGCATATGGATGTAGCAATCCATCATAGTGTGGAAATAGCTACTGTCAAGGCTTCTTTATGTTGTAACTAAATTATATCCGTGTTAAGTTTGTTGGATTCCTCTTTCAGGGATGGTGTTAGTGAGGGTCAATTCTACCAGGTTCTGCTATATGAGTTGGATGCTATCCGCAAGGTTGGACAAACTTCATATTTTCCTTTGTGAATCTTCTAACCTGTTTCTTAGAGTTGACCAATGTGTTTTTTTATAGGCATGTGCATCCCTGGAACCAAATTACCAGCCTCCTGTAACATTTGTTATAGTTCAAAAGCGTCATCATACAAGATTATTCGCAAACAATCACAAAGACAGAAGTAGCACGGATAGGAGTGGAAATATTTTGCCCGGTAAGCGTTCCCAGCTTCTTCATACACTTGTTGAAGTAATTTATTAGTACTTGATTAACAGGCAGTATGTTCCAATTGAAAAGAAACCGGAACTTATTTGTTTGAGCTTTTGTAACTACTATTACTCACCATCGTTTCAATACAGGAACTGTTGTTGATTCAAAGATATGCCATCCAACAGAGTTTGATTTCTACCTTTGCAGTCATGCTGGAATTCAGGTAAGAAAAATATGGTAGTCCCTCGTAGAATCCTGAAATGACATTTTAGTTGGAATATTCTACCGTACTGGATTTTGTCATTTGTGATGAAATAGTATTTGAAGAGACTTGTCATATGCTCTACTCGACAAGCTATCATGGCACCTAGTTAAGAACTAGTGATGTCCACATGCTAGAAGTATAGAAAACTCAACCTACAGTTAACTTTTTAACCATGTCTGTAAAGCTACGGTACTTTGATCCATAGACTGGTGTACTAGCATGAGAATATTATCCTTTATTCTCCATCCTACCTCGCGGAGTGGCGGTATGTCTATACTTGTGTGCTAAGGTCTTGAGTTCGAACTAGTCTCTACAAAAACAAAAGAAGGGGTAAGGTTGTATAGAAATGATCTTTTCCCTAGAGGTCTAGACCACGTAATGTGTGAGCTTTCAGCATGGAGTACAAATTTTTTTCCCCATCCTATACTGAAATGATTGATGTGTGAATTTGCCAGGGGACTAGTAGGCCAGCTCACTACCATGTCCTCTGGGATGAGAACAATTTCTCGGCAGATGAAATGCAGACATTGACAAACAACCTTTGTTACACGTAAGGAACTCTGCCATATGCTATCATTGTCCTTTGCACTTCTGTTTCGGTCTTTAAGAACTTTCTAAACTAAATCTCATGTCCAATGCAGTTACGCACGCTGCACACGCTCGGTTTCTGTCGGTACGTTCCTCTTGCCAATTTTGTAACTCATGGTATTGATAAGTTGCCATTCACATACTTCCTCAAAAATCTGAATTTGTTGCTACTTCACCAGTGCCGCCGGCATACTACGCGCACTTGGCAGCATTCCGAGCGCGGTTCTACATGGAGCCAGAGATGTCAGAGAACCAGACGTCCAAAAAGTCCAACGGCATGAATGGAACCTCGGTGAAGCCTCTGCCTGCTTTGAAGGAGAAGGTGAAGAGGGTGATGTTCTACTGTTGAGGAGGAAGCAACTTAACCACTCACGTATTGTAGCTAACATTGTAAAATTTAGTAGAGATTAGATCAGCTTTCTCCGGGAAAGGAAGAAAAGAGCATTTGGATTCTGAACAATCTCTTACCTCTGTAAAGTATTCTGAAACACCTGTATAATAGTTCGCAGATCACATGGCATCCACTCTAACAAAAGAAATACCGAGTTGGTGTAGGATCCTGGTAATCCTTTGTAGCCTTGCAGGTCAATTTCCTGAACAGCAATGCTAGCAGTCATGCATATGATCGTCCACTAAAGAACAGGACTCAGGAATTTGTGCGTGCACTCAGTATATATGGTTAATAGTTAAATCTTTAACTCAAACAACTGCCATCTGCTGAATTGCACTTGAAATACTAGTAGATCGTAGCCTTTTGGATCTGAAACAGCTTCCAGAAGTGATCTCTATGAAAGTACTGTTGCTAGTTCTGTAAAAATAGACTTCATGATACCATTACCAACCCTCAATGGGTTATCGGGTTATCACTGCTGGAAACACATCATAACCGGCCACCCTCTAGTGATCCGAGATTCGGCTCAATTCAAGCAAACTGAAATCAAGATGGGGCTAGATCCACCAAATCCAGACAATGCTCGAAGGTGAATCTGTGTAACTAGAAGATTAACTGCAATAGTTCTCTGACAGAATGATGTGACCTTGCATAAATATATGGTCTCTTCACCTAGTGGCAACACTTGTCACATTACATCTAGCCCAATCTTGAGGTAGCCTGGAATAACCTGGAAGTAACACAATCATATTCAACTTGACTGGTTAAGGAAGTAAGTTGGTTATAAATTTTTCCTCTATCAAACAAAAAGAAACCAGGTATAACTATGTTAAGTACATTGTAGATACTAGTGCTGAGTTCCAGCAGAACTGCTGAATTTATAAGTAACTACAAAACAAGTTTTGTATGTTCAAGAGCTCAAAAAATGACCAAAATCATACATTTCCATCACAAGATTCCCAACAATATAATTGTTGGTTAGGACTGCTTAGCTAGGAGCTTTGAATTTGAATAATCATTTAATGGTGATGATGTCTATTAGGTACTACATTCCTCAGCACAGTGCTGAAGAGGTTTAGGATTGGGTGAATACTAGCTAATCTTCATCTAATGAAATGCCTTATGCCTGCAATCACCTTGTGAGTATTACATAAAGTATACTTCACAAACCTGCGCATAACGGGAGCTACATGCACCGTGCTGCTCTTTTTTATACTTTACAAACCTAAAATGCAATGAATTTTGCAAACATAAACTGCTTCAAGCAGCTTTCGAAGATAGACAAAACAGGATTTAATTAATCCAGCTATGTCTACCTGAACAAAGAGATCCTTGCTCTTCATATTAGAAAAATGCAGAGGGTTGAAAAATTTCTATTCCAGAGTGTTCTGGATTTTTCTGGTCTAATAATCTTTAAAAGATGAGGAACCCAGAGGAACTTGAGGCTGCTATTCACTAAAACTGCGAGTAAGTTGAGCTCCAGAGACTAAATGATACATGCCGTGCAACTAATCCAACTGAATTTATGTTTAACCATTACGATTTTGATGCATTAGATATGCACTATATCAGTTCCGTACTTTATTCTCTATCCTTTCACCTCGATCAAGCTGCATCCTGCAGTCTTCTTTGCGGCGGGGTGTGCCATCTCGCTCCTTACTCTCATTGCATCATCCCATCGACTTGCAGTAGCATATACATTCGACACAAGCACATTCACATCAGGATTTCGGGAATCTTGCTCGGAAATCCGTTTTGTCAATATTTCACTCATCTCAACATTGCCATGAGCCTTGCAAGCAGTTAGGAGTGCACCATAGAGGGGCATTGTGTCCTTGTCCACTGGCATGTTGTGGATCAAGTTCTCAGCTTCATCAAGCAAACCTGCACGACCAAGAAGATTGACAAGGCAGCTATAATGTTCGATTCTCGGTTCTATCTGATAGACCTCCGTCATGGCCCTGAAATGCTTCCGTCCTTCATCAACCAACCCACCATGGCAACATGCACTCAGTACCCCAATGAACGTGATACCATCAGGTTTAACTTTGCCTATCTGCATCTCTCCAAACAGCTCAAGAGCTCTACTTGCCTGACCATTTGTGGCCAGGCCGCAGATGATGGCAGTCCAGGCTGCAGCATCTCTTCCTCGCATTCGCCCAAAGACCTGGAGTGCCTTGTCAACATGCCCACACTTTGAGTACATCTCAATCAAGGCTGTGCCGAGAACTGCATCAAGTTTCATTTTCCTAGCCTCAGCATACTGATGGATCCATTCACCTTGATCAAGAACCCCACTATTGGCACAGCATGTCAGGAGAGTAACAACAGTGAACCTGTCTGGCTCCACCCGTTGCATCTGCATGTCTCTGAACAATGTCAGTGCCTCCTCATAGCTTCCATGTTGCACACACGCATTAATCATTGCAGTCCACAGAATTAGATCCTTCTCTGCGCATTGATAGAAGAGTGCTCTCGCCTTATCAAGCTGACCGGCAAGGGCATATCCTGACATAAGTATAGTCAAAGAAATGATGTTCCTCTCAGGCATTTGCTCGAACAATTTTACCGCTTCTTGCAAGCTACCATTTTTTGTGTACATGTCCACCAGTGCATTCGCAAGCGGAAGGCTGAATCCAAATACCCCATTCATGTATGCATGAATTTTCCGTCCCAAGCTCAGGTTCCCTGCTCTAGAGCAAGCAGTCACAGCCGTCACCAGTGTCGCCCTGTCAGGTGTGACACCGCTTGCCTCCATCTCCTCAACCAACTCAACCGCTGCTGCATTGCGCCCGCACTTAACGTAGGACCTGATCATCATGTTCCACAGCACTAGGAATCTCCGTGGCATTTCGTCGAACAACTTCCGCGCGACGTCAGCGCGGCCCAGCATCGTGTACATCTCCATCAGCGAGCTCGCGGTGTACACGTCCCACCTGTATCCGGTCTTCACGGCGGACGCGTGCGCCTTGCGGCCCTCGATTGACAGCTTCAGCACACCGATCGCCTTGAGCACGAACGGGTAGGTGAAGCTGTCGGCGACGAGGCCGCGCCCGCGAAGGTCGTAGTACACCGCCATGACCCGCGCGAAGCTGCCACGCCTCGCCAGAGTCCTGATCAGCACGTTGCAGTCCCGCAGCGGCATGCCATAGTGGAACGCCGTCGCCATCGCGGGACGCGTGGGTTCGAGGCGCCAAGGTAATACGGTTCCGTGTAGAAACGAGAGAGCGACACGAAGGGTTGGGAGCAGCTGGCGAGAGGGGCAAGGGAGAGGCCGTCGTGGTGGGGCTGCGTGCGCGCACGCGGCGGCGGCGGCAGGGTGGGATGCTGTGGTGCTGGAGAAGGCGGCGGCGCCGGCTGCCGGGGACAGCACGGGCGCCGGGCTGGGGCTCGACGCGCAGTCTATGGAGACGCTCGCCACGCTGTCCCTTGCCGTCGACCTGGTAAGCCCACCGTCCTCTCCCAGTCGACCGTGCTCCCCTGGTAGGGAGGCGTGAGCTCTATGGAGAGTGGGTTGCGAGCTTTGAGCTGCTGTTTGTCACGGCCGCGGTGACCATGCTCTGCGGCCACCAGTTCCTGTCGTTCGAGGCGCCGAACGATAAGCGCAGCGTCGCCGGGCTGCGGACGAGGGAGACAGTGGAGGTCACCGGAGATCTACTCCTCGCGGCGGACTTGCTGCAAGTCGTCCATCCCGACCACCCGGCACAGGCTGCGGAGCACCAACATGTCGGTCATGGACGCCCGCGTGCTCCACCGGTGCCTGGCCAGGTGGGACTCGGAGCAGCTGCCGCGCGCGCTGGCGGAGTACGAGGCGGTGCGGCTTCCCGTCGTGGCGGCGCAGGTGCTGCACGCGCGCCGGCTTTGGCGGATCAAGCAGGGCCTGCCGGTGGACGGGATGTCCGAGGGGTTTGACGTGAGGACGGCGACAGTGGATGAGGCGCTGCTGCAGCTGCAGCAGAGGACCATGCCATGCTTCGCTGGGGCGCCTACCGCAGGCGATGGTAATCTGTAATTTCCATTTGAAAGCCAGGTGTTCGAATAAAATCTGTTTGTCCCAAGAGATTAAAAAACGCGAATAGAAACATTCAGTATGGATGAATGCAGAAATATTTTTTTTCATGTTGTTAAGAAGATTACAACGTTTCCCATTTCAGAATCGTTGTCAATTTATTTTAGATATTTTAATTTTAGAATCACTGCTGCAAATCAAATTTAGACGTAAATGCACATAAGAATTTGCAAAATTTCCGTTGTTTTTTTAAATGCCATTCAAATGACTTTCTGGTGGCACTTTTGTAATTGATCAAATAAGGATTTTGGATATTGTATGCCAAAATCCAAAAGGATAGTATACAAAATATATAACCAAATAAAAGTATTATACCGTATTTGGTGTTTACCATGTATAAACGTCAAATAATACCATCAGATAATACGGATTATTTGTACTAATTTCGGCTTACATTGGGCCAAACACAAGCACAGCGGCAACTTCAGGCCCATAGCCCATTTTATCCGTCCTCTAGTCCTCTTTCTCCCTCAGTCTCTGTACTGGATTCCGTCTGTACTGATGTTTCTTCTTCCGGTCACAATTTGTTGAGCTCCGTCTTCGGCGCCTCACTGCCGGCGACGTAGACGTACCTCGTTCCACCGAAAGTCTAGAGGCGTCGAGGTCCGTCTGTACTGATGCTGGGCTAGTATGGTGCGTGGATCCATCCGGGCTCGGACTGGACTTGTTTAGCTGGTAAGTAACCCTAGCATGCTTGGATGTCTCAGTATTCGTCTTGCTCAGTGGGAACTTCTCTTTGATGTGAGACTGTAATTGATGAACTTGGTCCCGATTCCTTTCCCTCAATTCCATTTACTTGAGCACTTATGTTGCCATTGCTGCGTGTTGCCCCTGCATTCAATTAGGTTGAAGATTGTGATGTGAATGTCCTTGGTTCCTGATAGGAATAGTGAACTTAAACTGTTGTTTCACTTTGGTTGAGGATTCATGTTCTTTTAGTTATGTTCAGGCGTGACATTTGTTATTTTTTTCTACATTAGATTTTTGCTATCTTTTCTGGTTATCTTAATATCATTATAAATTTGATATCCAAAACGTGCTAAGGTGTTATCTATCTTAGCTCATTTTGTTTGGTTGTTTGATTATAACAGTGCTTAGCTCGGACGGGAATCTGCTGTTTGCGTTGAAACTCGAAGCTTTTAGGTCCGACAGATGGAGTATTCGTCAAGTGAAGACAATGAACTGGTTGAAGATTACATCGATGTCGAGGATGATACTGGAACTGAAAATGTTGACCAAGGAACTGGTGTGTTGGCTTCCCAGATCCATCGTGTTGACCCTTCTGAGGGATCCATGCCGCCTGTTGGAAATGAACTGCTGATGGCGGCTGATATGGTGGGTAAAAACAATGAACCGTATGTGGGCATGGAATTCGAGTCTGATGTGGCTGCGCGGGCATCGTACAATGCATATGCATTACAGTTTGGGTTTGGAATTCGTGTTGCTAGATCCCGCAGTGAGCGGAGAAAGGGTGTTGAAGTACTTGTCATGAAGCGTTTTGTGTGCTTGAAAGAGGGACATCACAAGAAGAAACCTGTCGATCCTAGCAACAAGAAAAAGAGGAAGCGGCTCTCTATAAGGGATGGATGCCCAGCAATGATGGAGGTTGTGCGCAGGGGCCCAGATAAATGGGTCGTCACCAAGTTAGTGCTGGAGCACACACATGTCATTGTTAGTGCAGATAGGGTGAGGGAGGTCCAGTTGCGCCGCCTTTCTGGTAAGTTGAAGGAGCATGAGAGTCAATTGCATGAGGTGCGGAGGATTGTATTTGGTGATACAGATGCACAAGGTCTCTTCAATTACTTCAAGAGGATGCAGTCAGAGAACTCTGGGTTTTTCTATTCTGCTCAAGTTGACAGTAGAAATTGTGTAAGCAATGTGGTTTGGGTTGATGCGAGAGCTAGAATGGCATACACATACTTTGGAGATGCTGTTTACTTTGACACTACCTACAGTGAAAATGAGAATATGTTACCCTTTGCAGCCTTCACGGGTGTGAATCACCATGGTGAAATTGTTGTTTTTGGTTGTGCCTTAAATTTGGACAAAACAGAATCTTCATATGCTTGGCTTTTCGAGACATGGTTGACTGCAATGGATAAACGGTTGCCATTTTCCTTTACTACTGATGAAGGCAAGGAAATGGAAGCTGCAGTTGCTAAAGTATTTCCCCAGTGTTCCCATCGAATTTGTAGATGGCGAATCTTGTCTAGATGCAAGAAGAGACTATCTGATGTCTGCACCAGATTTCCTGGGTTCCATGATGAACTGATGAGATGTGTAAATGGGTGTGATACTGTGCCTATTTTTGACATATTATGGGGCTCCATTCTTGACAAGTATGGCCTGAGAGATGATGCTTGGTTGCAATCATTGTATGAAATAAGGCACAAATGGGTTCCTGCGTACCTAACCAGCTCCTTCTTTGCTGAGTTGTCATTAGCCCATAGAGTAGCGACAGTCGGTAGGTTTTATAGGAATAACTTTAGCACAAGAGTTTCTCTGAATACTTTCATCACTAGATTTGATCAGTACATAGACGATTTGTACACAAGTGAATCTCAGAGAGATGTCACTTCATTTCCTCCTGAACAGCTTTTGAAAACTGATATGGTCCTGGAAAAACAAGCTGCGAGCATCTACACGAGGGCTGCATTTGAAACGTTCCAGATGGAATTGGTTGAAGCTTTGCAACATTATGCTGTCAAGGTTGAGGACGGACCATACACAAAGTACTATGTGGAAAGAGATGCTGACCCCCCTACCAGGCACACTGTCTTCTGCAACATTGCTGAGAAGAAAGCCTGGTGTGAATGCTGCCGGTTCGCTTTCTCAGCAATATTGTGCAGGCATGTGCTTGGAGTATTCATCCTAGCTGGTGTCATCATACTTCCGGATTCGTTCATCACAAAGCGATGGACAAAGAAGGCAAAGACAGGGCCGGAACTCATTGGGCTTAATCTTGGAAATAACAACAGTAGTGCAGACTCTGTGTCGTCCAGATATAATGATCTCGTCCGCGACGCGATGAAGTGTGCAGAGAAGGGATCTGTATCAACTGGTACCTTCAGAGTTGCAAAGCAAGTACTATCCAAAGCCTTCATGGAGATCAAGGCTCTCGGAGAGAAACTGAACAGGGATGTTGTGCAGAATGTAGATAGCAGATAACGATTGTTGTTGTCTTGTAAACTATTTGAGAGATTTCTGGAATGCAGAGAAAAAAATTGTTGTGCCACCATGAGAAAGAGTTTTTACTTGGTTACCATTATGTCATGGCAGTGACCCATCTGACATGTTAGGCTGTGTTCCTGCAAGTCCGATCCTTTTAATCATGGTGATGGTGTATATACGCTATAAGAAATGTGTTCTGCTTGTCCGAGCGCTGTCTGCCCTTTACAATGTCAGAAATCACAGCAGCTGATACACATTGGGATGACCATTGGTCCTAGAGACATCGGCAGTCCTCACCTACTGCTAGTAAGTACTGGCTGTTCAATTATAAAATGCAGTTCCCTTCTTTCAGTTCTGACTGCTCACCAAACTCATCATCTGAATCAGTTTCAACACTCTTAACTATGACCCGATCAGTCGACGTTTGGTCAATGCAAATCCCACGGGTGCATTGCAAATCCAGTCTTTGGCCATAGATCCTGAAGGTTGTTACTCTGTATCTCTGCTAAGTGCCCGCATGTGCATGCATGAAAAGCAGTACTTACTAGTAGTAGGTGAGAACTGCCGATGTCTCTAGAACCAATCATCCCCTTTTCGTTTGCTACATGGCTAGCCGGACGGGGAGTATGTTTTGAAAAACCTATGATGTTACCTGCTTCTAATACCTGTTAATGTTAAATGAAAAACGGCCGCGATATAGACTTCCAAGTCTGACAGATGGTTAAGGAAGTAAATTATGAGGAATCCCAGAATAAATCATTCCACCATTGCTGTAACAGTCCTTGGCATCTTCTTTTTACTTGTAGAAAATGAGAAATAAAAGGGTGCGAAAATATGAGGATGACTCGTGCACTACTTAGATCATATGGTTTGTGCATGTGCTCATCCATCTTTTGCCCACGTCTAAGGCCAACCGGCAAGGCCTTCACGCATGTGACGGGGTGCAGTTGAGTAAACCAGCGTCACGCGGCGTGAACAGCATGAATAGAACTGGCGTGACATGATTGTTAATTTAGTCGAACTAAGTTGTTTCTCGAAGACTTCAGGAAAGTCTTGTGCCGTGAAAGATAAGTAATTTAATTTCTCTCCTATACTTCTAATTTCTAAATAACGTCAGTATTGCCATTTTATCTTGTCTTGCACATGAAGAAGAAATAACATGATTTGAACTCGAATGCCACGAAACCTATACATGAGGGTAATACTTAGGGTGCAGTCTGTATCACAGCACATGCTGCACTTTTAGTACATATATAATCAATGTCGTCTGACTTCATCTTATCTGATTGTAATTCTACGCTAAAATCTGCCAAACTGCAGATCTCTGGTCGTGCTCCGTGAATGGGCTGGCTTCCTGATCAAATGAAAGGTACTTCTATCAGGTGAGCATGAGGACTGCTAGTACGTAAACAAGCGAGAAACGCATTACATCAGAGATTGCTTCCATCACAAGTCAGTGTGTTTGGAACGCAAAAACCAATCCATTCCAGAGAACCAATAAGTACAGAGCACAAAGGTAAAGGTGGCTTAGCTCGCACGATCCAGTCATGAGTGATGGACAGCAGAAGGGTCACAGCTTAGATTTATGATTTATGGCCGTGGATTGTATGCGATGCTAACGGTCGCGGCAAGGCGAGGGCAAAACAAAACAGATCCCAGTGGTCCAGCTGAGCTGAGCAGACAGTACAGCACAAAACAGAGTGACAGACGCCGACGGACGGTCGTCCCTCGTCCTGGCTGGCCTTGCGCGTACCTTTTTTTTTCTCTCTCTCTCTCTCTAGGGTACACGTCATCATAGCTGTGGTTTTCTTTTCTTCATGTCCTAGCCTTTACATTTGACATTATGAATCGGACTCGTTTCGGCCAAAACCTGCGCAGACGCTTGTGTAAAATTCGCGTGCCCCAAAAACAAATATGGCTCGACCACACCACGTATGATGCAGCGCTAGCAAGAGGGCGATCGCAGATGTGCAAGAGAGCAGCGAAGCTTGAAGCGGAGGAGGAGGAGGGGACGCTGGAGGACGAGGCAGGCTCACATGGGCTGCTCCTCGTCACGTAGCAGCGGTACGGCATGCCCCGCCTGCCTTGGCCGGACGCGCATTTACCAGCGAGCGCCTGCCGCTGCGGATGCGACGCGGCGACGGACAAACCACTCACCAACCCCGTGCCCCGTGGGAGGTGATTGATCCGAGGTCCTCTCCTCTGCCGCGAGCCTGAGCCTGCTGCCACGGTGAAGTGGTTAACGAGCCCACCGGTCGACATCTGCGTGCGCCATGAGACGTGGCACGCACGAGTGTTTTCGCCGTCTCCAACCACCTTTCGTTGACGGCTGCTTCGAAGAGGTGATCGACGGCGATGCCCTACACACTCGTCGTGCCTCCTGATCACGAAAGCTTTGCAGTTCGCAACTCCAGCGCGCACTTGTATTTCCAGTTTAATCTTCGTACCTCTCTGGCTCTCAAGCAGAGCCAGGCTAATCCAGCCATAAGGGGTCCCACCTGTTCGGTCCTACTGTACCGTCCTGCTGGCAAAAAAAAACCACGTAGATAGGACCCACCTGCACGTGAGCATACAAAGGCTACGGGTATCTGGAGAAAGTAGAGAGTAGACCGTACACCTTCTCGGGCGAGTACCCGTAACTGGGGTGCGAATTCCTGGGTCTCGGGCGATCCGGCCATCCGTTTTGACGCGCGGCGCCCTGGCTGCCGTCCATCTCCGTATGCGGAGAGTTTTTCCCATCTCACGTACGTGTTCCACGGTTTGGTCGCCTCCATCTGTTCGTTCGTCTCGCGTGGCCTCCGCCTCGCCTATTAAACCACTGAGCTGGAGCTGGAGCTGGGCGCCTCCCCGTGGCGCTCGCGGCCGCGTTCTATCTAGCCCGGATACAGAGAGAGAAGGGGGGCGGCTCGCCGGCCTCAACAACCCTTGTTCCCTTCTCCCTCCGTCGCCTCCTCGCCGCTCCGCACCGGGGCCTCATCCTCCCCCTTATCCAGGTGAGAGCTGAACTCTCTCCTCCCCAGTCCTCCGGAGAGTCCTCCTCCTCCTTCCTTCCTTTCGTTGACGTTTTGGCTGGATGTGGCGGGGATGGGTTGATCTATGCGCCGGGACGCGGACAGCCGCGGGGACGGGGCGGGGATGGAGATCTTGGCATTTGGGTTTTTTTTTCTGACGCGAATCTCGGGTTCCTTTCTGATTCCAGTATGGAGACCTCGGCGCCGCCCAATGCCGCGCCGCAGCCGCGGCAGAAGCTGCCGGACTTCCTGCAGTCGGTGCGCCTCAAGTACGTGAAGCTGGGGTACCACCACCTCATCTCCCACGGCATGTACCTGCTGCTCTCCCCGCTCATGGCGCTCGTCGCCGTGCAGCTCTCCACCGTCTCCCCCGGCGACCTCGTCGATCTGTGGGACCAGCTCCGCTTCAACCTCCTCTCCGTCGTCGCCTGCTCCACCCTCCTCGTCTTCCTCTCCACCGTCTACTTCCTCACCCGCCCGCGCCCCGTCTACCTGCTCGACTTCGCCTGCTACAAGCCGGAGCAGGAGCGCAAGTGCACGCGCGAGACGTTCATGAACTGCTCCAAGCTCACCGGATCCTTCACCGAGGGGAACCTCGAGTTCCAGCGCAAGATCCTCGAGCGATCCGGCCTCGGCGAGGAAACCTACCTGCCCCCCGCCGTTCTACGGGTGCCCCCCAACCCGTGCATGGACGAGGCGCGCAAGGAGGCGCGCGCAGTCATGTTCGGCGCCATCGACCAGCTGCTCGAAAAGACGGGGGTCAAGCCCAAGGACATTGGCGTCCTCGTCGTCAATTGCAGCTTGTTCAACCCCACGCCGTCCCTCTCGGCAATGGTGGTGAACCACTACAAGCTGAGGGGAAACATTGTTAGCTACAACCTCGGCGGGATGGGGTGCAGCGCGGGGCTGCTGTCCATTGACCTCGCAAAGGATCTGCTGCAGGTGCACCCAAACTCGTACGCTCTGGTGATCAGCATGGAGAATATCACGCTGAATTGGTACTTTGGGAACAACCGGTCAATGCTCGTGTCGAATTGCCTGTTCCGGATAGGTGGTGCAGCCATCCTGCTCTCGAACAGGCGGTCCGACAGACGGAGGTCGAAGTACGAGCTGGTACACACAGTGCGCACGCACAAGGGCGCAGATGACAAGTGCTTTGGCTGTGTGACTCAGGAGGAAGACGATATTGGCAAGATTGGCGTGTCACTGTCCAAGGACCTCATGGCGGTCGCTGGAGACGCGCTGAAGACCAACATCACAACACTCGGGCCACTGGTGCTCCCGTTGTCAGAGCAGCTACTCTTCATGGCTACATTGGTTGCCAAGAAGGTGTTCAAGATGAAGATCAAGCCGTACATCCCCGACTTCAAGTTGGCTTTCGAGCACTTTTGCATCCATGCTGGCGGACGTGCTGTGCTGGATGAGCTGGAGAAGAACCTAGAGCTCACAGACTGGCACATGGAGCCATCAAGGATGACCCTGTACAGGTTTGGGAACACTTCGAGCAGCTCGCTCTGGTATGAGCTGGCTTACTCCGAGGCTAAGGGGAGGATCACGAAGCGCGACAGGATCTGGCAGATTGCATTCGGGTCTGGGTTCAAGTGCAACAGTGCTGTATGGAAGGCGCTTCGGACCGTTAACCCGAAGAAGGAGAAGAACCCTTGGGTGGATGAGATCGACAACTTCCCCGTGGATGTTCCGAAGATTTCAAAGGTTGGGAACGCATGAAGCCTCTGTCTCAGGTGGTCAGTGTAGTTGGGAGACTGGCAATGCAGTGCAGACTCTACTTCAGATTCCTCTTTTGCGCCTTGTTCTTATTTTCAGTTGTAGCATCTGTGAGGGGGCTTGAACTTAGATTTGACTAGGTAGGAAGGCTGTGTTTTCTTCGCTAGGGTGGTCTGTATGTCTGATGTCCTATTTATTCAGAATTGAGGAAAGCAATTGATGTTTTCATATCACATTCATTTGCCTGACTGAGATGTATCAGTTGCAGGCCAACTGAATCCTTATTCTCGCTGATTCAATTGATTGGTTACATTTTTCTCATCCTGTGTATTGTTTCCCCTGTACTGGATTACTAAGATTGGTACCGGATACCATGTGTTGGTCTTGTGTGATTGTCCAATCGATTTTCAGCACTTGTTTCTGATGCAGATCTGGGCTTGCCTGGATCAGATACGATGTGATAGACTGTCAATTCTGTATTTATACTTGTAATCAATATGTACAAATTGTTAATTGTAAGTGGCGCACTTGTCTGTCTCACATTATTATCTTAACTATAGCTGACTGTGACTTTGATATCACTGGAATCGTTGTAAAATGCCCATTTATGCTAATTGATTATGAAGAAACTCTGATCTGTACCTATTTCCTCATATTCAGAATACAAGTGGTACATCAATTATGTAAACCATCAGTTTACCTATCTAATATCAGTGACGACCATAACCCAGTCCATCTAATTTATTTAACATCGATAATTTAGATATGCATGTAATTCTGAAATGGAGGGAGCACAAATTAGTGGTCATGGATATGGTTGTACCTCGAGTGGGCTTGCCGGTGCTCCAAACTTGACAGCTTTTTTGAAAATCCTTGTGTTCCAGACCACGCCTTAAATCTGTTTTGGAAGAACATAGGGCCTCATTAATTATCTGACACTGATACACCTGCTACTATTAAAGTACTAGCCGTTGACACAGAAATTTCCACGTAAAACATGCATACTGATCCAGCTAAGAGGCAGCTGCAGGGACCAATCTGTAACCCGTCTGGCGTCTGAATGCATGCCTGCATTCTGTGGTGGCAGATGGGCAAAGCTTTTTTTTAATTTAATTACAAGAACAATGCAGCCCAGTGTCGAAGACAAGCACATGAGGGCGTGTGGCCAATACAAAAGGAGCACTGCTGTGACAAGGAGTTTTTGCGAGAATACCAGCTCGTGGAAGATAGAAACTGCAAGACTCTCCCGTTCAGCCAACTAGTCGGTACACCAGTAGTCCATTACAGCAGCAGCGGGGCACAGGATATCCAACTTTCGCTTGATAGAACGAAATGCTATTAGAAATTCGAACTAAATCCTGGTTAACTGAATTTCGATTCGATACCTTTTCAAAATACGAAAACATGCATGCTTGTCTTGAGATCACAGAAGCAACAATATTCCACAACTTGTGCCAATCATGAGACGGCCACTGCTCGGAATAGGGATTCCACATGGACACCATCACGGTAAACAATCGCGGGAAGAGGAAGGCCGATCGAATCCATTCAGCAGTGAGGCTCTCGGTCGGTTCACATGGCGGGGCAGGTGACACGATTCCTTTTCGCGGGAGCAGTGACGAGGAAAGCTGTACTTCCCACGTACGAGTATGCAACACAACATGCGCCCAAACCAAGTAATGTCGGACTGGCGTGTAGGGAAATAGGCGATGCGCTACTCTATCAATTTGGCCGTATTACCCAGAAAACATGTGAGTAAGAAGGTCATGGATCGTTACCACTAGATGCGCAGCGCAGCGGATCGTAAATGTGCGTCGTAGCCGATCAGCGCAGCAGTAACAGCATCGCCTCCACGGAGTCCACACGTACAGGGAGGAACGCCGTGCGTCGGTGTGCTAGCACCGCGCGCGCGACAGGGGTTTCGACGGCTAGCCTGTGAGGGGCGGCGGCTAGGTCTGTTATGTGACGGAGTGTTCTTCCCCTAACAAATATCCATCAGGCGCATTAGTACCCTAATTTCTTATGAATCAAATATCCATCATACCTTTATCCGAATTGTTATGATTGTCTCTTGGGCATATCACCAACAATCTCCCACTTGCACTAGAGACAATCATGTAGCCAAGTTTTTCAATATTTATCCCCTTAAGTGTGTGACCCGTTAGGTTCATGTACAGTCGGTTATAAATGAAAATCGTTTTCAAACACAAGTCAGTAGAGGTACCTAGCAGGACATACTGACTCCCGAATGTACATAAAGATCATATCGGTTGAACCTAGATACATTCACATGCTAATTCCTTTGCCACATGATACTAGTCAAGCTCAAGGCGAGATACGTGTCATCCTTGTGATAGCTCGACCATTCACTCGACCAAATAGTGGATTCAATCTATGACTAATTTTTAGTCATAATGATTAACTCTTTAATCACTTTGGCAGCAGTTTCAAGAGCATAACCCCAAAAGAAAAGTGGAAGATCAGTCTGGCTCATCATCGACCTAACCATGTCTAACAAGGTTCAGTTACTCCGCTTGAACAACCTATTCCATTGAGGCGTTACAGGTGGAGTCAACTGTGGAACAATTTCACATTGTTTTAAATGATTATAAAATTCATGGCTCAAATATTCACCCCCACGATTATATCGTAGAAATTTAATTGTCTTTCCCAACTGATTTTGTACTTCATTCTGAAATTCTTTGAACTTTTCAAAAGATTCAGACTTGTGACTAATTAGATAGACATATCCATATCTACTAAAGTCATCGGTAAAAGTAATGAAATACTGAAAACTACCTCTAGCTACCGAACTCATTGGTCCACATACATCAGTATGTATAAGTCCCAACAAGTCACTTGCCCTCTCACTTTGACCAGTGAAGGGTGTTTTGGTCATCTTCCCAAGCAAACAAGACTTGCACGTATTAAGTGATTCAAAATCAAATGAACACAACAAACCATTTTTATAGAGTTTCTCAATGCGTTTCTCATTTATATGACCTAAGCGATAATGTCAAATAAAAATGGGATTTAGATCATTTCGTCAAGCCCTTTTTGTATTAATGTTATAGACTGTTTTATCCTCAAGATTAAGAACATATAATCCATTCACTAATAAACATTGAACATAGAAAATATCATTATAATAAATAGAACAACATTTATTCTTTATTATAATCTCATAACCATTAACTTCTTCCAAATATGAAGAAGATATAATGTTCTTGCTCAAAGAAGGAATGCAATAACAATAATTTAATTCCAAAACTAATCCTGAGCGTAATGACAAGTGATAAGTTCCGACAGCTATGACAGCAACCTTTGCTCCATTGCCGACCCGAACATCCAACTCGCTTAGACCCTGCAACGATTTGCAAGTGTGAATCATTGATTCGGTATCAAATACCCATTATTCACTAGAAGATGTAGCAATATTGATTTCTATAACATTTATACCTGAAGTAGAAGTCTCACTCCTTTCTTCTTCTTATCCTCCAATTACTTCTTGCAAGTCCTAGACCAATGCCCCTTAGCATGACAGTGGAAACATTCATTATTAGGAGAAGGGTCTGATTTACCCTTTGGCTTTGAGCTTGAAGGCTCATTGAGAATCTTTCCCTTGCCTTTAGGATGCATCACACGCTTCCTCTTTTTATTTTCCTTTTGAACCATCATCACATGAGTGATGTTTTTTTTAATGCTTTACTCGACTGTTTTAAGCATCCCATGTAATTCAGCCAACGTTTTCTCTATACCAACTCATTTGATAATTCAATATAAATGGCTCATAGCTCGGTGGGAGTGGCTGGAGAATAACGTCAATAGTTAGGTTATCCTTGAGTTCAGAACCAAGTTTGTTCAAAGTCTCAATGTAACCAATCATATTGATTACATGGGGACTGACCGGGCTACCTTCTGCCAGCTTCCATGAGAACAAGGACTTTGAGATGTTGTATCTCTCAGCCCTTGCTTGGTTCTCAAACATTCCACGTAGCTCCTGAATCATAGAATAAGCATCTGCATGCTGATATTATTTCCGTAGATCAGGGGACATTGTGACAAGCATGAGGCAGCTTGCATTAAGCGCATCATCGCAGTGCTTCTCATAAGTACTGCGAGTTGCGACATTTGCATCATCGGGGAGGTCATTGGGGTATGGTTGCTCAAGAACATACTCAATTTTCTCTTGTCTAAGAACAATTCTCAGGTTGCGGTATCAATCAATAAAGTTAGCTCCATTGAGCTTTTCTTTCTCAAACACAGATCGCAAATTGAAATCGAAATTGTTACTAGCAGACATGATCTATAATAGAAAATAAATATGCAAGGTTTTAGCACTATGTTATATACCAATTTTTTATTAACAGTTTAATAAAAGAAACCACCACTATATAAGTATCGTCCTCCCTCTAACGACTATAGTGGTCCAAGCTCCATATTCACTAATTTCTAGTGAGCTTTGGCTTCACTGCTAGAAAATTAGTGACATAGTTAAACAACCATTATTAATCATATCTCTATATGATTCTTGTTTGTTGGGTGACATCCAATGCCCCGGCTCCCAACACTATGCCATAAAACCCAAAACCGTTTTGATAGCTTTGTTGAGTAAACCAATACTATGCATGTGGATGTTCAACATTCACCCTATTCATTATGATAGATGACGGTATTTTGCTCTGACAAACCTACCATACAAAGATCAAAATAACATAGGTGCAGCTATAGGTAAATGACATCAAATACTCAACTTTTCTGAGGGAAGCTATTCTATCATGACAAAACATCCACCATATGAAAAGAATGAAAAGAATAGTAAAACATCACAATCATACGATCATATCATATATGTGAATAGTATGACCTTTAACATCATAGTGGTATCCATCACCATGGTTCCATCATGATCTACATCACCATGTCTCCCTTCTTATGGTGATCATCATCGCCATCATGCTTGAGGTTTCTTAATGAATATAAAAGAAGCTAATACATCTAATAGCTATCAAACAAATTACATGAGAGATCAGGCATCACAGGGCGACACGCAGGTCGTTATACAAATATGTGACAAACTCAACCCGGTTGTGTTAAATTTACAACACGCAGGCTGCACGAATTTTACACACAGATTATCACATCACATTTAGGCCATACCATTCACATCATTCCCTGCAAAAACAAGTTAAGCGTATGTAAGGATCGAAACGCCCAAGATGGGGGGGGGGGGTGAATTGGGCTTTTTCAAATTTTTAGAGCAATTTAAAACTTAATGGTTAAAGCCCAATTCCCTATGCGAACTAACTACGCAAGCAGGAGTGTTAAGTGCGGAATGGTAAATGCGTAATAGTAAGGGGGTGAGGAGAGAAATGCAAACTCCCGCGTAGACTCGGAGACACGGCGATTTTTCCCGTGGTTCGGTAAGATCACAAAAATCTACCTACGTCCACGTTGTGGCACCCACCAAAGGGTATAGCCACTCCCAAGTCACCAAGATAAGGGAATCCACTATCTTTCTCCGTTCGCCTTCTCCGGCAAGGTGGAGCTCAAGCCTTGTACAATGGTGATCCTCCGAGCTTCCACACACACCTTGGTAAGCTCCGGAGCGATCTCTTCTTCCTCCAACGTTTACAAGGTGAGAGAAGTCACCAAGACACTCTCTCTCACTAGACTAGAGATTCCAATCACCAAGAATAGACGCACACAAGCTTCTCTCTAGCTAGATATAACCTATAGTTGGAGTACAAGAGGTTTTGAAGTGTGGAAGTGGTAGCTCTTGGTCTTGAATGCTTGAGAATGTGTAGTGAGGCTCTTGAGATCAAGACTTGTCGAAATGGCCGGTTGGAGGGGTATTTATAGCCAGCCCACACGAGATAGCCGTTAGAAAAGTGGGCAGACTTTTTCAGTGAACATCGGATCCTCCGATGCATCCCTTTATATGATCATCGGTCGAATTCCAAATTAGCTGAAGTCATGTGTCAGATGTGACCGTTGGATATAACCGTTGGATCTTTTAATCGACCGATGTTACTTCAATTCATCATCGGATGATCTGGTGAGTTGATCTTTAGAATAGGTACAGAAATAATGTCTCGGTTGAAATTGATCGATGTACACTTTCTTCATCATCGGCTGATCCGGTGTGTACTTCTTCAGAATAACTCAGATATCATCCTTCGGGTGAAATCAACCGATGTGCCACTTCCTTCACATCGGATGATCCGGTGTGTACTGGGCTCTGAGGTCTTCTTCTTCTGCCAACTCAAACTTGACCGATGTAGTCATTTTGCAAGACATCGGATGATCCGGTGAGTGCAACTTGTTTGCTTCGAGTTGTTTTGAGTTGATCTTTTGGAATCTTCTTGAGTGACCTCTTTGACATTTGTTTGTAATGATATTATGATGAAGTGTAATCTTCTTGTGTTGCCAATTTTGATAGAATAGAGTCGTTGTATGAGTTCTTTATTTAGTTTTCATGAGTATTGAATAACCCCTTAGAATAGATCGTTGAGGGGTCTCCATTTGTATCCAATGAGCAGTAGATGGTGTGAATAGATAGTTCATCAACGTTTGATATGATATACGTGAAACCTCGCATCCACAAACTCACTAGTAATAGCGAACGGTTGTCATTAATCACCGAAACCATACCTCACGGGGGCCTAGATGCTTTCAATCTCCCTCTTTTTGGTGATTGATGACAACACAACGAGTAGAGCATAGAATTGATGGAATTAAGGCGCAATGCTCAAAAAGGAAATGTAACACAAATTGCAACACAAGTGGCTCGAAGGCTCACATAATAAACAATAAGGCGTAAGAGTACAAAGTCACATAATAGTAACAGGCAATCTCAAAGATAAAAATAAGTAGCACAGGGATAGACACTCCCCCTAGAACCAAGTACTCCCCCTATAACTGAGCTAACCTCCCCCTGACTCTAACTCTTCTCCCCCTTTGGCATCAAGACACCAAAAAGGGAAGTCGAGTGCCTACGACTCGGGCGCGCTCCTGGCGATGGTGAAGCGGTCGGCGTCGACGGTGTTGTCGCCGGAGCTGCTGGAGGTGGAGGTCGCTGGCGCTGGAGCTGGAGCGGGGGGAGCTGGAGCTGCTGTGGGGGCTGGAGCTGGAGCTGCTGGGGGATCCGCTGAGACTGCTGGCGCCGGTGGAGAGGGTACTGCCGGAAGAGGTGAGGACTGGAGCGACGTCGGCGGCAGTACTGGACCTGGTGCCAGTGGAGGTGCACCTGGAGCCTGACTGAGTCCTAAGTGCTGAGGTGGAAGAGCGACTCCAGTCTGCTGGTAGAGATTGGTGACCAACCCCAGGATGCCCATCAACATCTGCTGAGTCTGCTGCTGCTGGTCCAGAGTGCGTCGCGTCATCTGGTCGATGAGGTTGGTGAACCTGTCGGTGTCCTCTCGCCTCTGACGTGCGATCTCCTGCTGCTGCCTCTGAAGCTGCTCCTGTCGAGCTGCATGCTGCTCCTGCTGCTGAGCCATCCGCTAAAGTATGGCAGTGAGTTCTGACGGCTGAGTCACCTGAGCCTCTGACACTGGAGGAGGTGTAGGTGGTGGAGCTGCTGAGCCTCCTGCCTCTGCGTCGTGCTGCCTCGGTGAGGGAGGAGCAGGAGGGAAGTACTCCTCGACACTGTCGCTGGTGTCGCTGTCCGACCATACGTGCTGTAGGTCTCCTCCCTGAGCCTCTGCCTGTGCCAGCTCTGCGTCCTCCTGAGTCAGCTCTGCCCAGTCCTCCTCGGACAGTCTGGCTCGAACCTCACGCTCGACGGGACGGCCAAGGCGGCGGTCTCCCGGAGTGGGGACTCGGTAGTGGCTGAACCGGGTCACGTGCATCTCCGTCAGCTGAGAGACTCCTCGAGTGTCCTCTGGAACCAGCTGGTGAAGGAGGTGACAGATCCAGTGACCAAAGACCAACTGTCGAAGCATCCCAACTCCGTCGGTGATCACGTCCTCCATCTCGCAGATCAGAATATCTACGATGTCGAACTCCATCCCGTTCATCACATAGAACAGGATGGTCTGCTGAAGGCTCGTGAACCCCTCCAAGTAGCCAGACCTCGGCAGTAGAGTGCGCCTGAGGACGTGGTGAACTGTCCGAGCTGCTGGGGTGAGAAGCGCTGGCACCCTCGGCTGGTCAGGTGTGAACGGCTGAGTGAACAGACCTCTGATCTCCTCGAAGGGCGGTGCCACTCCTCCAGTCAGTGGCCTCCTCGGCGGGTCTGCGTCTCCGTAGACTATCTGGTGCAGGCACGTAGTGGAGAGCTCCACACCAAGTAGTCTGCCCAACAGGTCTCGAGATACGTCGTGGATCCGCCCCATGAACATGAAGTGAATCGAGCGACGGCCCTCAGAGACGTAGAGTGTCGCGTAGAATACCCTGACCCACTCCTCGACGTAAGCACTCCTCGGGTGTGAGAGCAAGTCCACCAGTCCTCTGTATCGCACAAAAAGGGGCCTGATCCCGTGTCCTGCTGCCACTGCAAGCTGATCCCAGTCAATGCTGTTATGCTGGAATAGCTTGTGACCCCGACGCCTGTAAGTCTCGTACAGGGACGCCTGTGTCAGGGTCCAGAACCGGGAGTCAACTCGAGCGTCCCTAGGCCGCGGGAACCACTCCTCAATCAGCGCTGACCATCTGAGCTTCTTTAGTTGCCTTGCCTTCATTTTCCTGTAGTCGGTGAGTCTGACATCTTCGGCAACTCGGACTGCTGTGTCCATCAGGTGGATGGCCCTTTCGGCCTCTCTGTCCTCGGTGCGGTCAGCTGCAGAGGGGCGCCGACTCGCCGTAGGAGTCTGTCCACCTCCACGAGTGCTCGGGGTGCGCCGGCGGATGAGAGGCGGCACCTCGGTCTCCTCCTCGTCGGAGCCCTCGGGAGGCACCGGCTGGATCGGAGGCTGCTCCTGCCTCTGCCGGGACTCGCGGATCCGTAAGGAACCGCGATGGCCGCGCTCACGCTCCTCGGCGGCGCGAGCGGCCAACTCCGCACGACGCGCGTCCTTGGACATCTTGCGCTTCTTCGCGGCGGGCTCCTCAATAGCCTTCCCTTTTCCTCTGCGATCGCGACCCATCTCAGCGACGAACGGCGAAGCTCGGCGAGGGAGACGCGGTGGAGGAGGGAACTGTGGCGGCGCGGTGGAACGGTGGCGGCGCTCGCGTGAGAGGCGGTGGCGGCGGTGCCTGGGAGGCGGTGGCGGCGACTGGAGGTGGCGTGCGTGGGAGAGGTGGCGGCGGCGGCTGCTGGGAGGCGGCGCGGCGGCTGGGAGGCGGCGCGCGGGGAGAGGTGGTGGCGGCGGCGGCGCCTGAAGGTGGCGGCGGCGCCTGGAGGCGGCGGCGGCGCCTGGAGGTGGCGGCGGCGCCTGGAGGCGGCGGCGGCGCCTGGAGGCGGCAGCGGCGGCTGGGGCGCATGAGGACGGTGGCGAGGACGTCGGGCGGCGGCGGAGGTCGGGGAAAGAAGGAAAGAAAACGAGCGGCGGCCGACCCCCCCTTTTAAACTGTTCGGGCAAACCCTAGCCGCGCATAAAACACCGGATGGACCGATGATCATCGGAGGATGCATCGGTCGAGTTCAACAGAGAGTTGTTCCAAAAACTCTCTTTGAACACCGGATGATCCGACGTTGAGGTGACGATCATCGGTCGATTTCTGCAGGGCACCAGGAAAACTGAACATCGGATGCTCCGATGCCTTCTGAAATGAACTCATCGGTTGATTTGTGACATCTGACTTGATCTGAGCACTGAACTGAAGCACCAATTGATCCGATGATCTGCTGGCCCTATCATCGGATAATCCGATGACTACAGAAAACCTAAGACTGCCCATATGTGTCCTTGGACTTAAACACACAAAGATAAGGATGGGTCCTAGGACTTTTTGGGCAACTCCTAACCTCTAATATTAGGCATCAAATATAGTGCCACATATTGGCTAAGCCCTTGAGCAAAGAGAACACACAAGGTTAGGAGGGAAACCACGAAAATGTAAGGCCCATGCTTTGTAAGCTAGAGTATGAAAAACTTCTATCTCTTTAAAAGCATGTACCTTTATAATTTTGCTCTATCCACATCATATGAGTTGAGATATTGCATTTTGAACAAGTCTCCTTCTCATGATGTGGGTTCCCCTTTGTGATAATCTACCGTATGCAATGCCAAACAAAATAATGCAAGATATTAAATGAGTACAAGTCTATATGGCAGGAATCATGCAAGGCGTAATGTAAGTCTTATCTTGTCAAGTTTAAACCTGCCAAAGGCTTCCTCAGGGAAAACTATTTCTAGTTTGCCCCTATCCTTTGGGAGTTAGACAAGACCTATTTGATATGCAACCTTACATGAACATGGCAACTTACATGACGTTAGATGCATCTAGCACATTTAATTCACTTCTAAGTCTAGAAAAAGTTTTCTCATCAAGTGGTTTAGTGAAGATATCCGCCAATTGTTCTTCGGACCTAACACCTTGCAAAGAGATGTCTCCTTTAGCCTCATGGTCCCGCAAGAAGTGATGGCGAATATCAATGTTCTTAGTGCGGGAGTGTTGAACGGGGTTTCTAGCTATCTTAACCGCACTTTCATTGTCACAAAGGAGAGGCACACAATCAAACTTAATTCCAAAGTCCAAAAGGGTTTGCTTCATATATAGAATTTGGGCACAACATGCACCGGCCGCTATATATTCTGCCTCCGCGGTGGACAAAGCCACGGAGTTTTGCTTTTTGCTTGACCAAGATACTAGGGAACGCCCAAGTAAGTGGCACCCACCGGAGGTACTCTTGCGATCCACACGGCATCCGGCAAAGTCCGAATCCGAGTAACCCAAGAGATGGAAACTAGCGTTCTTGGGGTACCACAAACCTACACTTGGGGTATGCTTGAGATACCTAAGTATCCTAAAGACCGCCTTACGATGCGATTCTTTAGGTGCCGCTTGAAAGCGAGCACACAAGCACACACTAAACATGATATCGGGCCTAGATGCGGTAAGATATAACAATGAACCAATCATGGAACGGTAATGAGATTGATCAATAGGTTTACCGTCCATGTCCGCGTCGAGATGACAATTTGTCGCCATTGGAGTACTTCTTGAGCTACAATCTTCCATTTCAAACTTCTTCAAGAGGTCCTTGGTGTACTTCTCTTGGTAGATGAAAGTCCCCTCTTGAAGTTGCTTGATTTGAAATCCTAGGAAGAAATTGAGTTCTCCAATCATTGACATCTCGAACTCCCTAGACATCATGGTGCCAAACTCAAGGCTAAGAGATTTGTTAGTTGAGCCAAAAATAATGTCATCAACGTAAATTTGACAAAGAAATAAATCCCCGTTGATGTCCTTGGTGAAAAGTGTGGTGTCCACCCTCCCGATCTTGAATCCTTGCATGACTAGGAAATCCCTTAGACGTTCATACCATGCCCTAGGTGCTTGCTTGAGCCCGTAGAGTGCCTTGTGTAACCTATACACATGGTTAGGATTCCTCGGATCTTCAAACCCGGGAGGTTGCTCAACGAAGACAAGCTCGTTAATATAACCATTGAGGAAGACACTTTTCACATCCATTTGATAAAGCATAATATTGTGATGTGAAGCAAAAGCAAGGAGTATGCGAATAGCTTCTAACCGTGCGACCGGGGCAAAGGTCTCTCCAAAATCTAGTCCTTCTACTTGTGAAAAACCCTTGGCCACAAGCCTTGCCTTGTTGCGGACCACCACGCCATTCTCGTCTTGCTTGTTGCGGTACACCCACTTTGTTCCGATGACGTTCTTGTTCTTAGGTCGCTCCTCCAATACCCAAACTTCATTTCGGGTGAAGTTGTTGAGTTCTTCTTGCATAGCCATCACCCAATTGGGATCTTGGAGTGCTTCCTCAATATTTGTGGGTTCTACACACGAAACAAAAGAGTAGTGCTCACAAAATGAAGCAACATGGCGAGAACGAGTACTTACTCCCCGTGACGGACTTCCGATGATTTGATCCATCGGATGTGCCTTGGAGATGCGCCCATGCCTCATAAGAGGTTGTGAGGCACTTGGTGGTGGTGAGGCATCTTCCTCGTCTTGTGGTTGGACTTGACCTTGGACTTCTTCTTCTTCTTGGTGTTGTGTGCCATGTGAATCTTGCATTGGCAATGGATCATTTTTCTCTTCTTCTTCATCAATTTGAGGCGCCATGGAGGTGTTGATGTTGGAACTTGAGGCTCCCCCTTGATCATGGCTCTCCTCAATTTCGGGCTTGATGTCTCCTATGGTCATGTTCTTCATAGCTTCTCGTAGAGGCTCATCATCTATATCATCATGACCAAAACTCTCCTCTTGGGAGCCATTAGTCTCATCAAACTCAACATCACAACTTTCTTCAACTAACCCGGAGGTTTGGTTGAATACTCGATATGCTTTTGAGTTTGACGCATAACCTAGAAAGATACCAACATCACACCTTCTTTCAAACTTACCGAGCCTTTTCTTGCGGTAGATGTAGCACTTGCACCCGAAGACTCAGAAGTAGGAGATGTTGGGCTTTCTCCCAATGAGGAGCTCATATGGGGTCTTTTGAAGTAGTCGATGAAGATAGACCCTATTTGCGGCATGGCACGCCGTGTTGATTGCTTAGCCCAAAACTTCTCCGACGTGCCATAGTCATCAAGAATTGCTCTTGCAAGGGTGATGAGAGTCTTGTTCTTCCTTTCAACGACACCATTTTGTTGAGGGGTGTATGTGACCGAAAACTCGTGCTTCACGCCTTCACGATCACACCACTCCCCAATGTTGTAGTTCTTGAACTCGGTGCCGTTGTCACTCCGGACCTTGATGATAGGAAGTTGAAATTCCCTTTGCGCTCGTTTAGCGAAGGTCTTGAAGATTTCCGGAGTTTCACCCTTGTCACCTAGAAACAACGTCCAAGCATAGCGAGAGTAGTCATCAACAATGACATGACAATAGAGGTTACCGCCAAGGCTTTGGTATGTGGACGGTCCAAAGAGGTCCATGTGAAGTAGTTCAAGTGGCTTGGAGGTTGACACCATTGTCTTCATCGGATGGTGTGAGGCAACTTGCTTCCCGGCTTGACATGCGCTACAAAGCTTGTTCTTTTCGAATGTGACATCCTTCACGCCGGTCACCATCCCAAGCTTGAATGACTTCTTGAGCTTGCTCATCCCAATGTGAGCAATGCGCCGATGCCATAGCCATCCCAAACTTGTCTTGGTGAAAAGACAAGTGGTCAAGCTAGCATCCTTGTTGGAGAAGTCCACCAAGTAAAGGTGTCCATGCCGAAAACCTTTGAATATTAGTTCTTTGCTTGAATCACTAGTCACCACAACACCATTCTTGTCAAATGTGCACGTTAGTCCAAGATCACATAATTGTGCAATAGAAAGTAAATTAAAACTAAGAGACTTAACGTAAAGCACATTAGAGATAGACAAATCATGAGAAATAGCAATTTTACCCAAACCAATTACCTTCCCCTTTGAGTTATCACCAAAGGTGACTTGTTCATGATTGTCGGGGTTTTCTATGGAGGTGAACATACCATCATTGCCGGTCATATGTTGAGTGCACCCACTATCGAGTACCCAATGCTTTCCTCCGGCTTTGTAGTTCACCTACACACATGAAGTTAGTTTTTGAGTTTAGGAACCCAAGCCAACTTAGGTCCTTGTATGTGTGATACAAGTGATTTTGGGACCCAAAGTTGCTTGGGGAGCTTCCCCTTCATGCACTTGATGTCTTTGCCGATGAACCTTGCCTTCACCTTTCCACCTACTTTGCTCAATAGATAGTGATAATCATTGAAAGTAGATTTGTAGTTAGGAGGCAATTTGGGAGAAGGACGGTTGGGGAGGGGACACTCCCTCGTGTGATGTCCGGTGACCTCACAATGTTGGCAATAGGAACCAACTTCCTTGATAAAGCTTGTCCTAAGCTCCGGTGAGGGCACCTTTCCTTTGTTGGGCACCGGGAAGGATCCAAGTCCCCTCTTGTGGAAGCCTTTAGCTTGTTGGTAGAGAATTTCTTTGTGCTTGTCCTCCCCCTTAGAGAGTCTTGCCACACTAGTGCGAAGACTTTCAATTTCGTCCATTAGCTCCTTCTCCCTAGGGCTTGCTTTCAAGGGCACAGACTTATCCAAAATATTAGTGGCATGTGAATTAGATGATATTTTGCCATCAAGGGTTTCTTTCTTTGTGTTTTTTAGTTCAATAGCTTCATAAGCAAGGTTAAGCACTTCATGTTCTTGAACCAACTCATTGTGCTTTGCCAAGAGTGCTAAGTTAGCTAAGTCTAGCTCATGATACTTAAGCTTGATTTGAGCATTCTCTTCCTCGATTTGCTTGACATTTGATTTAAGCGTGTCATGCTCTTTAAGTATGGTTACATACTTGTCATGCAAATCGAGGTTAGCACTTTCAAGCTTAGCACGAGCTAGCTCAAGGGCCTTAACCTTGGCCTTTTCCCTTTTTATAATGGCATGATATTCATTAATCATAGATGCTAATTCATCGGGTGAAAGCTCATCATCATCATCATCGCTAGAATCTTCACATACCTTTGAGTTACCTTTCGCCATTAGGCACATAGGAGGTGGACGAAGAGGTGAGTCATCCTTGTTGACGATGGCGAGGCCCGCCAAGTTTTCTTCATCTTCACTATCTTCGTCGCTTGACTCTTCATCCGTGATCCACTCATTGGCTTCACACATGAAGACCTTTTGAGGCCCTCTTCTCTTCTTTGGAAAGAGCTTGGTTTTCTTGCCTTTGTCAAATTTCTTCTTTCCAAAAGAGCGCTTGGGCTTAACCTCCTCTTCATCATCACTTTCTTCTAGCTTGTGATGCTTCCCATTTTCCTTCCTTTTGTCCGGTCTTGGACAATCATATGATATATGGCCTAGATCACCACAATTGTAGCACGTCTTGTTTTCATCTTTTCTTGGCAAGAAGGCTTTCTTTTTAGGATCAAAAGAGTATCCCTTCTTTGCAATCTTGGAGTTGAGGCGTGAGAATTTCCTCATCATCAAAGCAAGTTCATCATCATCATCTTCGCTTGTTTCTTGCTCTTCTTCACTTGAGCTAGGCTCAACCACTTTCTTCTTCTTGGAAGTTGCCTTCTTGGTTGAAGCCTTGAGAGCAATGGTTTTTGATGATGACTCCTCCATCATTCCAAGTACGCTCATCTCATGAGCGTGGACTTCTCCAATGAGCTCCGAAACTTCCATGTTGTCTAGTGACTCTTTTTGGAGCATTGAATTGATAATGTTGTACTTGGGCTTGGGTAGAAGCATGAGGATCTTGCGATTGATAAGTCCCTTGCCAAGAGAAGCAATGTCAAGTGCGTTAATTTCCTCAATGAGCACATTTAAACGAGAAAACATTTGGTTAACATTCTCATGAGGAAACATCTTAAATTCATCATATTTTGATTTAAGCATGTGATATTTGAGTTCTTTAACACGAGATGAGCCCTCATGTATTTCAATTAGACATGCCCAAATTTCACACGCTTTTTCCTTACTAGCAATCCTAGCAAAGACATCTTGACTAATGCATTCATATATGGCATTTCTAGCCTTAGCATCCCATTTTAGTTGGTCACCAACATAGTCAAGATTTCCAAACCCCGCATGGGTCGCTTCCCACACTTCGGGAGCAATTGCCTCAAGGTAAGCGCGCATGCGTGCTTTCCAATAAGCAAAATTCTTGCCCTCGAAGGTAGGAACCGAACCCCCATTCTTGGCCATTTTCGCTCTCTAGCGGTGAAGCTAGAATGATCCAATGAGCAACCAAGCTCTGATACCAATTGTAAGGATCGAAACGCCCAAGAGCGGGGGTGAATTGGGCTTTTTCAAATTTTTAGAGCAATTTAAAACTTAATGGTTAAAGCCCAATTCCCTATGCGAACTAACTACGCAAGCAGGAGTGTTAAGTGCGGAATGGTAAATGCGTAATAGTAAGGGGGTGAGGAGAGAAATGCAAACTCCCGCGGAGACTCGGAGACACGGCGATTTTTCCCGTGGTTCGGTAAGATCACAAAAATCTACCTACGTCCACGTTGTGGCACCCACCAAAGGGTATAGCCACTCCCAAGTCACCAAGATAAGGGAATCCACTATCTTTCTCCGTTCGCCTTCTCCGGCAAGGTGGAGCTCAAGCCTTGTACAATGGTGATCCTCCGGGCTTCCACACACACCTTGGTAAGCTCCGGAGCGATCTCTTCTTCCTCCAACGTTTACAAGGTGAGAGAAGTCACCAAGACACTCTCTCTCACTAGACTAGAGATTCCAATCACCAAGAATAGACGCACACAAGCTTCTCTCTAGCTAGATATAACCTATAGTTGGAGTACAAGAGGTTTTGAAGTGTGGAAGTGGTAGCTCTTGGTCTTGAATGCTTGAGAATGTGTAGTGAGGCTCTTGAGATCAAGACTTGTCGAAATGGCCGGTTGGAGGGGTATTTATAGCCAGCCCACACGAGATAGCCGTTAGAAAAGTGGGCAGACTTTTTCAGTGAACATCGGATCCTCCGATGCACCCCTTTATATGATCATCGGTCGAATTCCAAATTAGCTGATGTCATGTGTCAGATGTGACCGTTGGATATAACCGTTGGATCTTTTAATCGACCGATGTTACTTCAATTCATCATCGGATGATCTGGTGAGTTGATCTTTAGAATAGGTACAGAAATAATGTCTCGGTTGAAATTGATCGATGTACACTTTCTTCATCATCGGATGATCCGGTGTGTACTTCTTCAGAATAACTCAGATATCATCCTTCGGGTGAAATCAACCGATGTGCCACTTCCTTCACATCGGATGATCCGGTGTGTACTGGGCTCTGAGGTCTTCTTCTTCTGCCAACTCAAACTTGACCGATGTAGTCATTTTGCAAGACATCGGATGATCCGGTGAGTGCAACTTGTTTGCTTCGAGTTGTTTTGAGTTGATCTTTTGGAATCTTCTTGAGTGACCTCTTTGACATTTGTTTGTAATGATATTATGATGAAGTGTAAGCTTCTTGTGTTGCCAATTTTGATAGAATAGAGTCGTTGTACGAGTTCTTTCTTTAGTTTTCATGAGTATCGAATAACCCCTTAGAATAGATCGTTGAGGGGTCTCCATTTGTATCCAATGAGCAGTAGATGGTGTGAATAGATAGTTCATCAACGTTTGATATGATATACGTGAAACCTCGCATCCACAAACTCATTAGTAATAGCGAACGGTTGTCATTAATCACCGAAACCATACCTCACGGGGGCCTAGATGCTTTCAGCGTAGAACGATGTCTATCGCGAAACAACTTAATGATGTCAGTATAGCAGACAGGAACGGAATTACATAGATCACATCTATGAAATCACTATGAAAATCTCATCGAATTGATCAAATTAACCCAAATCTAAGTCATCTAGAATGTCTCAATTTTCATTATGACTGGTTATCCACGAGAAGATCGCGACACATGACCGTGATCTGTTGGCTCAATCTGTTAGCTATGTACAATATTAGTCCCGATGATGATTCCAGCCGGTAGGGATAGGTTGCGCACACAGCAGAGAAGGAGCACGAACTAATCCTTTAGTCATATGATGGCAATCTACTCTAACCAATTCCAAACCCCAAAAGTCGAACTATAAAAATTCATCATATGAAATTGTCTGCAGTAGATCGCATCTAAGACCCAGACCAAAAACTACGCAAGTCGGCTCTGATGCCACTGTAGGGAAATAAACGATGCGCTACTCTAGCAATTCGGCCGTATCACCCAGGAAACATGCGAGTAAGAAGGTCATGGATCGTTACCACTAGACGCGCAGCGGATCGTAAATGCGCGTCGTATCCGATCAGCGCAGCAGTAACAGCAGCGCCTCCACGGAGTCCACACGTGCAGAGAGGAACGCCGTGCATCGGTGTGCTAGCACCGCGCGCGCGACAGGGGTTTCGGCGGCTAGCCTGTGAGGAGCAGCGGGTGGGGCTGTTATGTGAAGTGTTCTGCTTCTAACCCTACCCCTCATATTTATAGACGTGCTAATAAGCTTTTAGGTCATAGGCCCATTAGTACCCTCATTTCTCTCATTTCTTATGGATTAAATATCCATCATGCCTTTATCTGAATTATTATAATTGCCTCTTGAATATATCACCAACACGGCGTATCTTGTGACCTGAAGAAACTGCATCGCTGAATGTTCCTGGAGACCAGACCAGAGCGTATTATATAGCTGATCGGAAGCCAGAAGCCACCGTCCGAAGAAGAATCTGACATTTCTTGGCTACCATGCTCTTGATCCATATCCATGGTTAAATGGCTATGCAACATGAAATGATAGCCAGCTCCAGATTCAGCACTCAAAAATAATTGTATATCAAGACCCATTCAATGTTTGGTTAGGCAAAAAAAAAAGGGATCAAGACAATGAAAAACGAATCATGGGTACCAACAGCGATACAAGACAATCATTTCTGTGTTGGCCACAAAAAACGGTACTACACTACCCAATTTGCTCTTTTTCCCTTTTTCTCTTGGTTTATTTTGACACTACAGATGCTATGTTGGCAGCGTCCCCATACAAAAACCACCACTTGCTCATGAAGGAAATGGTTCTTTCCCGTCTGTTGATGTGAAACTAGGCCACCCTTGGATCTCAAACAGATGTTGATGATGGATGACTCAAGGGAGAGACTGAATGAACTCGACTAGCTTTGATGGTAATCTTCTCCCAGTACACACAAAGCACCACGATGCACGTGCTTAGATGCACAATCCTACCCTTGGGTCTGCCCCTCCTTGGGGATGTGAAAGCCTTCTATCTTCTGTGTAACCTCATTCACTCCGGCGTTCATCTTACCATTTGCATTGGCCGCCTCATTGTCATCAGCATTACCCGGGCTAAGATGCCAGATTCTGATGGTGCCATCTTCTGATCCTGATGCATATGACTCACCATCAGGTGCAAAGCGGACACAGTGGACTGGACCATGATGACCTTTGTTACAAGCTGCATGGTAGAGAACAGTAAGTAATATTACGACTGGAAAGCATAACGGGATAGAAGTCTAATATAAGCTTATAGTTTATCTCCGATAAAATATTGAAAATGAGAATGCACACCAAATGGAGAAGAAAAGTTGCTACATGACAACAGGAACACAAGAAATGCTTCAAAGAGAAATGCTTTTCAGTTTAAGTGAACACGAGATAATGCCTGCCAATGCTTTCATGGCCATTATAAGGTGAATACAGGAGCAACAAGCTGAACAGGCTGCTTCAGGTGAACTCCTGATATCCTTTTTCTGAAATTACGTGTCGTGAGTGGCAGGCAATAGGAGAACAGAAGTCCAGCACTAAACAAAGGTTGTTTAGACTTTTGAGTCCTAATTATTGCTATGGAACACTAATTGAACCGTAGACCTCTAAACCCAGGATACGTATTGAAGTTGAAGTTATAACAACGTTACACGAGTAAACAAGATTCTATTTTTTTCCTAATCATGATGTATCAAAGTCAAACAATCATATCATGTTAAACCTTCTATATTATATATTGTTGATGCAGCGTGCAAAAGTCCAATATGCTGCAGGACCTATGAGTGATTAAACACTAAAACAGACAAACTTACCTATTTCTTCCCCAGTGAAGAAATCAAAAACATGAACCCACAAATCTTCTCCTCCAGCAACAAATTTACTTCCAGTCATTGGTTCAAGTGAAGCTGACTCTACAGTGCATGGCATGTCATAGCTTTTAACAAGCCCAAAGCTGAAAACAAAGGCACAATATTGGTGGGAAAGGTATCAAATTTCCAAATATTAAGAAAAAATGATGATATCAGGAACTTACTGATTCGCATCCCAGAACTTTACACTTGAGCCATCAGCTGTAGTGATGAACCTTCCATCCGGGCTTACTTCTGCACTAGTGACGGATGCCTTTGTTTCAAGAGTTTGTACAATTTTTCCACTCCTCACATCCCATAGCCTGTGAAGTGCCATAGAAATTAATTGTTAGGAACAATACGCTCAACCAGCAGCCATGTTTATTATTAAATCAGGACATTTCTTTAGCACAAATACACCTTACTCCACCCATATCAGTGCAGGAACTCAATATTGTTTGGTCACTATGAAGCCAAGCAACAGTTCGTACAGAACCAGGAGATTTGTCAAGCTCTCTTGGTGCTGCATCAGGACGATTCATATCATATAAACGCAGAGTCTTTTCCATTCCTCCAGTGAGTAACAAGTAGGTGTCCTGCAGTGCAATCCACAAATAAAATCAGGTTGAACATGAACCCACGAAGGAAAGTTCTAAAAACTTGTTTTCACAAGAAAAGACAAATCAGCTAAAATAAAGCAGTTACTCCCAATCCAAAAATATGTTTTAGTGTTTCACAAAGAGTTTCAAGTTCACAGACATGTTTCAGTGTTTTCACAAATTGTTTTAAGTTTGCAACTACTTGTCTTTTGATTTTAGCAGTAACACTACCTCAGTTTCAGCAAATGCCCCCAGAAATTGCTTATATCTAGTGGTGTCAGGTATATGGATATACAATTGATAGGGGAAAGCCAAGCAAAAGCAATAGCTTAGTTCATGTTCTATGTGAACGGAGCACATATGGCAATTAGTTTGGACCACATGTATTGAGTGTAGAAAGCATACAGATGAGTATTCTTAAGTAAGATAAACATATGGATAAAATCGTCTGATTGTCAATTGATGCAGCAGGGATGACCAGGCTTCAATGTAACAAAAGATTTCCAAAGAATCTAAAACTGAAGATCATGGTTTCAACAAAGATACAATCTGACAAGAAAACGAGTTCCAGAAAACTTACCTCAGAAAAGGCACAGGCCCGGACTATGTGCTTGTGTTCAAATGAATGTAGCTCATCACCAGTAAGAGCGTCCCACACTTTACTGGAAATGTAAGGTATAAAAAATTGTAGTTATTGTAAACAAAACCTTAGCTCATGATAGGACTGCATGGAAAGTAGCAATTCATGTGCTGGAATCTTAGTTTTTTTATATTTCGTTACTCTATATCTTCTCTCATTTACTCCATTTAAAAAAATAAAAATAAGAAATTATTGGGTTTCATGTCTAGCCTATCCCAACGTGCTTGGGACAAAGGCTTTGTTGTTGTTGTTGATGTAAATAAAGTTGACTAAAGAATGAAAAAAATGAAACATTTCATGGTAGTGAGTATTTTAACATTAAAGACTTACTATGTCTCTGACTAACACTCTAGATTGCAAATATGCCAATTATCGCTTGCATTCAACGAATATTACAAAAAACAACTTCTATGCACTTGCACTATGACTGCTGGCACTGAATTGTGTGGATCACATCCTAAATTTATCTGTAAGCGGTAATAGTGCCCAGCTTAACTCTTATCCGTTAGACCATGCACACTGATGTACTGGATTGGGTACTGGGCTCCAAATATGGCGCATGTACCATTTTCCTGCGCTGCACCGGCGAACTGCACAACCTACGCCAAGCTCCAAGTTGCTACAAGGGTACGCTCAGCAACGAGTATACTCTTGTGCGGGGCGAGCGCGACAGTTGGTTTTCGCGCGAGTACGAGGAAGGAGGGGATGAGCGGTGGAGAAGCAGCGGGAGAAGGCCGACGCGATGGGGACGAGGACAACACGGAGGAAGAAGGCACGACAGGGGAGAAGGCCGACGAGGAGGAGGCAGGTGATGGGGACGGGTAAGCTGACGTGGACGACGTTGTCGCTGATGCGGTCGCCGACCGTCCGGGCCGCGCCCGCGCCGTTCCACGTGCTCGATGACCCGGAGCTCGACCACAAGAAGGCGCGGGCGGCGCTTCTCAGCGTGACCCACCGTCGGCTCAGTCCGAGGCCCGCCCAGCCCGCGCTGCTCCCCCTCGCCCTCCTACGGAAGCCGCGGTGGCCGTGCTCGGCGCTCTCATGTGTTCGTGGCGTCCTCCACGCGCTGGTTCATCGGGAAGGACAGCTGCATCTGGCTATGCAGAGGAAGAAGGGGAGGGTGGAGGCGCTAGCAAGAATGGAAAGCGTGTGAAGATAGGAAAATGTTCGGGAACAAAGGGAAATGGGGAGAGAGAAAGGGGAAAAAGGAAAGAAAAACAGAAGAAAAGGAAAGGAAATTGAGAGGAAAGGGAAAAAGAAAAAAATAAATGAAAATGATGAGTGCAAAAAGAAAGAAAGAAAAAGAAAAGAAGAGAGGAAAAAGGAAAGAATATAAAAGGAAAAGAAGAGAGTAAAAAAGTAAAGAAAATAACTGAAAGAAATATTAAAGAATGGATGGTACTTGATATGGAGTACGTTTATTGAGTACGATGAGTGCAGAAGGCTGTACTGGAAAGGAGAGAATATTTTGGAGTATACTGGAAAGAGCTGAGAATATTCGTTTAGAGTAGATTTTTAGAGTACATGAGTGCGGATAGCCTTATTCCATCCATTTCCTTAATCCTTGAGCCACATCATATACATACAATTTCTGTTCCAATTTTAATTGACGCTCCAAAGCACTATTTATTTGAGTACCATATATTAGTGATCCTATAAAAACAGTTGTAAATAAAAGTTTTTCAGGTCAATTTCTGCTACACTATGTTCACGTAATATCTAAATAAATTCAAAGATACATGTTGACAGTGACAAGTAGTTGAAAGATCATCCCTTCCCTTATATCCTAACATATTCGAGTACAAATGTGTACTGTAAAAATAGTATCGTATAGTGGCAGATTATCTGATTTTGTAAAGACGACAATGCAATTAACATTAAAGTACACTAGAGGTACACAGGATAAGAAAACCTACGCTGAGAAGTCAGCCGAGGCAGATGCAGCACGCAGAGCATTTTTGTCAAGGCAACAGCTCCAAACAGCACCTTTATGGCCTTGAAACGTCCCAATCCAGTCACCAGTCTCACCATTACGAAGCATTGGATTTGTGTCTACAGACAGAAAAGGATGGAATCATTTAATAGACATTAATAATAACAAAAGTATGTCCACAATTATGTTATATATTATTGAATAGCTAAAAGACATTTACAAGATTAAATAAAAATTCCATATATTCAATGATCATAACTTCTTAATGCTCCAAATGAGACCGATATGGAAAAATTCGGCTAACTGAACCATGCCAACCCTAGGTACATTCATTGTGAAGGTATCGACCTACACATCTCAAACAACACTGAACAAGTTCCCTCATTGCATATTGCAATGCCACCCCCACTCAAACAGAAATATAAATTACATAGTAGTATCAACAGTTTGGCACACTTGTGTCCTGGAGGTCCTGGTTTCGAATCAGCCTCCTTGCAAAATAAGCAAGGGGAAGGCTGCCTAGAAATTCCCTTCCCCAGACCCCACAACGTGTGGGAGCTTTCAGCACTGGGTATGCCCTTTTTTTATAGTAGTATCAACAGTTTGGCACACATTTCATAACCATAATCTGTTTGAAATTGCTGTGGACGCCTTCGTGGGCCGCCAATATGGCCGGCGCAGGGCCCATGGCGCCCACAGCCCAGCCGCACCACCTCCTGCCTAAGCGTCTTCTAGAAGATTTGTTTAAGATTAGAATAAATCTGTTATAGATAGAATTAGAGATCCAATCTGTTATAGATAGAATTAAATAAATAGGAGATTGAGTCGGTTGGGGGGTGTCCCAACCGACCCGGGTGCAGCAGCCAGCCCTAGAAGGGCGGCAGGGGTCCCTAGACCTCTATAAAAGCAGCACCCCTCCCCATGTAATCTTCATCCAGGAAAATTCAGAATTACCCCATTGGGTTGTTCTTCTCCTTGGGCCATCGTGGCTACGAACCCTAACCCTAGCCACCGTGATCTCCCCTCTCTTCCCCCATGATACGGCTGCGCAACTCCCTACGCCTCCTCGCTGCTGGTTCCTCCCCTGCGCAGCCCTAGGCGCAGCAGGAGGGCCTCCCCCACCCTCAATTCACAGCAGAAATCAGCAGGCTACTTGGGCATGTGGATGGAAGGATAAATGAACTTCAATCTACCAACATTGGAGTGTGGTAACATGTCTGGCCTACAGAGGCACTAGACTCTCCCTTCCCACAAACTGCCTTAAGTGCCTCCTGCATACCTCACATAAGTGTCCACCAAGCCCACCTAGTTGTCTAGTTGACAATCAGGTGCTACGCGTCAATCAGCGATCCAAAAGGCGTTCTGAGGCGCCCGCCTAGTGTGTGGGGTCGGTCCGGGCTGGGAAGTCCATCGCTGATCCACGCATGAGTGGGGGAGATCCGCCCGTGGAGTCAGGGTGGTGGTGTGTGTGGCAGGCCACTGCATGTGGGCTGGGCAGAGAACAAAGGCGGGCCGGGGAACACCAGCCCAGAACAACAAAAATGCACTAATATTCAATTTTTTAGGATTTATTATTGCTACAGTGCATAACGCCTAGGCTCAAGGTGGAGGGTCACCGCCCGCCTAGCGCCTTTTGGAACCTTGTCATGAATCCACTTCATGCCAAGCACTTTAAAACACTGTTAAGGTATTGGTTGTGGTCAGCCTTTTTGAGGCGTCGCCTCGCCGCCTAGTTGTCCAGTCGGTCCGGAGCCGACGCCTGGAGGCCGCCGGTCGCCGCCACTGCCGGTCGCTGCGCCGCCACCGGCCCTCGCCGCGCCGCGCCAGCCGCCGCCATCGGTGCCGGTGGAGAGGAGAGTGAGGGTGAGAGGTATTGTGTTTAGGGTTAGGGTGGGGTGGGAGGTATTTTATATGCACTGACGTGGAAATACCACCGTTGGATTAGATCCGACGGCTCAGATCGCCCGCCGCCCGCCCGCGCCTCCGCCTCCGCTCGCCTGCCTCCGCTGAGCCCGCCCGCCTCCGCTGCGCCCGTCGCCGCCTCCGCGCCCGCCGCCTCCACCCGCCGCCGCCGCCTCCCCTCCTCGCCTGGCGCTCGCCTAGGCGCCTAGGCGTCCCGGCGGCCGGCGGGCGCCTAGGCGTCCAGGGGATTCGCAACACTGGTTGTGGTCCTACTTGTTCATAGGAAAGGGTTACAAGAAAACAGCAAATAGAGAACGTATTGGTGAAGGTTTAGTGCCATGCGTGCAATGCCAGTGCCCCATAATAATAGTGCATTCTACAATAGGAAACTATGTTGAGTCCCACGTATAGGACAAACTATCCTGTTACATGGTAAGATGAAAAGAAGTGCTCAAATTCTAGAAGAAATGTAACGGTGCGGCATAAAGGTTAAGCCGCAAATATTGACAAGCCTAGCAGTTCGGCATAAAGGTTAAGCCCGCAAACCAATCAGACTACCCAGTAGTACAAGACTTCAATTCCTAATGAAGTAAATGTAACGGTCAGTCTTATCATTTTGACGTTTTCTAGACACAAAAGGTTGTAGGCAAGTTTGTGGAGGAAATTGGAGGAACAGTGGCTGAATATTTCGAGAGCAGCAAGACATCAGCCTAATTCAGCTCCAAAGCCAACCTCACTAGACAGACAGGAAATACGTAACTTAACAAAACATCAACACGGCACAAATTGTATCAAGCTGAATCCATGCATGCTCGAACGCATAGGGAACCAACTCTCATTAGAACCACACGACTAACAGCTAGCCGTCCGCCGCGTCACATTCAATGGCACCCGATCCATACCATACGCTGCTAAAAATAGAGCGGAGATGGGTAGGGTCGGTTACCCTTGCTGGCGCTGATGAGGAAGTATCCGTCGGGAGTGACGGGGCTGTAGAAGAGGTCCACCACGGGCCGCGAGTGGCCGTGGCACACCAGCGGGACCGCCACCTTCTTCTTCTCCATCGCTTTCGATCCCACTACGGTGCAGTTTCCTTCACCCGGCGAGGACCCTGGCCCGTGGAAGCAGCGCTCCGGCGACGAACGACGATGTACGGCCCTGAAATGCGGCGCTTCCCCTACCGCCACGCCCTAACCCTAGCTCCGATAGAAGAGAGTGGGAACGAAATCAAATCGCACGGATCGGCACCGGGCGGGGTGATCCGGATCCGTAGGGTTGGATCTGTACAGATAGGCGCTTTATTGGGTGGATGGATCAACGGGGGTCGGGCGGGCGGGAGACGGAGGATGAGGCCGGCCTCCTTCCTGCGGGGGTGGGGAAGAGGCCGGAGGCCGGGTTATATAGAGTGGCGAAGCGCTCGAACGGTGGCAGCGGGACGGGGGCGAGGCGGACAGGGAGTGGTCGCCTTGTCGGTCTAGGGTGGTTGCTAGCTGTTGGATTGTGATCTGACGTCTTGGATTCATTGTGCGCACATTTGGTAGGGAGTTGAGCCGGGCTTTCTGGTTCCGGAAAGCTGGTGGACCGAGCAGCCTGGCTTGGGTAGAGTAGCTGGGCTTTATTATCTCATCTTCTGTTCCTCGCCGGGGACGGACGGTCAGGCCCACTGCGCTCGCGGAAACAGACGACTCTGTTTCTTTTTATGTGGAATTAATTCTTCCATTACTTGAGGCTTGCAAGCACAAGCATCGTTACCATGGATTCATTGAGGGGAATCTTGCAATCATCACTAACGGAACATTATGATTATTAATTAAACATCGCTGATCGGTTGAAGGAAATTGCAGTGTGGTATCATGAGGTACGTAGGATGCATGCAGCTGGAGAACGACACGACGGACAGGGACAGGGTCGTCAGGGTCCAGTACTCTGCCCTGGACACCGGATTGCCATGGGGCCTCAAAGACCGCCGAGCAAGTAGCTGCGGAGCGCCGAGGCGACGGCGGCGCCGGCGGCCGCAAGCCTGGGGAACCGCTGGGCGACGAGCGACAGCATGGCGAGCGCCGCGCCGAGGAGCCAGAGAAGGAACGCGAGGAGCACGCCTGGCGCGGCCGCGCTTGTGCCCAGATCCTGCGTGAGGATGACGGCGGCGAGCGTCATGAAGACGCGGCCCGAGTCGAGGAGCAGCTGGCGGTGCCGCCGTCCGATCGCGGGGACGCGACCGCGCATCGCGGCCCGTGCAGCGAAACTTCGGACGAGGCGGGCTACCGCCGGTAGGGCCATTGCTGGCTTCGCCGCTGTAACCTGCGTACACTTGGGTTTGCTTTTGCTGATGTTCCTATATAGCGTGGTGTATTATCATTCCCCATGCTGCTGTGGCCTTTTTATAGATAGCGTGGTGTTTTTTTAGAAAGCTTCAGGTCTTCGCCTGGCATTATATTAAGCAGAAGAAAGAGTTTGGCATTGGGCGAACGATGCCGACGTTTGTCCTCAGTATAATGAAAGAACTGATCCAAATCCTTGATGAGTAGCTTAAAGCGAAGATACCGACAAGTGATGAAGTGTACGGTCATAGCGACGGTCAGTGGCCGGTGGCAATTGGCAATAGTTCCGATGGAGAATTTGGAAAATGTGATGGTGATGGCAACGGTACTCATTTGATTATCTGGAGAAAGACCGAGATATCCGATATTTTGAATGCGAGCATATTTAAGACTCAGATGTGAGCACTCGTGCCTGAATTTCTATGAGTTGCCGATTTATATAGGGCCCGTTTGGAAACTATAAAGAATCGCCTCCTGCCAACGACATCTCATCAGCGATGTTTCGAACGGAGGAACCAACGTTTTCTTTGATATGGCGAATTTCTTGAGCTTGCACGGTGCGGTTTCCTTGTGTTCCTTAACGCCGATCCGACCGTTTATTAACTCCTCTGACGCCGACACTCGTCGGCTTAGGTGGTCACAGACTCAGTAGCACCTAGGCAGCATAACCAATCCGCATCCTGCAACCTTTCTGTCATCTGGATTACGCAACGTGGGTATGACTTAAACAAAACCTAAAATATTCAGTGGTGGGCATCACATCACAAAAATGACCAAACACTCCGTCGCTAGTGCTAACGCTCTAGTAATCGAATTTGCAATCAACGCGTGACTCCGCGCTTCTATACCTATATAAACCTGTCCTAATTCAAAATCACTTTGGCCTTTTTGTTGGATAAATTCAATCCGAATCTGAACTAAGACTATAGCGACAGTTTCCGCCGCACCCGTAGCATCTCGAGTCGGTTCAAATTCTCTGCACTACTGTCCATGTATAGACGTCAGCTGACATATTGTCGACACACATTTCAGCTGACTCCTTACTACATATAAAAAATATGAGTCGGGAGAGGAAGGCTTTCTCTGTACGAGCCCAAACTCGATAAAAGCCCACCGGTCCACGAAGCCAGCCCCCCTCCCTCGAAACCAATCTCAAGCAGCCCAACCAAGCGTCGCCGCGGCGAGAGGGGAACTGAATCGCGGCGATGGCGACGGTGGCGATGGACGTATCGCAGCCCGCGGCGCTGCCAGCGGCCGGCGACGATCCGACGGCGGCCGCCGCGGCGAAGGCAAGGGGCAGAGGCGAGGGGCTACGTCGGTACTACCAGCAGCACGTCCACGACCTGGAGCTCGCAATCCGGCAGAAGACCGACGATCTCAACCGCCTCGAGGCCGGGCGCAACGACCTCAACGCCCGAGGTAGCGAACCACGCCGATCCCCTCTAACCCTAAACCCTAGCATCTCGTTCTCTCCTCTTAGCGCGTGGTAGGTAAATCTCCTGGTTCGTTATGATTCGGGCGCTTGGTGGAGTACCCAACCTGAACTGCTTTCTAGAATTTCTTTTCCTCGAATTAGAACTGTGTTACCAGTTCATGTTCAATCACGCGTTGCGAATTTCAGCTGATGGCGTTTTAAGTGCCTCTTGTCGTGCGGAATTGCTCTTTCTTTTTTATTCCTTAGCTTTTCATGACAGACATTGACGAATTCAAGGCATGAGAATCTGTCAAATACTAAAGCTCTGACATATAATGGGGATGCTAGGCATTATTTTGTACATAATATGTCAATCAGGATCGTTAGTGTATGACTGCGTGAAATATTTTTATGTTAAAATTGCTAGTCACCCTAAAACCATGCCTTGAAATTTTGGTATTGCAGTTAAAATGCATCGGGAAGAGTTGCAGCTGCTTCAAGAACCCGGTTCACATGTCGGTGAGGTTGTGAAGGTTATGGGAAAGTCAAAGGTTCTAGTGAAGGTGCATCTCCTTTCTTTTCTCACTTTTTTTGTGTAGTGTATTGATATAACAGTCTTATTTTGGCATAATGGAAGAGGAATATTATTACTCTTACGTGAAAAGAACGAGCATCTGAAAGTGAGCTATTAAATATATAATATTGCAAGTTAGGATAGAGACGTAGATTTTCTAGTGTGGCAGTTAGTACTTTTTCTTGTGGCTAAATTTGGAATAGAACAGACATTGGAGTGCTCTATGGCGTTTATCATAGGTTTCAGAAAATGGACACTCATCTTCACATGTAATGCTATTAAGTTCTGTGAACAACATACATAGCTCAAAGCTGATATCGCAGAAAACTAACAGATTTTTGCCAAAAAATGTTGTGTTTTTCAGTTCTCTCTTTTTCTTTTCTTGTTGTGTGTGATGAATCAATATTACTTCATTATTTTAGTAGGAAAAAAAAAGGGCAGCCCGGTGCATGTAGCTCCCGCTTGCGCAGGGTCCGTGGAAGGGTCCGACCCACTTGGGTCTTTTGTACGCAGCCTTTCCCTGCCTTTCTGCAAGATGCTGTTTCCATTACTCGAACTCTGAATCAATATTATTTTAGCAGAAAAATTGTAAATTAATTTCCACTCATTCTGTACTGTTATTAACTCCTTAATTGCAATCTCTCAGGTGCACCCAGAAGGCAAGTTCATTGTAAATGTTGATAAAAATATTGATATTACGAAAATCACGCCTTCCGCAAGGGTTGCCCTTAAAAATGGCAGCTATATGCTTCATCTTATCCTGCCCAGCAAAGTCGATCCATTGGTTAATCTTATGAAGGTTGAGAAGGTTCCTGATTCCACATATGATATGATCGGTGGTCTTGATCAGCAGATTAAAGAGATTAAAGAGGTATATAAAGACCTTCATTCCAGTATCCTTTTTTGTGGTAGTAAGACTGTCTATGCATTGACTAACAACTCAATTCTCAGGTGATTGAGCTTCCAATTAAACATCCTGAGCTGTTTGATAGTCTCGGCATTGCCCAACCCAAGGTCAGAATTTGTTTACGAGTTTCTATTTTGTTTATAATAATTGTATTTTTTATCCTTAGGTAACATATTAATATATTAATATTTGCCCTTAATGTTTCAGGGTGTTCTTCTCTATGGGCCTCCTGGTACTGGAAAAACATTACTAGCTCGTGCTGTTGCTCATCACACAGACTGCACCTTCATTAGGGTGTCAGGTTCCGAGCTGGTTCAAAAGTACATTGGAGAAGGTTCCCGGATGGTTCGTGAACTTTTTGTGATGGCTAGGTAAACATCCTTGGTTCAATTGCATTCAAATCATCGCTGTTACTTCAATGGGATTGTAAGATGATTCCTTGTGATGCATGTGTCATTATCTTGTTCCAATTTTGACAGGGAACATGCTCCATCCATTATATTTATGGACGAAATAGATTCCATTGGATCTGCTAGGATGCAGTCAGGAGGTGGTGGTAGTGGTGATAGTGAGGTTCAGCGCACCATGCTTGAGCTTCTAAACCAACTTGATGGTTTTGAAGCATCAAACAAGATTAAGGTTCTTATGGCGACAAACAGGATGGACATTTTGGATCAAGCTCTCCTGAGGCCTGGGCGCATTGATAGGAAGATTGAATTTCCAAATCCTAATGAAGATGTAAGTGGTGCAACATTCAGTACAGGACTAATTTTGAGTTACTTGAACTAATCAGATCAGTGTCAATTTTGATTCACTTTTAATCTTTTGCTCTTTCAGTCCCGCTGTGATATACTGAAGATCCATTCAAGAAAAATGAACTTGACGCGTGGCATTGATCTGAAGAAGATTGCTGAGAAGATGAATGGCGCATCAGGTGCAGAGCTAAAGGTGTGTATTGGTGCCACCTACCAGTCAACGTCTCAGTTTCTAGCACTTAACAACTGGAAAAAAAAAATCTGAAGTGAACAGCATATATTTAAACAATTGCAAACCCTTTTTTAAGCATCTGCAAAAAATGTTCTTGGTCTGTTCATAGATTATGGGTCACTCAAGTTAGTTAAATGTCCATCCAGTTAACACGTAACTAGGCTGACATTATAGGGAACGACTAGAATGCAAACAGTCATTTGGTGCAATCGTGCAAAATCCCTTCTAAACCACACGATCTACATCCTGTGGTGAGTGTATTTTTACACTTAAACCCTTCCACCTGGCAATATAAGTTGAAAGAATTGAAGTGTGCAGGTGGGAGGGTTTAAGTGTAAAAATACACTCACCGCAGGATGTAGATCGTGTGGTTTAGAAGGGATTTTTGCACCATTGCACCAAATGCCTGTTTGCATTCTAGATGTTCCCGACATTATAAAGATCGCTTGTTTAAATATAGCCCACTTTCGTCACCATTTATGGTTTTGCATTTAGGCAAAATGCAGTTCATTTTGGCTCAACCATTGTGCTTGGAAGATCTTGCATATAGATTCTGTCGCATGGCCCAAAAGGTTGCTCACCTTGATCTGATCTTGTGGTTTTCAGGCAGTTTGTACCGAAGCTGGGATGTTTGCGCTCCGCGAGAGAAGGGTGCACGTGAATCAGGAGGATTTCGAGATGGCGGTGTCAAAGGTGATGAAGAAGGATACTGAGAAGAACATGTCCCTGCGGAAGCTCTGGAAGTGATCCGCTTGCATTCTAACATCCGCTGTCGTGCTGAAACAGCTGAAGCCAATTGCGGCATGGTGCCGGGGCAGTAGCTTCGAGGTTCTGAAAACACGTCTAGCTTGGAAACAAAACTTGCAATACTTTGACAAGTTTTTGAAGTTACAAATTTATTTTCTGGTTTACAAAACGTGCCGGTTTTATATGTCGTGTTCACAATACATCCAACCATCAAAGATTAATGGTGGCGCGAGCAGCACACTGTGCTCCGCTGTATGCCTTTGCGATGGTATGCCGGTTTCTTCAGCGTGTTGCCTTTGTTTGTGACGGTCTGTCTCTTTTGGCGTATGCGGTGTGCCGGTGCATGCAGACACGGCGGTTGAGTGGGCTGGGCGCACTTAATTTTACTGGTTTTAATTTAGTCGAAAGGCGTTGCGTTTTGACTTGCTGGTTCGTACACGATGTCTCGATGATCTCGCAAATTGCATCATGCAGTGGTGTCGTGGGGAGGAAAGGAGAACCAGCAAGAAGCCAATTCTCCCACTCACTCACGCAGGGCGGCTGTCGATCTGGCGGTCCTTAAAGCAGACGCGAGATCGCGTAACGTAATACACACAGGCACGCGGCTGCAGCTTGGCCCTTATAGCTGGTGAATGCCAGATTATATACTTTTTATTATCACGGTGTGTATATACTTTCTGGTAGCTAGTGTTGTTGGGCCTCTGCTTAGCTGATAATAATCCTCCCAAGATTGTGCGCCATATTACTTATTTTATTTACTTTACCACGCAACTTGCTGTTGACGATCCTCTTACCGACTCACGAGTCGATGTCGAGGGCTGAGAGCGATACGATGATGATGCAGCCGAAAGCGTGTGGCCTTTCTGAAAGGGGTTCAGAGTTGATAGCTGCATCGCGCTCCGATCGGAACCACTAATTTCATTGGCTGGCTCAACGCATGCCGGTGGTGCTCCTCTTTGCACCGGTTCCTTGTTGCCGATCGTCCGATCTAGTGACGCGTACGTGCCCTCTTACCGGCTCACAAACGAAGGGACGGCAGCTTGCACCCTAGCGTGTCTAGTCGCGTATGTACTTTTGTTCATATACCTTTACTTCCTTGGCACAAAGTGTAGGGAAATAGGTGATGCGCTACTCTAGCAATTCGACCGTATCACCCAGGAAACATGCGAGTAAGAAGGTCATGGATCGTTACCACTATACGCGCAGCGCAGCGGATCGTAGATGCGCGTCGTAGCCGATCAGCGCAGCAGTAACAGCAGCGCCTCCACGGAGTCCACACGTACAGGGAGGAACACCGTGCGTCGGTGTGCTAGCACCGTGCGCGCGGCAGGGGTTTTGGCGGCTCACCTGTGAGGGGCGGCGCCTGGGACTGCTATCTGGTGGAGACCTCTGTTCCTAACCCTACCCCTCATATTTATAGGCGCGCTAATGGGTTTTTAGGTCACAGGCCCATTAGTACCCTAATTTCTTATGTATCAAATATCCATCAGGCCTTTTATCCGAATTGTTATGATTGTCTCTTGGGCATATCACCAACACAAAGATGTACTTGTTCACCAGCATGAGCTGTGCAAAAGAGAGAAAACGTGGATACACACTTTTATTTATCACAATCGTCGAAGGGCGGATCTGGCGCGGTGGTAGTGTGTCTTCACTTGTGTTCTGAGGTCTTGGGTTGTCACCGGTCAGGAAACTGCATGCAGGGGGAGTAAGGTAGGCCGGAGAAGGTTGTCGTAGCGCTCGAGCTAAACAACAAGAGAAGGGACACTCTTTCGGGACGGTTTGGAGGTTATCAAGTCCTAATTCAGGATTGAATGTAGAAGGTACAAAAAAGCGGAACGGGAGAGCGCGCGTTCCTAAAAGAACTCGAGACTTCTCTGTCAGTACCGATGTTGAACCAGATGACGAGACACACACCGACCTCGGCCCCTGCGCTGGGCCCGATCATTGTACATGCTGATCTTCGTCCAGGTGCTACCAGGGACCCATTGTTCCGTGCGTGCCAGTTAACGAACAGCCCCTCCACGAGGCGCACAGGAATGTCCCGCGCAGCAGCCCCAGCGGCAGCGGCAAGCAACCGTCATCGCGCGCCGAGGCCGCCATGCACGGCCCCGCCCGGGACCCGAGCATCGTGCTCCGCCCCCGCGCCCGGCACCGTCCCGCGGCACGCGCGCCTGGCAGTTGCCGCCGCCGCCGACACGGGCGCGCACCTGTCATTCCGTGCGCCCACCACCTTTCCCGCCGGGTTCGCCTGACGCGCGCCGCCGGCCGGTGGCTGCCCCCGCGCGCACTGCTCTGCTCTGCTCAGGCTCGACCCGTCCACGAACGAAGGGACGGCAGCGCGCACCCTACCGTTCCCATGTACTTTCTCCGTTGTTCTCCAGACTTAATTTGAACTTGGCGTGCCACCTCCGATTGCATGTCGGTGTCATTTATTAACAGATCGTGAGGGAGATTTTGTAGCCTGGAGCACACTAGCAGAATCGAAGGGTATATATCGAACATTCTTTTTTCCCAAAAGTATAAACGTAAAATTAAGTGACGATGTGATAGTCGATAGAGATTTAATTGGTTGCCCAGCAAGATAGTTTCACCGGCGTCAGATCAGTTTAATTGGGTTGTCTTCTTGGTTTCTGACGGTGAGAAACTCGAGTCTCAATGCGTTGGATCATAACGTGACTTGCACGACATGGTGAAGTGAAAATGTGGGCTCTTGATTGTGAGGATTGCTTGCCGACGCTTCTAACTTTTGACGGAGATTTGTTCGTCTTTTACACGACGAATAAGCTGGTGCTATACATATTTATCTTCACAGAAGCTGGCCGGACCACGTTCTGGTTTACTACCTTTTTTAGAAGTGATATATACCCTCTTGTGGCAGCTAGCCAGAGGAAAAGAAAAATGATATAATAATCATGCTAACTGGAATTACATAAGAACTGGAGGTTTAATTAGTTGCGTGCCCAACTCGTTTTTTTTCTCTTGATATTAGCTGGATAAAGTAATCTCGTTATTAACTAATACGTTTAGTTCCTATAACTTTCGCCTTGTTCAGAAAACGGAAACACGTAAACTTAACGAAATAATATTTTGACAACTCAGAATGTTAAGCTGCTGGTGTTTCGTCAAATACGTACATGCCATTCCCACGTCAGAAGATGTGCAGGCCAAACTGCTGCGGACACGGCTCAGTCGACGCAAACATCTGGAGATGCTTTGATTAGTTGCGTATCGGTGTGGTCTAGTACAACTAACCGTCCTCTTAATTCAACGAAATAAACGGTCAGGCCCGGGCGTTCCAAACATTCAAACTTCTTTATCATTACCAAGCAGGTGAAGAAGACAATCATTAGGTGCCTTAAAGAAACATCACACCCAAGATAAGCTGATTGTTCATTGTCTCCTGCTTTACGCAGGCGTCGTCGGGTTAGGTCATGCTAAACAACTAGTAAGGCTTCTTGCAGTGGCCTGGTCATGAAGCTGCTGCAGTGCCACGTCAGCTGGCTGACATGGTCGCTGTAGGAGGAAAGGTGCTCGAGCTCAAGCCCACATCGTTGACCGCTCTGCCTCGCGGCGGGGCCCAGCGCCGCCGGCAAACCTGCTATATAACGGCCCCTGCTTCCCTCCGGCTCGCTTCCAGAAAACCGCTAGCTGTCCTTGTAACCGAAAACGCGCACCGCGAAGCAGGCGCCGTGTTTCCTTGCCTGCCATCTCTGTTTCGAGAAGCAGGGGACGGGAGATAGGTGTTTTGTACGAGCGGAGCGATCGATGGTGATGGAGGAGGAGGAGGCGTCGGCGGGGTGGTGGTGGTGGTCGACGTGGAGGTTGGTGGCCGCGGCGGGGGCGTGCGTGCTGCTGCTCCTGCGGGTGGCGGACGCGCTGTGGTGGCGGCCGCGGCGGCTGGAGGCGCACTTCGCGCGGCAGGGCGTGCGCGGCCCGCCTTACCGGTTCCTCGTCGGCAGCGTGCGCGAGATGGTGGCGCTCATGGCGGAGGCCGCCTCCAAGCCCATGTCGCCGCCCGACTCGCACGACGCGCTACCCCGGGTGCTCGCCTTCTACCACTACTGGAGAAAAATCTACGGTACGCAGCAGCTCGTGCATGTCCCGTTTTGCTCTCTGTTCTATTTTTCTTTTTACCTTCCGGTCCGGGTGGTTGATTTTAGTGGTGGTCGCCGTGGTGGTGCAGGGCCGACGTTGTTGATATGGTTCGGGCCGACGCCGCGGCTGACGGTGGCGGACCCGGAGCTGGTCCGGGAGATCCTGCTGACTCGCTCGGACGCATTCGATCGCTACGAGGCGCACCCGGTGGTCCGGCAGCTCGAGGGCGACGGCCTCGTCAGCCTCCACGGCGACAAGTGGGCGCTGCACCGTCGCGTCCTCACGCCGGCCTTCTACCCCGACAACCTCAACGTAGGCACATGCCGCTCTGTCTCCCTCGTCCTCAGCTCTTGGCTTCCTTTGATATGATCTTTGTCGGCGGCGACCAATGTGCAAGACACTGACACGTGTCTTCCTTCCTTGTTTCCGTTCTGAATTAAGCGGCTGGCCCCGCACGTCGGCAGGTCGGTGGCGGCGATGGCGGAGAGGTGGCGGACGATGGCGTCCGCCGCCGGCGGGGAGGTGGAGGTCGACGTGGCGGAGTGGTACCAGGCGGTCGCCGAGGAGGCCATCACGCGCGTCACGTTCGGCCGCAGCTACGACTCCGGCCGCGTCGTGTTCCGCATGCAGGCGCGGCTCATGGCCTTCGCCTCCGAAGCTTTCCGCAAGGTCCTCGTCCCCGGGTACCGGTACGTCCAATTAAAGAGCACCACTAGCTGAAATCCAATCCCGTGCACAGTACCACTCCGTCGTCTGAACGAATTTGATCGGTTCCTGCAGGTTCTTGCCGACCAAGAAGAACCGGCTGTTGTGGAGCCTGGACCGGGAGATCAGGCGGGGACTCGTCACGCTCATCGGCCGGCGCAGCGACGGGGCCGAGGACGCAGAGCTCAGCGGAAAGGGCAACGGCTTCCGTGACCTGCTGGGTCTCATGATCAATGGCAGCGACGGCGCCAAGAAGCAGGCGCCGCCGGCGATACCCGTGGAGGACATGCTGGAGGAGTGCAAGACGTTCTTCTTCGCCGGCAAGCAGACGACCACCAACCTGCTGACCTGGGCCACCGTGCTCCTCGCCATGCACCCGGACTGGCAGGACCGCGCCCGCCAGGAGGTCCTCGACGTCTGCGGCGGCGAGGAGCTCCCGTCCAAGGAACACCTCCCCAAGCTCAAAACGGTACACTCCATCATATCCAAAGTTTTATTTTTTGTTTTTTTAAAGGGCGTAAAAAACCACCAAGTAAACTAAACTGGAGTACGTTTCAAAACATCGGTCAAACAGTCCTTGTGGCAGCAGGGGGCGTTTCGGTAATTTTCCCTTGACCTTTTGTTTTTTCCAGCTGGGAATGATCCTGAACGAGACGCTCCGGCTGTACCCTCCGGCGGTGGCCACCATCCGCCGCGCGACGCGCGACGTCACCCTGGGCGACGGCCTCTCCGTCCCGCGCGACACGGAGGTGCTCATCCCGATCATGGCGATCCACCACGACCCCGGGCTGTGGGGCCCCGACGCGGCGGCGTTCAACCCGGCCCGGTTCGCGGCGGGGGCGTCCCGCGCGGCGGCGCACCCGCTGGCGTTCGTGCCCTTCGGGCTCGGCCCGCGGATGTGCATCGGGCAGAGCCTGGCCCTCCTGGAGGCCAGGGTCACGCTGGCCGTCCTGCTCCGGCGGTTCGAGCTCCGGCGCTCGCCCGGCTACGTGCACGCGCCGACGGTGCTGATGCTGCTGTACCCGCAGCACGGCGCGCCGGTGATCTGCCGGCCCCTCCGGTGACCGTCCGTCTCAGGCTGCTGTACGTGCGGCAGTTGCGAGACGGCGCGGCGCGGACCTGTAGCAGTAGCAGACTAGCAGTAGCAGTAGCGGCGACCGTAGGGAACACAACAGCCAATACACCACCACTAACAAAGAGAAAAAAAGTTTGTTCTGGCTGGCCTCCAAGCCTTTTGGCCGGCCTCTCGTCGCCCGTCGGTAGACTAGATCATATCAGAGAATCAACTTTTGGACTTGATGGTGCTTCCATCTGTCGTCGGCTCCTCCGATCCTTTCCGTGGATTCTTTCTTCTAGCTCGTGCCGTATAAGTTGTGTGGTCGGTGTTCGGGGTCCCCGTGACGCACGATCCATTGCATTAAATTGGAGATAATCTGATGAACCCTTTGTACGTACAGTCAGGGATGATGACAATGTGCTGTACATACGTCGTGCTACGTTTTTTAGAATGAATGCGACCTTGCGTTGGAGACTGAAGAATGCTACTATACCCTCCGTGTCAGAAACAATTCACTGGAGAATCTCCGGTCCAGCTCAGAGAAAAAAGATCGCTAGCTGCTGCTGCTGGCGTGGCCGTGGTGGTTGGGGCACGGGGAAACCGGGTGCCGAGACGCGCGCCTCGTCTCTCTCTCAGTCTCTCTCTCGCCGTCTCGCGTGTCCCGTCCCGGAAGTGGGGCGGACGCTTCGGGTGTTGTTGGCTGCCGAGCGCGGCCCCGTGCGGGTGCGGTTGCCGTCGCCTCATCCGCTCGCTCCGCCTCGGCCTCGGGCTGGCTGGCGGCTGGATGGCGTCGGGTGTGTGCTCCTCTGCTCGTGCCTCGTGCTCATGCTACCTCGCCGCGCGGCATGATGCAGGATGCGGTTAGTTACCAGTTCCTGTCGTGCACGACACGGCCCCGCGCGCGCTCTCCTGTGGAGTCACTCAAATGATGGCTACACATCACTCAAATGATGGCTCGAGTCAAGCAAGGAAGAGAAACCTGGCCAACTCAAATTCCTACGTCAGCGTTGTACGTCTACCACACCCACGTTGCAATGGAGTGTACTACTCCCTCCGTTCCAACAACCCGCCCACGCATTCCGTGACGGCTGACGTGGACAAAAACACCGTACCGCGGAACCAAGTCGCCTTACTTCAAAAGGGGCGTTCGTCGTCAGCTCATCGGACGTCCTTGAACGACAACAGCACGGCTACGCTACCTCCTCTCGGGCTAGCCTCTTTGTAGTGTAACCAGCGGCTAAACCAAACGTATGCCCAAGCTAGCTAGCTAAGCCAGATCGATCCGTCTGCGGCTTCACGACAGGACGCTACACCACATATATAGGCCGCACAACTTTCCACCTCCAGTCGTAGTAGGTTGCTAAAAAGGCCGGCGGACGGTCCCAAGACCATCGAGGATCATGCATCTCAGTTGCCTCTCTCTCTCTCTCTCTCTCTCTCTCTCTCTCTCTCTCTCTCTCTCTCTCTCTCTCTCTCTCTCTCTCTCTCTCTGCACGTCCCGCGCACAACAGAGGAAGAAAGAAAATAAGTGTCCGCGTCGTTCTTTCCGTTGCTGCGTCGTCGCCGAATCACTCACTGGTCCATGTCCATCCATCCAGGCGTCAATGATGGATGGGCAGCGGATGAAGAGCACACAGCACATCAGCGCTGCAAAGAAAACGCCATACTACAGCGGCACTGCGCCAAGACCACTAGTAGTATGCAGATTATCAGATGGAATGACGCAACTCATAGGTTTTTATATATGCAACTCTTGTTTAGATAGATGTCGTCAGGTTATCCAATATAATACCAGGTTATCCAGTACAGATTTTAGGCCTTGTCGTTTTGGATCCACTCAGATTTTCACAAACCGGCTTTGAAAAGACGACGTGGATTCAAACAGCTCGGTTAATTTTAGCAGCTTTTAAGAGGCGGGCAAAAATCGATCAGTTCCAAAGGAACCAAGAAGCCGCCGACCCTTTCTTCTCTAGCTAGCTTCCTGATCATTTCTTAAAAACAACTGAATGGGTCCAAACAGGGCCCTAGCTTAGCTAGATTGGGAGGAGGAGACCTCTATGGAGCGGTCACATGTACGTACGAGATGGGCACTGCTTTACTGGCATGTACTCCAATTACCCTTGCCTTGGTCCCCTAGGGGAGGGGCATGCATGTGGTACAGTAGCAACAACAGGACAGATCCTTTGTTGCTTCCTCAATGTGGTGGCGGTAATTGCTCCAAGTATCTGCCTACATATGCATAAAATAGACGGGGGGAGGAGCCCATGTGACTCGATCAAGTCATCGATCAGCAGGTTTTAGGTGCATGAGGTTTGGTTTGTTTCGGATACCGATCCGAAAACGGTTCGGTTCAGTTTGCTAGGATGGTATTATAGCTTTTCGTCGTTTTCATGGTACAAGGAACTTATGACAAACATGGCGTGTGTTTACCTCTCTATGGAGACACGATTGAACATGCATGGAAGGGCTGTATGTATGTATGTATGTGTAGAAGAAGCAGATCAGATGGAGTTGGTCAGGCATATTGCAATGGAGTCCGCGTTAGATCCAGATAATTAAAAAATATCAGGCTAAAATATAATTTAGGTTTTCAGCAGTAATTAAAACATGACATACACACACACGCATCTGATTCTGACGTCATGACATGCCTGACTCTCATGAATAAAGAAGGAAATCTTCAGAATGATGACCCATCTTGCATGAAAAATTAAACCAGCTAGTGTACTGAAAACAAGATTGGATGTGACAAACCCCTCCAGTTATTGCGCAAAAAAAATTGCATCCATATATGCGTGGAATGATTTGCGCTATGACTAAAGATGGTGGGACAAACTAGTAACTCAAATATATATATTTGCTCTCAACTCTCAAGCAGTGTTCCCATGCCCTTCTGCCTCTTGATCTCGTCTGGGCAGCAGCACGACACCGTCGTGAAACTTGCGAGATGTGGCACATCATCATGATGGACAATTAAGAAGTTGGTCGTCTGGATTCCAATGTGCTATGCAATCATCTACAATGAAAGAAAGTCACGCTGCTGCGATCATGAGGATGAACTAAAAAGAAGATGTGATTTCAAGCATCCACGAGGAAGGAACAATGTTTGAATTAATATATGTTGCCTGGCGGGGAAGGCGTTTTTCTTAATCGCCAAGACCGACACCACACCAAACCAGTTAAGATAAGGACAACTAGGTATGTACTAACTGACGATTCTAAGAAATAATTACGTACTGACAAATTAAGGCGTTACACGGTCTATGATCCAAAAGGCATTTCTCTTGCGGGTTCTTGCTTTAAGGCATGAGCAGCACATGGCAACCCAAAAAAAAAACATCGTGGAAACACGATAAGTCTCAACAAATAAAGTAGGGCTGGATAGAGCCGGCATGGGTTAACCGACAGAATGCGGGTACCTCATCAGTTCAACTTGTTCGCTAAATTATATAGCAGTATCGATATGACCCATAGATGACAGTAATTGGGCACATACACGATCAGCGAGTGAAATACAATTTACACATATAATATTTTACAATTTACTCATATATTAGTTGATTCGTTTACTAGTATTGACTCTGTCGTAGCGCTACGTATGGTAGGCAGCATCAAGGTAAGATCCTATGCATGAGTTGAATGCATCACACAAGGGTAGCACAATAACATGTCGGAATTATCTAATCTTTGTTAAATTAGTCCAGCTTGCTTCAGTAAATTGCTATAGAAACATTCTGTTATAGAAGATGAGCAGTAGAGGAGCTAAGAGAATAGCAATACAGCGCTACAGCTACAGCTAGCTGACTTTGCATTGTTGTCATATATTATTTCTTCATTTTTGTTAACACGTGACACTACAGGGATTCGACGAACTTATGACGGTTGAGACCGTCATAATTAAGTCATAAACCGTCGTAAGTTAGCTACTTACGACGATATTTCTTTACTTACGACGGTATACAGCCGAGGTAATTACCGCATCATAAATAACCTAACTTACGACGGCTACCGTCATAAATAAAGTAACTTACGACGGCGTCGCGCATCCGTCGTAAGTAACGGCGCAGACCACGTGGTGGCCCAAGGCACGTTATTTACGACGGTTCTGGTGACCGTCGTAAGTAGCAGAAGCTAACTTACGAGGGTTCTGGTGACCGTCGTAAGTAACAGAGTCTAACTTACAATGGTTCTGGGCAGTAGCCGTCGTAAATTATGTTTGTAATTTTTTTTAAACAGAAATGCACTAACCTGGCTCGATGGCCAGCTCACAGAACAAACAGTTATAAAACAGGAGTAAACAGTCATAAAATAGTTCATATGCATCACACACAACACAAATTACAAACGGGCTACACACTACCCCCTCGACTACCTCCGGAGCCGAAGATATCATCTTCACGCGTCTCTCTTGAAACCGGTAGCTATGGCGATGGAGTAGAGACATCCGTCGCCTAACCGTACAAAACACATGAGTAGTTACGACGGTTCATATTCAGATATCAATGTCTTTCTCTTTTTTCTAACTCTCTTTCTCTCTCTGTACTATGCATCCCCTCTTTATGTTATTCTCACTCACACCCTCTCTCGCACTCTCTCTCCCTCTATTGCAACACTCCATCTCTCCATCTCACTCTCACTCTCTCTCGCACTCCCTCTCTCTCTCTTCTGTACCACTATACATCTCCCTCTCTCCTTATGTTAGATGAAAAATACAATATTAAAGAGTTTATTACCTATATCGGAGGCACCTGGGCTGCGGGCTCCTGTGACGGGGTCACGCAGGAATCGCGATTTGTTGGTCGTTCTGTCGAGCTAAGGCCTATAACTGGAAAATATTAGAACATATGTATTACTGAAATGTTATGAAAGTAAACTACAGTAATTGAAATTACTTACCTCCACCGCTGGCTGCATCTAGGCCATGTAGTTAGCTTGGTACTCCTGGATGACCCTCGTCCTGTCGAGCTTCTCCTGGGTCCACGTCAGCCTCTCCTGCATGGCAAAGAACTCCATGTCCCTCTGCGAGAGACGACCACTCGACGGTCCAACCGAGAAGCCTGCGTCGGTGAAGTGCCTCTCGCAGGTCGCGCCGACCTCGAGTCGACAACTTAATCGAAAATGGCAAACCTACAAAAGAAAGAAAAAATAATAAGTAAAAGAAGGAAGATTGCAAAACCTAAATCAAAGAAACCAACTCACCGACCATGGGTCTTCCCGCCGCCGCTTGCATATACGGCTTGAGGGTTGATTGACGCGTTTTTCGAATGGTATCCTCCACCGTGTATTTTGACGACTTCTTGCCCGTACTTTTCCTAAAAAACATAGAAATGGTGTTAGTGTGTCAATAATAATATTAGTTATAATTAAATTGAATAATTCTGTAAACTTACCAATCGATCGGTCGCGACCTGACTGCACTGCCCCGGCTGCGACGGTTCACTTCCCCTGTGACCTCTCTTCTAAACTTGGATCGCGCTAGGCTCCTAGCCGGTCTCTCGCTCCTGTATATGTGTGTTAGTAGGATAAATATGTTATGAACATATAAACGAATTTATAATTCACTTACCATGCGTTTAGCCAAACGCAAATGACCATCAGCGCCATAGGTGTGCTTTCCGTCGGACCCTCTGCATCCTCGAGCCCTTATGGATTTAGCTTTGAAGTCATCGCTAGCCCAATACCGATAGAGAGATCGGTATGTGTCTGGTTGACCCTCTAACCAGGAAATACTAATCTGTACATATTTAGTATATCATTAACTGTTAACATAAGTAACTATCGAATTTTTTTAACAATTAAAACTTACCTCTGCGTATTGATCCTCTGTCAAGTACGTGTCGGAGTCCCTTCAAAAGAGACCCTGTTCCTGCTGCTGCTGATACTGTTTCTGGTAGTCGTTAACGGCCTGTATGCGGGCGTACGACAACGCTTGCGTCAAGAGCTTCCGAGCGTTTGTGTGGAACACGAGTGTCGCGTGCTCCATCATGCTCTCACTCGTTTCCTCTAACTGGTACCTCAACTTTAAGAAAACAAACATTTAATCAATATGAATTAACTATTTAAATGAGTTGAAGAATGTAAAAATTTAAACTTACCATAAAATCATTCCACACGGCCCCCTAAAGAGTGTCGTGCATCTCGTGCGAGACACGAACGTAGTCGTCCCACGACAAAGCAGGGACACCATCTATGACATCGGGATAGTGCAAACGCACTAAAACTCTGATGACACCGTTAACCTACGTGTGGTGTCCCTGGCCCGTGAGCGAACAGTCGTACAAGGATCTGCAAAATTTGTTATCTCAGTAAGTATCTGTAGACATCATGAAATATGTACCAAGTATATGATTTTTTTACCTGTCTCCAACTGGACGAATAGTGACCCGCTCACGAGGAACAGGGGGAGAAGCCGCAAAGTGGGTCCTCCTCGTCCGTCGCCTCTGCGTGGGCACCACGTCCGGTGACCCGTAAGGCTGGTCACTACTAGAGCCCGAAGGCTCCACGCTCGCCGGCTCCGAAGGTAGGGTAGCCGGCTTCGAGGGTTGTGACTTTGAATCAGACGACTGTGAGTCATACTGCAAAATTTAAAGATTGATAAGAATAAATTATTTATAAGGTCAATTTAAAATAACGTAATTGACAACTGAAATTTACCTCTGTGCGCTGTAAGGCCAGAGCTTGGGCCGCAAATCTGGTAGGTGCCTCATCAGCTTAGAGCGTCTGCTCACACCTGACGAGCTACCTGAGAAGAGGTCCCTTGACCGACTAAGGAACCCTCATACCCCCTTCTTCCCGCTCCCCTTTGATGACGACATCCTGTTGCAAGGAATAATTGATAAATATTGCCGCTCCCATTTGATGACGATAAAAATCATGTTAAGTTAGTAAAGAAAACGTTACATCATCAATTTCAAAATTCATCAACGTCATATGATCATGTACCCTACTCCTTAAACCAGACCATCGATCTTCTTTCGTGAGCGTCTGAACTGGATTTCGTTTCCGTTTACGCATATCAGAAGTCTCGACATCTTGAGCATTTCCAACTAAGCCATCGAGTCCTACACCAGGCTCGATGATAAACGAGTCTGACAACTCTTCTTCTTGGTAAACCTCGTCTACCTCATCAGTATCATGGTAACCATCATCTCTTGGAGTGTATAACCGCTCACGAGGATTAACCTTATGTATAACCCACCAAGCTTTGAGTTTTTTGCATGAATAAGATAGATAATACATTTGCTCCACTTGGTGTGCAAGAACAAATGAATCGTATCCTCGTAGTCGTTCGTTGTATTTGACTTCCACCATGCCAAATTGGTTTAGTCGAGTTCCATGGTTGATATCAAACCAATCACAGTTAAAGAATACTGCCCGAAGATCCTTATTCCCGGCAAAATCAAATTCAAGGATTTTACTAATGATTCCATAATAATTAGTTTCACGTCCTTGAGAGTCGACTGCCCTCGTCACAACTCCGGTATTAGATGTTGCCGCGAGAGGACGAAGAGATTAAAATTGAGTTATACGGAATCGGTAGCCATTGACGTCATATCGACCATAGCTGCTAACTTTAATCAATCCATAGGATATTTGTCGCGAGTCTTCATGGACGTCGACATCTTTCATGCACTATTATAAGAAAACTTTGTAAATACTCGTAAGTTATAAGAATACTTTGTAAATATTGCTAAGTTAACGAGAAAATGTTATATGATCTCGAAACCAGGATAGGAAATTAGTACCTCTGTTTATTCCTTCCCGTCGCATTACTTCTACTTGTTTGCTCATAGTTTGATGCCTATGTGTCCAATTTTACTTGTGGAATTCACTGTAGGAAAAGAATACTTTTTATAATAGATGTGTTAAAAAATACGCCGATTAGTATAAATGTAAGACAAAAACTTACTCGAAATATTTGTCCATCTCATCTATATTCGCGTACATGTAAAGGAATGCAACACTTCTTTCTTCTGCGGTAGAGTTGTAGGAAGTGGAACTACCAACAGTAGTGCCTCTTGTTGCAAAAATAGAGAGATCGCTACAAGCAGGTTGCTCATCCACATTGTACCGCATTGCCGAAGTGTTGACATTGTTTTCCTCTTCAAATTAAACACTTAAAAAGTATCCTACTTCTTTAAGAGTAAATGCTTCGGCGATACATCCTTATACCTTTGCCATGTTAAGAACCATTGGTTTCAGATATCTTAGTGCTCTTTCAATATGATACATCCACCTATATTGCACGAAACCTTCAACTTTAGCTTTAAATGGAAGATGGATGAGGAGATATTGCATTGGATTAAAGAACCTTAGAGGAATTTTTTTTCATCTTACATAATAGTACCAGTATCTCCTTCTCCAATTTACGCATCATCTCTATCGTGATTTCTTTTGCACAGAGCTGTCTATAGAAGTGAATAAGCTCGGCTACCACCTTCCACACCGCATCATCAAAATAGCCCCGAAATATAACAGGTAGAAGTCTTTCCATAATTATGTGATAATCATGACTCTTCAACCCTGTCAGCTTTCCCGTTTTGATATTCACGGCTCGTTTCAGACTAGCTGCGTAACCATCTGGGAATTTCAAAATTTTCAACCATCTGCGTAGAAGTGGGGGCCGCGGCCGGCAGCAGCGAGGTTTGGGCCGGAGGCAGCGAGGTGGCGCCGGGCAGCTCGGGGCGGGCCGGGGCGGCTCGGGGCGGCGCCGAGCGGCTCGGGGTGGCGCCGGGCGATGGAGCGGCGGCACCCGGCGGCGGCTCAGCGGTGGCGGCTTGGGCGGCGGGGCGGCGCAGAAACACGGCGGCGGCGGTGCGTGCTCGGGCCCGGGCTGGCCGGGGCGGCGGTTAAAACCATCCACTTACGACTGTCGCGTAACTTACGACGGTATAGGGTTGCGGCCGTCGTAAGTTACGATTATCTTACGATGGTCCAGTAACTTACGACAGCCATGGGCCCGTAACCGTCGTAAGTTAGTTTACTTACGACGGCCCGAAGCGACCGTCGTAAGTTAATTTACTTACAACGACTAACCGTCGTAAATAACATTGGCCGTCGTAAGGTGCGACATTTCCTGTAGTGTGAACTGATGACGACCCCCGTCTTCTTTATTCCCCAGTTAGGAAACGTGTATGCTCTATTATTTGTCAGCAAGAGAAACCCCACCCCAGCCACAGGGAGAGAGGTACTAGCTTCCCAAAACAACAAGAGTAATGTCTGTTCCTAAGTGTCATGAACTCGCGATTAACACTCTGAAAGCAATCAGTTAATAACCGGATTCACTAACAGTTCGACGCCAAATGCTTGCGCGCTCTCTCCATCGTCACATGACAGGATATGGTCACAGTCTCGATCAGAAGCATCAGTTGCTCCAAATGGATAGGTGAGTGGAACGTACACGTATCATGGATGCATCTAGGAACGAAAGCTACACAGACGGCAGGTCCACACAGGACCAAGCAGAGAGCGATCAAGAAGCATGCTGTTTGTTTTGTTCGCGTCTTGGCGTCTAGGTAATACGTACCTTGCTGCTGAAACTGATCAAGTGGAACATGTATATCCTCATGAATGACGTTGGCTTCTTGTCTCCGGTGAGCTGAGCGAGCAATCCAAACGCCCGGGCGTCCAAGGATTTCAAGACACTTGCCATATTGACAGTTGAAGTGTGAGTAGAGAAATGCTCGTCTTTCGCTCACGCTGACAGAGTTTAACCATTTGGTAACGGTTTGGTGCATGGAACTCTCAACAGCTCGGCGATACGATGGAGCCGTTGGTGTATGTTGTGCAGTGCTCCTTGCCAAAAGGCGTGTGCTACCAACAGCCACATTCCATTCCTCTGCAGTGCACTGTGCATCAGTGCATGTGCAGAGTTTCAGAAGGATACTGACGTTGCCGCGGCTCTTACCATTACTCTACTACGCTTTTGCTCAGTGCCTCGCAGCATCAGCAGCCATCCCAGCCCCATGACGCACTGCAAATGCGGGACGACGCAACCGTCAGCACCACGAGGTTCGTCAGCTAGGGTGGTAGCAGCACTGCAACAGCGACAATACCGAATCATTATGCTCGTCGCCGCAGCGGCGGCGGCCGCCGGGACCGGAGTAGCATAGCCTGGTCCCCAACGCCGGTCGCGCCGCTGTCGCTTGATCCCGCGTCTGTGCGGCCCCAGCTTCTCTGAATCTGCTGGACAACGAGATGTGCATGTCAGATAAGGGAAGTGCAGGCCCAAAATGAAAGCCTGCAACTGATTTCACATGAAGGCTGCAGAGGATAGAGCCTGCCTTCCTCACTTGGATGAATTTTTTTTTGGTCTACGAAAGTGAAACGACCCAGGTTTGCTTTCCACGGAAATTTGCCTGTCCATATCTGATTCTTAGTGCTCTGCTATAGGGCAGTGCATTTTCTATTGCCAAAGTTAGAAAAAACCATCAAATCGAGCACCGGGTACTAGATAAGAACACTAGAAAACGGTATTAAGAATTAAGTAGACCCAATTTTACACATAAATCAGTTTTGTCGTGTGATCTTCTGCGCTTCAAGTGAATAGAATAAATTCAGGCACGAACACAAACAATGAACACCAGATTTTTGTTTCAAGGCTTGATCGGCTAGATCTGGCCCATACGCCTAGCTTAGACCTCCTTAGCTTGGACTAGCCCAGCCTAACCCACTTAAAACCACTTCAAATTTGCTCACTTTCATTCCAGGGTTCCAGTTTTCTTTCTAAGCGAAGTCATCGTTATTCCTCAAAAGAAAAAAGTCATCGTCATTAAGAACCTAGGAAACAATTGAAGTTTGTATTTCAATGTTAAATTTAATCTCTAGTGGCATCTTTACACTGTACCGCTTCCAAATATGTTCTCTTCGTCATACAAGCAAAAAAAAACTATGGAGCAACAGTAACTGCACTGAGCACCGAAACAAAACACTGTTTTCAACGACAACAAAACACCATCGGCCCTGGATTTAAACCTGACAAATTTCCTACTGTTCGGAGCAGCAGCCCTGTCCCAGAAATTTTAAATATCCATAACGAGACAAAAAGAAATATAGTGGCAATCAGAGTGCAATTGTGCAAAAATTCCCCAACACACGAGAACTGTACGTCAATAAAATTAATGAAACAACAAGGTTTAGTACATCTTCCTAGGACCGTGTATTGTATCGGACTAAGCTTGTCTGTGGCTTGCCCATTAGAAGGCACCAGGTAGACAAACATTACACGTTCCTTCTGAAAAAAAAGTGTGATAGACAAATACCTACATTTATATTTTCTTTGTATATGTCAGATATTGCGTAAAAGAAACACCCCTTCACAACTGCAAGTGGCTAGGTATTCTTGAAGCATACTAGCTGCACAAGGTCGCAGATACAAAAGATTGCCCAGAGTAATGCTTTACTTCAAAAAAAAGTGCATTGCAATGAATCCATAATAGAGAAAAATGTTGGTATGGAATCATGGTAAAATATAAAAAGACTCTAGTATATACTATTCAAGGAGTTATGGATCTGAGGTCTAGCTAATTGAGAGATCTCTATAGATAATACTCTAAACTGTATCTTACCTTGTTTATCTTGGATGGTTCTTGGGAGGCAGAAAAAAAATAAAGATGGCGTGCATTCTCTTGTGCTTCCTTTGGCACTCATCTTCAATAAGACAGGGAAACTCCATTGCTGCTAAGATTTTCTAGAATGCTTGAAGTAAAACAATGAACGAGAATGAAATATTTATTTAGTAGTAGCATTGACCTATTGCTGTCTATGGGACAACCACGGCCGACATTGTTCATAAAGAAAAACTGCTAGAATAATTATTTTAGGAATCTCTCAACAAGCCTAGGAGCATAGGTCAGGCCATATGATACAAGTATGGATAAGGGGTTGACAACATATTGTACAAACATTCCCGTGAATTTTTTGCTGCTAGAAGTGTCAGGATGGAGCTTTACCCTAAACTTTAGATTATCTACATGGAAATTGGAATTAACTTGCACAAACTGAACTAAAGAGATTTTGAAAGAACTCAATACTGAAATGATGAATATTATCTACTCAGGTGGAGTTGCCATTGCAAAGTCACAGATTTAGTAATGTAAGAATTTCCTTACTTTTACAGATGCAACATATCACTTTCGTAAAAATCCCATGAATTCAAAACACACAGAATTAAAAATAAGCAGATAAGGCCATGTACTCTGATAAGAGGATGAAAATTTCTACTGTTTATCACACCTGATAGTAATTGAATGTTTAGATATTTACCACATACAGACTGCAGCCAACTTAGCAGAATTGAGCTGATTACAAATAGACAAAATTAATCAAACTATTTAAAAGATCAATTGTATGTGTGCACCCACGCACGCGCGCATGTAAGTTTTAGGCAGTAAAGGGTATTCACTGTCTAGATCTCTAAACGAGACAAACTACAGATTAAGTATAATGTGGTCACCAAAGGTCATAAAAAACTTACAACAAGACAGTTTTCGGTCAGGAAGAAATCAGTGGCCATGCAAAGCCATGATATCCATACTGTGAATACATTCATCTAGTTTTGATGTCAGATTTCTTGGGAGTAATCGAGTGGAATCATGTAGATGTAGTGGTAGAGCACAAGCTGTAGCAGTTGACATAATAAGCAAGTCCGGATGAGCACATGGACATTTTTCACATATGACTTCTGAACTTATACAATCTGCATGCTGCTACATATCTTATCATGATACAAGACCCCTTAAATTGAACAGACTAAATTGATACGCCCTTTGCATGTGACAGTAGTTGCTCAATGGAAAAATGTTGTTTCTGTTATATAAAGGCAGTGAGCCATTGCATCCGAGCATGTCAAATGGTCCATCAGAACTGAGATAACCTTTAAAATTACTACTCTTTAACCATTATGCAGCTTTTATATTCTCATTTTAGCACTATTTATCATATAACGTGTAAAACCTACAGTAATTCCTTTAGGTTCCTTCATTATAATAAAGAATGCATCACTCTAAACATACTTGGGTAGTTTACCTCTGTGAACTCCACCAACTCAAGCTTTCCATCATGGGAAAGGGTATGTAACCGTCAGATTCAGTACAACAGGTCTTGAAGAATTGACCACCGAGGGACAGGCCAGGTCTGTCATAATTCATAAATCGTGCAATAGATGGAGATCTCTTTTTCTGTTTGGGATCACAGGCCAATAAAAACTACACAAACCTTTTATCTGATATTAATTTGAAACTGCATTCTTGACTGATTGATTAACCCTGCATACTACTTGGCAAACTATTTGTGAGCATGATGTGTGAAAGCTCACATATGAACTATGGCTCGTTAATGATGTGACAGAGGGAAACCTAAAAGCAAATGAATAATAAAAACAAATAAGGTACCAATGGAAGTTTGATGGAAATGTTGCCACATTTATCGCACTGCAAACCATGTGGCAGACTCCATCTACATGAACCTATGGAAGGATGCTTTACAAGCCTCCAACCTTGGCCCTGGAAAGTTCATCAGAAGTATCAGATTTCATTTCTTGAACCTTTTGCAGTTGCAAACTATGTCATGGACAATTGTAAAGTGGTAATTGACCATCACAACAGCTGCTATTAAATAAGAGCAAAGATACGCACCAGTTAGCCAGCTAAGTAGAAACACAAGGTCAAGAGAAAAGATAAGATATAAATGGATAATTTCATCAACCATACTGACAAATTTTCGTGACACGGTGAAGAATGATATATAGCAGGTCAAGTAGCATAACAGAAGTTAAACCACTGACACTAGACCAGTCCACTTCCTGAATGGAGACACCATATTCATACTAAATATTTTGAATTATAATTGAAGCTGCTTGAAAATAATGTGATCATAACATGAGATTTAGTACATATTCAGTCTGATGTCATCATAAGCACAACCAATGAGTTTTGTTACAGGATGCACATAAGCTCATGCAAAGCTACATACATAAATAAAATATTCCATTGCAAATTTTCAGAGATCTTGACATGTTTGCAGTACAAAAGTAACTGAAAATACTACACATGGAATATTATAACACCTCAAATCCTTGCCGAGAGAACCCAACTTACAATGATTTCAAGAGAAGAACAAACATATAACAGGTGTTACAGATAAAGTAACTACAATAGCTATCTGGAAGTAACAGCTTGGGAAACCAAATGCCTCAATTCTGCTAGATGTTCATCAGTTGAGATGTTCAAGTTAAGCCTTAGGTTAGTCAACAAAGCCTCTTGCTCCCAGCTAAGTGACCCACAAGCATATAAGGCCAACATCGTTGCACGGTAAGCATGCAACTCCAACAAATGGGTTTCTTCCCTCGATCCATCATTATCATGTTCTGATATTTCCCTTTCAGATGTAGAAGCTTCGGCATCATCAATTCTACTGTAAGCATCTCCGTTTTGGTAAGTCAAACTATAGTACTTTGATCTATGGGGGCTACTGTTAGGACTAGAACTACCAACAGAGGATGAAACACTATCAGTGTCACTAAGGTCCACACTTGTTCTAGTATGCCAGTTATGACTATTGTCTGCATTAACCCCGGACAAGTTGATTTTTATATCATTTTTTCGCATACTTAAGGAAGCATGCATGTATTTTTCACCCAGCTTAAAGCATGGGGAATCAACAGCATCTACCTTTTCAGCCAAGTGGAGAGAACCTCTGTCAACCAGCTTCAAGTGTCTGCCACCTCTACGTTGTGTCTGCAGTCTCTTAGTGATTTCACTGCAAGGAGGATTTGTTGATGTAGCAGATGATTTTCTCTTCACACCTCTGGACATATCACCATCAAAAGCATTCTTGTTCTCTTGAAGATGGCTGTCCACTCCACAATGCAATTGCTGGTTATTGGCCAACTTGCAACCAACATTACCAACTTTTGACCGGTTTCTGAATAAATCATCCGAGCATCTTCCAGAATACTGAAAATGAACGAAAAGACAACTCATTAGAACTTAAGAGCTTTCCTAAACATACTTGATTACAGTGAGGCTAGGTGAACTATTTGACCTAAATACTGGTAATATAACATCTATATTTTCATCAGTTTATCATAATAATTTATTAAGAGGATTGAAGGAACAAAAGCATTACCTTGTGAGTCACAATCCATTTGTCATTTTGCCAGAGCATCCTCAAACGAAGGTCCGAGGTATGTGCTCTCAACTCCAGTGACGACCCAAGGAGTCTGACAAGATAGTGCTTCTTTCCAAGCACTCTAACCACCTCAGCAACCTTCCATGAGTAGCTGTCAAAAGCCTCAAGGATGCTACCCACAGTCCAGCGTACTGAACCGTCAGAAGGTGGTGGGCAAGGTCTCATCAACCTTCTTGGCACCCTTTCAACAGCCACGCTAGAGTCAACCAAACTTTGATCGTATCTTAGCAAGTAGCTGTGTCCATTGCCAGAGACAATCTCAGCAGGTCTCCAAGAACCAAGGGGCGCCTCTGCCTCCTGCAATACCTCCACCTTGCCCCCCTTTAAGAATCTCATTGGATCGTTTTGCTTCCAGAACCCTGTTGTCATAAAAAATCAAGGAAAATATCAGTAATTGGATAGATTAGATTAACAGGAATCAGAATACATTGATCGAATCAAATAACAGGGTGCAAAAGTTTCAATATATACCATAGCCTTGTGGATTATAGGGATAGCAATCACATCCTAATGCTCAAACATTGAAATCTAACAGGCAGTCTTAGGAGGGAAGAGTACTGATGAATTAGTGCACCATGTTGACCGCAACTAATTAATTCCTATGATCAGGAATTCACGCAATCAAAAATCATTACAAAGCTGGCACCTGCTGATATGTTAAGAACAGAAGAAAAAAAATCGTAGCAACCCACTTGGATTTTTATAACAAAATATGAACTAGCACAACTACATAAGCAATTCGTGATAGATTGCCCCCAAAATCCTAATAACTACGGCGCCGATGAATCAAATAAAAAAACATAAAAATATCGCATAAACAGCAAAAGGGCTCGCGGACAAACCGAGACGATTGAAAAAGATTTCGCTCCAGTTGCCAAATGCCAAGAGCAGCAACCCACCGCAGATTACCAATTCCGAAAGTGCGACCCCCCCCCCCCCGCAAACAAAACACCATTGACGAGACCAAACGAAAAAGATTAAACAACATCAAACTCGGCGTAACGAAACCGCCCAGCGATCTACGCGTCAAACACATCGGGTACGGACCAAGGAAGGTGATTACGTCAGAGCAATCATCAACGCTGTTAACCTCCAAAACCTCCCATCGCCCCACCGGCTCCCGCACCAAAACAGGTCAAAAAAAACGACACGAAAATATTAACCGAGAATCGAAACGAGCACGAACCTTGCGATCCCGGCAGCGGCAGAGAGAATCGGCGAAGAAACGAGACGGCAAAATCCCTACGCGTCTGCGGCTCGGCGGCGGAATCCTCGATCCCCCACGCGGCGTAGATTGGACGAGCGGAGTAATTAGGGTGAGTTCCGGAGGTTGAAACGAGTTTTTTAAGTTAATCCGGTGGGCGGCTGCAGCAGTTATATAAAGGGATGGATGGGAAGGGTTGCGGTTCCGAGTCAAGGCGACAAGTGCCAGTCGCATCGCAGCCGTTGGATCGAAACGACCCGGATCCTCGTTTAGGCCACCGCCAGCGCATCGCGCAGGGGCCGTCTGGTCTGGATCGGACGGCCGATATCGGATGGGTTTCTTGGGGTCATCCCCTTGTCATGGGTTGTCCGACTTTCTTTCTATTTCTACTTTTTTTTAAAAATACAGTTCGATACCTATTTTTAGGGTCCAGTTCCAGTACAATATGTAAATTAGTCACGGAGATTGCCATTTATTGTATCGTACATGTGCGACTTCATATTTGAAAAACTATCTCTTCTTTGAATGTTTTGTTGCAAAGCTTAATCTTGTATACCAGTGTGCACTTGTTGTAATTCTCGCTTTCGAATAACAATGACCAAAGTTGTGTAGTCCACTTTTAAAAAGCTTTTCGTTGAAATGCTCTGATAAGATCCTGACTTTTTAAGAATGATCTAGTACCAAAAATATTGGGGTAAGCAATAGTATTTCAGTGTGAACCCCAACAACCTTTTTAGCAGTTTATGCAGGAACTGAATTATCTTTTGGTAAAATTCACATCTGAAACGTGGCCCGATTTGTTGTTGGCTGGATCTTATGTGCATTATGAGGGTATCTTTTTTGATGCAAATATTTTTGTCGAAGAGGCTAGATTGACAGTTTTTCTACTTGTTTTGATGGCAAGTACTCGCGTAAGAAAACCATTATGACGTGTATCCGAAGAACCCATCTAATAACACTACTCATGGTGTCTATCTAATAAGGCATGCTCCTTTTCATTCAGCAGAGACGTTAGTATCATGGCCGCCACGTTTAGTAGCCTTCCCTCTCTCAAAATGATTTTCATATTCCTTGCGTACCGAAAAGATGTCCCAACAAAAGTACATGTAAAAAATACAGCAGAGTGCAAAGAGAAAGCATCTTTTTACTATTTATTTACTTGTCTACATAATATTTCATAAAATACTCGTGGTGCTCGCGAGCACAGGACGAGGGTGCGGCCGCGAACAGAGATCGGCGGCCTTGTATAACAATCCCACATGGGTAACAAGGCCTTCACTCATGCCGTGATCCACGCTCCCGGCCCAACGCTCGCGAGGAAACTGACGATCTAGTGGGCCTACGTAACCGACGATCTAGTGGGCCTACATGCAGCGGCACGGCCCATTTGGATCTCGTAATACTAAAACCCACGCGAGGGTAGAAGAGTACACGACTGCGAAATATCCGGAGAGGACGAGCTCGCAGGAATGGCGACGGTGCTGCCGCTCGCCACGCCCGCCGCCTCGGCCCCGCCGAGGACTTGCATCCACGGAGGCCAGAGCGCCACGCCCTTCCTCGGAACCGGCGTTCACCTGAGTCTGCGCCTCCGCGGCTCGCCGCGGGGCGTCGCCTGTGCGCTTCGCCGGAGGCCCACCAAGTACAAGGTAACCCTCGCGACGCACGCGCTGCTGCTTAGTTACTTTGTCCCGTTTCCGCGCTGTGTTGTTTGGTGCATGCGTCATGCTTAAATGAACTATGGAATGCCCTTGGAGGTTTAGATTAGGGATAGTGGTAAGCACGGGAATCAAATTAGATATATGATTCGACACTTGTTTGAGATATTTGCGAGCTAGTCGTTGTTAAGCCTAGAGCTGTGTTGCGTAGTGGTTACATTTATCAAGGGAGTAATTAGCGGAAAATTTCCTAAAAATATTGGTCTTATGACCTAATCTTCGACCTCCAACATGCTGTTTACAGTTGTGTGCTAGGTTGCCTATTGGATTTCTTTATGTTCCCAGTCCCATATATGTATCCCTGAACTTTAACTGGAAGACTTCTTAACAAAATTTTAGTGTTCCAGACAAAAATACAGAATGAGGATGTGACTGCAGAAGATGTCTTGGACGATGAGGATGAAGATAATGCATTGGAAGCACTTTTCAAGCAGCTGGAAGAAGATCTTGAGAGCGATGATTTATCTGTCGATGACAACGACGAGATATCAGAAGAGGATATGGCCAGGTTCGAACATGAATTGGCTGAGGCTATTGGGGATGTTGGTGGTGCTGATGAATCATCTAGAGATTTATTCTCAGACTTTGGAGAATCTGGTAATGACGAGAAAGTAGATGGAAGTGAGCGACCAGAGCTGAAAACCTGGCAACTCCGGAGATTGGCTCGTGCACTGAAAATAGGCCGGCGTAAAACTAGTGTAAGCAGCTAAGGATTCACTTGAGTTTGTTTAGTTCTGCTTCTTCAAATCAGCATTATTTCTGATACCATGAAGCACTCTTTTTGTAGGAATAGGCAAAACTTAAATATTCAAAATTATTTAACTTTTTTTCCTTTTCTCTTCATGCACTCTTTTCTGTTGCAGATAAAGAATCTTGCAGGGGAGCTAGGCCTAGATAGGGCTTTGGTCATTGAGATGCTTCGGAATCCACCGCCAAAGCTTCTTCTCATGTCTGATTCTTTGCCTGATGAAACCCCTTCAAAACCTGATGTGATGGAAGTAGAACCTTCTAGTTCTACCATGGTTGATGAGGCTGAGGCCAGTCATGCCACTGAAATGAATCAAGAGATGGATCTTCCCATTCATGTCAGAAGCGCAGAATGGTCTGCGCGGAAAAGGCTAAAAAAGGTGCAACTTGAGACGTTGGAAAGAGTCTACTTGCGAAGCAAACGCCCCACGGTAACTAGCATTTTCATCATGATTGTTCATATTACTCTATAGTCTGTAGATTACTTCTCATATTATTAATGCTTATTTCCTTTATTGTCTATTCATCTTTTGTAATGTGTAATCACGTATTTTTTGCATTTGATACAGAATACAATGATCAGCAGCATAGTTCAAGTGACAAACCTTCCACGAAAGACCATCGTTAAGTGGTTTGAGGATAAAAGGGAACAGGACGGGGTCCCTGATCACCGTGCTGCGTTCAAGAGATCCTTATCTGAAACTGTAGCTAGCTCGTAATTCACTTGGAACCACTTGCAAGAATGTAAATTTGACTTTCTAAAGTACAACAGGTCTCGAAAGCCCGACTCAGAGTGTCTTTTAGATTGTAGCAATACTATCAGACTAGCCAGTGTGGCAGGTACAACTCCTAACCGTCACCTTGCCATTTAATAGCTTCACTCTGTAGTCTGGACCACCATTTTATTATTGGCTTCGGTAAAAGTTTGAGCTCTGTTGACCAGATCTTGGTTTGCTGGATGATAAATGTTCATAGATCCTCCCACTATCTTGCTTAGATCAATTTTCTGGTGTGGAGCTAGGCATTTCACATGGTCTCTGTCGTAGTCTCGTTTTTGTGGGGCATGTACCTAAGTATTTTTATTTTGTTCTTTATATGCAAGTATTTCCAACAGTAGCAGCTTTATCATGTGTCGTGCCTAAAATGAAGCTGTATGACAATCAATATCAGATGTCTGGAAGAGGCGGTGAGGGTAACCGAGGCTGTACGTAAAATGAATAGTGTTTATGGCCTAACCTTTCTGGATTTGTGGTTTCACTAGCTAGTTATACAGTACCTGGGATGGACATCGTTTCTTTGTAGAGTCTTGTACACATGTATTCAAATTTTAATATCGTTCCTTGATTCTTTGGAGTCTGGATACGTGAGTTATTAGATTGTACTTCTGCCTCGGCTAGCACAAATTCATGCTGCACTGCACCGTTGTCTAATTGAAGTAAACGAAATTTTGACCCACGGGTCAGCTATCGGACTGGTCATGGCATCAACAGGTCAGATGGCAGGCAGGAGTTTTCTATGATTTGGATGATCGTTTGGTGTGCATCCATGGAAATTATCTGTAGGCACTTATTTAGGACCATATTTAATCCACCTCGATGTCTGGTTTTATTATTACTGTTATTGAGTGTTTACATTTAAGAGCAGCTGCGTCTCAGCAAAATGCTGCTAAGAACTATAGTCGTATTGAATGGGTATTGGGGCAGGTGAAGAAATAAGTCCATGCTAATCGGATAGAAATTATGAGCAACGACAGGAAAACGAAAAGACAGGCGACTACAAATGTACAATTGCCATTTGCCTTTGCTTCTTCTCCTGGGCCCTCCCTCTGGACTTTTCCTCAACGTATTATTCCATCATTTACCAGTTTCTGGTAGAGACTTGGTGTGTGGTTTCAAATATTTGCAAGCAACCTTTGTCAGATACGCTTAACATCTTCAAGCCAACGCATACTATATACACCTTCAATCTCTGTGTGAATCCTGTTCTGTAGTCATGTCATGGACAAACGTTTTTGTAGAACTTTAACGGTCGGGTCGTGTCGTGTCGTGTGTGAAAATTGTCCTCGTGGCTCTCAGGAATTTGTCTCCCACCTGTAGCCGTAGTGGGTTTGGTGATGTCTAGCTTCTTCTATGATTGCACTTGTTTTTCTCTTGGTCCACATGCTAATGGTGAAAAAGTAAAACATAAGTCATGTGGTGTAAGATAAAATAGCAGTAATCTAGTCTGATGAGCTTCAGTACCGTTCAACGTATCGATAAACTATTCTCTGCCGAACCCAGTTATATAGTTATTGGAAAACAGCCTTTGGCACCGGCTGTTTGACTGCTCTTGTGTCTGCACATTAATGGCTGTCTCTGTCCGTTTACATATATACACACACTTCGGGAGCCTGCAGGGGCGGGCAAACCAGAAGCACAGCCTTCAGTTCATCCTTGCCCTCTTTTGTTCTCCACGCTTGCAGATAAGTTGGTTCTCCTTGCACAGAGAAAGAGCTTGCTTGATAGGCGTTTCATGGCTGGGTTGCAAAGATCGGCAACGACTTTCAGAAGATCCGGTTCGTCAGGGCTCGTCTGGGACGAGCGTTTCCTGACCGAGGCCGACGCCGACGCCGACGCCGAGGCGAAGGCCACCGCCGATGGCGCGGCGGGGGAGCCCCAGCCGGAGCTGCGGCACTCTCGGAGCGTCGGGAGCATCGGCATGCTGCGCCGTGGCGGCGGCGGCGGCGACGAAAAGGAAGCTAAGCAGAAGAAGCGGGAGCAGGCTCGGAAGGAGGCGGCGCGCAGCAAGCAGCAGGTGTTCCGGACCAAGGACGTTGCCCCGGACGTCGACCCGCCGTCGCCGAGGGTGTCGGGATGCATCCTGTGCGCCGTCTTCCGGAGCTCGGGCGGGTCCGGGTCGGCGCGCCGCCGATCCAAGCCCAGGAAGAAGTGACATCTCTCTCGATAATAGCTACGTACGTGTAGTGATGCAGCCGTGTTACTTACTGTAAAAAGTCAATTTGAGTCATGGGTGCGTGAGCATGTTTATACTAGAATGATATGAGGTTTGCTATACTCGATTATACATGTGGTCAGTCAGTTTAGATCCTGCTCAGTTTCTTGTTCAGATCCATGCTTGGAACAGACAGCTAGATCTTATTGTAGCTGGTCTGCAGCCTTCGAGATCTGGGATTGTTCTTGGCTCGTTGCATCCCTCTGCTCTGTCCTGGAGCCCTTTTGGTGCCTTGAAACAATCTTTGATTGCTGAGCATGTGGGTGTGAGCTGCTGTGTTGCTACTGCCGGTGCGAGGTCCGTAAAGAATTGGCGCCGTTCCGGCCGGTGGGCATGGGAAGGGGTGTCGTGAGGCAGTTTTGTTGGGAACTGTGGGGAGGACGGGCGCATGGTCTGGTCGGTTTGTTGGGGGTGCATGCACGTGATGGGGCTCAGATGCCATATGGTCTGCCTGCCTGGGCGGCTGAGCTTCTCGTCCTTCGTCTCCATCTGGAATAGCGCACCGGACATCGAGGCCCGAGGTCTGGGGGTAACGCGGGCATAATTTCCAGAGGAATCTCACGGGATTTTCACAGAATCACAGTTAAGTTTGGACTAGAGAGGTCTAGCTCGAGACAGCGACGATGCAGGCGCGGACACAGAGGCTTGGCACGACAGCCGGACGATGATTGTTCCTTGTGAAAAAGTCGGTGCGCGCACGACATGATTGTGCTCTCCGGCGTGGTGTTTAGCTAGAGAGGGACCGCGCGCCATCCGTCCGCCTGTGCCATTCCACGTCGACGTCGACGTGATGAATGTCTACCGTCAAGTCCCGGATTCACACGGCCTACTGCCTACCCGATCGACCTCCCCTGCTGTCCGTCCGTCCGTCCGTCTCTGATATCTCATCGACGCTTCGTGACGTCTCCGTATATGGATCCACTGTCTCGCTCGGGCGCCGTCGTCTCCTTCGCTAGCACGTTATTTTGGTCCGCCTTATCAATATTGTTCGGGTAAGATCTGCCCTCCGTTCTGTGTAACGCCCGTGAACGCGTGACAGGGGGCTTATGATCCGGACGCTTCACCTAACGATGCACGGTCGCGGCCAAACCCGGCACCAGCCTGACCCTGCTCCCGCGTTTACGGCGTGGAACGCGCTTCCTGATGAGCCGTCTCCCAAATTCCCTCTCGCTCTAGTGGTGGTGGTGGTGGTGATCGAGAGAAGACAGCGGGGACCGTGAGCGCAAGAGAACGAAGCAGCTGACCCGCCCCGCCTGGCGTCGCGCTTCCGTCGTGTGTAGTACTGAGTAGGATTTACGACGTCGCGGGCCTCCCGCGTTCCAGCCCATCTGTGTACGGGCCAGCGGCGGCAATGCTTGGTGAATGGCAATCGTGGAGGCCCAGCCAGCAGGGGCACGTCGTCAGCTCAGCCCGGCGGAGATTTCAAAAAATAGAAGAAAAGAACTCGGCCCGAATTTTCGGCAATCTGACGGCGACAAAGCATGCACGGGAGACGCGCCCGACAAAGCGCGCAGACCCGCCGTCGGATCCACCTCCCCCGTCGCCGAGCTCGCGACGTGGCCGACGACGAGCCACCGAGAAAGCACATGGACTTGCTCGCACAGCTGGCGCCATGCACACACGCGCCTCGTGCCGCTCGTCCGACCCGATCCGCTGGCGCGCGGGGCCCGGGAGTATGATGGCCACCCCGTCAGCGGAACGACCCCGCGGTGGGGGGCTGGGAGCGCGTCCACGCGGCGCGCCTCGCCACCTTCCGATGGCCGCGGGCAGCGCCTGGCCGCCCGCGCCGAGACGTGGGCGGCTGCCGCGCCGTCCGATCTGACGACGACGGATGGCTGGGAGCGGGCGTCCGGACCCCACGGCTCGTACTGGGGATCCCCGTCACTGTCCACCATATATACGGCACATGAGCTGGTGGATCTCCTCCATATATCGGAAGCGAGAAAAAGAAAAGCACATCGCGACGCCTGTTCTTGCTGAATTTGCGTAATCCTCCTCCACTCTATTTCCTTCTAAACCACGAACGGCACACCAGCCAGCACATGCGTCTAGTATGAGAAAAAGAGCAGGGGCTAGACGTGAAAAGCTCAACGACGTTCGAGACAAAAAGGTTGCCCTGCCCATGTTCAGAATGGTCGAATGATCCGAGGCTTCCCAAGTCCAAGCGAGAGGGAAGCAAACAAGCGAGGGATCAGGAGACCGAGAAACGTGCACTCATCAACCAATAGGCAGGATATCTCACACCCATCCATCGTCCCGCCGGATCCGACGATCGAGCAGTGTGCGCCGTGCTAGCTAGCTCTAGCTGCATGCTGGCGTAGTAAGAAGATGCAGCAAGACCGCCAGACGACGACGACGACGAGCTCGCTGCCGTCCAGCAGCGAGCGGTCGTCGAGCTCGGCGCCGCAGACGGAGGCCAGGGAAGGCACGCGTACTCATCATCAGCTAGCCTCTTCGTTTCATTCTTTGCGTTCTAATCTTTTTCCGTTTCTTCTTCGATCGAGCATGTCGTCGACCCTCTTAATTAGTTTTGTTCTTTTGATCTCCTACTTGCTACCTCTTTTGGAAAGGGTGACGATCTCCTCTTCAGCAGCGTGCCGTGCGTGTTCTCTTTTTGACAACAAAGAAGCTAGCTAGCTCATTTTATTTTGTCTCGAGATCGTAAACTCGAGTCAATATGTTAATTTCTTTTACGTCGATCATCGATCGACCTGCACTGCATGATACGGAAGCACGCGAGACCATCTAGTCTTGACTGATCTCGAGTGGAGCAGGGATGGAGAGCGACGAGGAGGTGAGGAGGGTGCCGGAGTACGGGGCGGCGGCGGAGCAGGCCGGTCCGTCGACGTCAGGAAAGGAGGCCGCGGCCGCCGGGACGTCGTCGTCGTCGTTCGCCACCCAGCAGCAGGCGGCCACGGCGCGCCGCAGCGGCCGCAGCCAGGCTGACAAGGAGCACCGGCGCCTCAAAAGGTGCGTGTGGCCGTTCTATACTCTTGTGATCCGCTTCGTGTATATATATATGCTCGTCATGCTGCTGCAACGTGTATATGTACTGTGTGTACAACTGTGAGGCACTGCCTCAAGCTTTGGACACGTTTTCTTCTTTTATTTTCCACGAGAACAGTAGGAGAAAGCTCCTACTAGTACACTGCATGCGCTGGTATAACGGAAAAGTTTGATATGTGCAGGTACTGGATTAAGGAAAATTTTATGTAGGAGATAAAATTACAATTTGCAATATATAGAGCTCGTGTTCATTCACTAATCCCCCCCACCCCGGCATATGATAGGGGTTTAGCTGCAAATGCACTCACGTGATGGTGGCTGAGGCCACTGGCTGCGCGAGGGTGCTCACCCAAGGTTTGAACCTTGGGTGTTGCATATATTTGTGGCTTTGTGCCCACCTTCGGCCGGCTTTTGGTTGCACCTAGTCCTAGTGCTTGTGTAAACCTTGCACTTAGTTTCACATAATTTAATTAAACTAGTATTTGTAGTCTATCTCCATCTTTTTGAACTAAAAAAGACATTGTTGTCGTTTAACTGTTACTCCCTCTGTTCTGATTTAATTGACATTGAGGAACTAATTTTTAGTTACTCAACGTCAATTAAATCAGAACAAAGAGGGAGTATGTTTTAGAGAATTTTGTATTTGATGTGGTTTTGTTGTCACCTTGCATTCAACCCACCGTTCTCGACTGCACAGCTTATTGGCTCATCGCGAGAAGCCATTTCACTATGTCACTAGCTAGCTTAAACTACATCATACAAAAACTATTTCAGTATAATAATGGAGGGTGGAACAATAATGGGCACGTTAACAAATTTGCATATATCGTGCTGACGGTCGTTGATTCCTCTAGGTTGCTGAGAAACCGCGTGTCTGCCCAGCAGGCGCGGGAGAGGAAGAAGCAATACCTGAGTGAGCTCGAGGTGAGGGTGAAGGACCTGGAGAAGAGGAACTCGGAGCTGGAGGAGAGGCTCTCCACACTGCAGAACGAGAACCAAATGCTTAGACAGGTATGGGTGGACATTATTGGATATCTGGATATTTCTCAGTACGCATACACAAAACTTCCTATATATAAGTATCAATATATACATCAACCTAATAGTCATTAAATCTGAGTAATCTAGCCGCCAAATTAGCCCCAACAAGTGACCTTCAATATTTTTAGTATCAGATTCAATATTTTTTAAACCTGTTTCAATATTTTACAAAAACTTGTTCAATAGTTTTGTAAAAAAATGTTAGCATAGCACATCTAAAATGTTGAGACAATACATATAAAACATTGGATCACTATGTTCAAAATATAGATAAAAAATTTGTATTTTGAAAATTCAAAAAAATCTTGTTGCATCTTATATTTTAGTAATAAATGTAAACAACACAGCGTTTCAAACGGATTCAAAAAAAGAGATAATGTTTTGGGGAAAATACGTTTAAAGTTTAGAAAACAGTTATTTTTTTCTCACCACCTCCCTCCATTACGCTTGTACTAATTTCAAAGCGATCTATAAATTACTTAATTTAGGGCACCCTGCCGTTAGAAAATCCGAGCGGACCTGCAGTTAACCACTAACTAAACTCCAAGCCCAACCACGTAATGGGCCTAGGCCCACGTAAATCAGGCTTAAAAGTTGTTTACAAACGGCAAGTTGTTTATCCAAAAAAAACACGGCGATTTGTGTTAAGAAGATGGAAATAGCAGTCGATGGTGTAGTTCATCAGCATGTGCCTAGCTTGATCGTGTGGTGTTGTTTCCTGTCTGCAGGTACTCAAGAACACCACTGTGAACTGAAGAGGTACGGGTGGTCGCAGTACCGGCGGAGACAGCAAATAAATAGCGAGATGAGTGAATTGACCTATGGAATTATTAAAGGCAGCCGATCGCTTGATTGTCAGTTTGTTCGTTAAATATGAAGAGTTCATAGAGCTAGGACCGCTATGCTTGTCTTCAGATTACCGTGTAATATCTTCTATAATAGTATGTACTTTTACCGATATAGTGTCAAATACTTTAAATGAAAAAACTTTGAAATGTCAATACCTTTCAGGCTTGTGATTCTTGGGTCAGCTAGACGGTCTCGTTATTTACTTCACCTTTTATTGTTGATCCCATTCTAGCAGCAGCAGCATCACTGACCAGATGCTGCGGTACCTGATTCCTCTGCGAATACCAGTTCGTACTCTGTCTGTTCTTCACAGTACGCTCTAGCGGGTAGTACCACCTCACAAAACGTAGATTGTCTTGCCCTATCGTTTCTTTCGCTGAGACATCGAAGCTTCCTCGCAAACGTCGTTCGGAGTACGGCGTGTCGTCAGTTACTGCAAAGATGTGTGGATGATGTAATTATTTAGAATGGGATCTGACACGACGAAGACGATGAGATCGATGCGTGCCTGAGAGAGTTTTCGCGATCGTGATGTTTTGTAGCTTCGCGCACTCTGGACGCGCATAAGTGACGATGGTCTCCTGTATCTCAGTTGGATTACTGAGAAGAGAGATATGGGACGCTGAATTGTCCCCCTGTTAACAACAAGATGGACGAAGGGAGCCCAGAGACAGTGCCTGCGCCTGCAAACACCCCGGACCCGGAGCCTGCATCTTTAGACAGGTGGAACCTGTGATGTTCTTGCTCTTGCATTTTTCTTAGACGAATTCAACATCTTGTAGGTAGCGATTTTACACCATTTTCAGTTCCGCTACAAACGGAAAAGAAACGGATACAAATAAGGACCAGCTGTTTGCTACTCTGGCAAGATTCTTAACAGAGTTTGGACATTTGGCCATGATTGAATTTACAGCGGCGACGATGATGATCACAATGGCAACGGCCCCGTTAAGCCGCTCAGCCGCAAGGTGCCCGTCCCGCCCCTCGATCTCAACCTGTACCGTGCGGCCGTCTTGCTCCGCGCCCTCCTCCTCGCCGCCTTCTTCCGGTACCGCGTCATCCACCCGTTGCCCGACACGCCCTGGCTATGGCTGACAGCCGTCGTCTGCGAGCTCTGGCTCGCCCTCGCGTGGCTGGTCGCGCAGCTCCCCAAGCTCTCCCCGACCAACCGCGCCACGCACCTCGACAGGCTCGCGTCGAGGTACGGCGGCGACGACGAGGAGAAGGAGCTGGCGGGCGTCGACGTCCTCGTGACCGCGTCGGACGCGGGCGGGGAGCCGCCCCTGGCGACGGCCAACACGGTGCTGTCGGTGCTCGCGGCGGACTACCCCGCGGGGAGGCTCGCCTGCTACGTCTCCGACGACGGCGCGGACATGCTGTTGTTCGAGGCGCTGTTCGAGGCCGCGCTGTTCGCGCGGCGGTGGGTGCCGTTCTGCCGGCGGCACGCCGTGGAGCCGAGGGCACCCGAGCTCTACTTCGCACGCGGCGTGGATTACCTCAGGGACCGGGCTGCGCTGTCTTTCGTCAAGGAACGCCGCGCCATCAAGGTGATCGCGAAAGCAGATGATGCGGACACTGATCGGAATCGTATCGTCAGACGCAGTTGCTTCAATGTGGTCGTTGTGATTGCAGAGGGAGTACGAGGAGTTCAAGGTGAGGATGAACTGTCTCGCCGCGAAGGCGCGGAAGGTGCCGGGGGACGGATGGGTCATGTCGGACGGCACGCCGTGGCCGGGAAACAACCCAAGAGACCATCCTGCCATGATACAGGTGAGAAGTCTGTGCCTTCGCCGTTTCATCCTTGAGACGTGGAGGTTCAAATCTTTTGTCTGGGACTATGATCGAGTTCATCGTTATCTTCAGGTTCTTCTGGGGCATCCCGGCGATCTGGATACCCAGGAGAACCAACTGCCTCGGCTGTTCTACGTGTCCAGGGAGAAGCGCCCGGGCTTCCAGCATCACAGGAAAGCAGGCGCACTGAACGCCCTGGTTCGTGCCCATCAGTCCGCCTAGAGATTTCTTTTTAGAGCGAGAAAAGAGATAGATTGTTGTTGATCGGTTGTCAGAGTTCTGCCATCCAATGTTTCGTGCGTGGTTTCTGTTTGCCCAGCTCCGGGTGTCCTCCCTGCTGACGAACGGCTCCTACGTGCTCAACCTGAACTACGACCACTGCGTCACCAACAGCGGCGCGCTGAGGGAGGCCATGTGCTTCCTCATGGACCCCGTGGCCGGAAACAGGACCTGCTTCGTCCAGTTCCCATTGCGGATCGGCGTCTACGACGATGGCGACCACCAGACCGTGAGCCGTGGCCCTGTCTTCTTCAACGTGAGACACGAAGCTCACGCTCCTACAACGCGCCACCACCATTCATCTGCGCTGAATTGACTGACGCGCGATCTTGCGATGCTCTGCTTCAGATCAACATGAAGTGCTTCGACGGCATCCAGGGCCCGGTGTACGTCGGCTCCGGCTGCTGCTTCAACCGGAAGGCTCTGTACGGCTTCGATCCCGCGTTTGTCGAAGACGATGAGGACGAGACGCCGGCCGATTGGGGCTGGCGGTGCATCCGGAAGGTGAAGGAACGCGTTCTGAGGAGGACCATGTCCGCCGTCCCCTTGTTGGATTCAGAGGACTCCGACGAGGAAACCGAGGCAGGCACGTTGAAGGAAGCTAGCATTCCTTGCTCCTTGATTGGCTTGGGTATGAGTTACAGCCATTGGCATTGCAGGGAGAAGGAGGAGGCTGCGCTCCTACCGCGCCGCGCTGGAGCGGCACTTCGGCCAGTCGCCGGCGTTCATCGCATCGGCGTTCGCGAGGCAAGGGCGCGGTGGCGGTTCGGAGCGTGCTGCCGTTCCAGCGGCTTCTCTCCTCAGGGTGGCCATCCACGTCCTCAGCTGCGCGTACGAGGAGCAGACTAGGTGGGGCAAAGACATTGGTTGGATGTACTGGTCCCGCGGCGGCGACGGCGTGGCCACAGGGTTCAAGATGCACGCGCGCGGGTGGGCGTCAGCGTACTGCGCGCCAGCGCGGGCCGCGTTCCGGAGCTTCACCTGTTCCAGCCCCTCGGACGAGCTCGCGGCGGCGTCGCGGCGGGCGGTGGCGGCCATGGGCGTCCTACTGAGCCAACACTGCCCCGTCTGGGCCGAAGGTGGCAGCCGCATGCCGCTCTTGCAGCGGCTGGCCTACGTGAGCATCGTCGCCTACCCGTTGGTGTCCCTCCCGCTGACTGTCTACTGCGCGCTCCCGGCGATCTGCCTCCTCACCGGGAAGTCCATCTTCCCCGACACGGTGAGCTACTACGACGGAGTCCTGCTCATCCTGCTCATGTCCTCGGTGATCGCCACGACGGCGCTGGAGCTGCGGTGGAGCCGCGTGCCGCTGCGCGCGTGGTGGCGGGACCAGAAGCTCTGGGTCGTCACCGGCACGTCGGCGTGGCTCGCCGCCGTGTTCCAGGGGGTCCTCCGTGCGTGCACCGGGATCGACGTCGGTTTCTCCACGGACACGACGGCCAGTCCGTCCTGGAAACGCGACGGCGGCGACGAGCCCTCGGACGCGCGCAGGTCCGTGCGGTGGTCGACCTTGCTGATCCCGCCGGCGAGCCTGCTGCTGGGCAACCTCGCCGGCGCGGTGGTGGCGGTCTCGTACGGGGTGGACCACGGGTACCGGTCGTGGGGCCCGGTCGTCGCGAAGCTGGCGGTCGCGGGGTGGGTGGTGACGCATCTGCAAGGGTTCCTCAGGGGCCTCCTGGCGCGGCGGGACAGGGCGCCCACCATCGCCGTGCTCTGGTCCGTGCTCTTCGTCTCCGCGCTCTCCCTGCTCTGGGTCAACGTCGACTCCTACTCGGCGCCGCCAGCGCGGTCCAAGTGGCAGCAGCAGGTCTTGTAGAAAAAAAAAAGATTATAGACAGACGCCCGGCTCCAGCATCGGGAACAGCAGTCGGTGCTCGTGCGTCTCATCGCGGAAGGAGGCGAAGGAGAACGATCCCGGAAGCCCCAGCACGCTCGCCATCGACGTCGGGCGGCCGAAGGAGGGGGAAACACGGGAGACGTGATCCATTTGGATCGTAATTAATAGTCACGATCCATTTATTTACGAATACCCCTTTACTTTATCGAACTCTTCCTTAATGTACTCCTCGCTCTCTTATGGCCATGGCTTCCTTTCCGCCGTTGCCGCTACTGGCGCGACAGAATCGAGAGCAGCACCTGAAACTTTATGGGATCCTCCACCTCCTCCATGCTGTTGCTGCCCTCCTTCATCGCTGATCAAGCACTCTGCACGCCTCAGGCCGGTGCTCGAGCTTTTGGGCGCGGCCCCCATTCACCATCCTGCCGAAACACAGGCAAGGCAGAGAGCAGGCTTTGGCCGGTTCCACGTACTCGCAAGCGCTATCTCAGTATCACTTTTTTCGTGTAGCGTTGTTCCAGGTAGTAGTAGCCAATAATCGAACGCGATACAGGACCGTGTTTAGCCCAGAATAGATCGCACTAACCCTACACGCTCGGTAGATGTTGGACGCACGTGGACCGTGTGTCTTCGAGTTCTATGTCGCGGGAAAACCAGAATAACGACTTTGACTTTGCCGACAGGGCCGCGAAAAGAAAGTGTACCGTGCACTAAACTTGCCGAGACCGAACGGACATTGGTGAGTGCTCTTCTCCTTTGTCGTCTGCCCACAAGTCGAAAATGAATCAGATGGAAAGAAAGAAAGGAAAATAACTCGTTAAAACAAATGGTATTTTGGCCCATTTATCATATTTCTCTCGACTCTCTACACAAAAATGAGTACTCACTCGGATCACCTTTATTTGATGCAGTTGACTTCATAAGTTACATTTAACAATTCAGATTTATTTTAAAAAAATAATAAATATAATATATTCTTATTCTTTAAATATATTTAAAACGTTACTTATATTTTTACATATTTATACTAACACTTTAAAATAAGATAGATAATCAAAGATAACACTGAAAGTCAATAGCATTACATAAAAGTAAATTAAAAGTAGTGTCTATTAACAAAAGCCACAATTTAACGGAGTATTGCAGCAAATTCTGCACTTAAAGGAATGTGCCCCGCACTGGAGCAAATTTTGCCCCCCAAAGAAACCGGCGGTTCATCTCCTACTACCTGAGATGGCACGTGCTACCCCCGCCCCGTACTCCCGCATCTTCGTCCCCGATTGGACGGGGCTCACCAAAAGCGAAAGCTTGAACGTCGCTCGCCAGGTGTCAGCGCAGCGGCAGTGGTGGGCTCCACACCACGGCCCACTGCGGGGAGCCAGAGCGCCGCGTCCGCCTCACCGTTCCATGGCGCACCTCCCAGCGGCGGGAAACTCACTCAGGCTATGCACCGCGCCCGCCCACAGCTCCCGCCCGTATTTCGCGGCACGCAGCAGCGCCGTAACCTGCCCGAACCGGCGCGATCCAACAGTGGGATTGTGCGAGCGGTCCATGGACGCGGCGCAGCGAGCGACCCAACCATTCATCTGCCCGCCCACGCAACCCACAAGAACGGAACACCACCTCAATTCCATCACACGCGCGCGCGCGCGCTACATATACACACGGACCTCTCCGCCTTCCGCTTGGTCTTCTTCTCTCCTCCCGTCCCGTCCCGTCCCCTCCCCTCCCCTCCCTTCCAAAGCGGCGTGGGGTTTTGTGTTGGGTTGGTAGGGCGGTGGTGGCGTTAGCAGGATGGCGGCGTACGACCCGAACTCCGGTGGCGCCTGGACCACCGTCTCCGGCCGCTCCCGCAAGACAGGGGCCCAGGCCGTCCCTGCTCCCCGCCGCGGTGGCGAAGACGGCGGCGTCGAGCCCGCGGTGGGCGAGGTCGCCGAGGCGGTGGAGCGCCTGGAGATCGGGGGTGACGGCGACGGCGAGCGGCGGCTGGACAAGTACGAGATTCCGGTGGAGGTGAACGGGGACGGCGCGCCGCCGCCTGTTGACACGTTCGAGGCGGCCGGGCTGGCGGAGGCCGTGCTCCGGTGCGTTGCGCGGGCCGGGTACGACAGCCCCACGCCCGTGCAGCGGTACGCGCTCCCCATCGCGGCGGCCGGGAGGGACCTCATGGCGTGCGCGCAGACCGGGTCCGGGAAGACGGCCGCGTTCTGCCTCCCCGTCGTCAGCGGCCTCGTCAAGGCGGCGGCCGCAGGATCGAACGGAGGTGGGTGCCGGGACAGGGGCTCCTTCGACCGCGTCCGCGTCGCCATGCCCCGCGCGCTCATCCTCGCGCCGACCAGAGAGCTCGCCCAGCAGGTGAAAGCCGCACCTCTTCGATTGCTCTCTTTCTCTGTTACATGCTGCTTGTACTTGTCCTGTGCGTGTCTGCGTTCCTGCCGACCCGCTGCGCGAGCTGGCACGCCAAGCTTCATTCGGCGGCGCGACTCGTAGATCCTCCTTTTGCGTGCGTGATGATGCGTTCCTGCATCTTCAGTGCTCGCGAACTTGTACTCGAGGGGTGTACATTTCAATTTGCCGTATTTAAATTCATTATATATCGTGCTCCTGCTCTTGTAGCTATGCGTGATGCATGATGCTTGACCTAGTTCCTTGCTCATGTCGTTGTTCAAGATCTGGAGCATGCATGCTCGTGTATGTGTGCGTGTGCACGATGACGCCTTCAGCGTGCATGGTGCAGCATGCAAGTTCTCGCCTTCGCGGCGATTATTTTGTGTAGTTACTTGCTACTAGGTATTTAGTTACCTTATTAACCACAGTCTTCTCGGGATTTGTTGCCTCTGGCTAATGTTGCTTTTGATACGCGTCGTCTAATTGTTTCTGGTAGCTGTATTTGGTAGATGCTGAGTTAGCTAGATCGTGTTCTCGGAAGCACTTTGGGAAGCTCCCTTGTTTTTTTGGGGGCGGGGGTGTTTATAATTTTCTTTATTTTCGTGTGTTCGTGTTGTAGAATAAACACTTGAAATTTAGTTCGTTTTGTGATGTGCCAATCTGTCATTCCCATACTGCACAATAACAAAATTTAGGGAATTGATCTTATGTCGGTTGGTTAGCCTTTATAATTGCTGATAGCTGGGCTGATGCATATCCATTGGGATTTCATATACATCTCAGGCGACTCTGCATCTGTGTCCAAACTTCCTATTAATCAGTTTTTTATAATGAAAAAACGGACTATATGATCTGTTTGACTCTAAGAATAGATTATATGAAATTGCCAAAACTGGGTGATAATATGATTTAAGTGATGATAGACTGCATTCTCATACCCGTGCGGTTGCTATTGGTGCTATCATATAATTTCGGAGCATGTTACCAGCTGCTATTTTATATATCTCAATTGTTTTCTATTTGTTTTTTATATCACAGAATTTAATATCTGTTCAGTTTGTATTTTGTAAATAGTAGCATCAATACTTATTATAGCCGAACTGCATAAGATTGAAGTGTCCCGTGTCTACCCCAAATTGGCTTCCAGTTCCCCTCAGAACCAAGAAGATTGTTTTATGGAATATGTAGTTCTTTTATTTCTGCTTTCTTTGTTTAAGGCCACACAAACCTTTTGTATTGGAAGAGTTTTCAAACAGAACTATAATTACACATTTTGAACAAGTTGAATCAGTAGTCAGTTCGTTTTCTCTTTCTTCTATGTGATTTCCTGCCTCTGGTTCGAGGAATATTGACATTTCTGTGCATGGGCCAAAGTTCCTGTGTAGTAATGGTAATAACTTGCTGATTCACTTTAAGTAGGCATCATTTGCTCGACATACATGGCATGGGTAAAAACATTTGAGTTTGTTAATTCAGGAAATGCTTCTACGAAATCCGAGATGTTTCTGATTCAAAAAGACCACTTTGCTGTTTCTTCAGCCAGATCTTGTGTGCACTTGTTTTTGTATGAGATTGATCATTGGTGCATGAGTCAACACATATCAATGGTTTTTCATGTTACATCCTCAAGTTCAAGGTTATTTCAACAGAATTTTGGGCATGTGGATGTCTAATTTTTATATGGGCACACTCTTTGATATACCGCTCCCATTGTTCTTTTTTTAATATATATCTAGTCAGTATCTGCATATCTATAATTATATTTGGCATGAGGATGTTTTGTTGATATTTTGTTTGACATGTGTACCTATCCTTATTTCTGATGAACTTCCATTTCTCAAGGGCGTTAGCAGGTGGATTGTTGATTTATTCGAGTTTATTGTCATCTCTATTAGATTTTATTTTTGTGATTTCATGTCTTAGATTTATGATGAGGCCAGGAAGTTTTCTTCTGGAACGGGACTCAAAGTTGTGGTCGCCTATGGAGGGACTCCAATCAGAGACCAGGTGATTGCTGCTTTTATGCATTTTTTTGTTCAGCACAACTTTGTTTCACTGTCCATTTAGGCGACAAGTTTATTTCTCATATAGCTAATATTTTCAGAAGATATTTTAAATATTGAGAAATTAACTTTCAATGTCTTACAGAAAACATTTTATTTGCAATTTCTTGATGCAGAACACAACATTTTGGATATGGATATTTGTTGCTAGAAAAATATAGTGTATGTTGGAAATCTGGAGTTAATTTCCTCTAATCTTTTCTCTTTTGATTTATTCTCAATAGGGGGGCTGTATATATAGCCCCAAATTACAGAGTCCTAATCTAATACTACCTAGACTCCTACTCTTATTTGACTTGGACTCTATCTTTAACTCTAGTTTAATCTAGAAAACGGGATTATTTCTAACAGTATATACTACGTGGACGTGCATGTTGGGCTTAGTTATCTAACCTGTGTGTTTATTCATGTTTTCTGCTTTTAGCTGCGTGATCTAGAGAGGGGTGTCGATATTCTTGTTGCCACACCAGGACGCCTTGTGGACATGATTGAAAGATCAAGGATCTCTCTTGAGACAATTAAGTTCCTGGTAATGGATGAGGCTGACAGAATGCTCGATATGGGGTTTGAGCATCAGATAAGAATGATTGTTGATGGGATGGGTATGCCAAAAAAATCTCGTCAGACTATGCTCTTCAGTGCTACCTTTCCACCAGAAATACAGGTATAGAAACTTGTTTACTTACTGTCTATTTCTTATGCAAAATAGCATAATCATCGTCAGCTGTGTATTTTTCATGTCTCAAATGGCACCATGCAAACTTCTAACTATGACAAGCCTCGTGAGAACAAAGTACTGACAATTTGATAGCACTTTGAACCTATATTGCACAAAAATGCTGTTCATATGTTGTGTTTTATTCTGCATCTGTTTATGGAACAGTAAAATTGATCTGCGTTGTACTATCCATTCTCTGTTTTAACTTTGATGCCTTATTTCAGAGACTGGCATCTGATTTCTTGTCAAATTACATATTTATCACTGTGGGGAGGATTGGGTCAAGCACTGACCTGATTGAGCAGACAATTGAGTTTGTGAATGATGGCGAGAAAAGAGGCTTCCTGCTAGACCTTTTGCAGAAGCAATTTGTTGGTGTAGCTAATAGCAAGGTTTGCACTATTTGCTAACATCTTGGACTAACATTGGATTGATTTTTCGTTGGGTAATTAGATCGTTTTTACATTTTCTTGCTTCAAGACTTCTTAGCCTGGCTTGCATGCTTCTCTTGCTGCAGCAACCTCTAACGTTGGTCTTTGTGGAGACAAAGCGGGAAGCTGACTCGTTGAGGTATTGGCTGTACTCAAAAGGTCTCCCTGCAACAGCGATCCATGGTGACAGAACACAGCAGGTGAATACTACATTTGTGGGAACTCTTTAGTTATCATCTGACTGGTTGTTATACCGCTAGGAAATTTAACACTACATAGACCAAAAGAAATCCACGCAATTTGAGTCTGAAATATCTGCAAAGCTGGTTTTCTATCCCCTGTTGCCTCGTTCCTGCAACATTGGGGCTTTTACTGGACAATATGAAGCATCAACAAGCAGTATTTCTGTTCCAAGAACACTACAGCTTGTTAGTAGTGTTTGCTTTTCATTATTGTCACAACTTGACCCCGATTCAGGTGTTCTTTCTTAGCTGGTACAGTGGGCTACATGGCACTCTTGGTACTTTCATCAGTTAATGAGGTGTTACCAGTAAATTCTTTCTGCGTTTATTTGCATTGTTGTTTTGCAAATTCATTTGTCTGTTCATCCAATTTTGAAGGAGAGGGAGAGTGCTCTGAGGTCCTTCAAGAGTGGCGACACTCCAATCATGGTGGCCACCGATGTAGCCTCAAGGGGTCTGGACGTCCCGAATGTGGCTCATGTGATAAACTACGACCTCCCCAAAAGCATCGACGACTACGTCCACAGGATCGGAAGAACAGGGAGGGCCGGGAAAGCCGGAATTGCCACCGCCTTCTTCAACGAGTCGAATCACCCCTTGGCGAAGGGCCTGCTGGAACTGATGACCGAGGCGAATCGGGATGTGCCCAAGTGGCTTGTGGAGTATGCAGAGAGGCCGTATTACGGTGGAAAAGGCCGAAGGGTTGGCGGCGGCGGGTTCGGCTGCAGAGACTATCGCCATCGCCGCAACGACGATTACTCCGGCCGTGGTGGCAGTTACTCTGGTGGCGCTGACAACTACTCCCGTGGTGGTGGCAACTACCATGGCGGCGGCGACAGCTATTACGGCGGTGGCGGCGGCGGCCGCGGCCGCTACTCCAGTGGTGGCGACGGTGTTGGCCGCTCTCGCGGCGGAGGCGGTGGCAGCTCCTACCATGCTGAAGCTCCTCCGCGGTACTATCCCTCGTATGGCATGGGCACGGCAAGCATCAGCGCCTCTGGTTGGCACTAGCAGCCGCGCGGGCTCGTATCCTCGGTGCGCATGGCGTACATCGGCGAGTATCGTCTGAAAATTGGTCGGTCTTAATTCGCTAGTCCTTTTGCCTCCCCTGTCGGTCGCCTTGTTTTCCCCTGTCAGAGACAGTCATGTTGGGGTTGCACAGAGGCAACTGGCAGGCGTTCATGTTGCGGCCATGGAACTCGGATGTTGGTTAAAGTGGACGGTTATATGCATTATTATTATTACTGTTATCTCCAAAGGCAAGTGACTCGATTATGGGTATTGCTGTTCTTCGAATGCAATTGCTTCTGGTACTGTTGGATGTGTTGTTCTGCAAGCAGTCTGAGCCCTGGTTCGCGTGTGGTTCGAATACCTGAGAAATTGTTCTGTGGTTATGAAAATTTCATGTTTCTTTTCGAATTTTCAATCACGTCGAAAAGAAGGCGATGTCGCACTTCACTGATTTGTAAGATGAAAGCAGAAGGATTTCCGCTCACGGGTGAATTCGGGACGACGCGTACGACTTCCGGCGACGGCGTGTGGCGTCCGTACGTCGTGGCCACCCTCCGAAGCCGACGACGCTTCGCACCTCTTGTGGCCCAGCGTCCATCATTGAGAGCCCGTCTGCCCTCCCGGCCGGTGGTTGGGCCTGATGTCGATGCCCAGGCGTTCCTTGGGCTAGTGGTGGCTGTCGCCGGTGAAGACAGAGGATAGCGTGGAGAGTGGCCCATCTTGACTGACGTCGATTGTTAGGATGGCTTGCCGACGCGCACACTAGGCCGGCACCGGGCAGACAAGGACGAGGTACCGCGACGGTGTCGGGCCGGGGGCGACGACCAGGCAGCTCCGGCCAGGCGGCCACCACCCCTTGCTGTCAATGTCATGGATGACTGGCAACGCCTCCATGGATTGAGGGTCGGTGAGGCTGCCTCACTGCCATACCGCCATCGATCCAGGCGGGCTCCCTGCGCTCTAATGACGGGGAGATGCAGCAGCAGCTAGATCTTACTGCGCTCTGATGCCGCTCTGATTGTGATATACTCGTTGTATCTGGATATGCGTGTTTCAAAGATTGCTGGTCCGGTACCTTGTCAAATTCGCCATATGGATATATATAGCTTGCTTTCGCTTTAACACCTCCATTCTTGGTATTTGAAGTATTTTAAACGTCATGAAATATGTCGATGTTAACGTATTAATATTTTTGACTGCTAAAGTGGTTTTGGAATAAATAACGTTTAGTACAAAAATTTAGTTCAATTTAAACTAATTTAGTTATACTAAACGTCATTTAATTCAGAGTAGAGGGAGTACAGAATTGCTGCAACAAATTGCGTTCAAATAAAGCGGAAAAGCTTGGCAACGCCCTCGTCACTTGGTGGGCTGGCCTGACCCTACCACCATGGGCCTTGACGGCCCAACAAAGTCCAGCCGGCCCGCAGGCACGGCAGCCGCGGAACACAAATTTTTATAGCACCAACTAAATATAGCGTTCTTCCCAGCGTAAACTTGTGGAAATGAACTAAAAATCTAGCGGCCTCTTCCGGTATAGCATAACCCAGCCGCCCACCCGATAGGGCCTCGTATGTTTTTGAAGTTCTGATCTCCTGGTCAACGAGAGACTGATAATATTTCTGTTATCAATCATCAAGAGCTCTCTGCTCATGTGATTTGTTCGAGCGGTGACTTGTGTTCATAATATTTGTTCTTTAACTTAATGAAGTGTTACATTGGATTCCTCAACCGCTCAACGGTAATTTGCCAATTCGTGGTCTCTCTTGTAGAGCTATGCCGTGTGTGGATCTGCGGCTTTTGTTGACTCCTTTCTATGCTTAAAACGATCAAAGGTTTCTGTTTCTTATACAAATGAGAAATATATATATATATATATATATATATATATATATATATATATATATATATATATATCAAGAGTCGCTGATGATTGATAAAAATGTTAATGATTTCTATTTCTTCTCAAATCGGTGAGAAACATAGATAAGGATTGGTGCTGAAAATGATACGGAGCAAGATTAGACTGTAGACAAAGGAGCACTGTCAAAACTGCTTCCGCAACATGCACTGTCGAATTGGAGTGCAACACAATGCTAACTTCAGTCAAAACTTGATCTTAATCGATACTTCAAATATCTGAGACCTAAATCTTCGAGCGACAATAATCCAACTCTCAACGGTAAAGAAAACCAGGGTCATCTCCACTCGTCCCCCCTTCTTCAGGTCATCTACTTCACTCGCCCTCTTTGTCATCTTCAACCAGTATCTTCTTACAGGCCTCGTAGCACATGAATGAGATGCCCGCCGCAGGCATCAGCTTGATGCAGCTTGGTCCAAGACCCTTGTACAGGCCACCAACCCCTTCCTTCTCCATTATGCAGTAGAGAGCATGGAACACATTCTTGTAGACCTGCCTCCCGCCTACTGCTCCGACCTGCATTTGCTTGCGAGCCACCTCAAGAGGGAAGGTGGCAGTGCTAGAGATGGCACCGGCAGCTGAACCAATCAGGAGTGTGGCTATGTTGCTGATCTCCTCCTGCTTAAATGTCTTTCTGTAGAGCTTCTTCAGAGTGTCATAGGCGTAGTAATTGGTGGCAGCATATGGTACCACTCCTATCAGACTCGGTGTCAAACCACGGTAGAGCTCTGATGGGCCTTCCTCTCGCACAATTTTGACGAAAGCATGGAGGAAGTTGGTGTATACATCTTTCTGCAGGAAAAAAAGGAGTGAGCCCAGGTGGACAAAGAAACATTGGCTCCCCAAGGTTGTGTGCACAAGGGTTCTGGTCACCTCTATGGTCAATCTGGTCTTAATCAATTCCAAAGGATATGTGCACAATGTTGAGCTGACTCCAGCAAGTGCTCCTGCAACAAGAGACGGAGGAAGAAAGGTCTTCGGGGACTCGTCGGCCTTTGGAGTTAAGAATTTTTTGGCTGTATCAAAAGCAAATAGCTGCATTTATACAAAAAGATATCAGCTGGATAAAAGTATTGCTGTGTCTGTGGAACACTGAACAGATACCTTGTTGCACAAGGTTCCAAGCTTCTAGAAGTTCATAAGCAGAAATATTTTCATGAATCTCTCAACCAAATTCAGAACAAAGAATAATGATTTTCTTTACGCAAACCTATATGCAAATAAATTACTATAGCAGTGCAGGACATAAATGAAAATCTAACAAGCATACTGTCAGTCCACAATTTCCTTTCGAGGCCTCTCAGAAATTCACAAGCAAAGTTCCATAGAGTGCCTAACAAAGCCTCTCCTAGAGTTGATGTCTTGACCAGAGAGTGAGCAAATATCAGAAGAAATACAAGATTCAAAAATTGAGGAAGGGAAACTACTCATAACTCAGTAGATTGTTCATAAACTAGCAAACCTTACAAAAAGCTGTTTAACCACAGGCTCCACGCTGAGTTAGTAAAATGTTATCATTGCAGAGCAGACAGATACATATATCAATGATGTAAGCATTATTTCTAACTAGAGGGGAAGCATTAAGTGAACCATACCTTTTCAAAATTGTGTTTTTGCACATTACATGGTACTATATTAACTTGTTAAGAGCAGCCTGGGCACTACTGCTACATATAAATTGACTCCTAAATCTGAATTAACACCATCTCAGGCTGCTCGCAGCGGGAAACGCTACCAGCGCCGCGCCTGCAAAAGCAGCGGGCGCGCGGTAGCGGTCCGCTGCAGCGGCAGGTAAATAGCGGTCTCTAAATTACAGGCCTGCACAGTACTCCGCCAAATCAAAAGATTTTCTGTAGCGCCGGTACAGCTGAAGAAGAAGAGAGAGAAAGAAAGAGAGGAGGAAGAAAAAGAAAAAAAAAGAGAAAAAAGAAAAGAAAAAAAAAGGAAAAATAGAGAAAGGAAAAAAAGAAAAAAGGGAAAGGGGAAAATAAGAAGAAAAAAGAAAGAGGAAAATAAATTTGATGATTTTGCATAAGATGTAAATAGAATATTATTAACATAAAAGTATTTATATGATATAATATAAATATGAGACAGTTATTTTATCTAATATGAAATAGATGATTATTGATATAGAGGTCTGATTTAGAGGTCAACGAGTGCAGAGAATTGAACTGTAAAGGTAGGAATCTTTTAGAGTTGACTGTAAAAAAAATAAAAATATTCATTTAGAGGTCCGATTTAGAGGTCCACGAGTGCGAATAGCCTCAGTATAGGTACAGGTGTTTTTCATAATGTACTGTTTATTTCTGGTGCCATTAGCAGAATTGTTTCAAAAGTCAAGAACTTCTAGCACCACTAATATACCCCAACAGATACAACGAAATCACTTAATTTAAGCAACGTGACCTATTGTACAATGGAACAGTATTAAAAAAGAAAAGATGATTATTCACCTCAATTGCTTTGCTTGGCGCAACACGGATAACATTGACAAGATTCCCCCGAAACAGCCCTGTCCACCCCTCAGTGTTCATGATTGACTGGAACACCTCTGTCATTGAGTCTCCATTGCTCCCAACCATCAGATGAGTCCTAATTGTTTCCAGTGGTGCCACACATGTCCTCGAGACAGCCCCTGCAACGGCTCCACTAACCAGCCGCCTCAAATGTGGGTTCCCAATCTTAATCTTTAGCTTAAGACCACGCTTTTTGGCCTTCTTCTGGGCCTTACCATCAACCACCTCCTCCTCGGCAGGCTCAGGTTTGGTCCTAACAACTTGGTACCCAACTGCCTCAGAGACATACTTCACACAATGATCAGCAAATGAAATCTTGAAATCCTTCTCCCCGGGACTGGGCGACACTGCCGCTGCACCCGTGGATACCTTGAGACCAACACTAGCAAACAGGCCGCCGTGAGCAGGTGCGGAGCCTTGCAAGCTTAACGAGAAGCTCTTGTCTTCATGTGAATCCCAAGGGAACCGAAGCTCCGGGAGAGTTATAGACCAGCCCTGCTTACCGTTCTTGCTCTTCGCCGTCATCGCCACCATGGTCGCCGCCATCACTTAGAAAACGATTTCGGCTCAACCTGAAGCAGACAGTGGTTAGTTCAGGCTTAAAGCTGGGCTGACTGACGGTCACAACAAGGAGCGTGTTCTCAGCCACGAGTTCAAACAGTTTCGACACCAAGAAAAAAAAAAGAGTACGTTACCTACCCTCTCCACTACGAAATAAAGAAAAAGGTGGCAAAAAAGTTGCGATTTTGATAGACCAACTGGACATCACCACTTAATCCTACCGAGCACGGCGGAGGATGCAATGAACCTCGCCACTCCTGCTCCGGCGACCTCCATACAGACGTGTCAAAAAAAAAGGATCTCCATACCCTCTCCGAACCCGTAAACTACGACGGCGGCGCTGGAGCGAGGAATCGAACCTACCTGAAACGTCGCTTCGTTGATCGAACCGAACGCCCGCCTCTGCTCGTCGGGTTGGCGGTGGCACCACCGGATGAGGGGGCTAGCAGTGGCGCTGGCGGCTGCGGCTTCTCCCTCCCCCCTCTCTCGAGGTGCGGCCGGACTGCAGAGGTGGGAGAGGAGGTGCCGCCTTTCGCGAGGGCGAAGCGGAAACCCAATCCCCTTCCTCGTTTTCCTTCTCGGGTGACCGGGGGCTGCCTGAGCCTGACCAACCTGAGGGCATTCCCGGAAACTCCCCACACGACCTTTTAGGGTCCGTCTCGACGCTGTCACGGTTAATGGTCCGGTCCGATTGGGCTGGAGTTTTGCCCCGTTTTTACCCCTGGTTGGGCTAAAGTCGCACGCCCTCAGCCCATGGGCCAGAGACCAAATGAACAGGCTTTCAGGCCCGCTTCGAACGCATCATCGATCACGATGAACTTGCAGGAATCTCACAGCGAGACGGTTTCGATTCACACGGAAATCAGAGGGATTTCCCACGCGTCGTGAGATGGAACCTTGTAATCTAGTTGAAACATACAGTGTTCCTTAACGTTACTAGCTCCCATACGTACTTGAATCCTCTCTCTCTCTCTCTCTCTCTCTCTCGACCATTTATTTAATGAATAAATATCTCTGCACGGTTTCATTTCTGTTGTTCTTTCTAGAAATACAGGCAAGATACAGACTGTATTGAAAACAATGTACACTGTACACATGAGTTTATCTAGATGAAACCTCTCTCTCCTAATGAATTTATTATCATATCAATAAAAATGATGACACGTCACCTTAATTAATAAAAATAAAAACTCACATTAGCCTAAACGTCCGTATTATTTAATTTCGACGAGAAAGAATATACCAGTTGTAATGTAAAACGATAGGGTCGGAACTATATGTGCATCGCTGTCGCGGAAAAGGACACGAACGACGTCTACGCGTCGACATCCTCTCGAGTCCGGACGTCAACTACGCGTGTGTGGTTAATTACTCGTACTCGACGCTGGAACTGAAACGGATGGCGACATTTGCTTAGTCGAGAGCTCACTATTTGGACCAGGTTAATGAAGGGCGGCTAGCTGACGAGACTGTCTGGTGTCGTCGCTGCTCTAAGCTTCTTTTGCACGTGAATATTGTCGACTTTTTTTGTTATGTTGTTTTCTTTACGTAGAGCACAGTACAGGAGACGATGGGCCGGTGCGTGTACACAAAGAGGATGGGAGTGTGATCCCTTGCGTGCGATTTACCCAGCGCCAAAGAGGGTGCCAGTCGACGAGGCACTAAGCATCCATTGGAGAACGCGGTTGCATGTTACTGTGATGTAATATGTAGGCACCAAGCTAGGCCGAAGATTACGCATGAGGAAGGTGGTGGTGTGCAGCTATAGGTCTCGCATTACAACTTGATCACCAATATATAGGAATCTATCTCTAAACCGAGTCCAAGAACTACACAACAGATATACGGTCACAGATATCATCTCAATAACTTCTCGTTTTACATCAACGTAGAAAGTTCTATTTTAATAAAATCTATGATATAATTATTACTGTCACTAAAAACACATGTTAAAAATTCTATAATAGTAAAAGCACATTCAAACAAGGGCCTTTATTGAACTGTAAGGATTTTCAAACAGTACTAGTATGGTGAGAGTTTTTTTACCTCCATATGCTAATCATGCCAACTTCGTTGACCGTTGTAAAACTAACTGCATCCATCCGGGTACTTCATTAACCAACACGCCAATCAAGGTTGCTATTAAAGATGTACGTGCCTCACACGTAATCAGCATGTTCTCCGTTTTCCTGATCTGATAAACTGGAAAAGAGAAATAGAAATAGATCTACAAATTTAACATCAACGAGGCAAAAAATCAATTTGCTCTAATCTTTATTACCCGATCGAAACCGACCCCCCAAAGCTAATGCGATTTCGCTCCGGTAACCTGCGGCCGCTTTAGCATGGATCTAGAATCAAATCAATGTAGTGCTAGCAGATAAGCGCGTGCGCGCCAAAATTCCAAACCCGAGACCTCAATCTACTCCCTGCTCCGCCATCTCTGCCACGTAATAGGCCGTAGAGGAGGAGAGAGAGAGAGAGAGAGAGAGAGAGAGAGAGAGACCTGCCTTTTGATCTGGCCCGTCCCCAATCTCCATCCGAGCTGGTGCTGCTGGCCCAACCCGACGCGGCCGGCAGCGGCGCACTGACGCAAAGGTTAACCCACCCCTCCCCAGTGCCACGCAAACCCGTGCGTTCCGACGCGCTTCTGCCCTTCCCCGCCCCAGGAGGCCCGTGCCTTCGCCTTCGCCCGCGCCCACGGTACCCTCGCCTCGCCATCGCCACGCCGCATCGCGACCGAGCCCCAACCGTCGCCGGCCGCGATTAAGCCGCGGCGCGATCCGGTGGCCGCCGCAACGCCGGACGGGGAGGAGGGGATGTTAGAGGCGAAGCCGCCGTCGCCGGGGTCCGGCGGCGGCGCGGCGGGGGCCGCGGCGCACATCCACGCCCACCGGCGGTGGGCGGCGCCGCTGCTGGCGTCCGTGCTCCTCTCCTCCCTCCTCATCTCCGCCTCGCTCTTCTTCTCATCCTCCCGCGCGCTGCTCCTCTCCTTCTCGCCGCTCTCCTCCGCGGCCTCCGCCGAGCCGCTCTTCGTCGAGGCCAAGCTCCGCCAGCAGATGCGCGCCGAGGAACGCCCGCCGCGGGGGGCCGTGCCCAGGATAGCGTACCTCGTATCCGGCTCCGCCGGGGACGGCAAAGCGCTGCGCCGGACGCTCAGGGCGCTCTACCACCCGGCCAACCGCTACGTGGTGCACCTAGACCTGGAGGCCCCCGCCGCCGAACGCGCCCAGCTCGCCGCCGCCCTGCGCGCCGACCCCGTCTACTCCAGGTTCGGCAACGTTAAGGTCGTCACCCGCGCCAACCTGGTCACCTACAGGGGCCCGACCATGGTGGCCAACACGCTGCACGCGGCCGCCATCCTGCTACACGAGGGCGGCGATTGGGACTGGTTCATCAACCTCTCCGCATCAGACTACCCTCTTGTCACCCAGGACGGTAAGCACAGATGCGATCTGCTCCGCCCCCAATTCCGCGATCGGATCGAACGCTCAAAGACGCGAGCGTTGATCCAATCCAAATTTCTTGCTGCCATGGCCGCAAACTCACGATCTTTCCGCGCCGGCGTGCCGATCTGTGCGGAATCGAATCAGACTCGGGGGTTACTGGAGGATAGCGCGATTGGGGATTTCAAACTGGGCGCAGTGGTCGTGCGCAAGAGCTCGCCAAAGATACCATTTTTATACGCTTTGGGTTGCTAGTTGGGGCATGGAATGATGTTTTCATTAGTTTATGGCATGTTTTCCCAATTGCTCTGTGAATTTGATTAGATTTGATTACTTTTGCCCGTTCTAGGTGGTATCTGGGGAAAGTCAAATCTTAGGGTGTCTTAAGTTCTTTCTTTAAATAGAACTTCCACTGCCCGCCCCTCTTGATTGCAGTCTTGTTTCGCCTCCCCTATTTCGATTTTTCGGTCTAGTACGTTGGATTCTTCTACTTCTTCATAGCAATAACTGGATTCTTCTGCTTGTTCAGTAGCCGCTTGCCTATCATTATTTGCTTTACTATACATGTGCATTTGGCCTGCTTGTTCATGGAATAAACAGATTTGAGTGGTTATCGTGGCTTTCTGTTTGTCTTACTTGTCTTGCTTTCTTGGCAGATCTGTTGCATGTGCTCTCTGAGTTGCCCAGGCAGCTTAACTTCATTGAGCATACCAGTGACATCGGATGGAAGGAGTAAGCATGGAGTTTCTCTGTAGGTTTTGTTATCTCTTCACGCAAGTTGTGCAGTTGCTAAAATTGTCTCTGTAGGTACCAGAGGGCTAAGCCAGTGATCATCGACCCTGGGCTATACAGTCTGCAGAAGTCTGATGTTTTCTGGATTACAGAAAAAAGGAGTGTCCCAACTGCATTCAAGCTCTTTACTGGTAAATTCTTGCCAATGTACTGACATGAGCTCTCTAACCTTCGATGCTTTAGTTTTTCCTCTTTTGCATCATCCCGTGTGTCCACTGCATTTCACTTGCCTATACTTGTTTGCTCTTCCTGGTAGTGTGCCTGTCTAGATTACACGCTGTGTACATGGTGCTTAATCCCCTTTAGGAGAATAAAACCTGGTATCATGTTTAACTCGCAGCTTTTCTGTGTCTCTGTTGACTGTACATCAATTTTTCGTTGCCGACATTGGTTGGTCAAGGTTCTGTTTATTTTGGTTGAGCATGAACCGGGATGACTGTAATTCTTGATTACTTTGTCTGTTGATACAATTCGGCAAGTTGAAATGTATGTGATGTTCCATCAGTTACTGTTTACAGGACTATGATCTTAAATGTGTAGTCTTTATTGCAATGTCCTGCCAATTACTCTTGCTTTTAGAAGTGTTGTCTTCAACTGCTAATGTGTCATTACTATCTAGTTCTAGTAATTTTCTATGCAGGCTTATGTTGGTCTATATTCTTGTTTGTGGGTTTTTGCTGCATTACCAGAACGACTTGTTTGCATCAGATGCTTAGAAAACAGATGATACAACACTTCCAGTACCATATCTTGAAAAAGGGGAAGGAACTAATGGCAGGCTGGCAGTTGAGATGCCACTAGATAGCTTCATTTTAGCTCCCTGTGGACATAACAGTTTGGTCGACAGTTTTTACGAGGCAATAAATTTGCTTTAGAGAGATCAAGAGAAATACTAACAGTATCAAATACTGGTGCATTGAAAATGAACTATCTACTCAGTACTCAATAAAAAACACAAGTTTGTGGCAAAGTAATAATTGTTTGTTTAGTAATCCCTCACATGGACCTATAATCAACTATTCATTTCAGAAGGTACATACTATAGGTTGCTTCTAGTTAGCTTGATAGCATTGCCAATTATCACCTTGACAATCACCAGCTTGTTGATGAAATTGAAATTCTGACTTTCATCATCTAAAAACTGATTATCTTCATCGTCTCCCACTTGGGCCATCTCACAGTTTGTTCAATACAAAATGAATGACACATTATACATCTTTCAACTAAAACCTGTTAGCTCTAATTTATGCTTGGACGTAAGATCCTCTAGTATTACATATTGTTGTACATTATAGTGAAATTGATGCTACTTGCTAAGAAATACGTGCTGAAATATTGTTCTTGGAGATGTGATATATCATTTCTGTCATGCATATGTTTCATCACATACACTTGTGGAGTATAAAGCTTGCATTATTTTTGTATGTTTCAGGCTCAGCATGGATGATGCTTACTCATCAATTTATTGAATACTGCATATGGGGTTGGGACAATCTCCCAAGGACAGTTCTGATGTATTATGCTAATTTTCTCTCTTCACCTGAGGGTTATTTCCACACAGTCATCTGCAATGTCCCAGAGTTCCGCAATACAACAGTGAACCATGATCTACATTTCATTTCTTGGGACAACCCACCAAAGCAACATCCTCATTACCTCACACTTGATGACTATGACAGTATGGTCAACAGTAATGCTCCCTTTGCTAGGAAGTTTGGAAGAGAAGATCCTGTGCTGGACAAGATTGATCAGGTCCTATTGGGCCGTCAATCTGATGGATTTGTGCCTGGTGGATGGACAGATCTGTTGAATACAACCGTGAAAGGAAGACCCTTTACTGTTGAACATGTTCAAGATCTCCGCCCAGGGCCTGGTGCAGACAGATTAAAGAGACTCATCACTGGCTTGACCACCCAAGAAGGTTTTGATGACAAGCATTGCTTGTGAAACCCCCAATAAGTTGTGTTCGGGATAGTAGATTACACGGTCGATACATCATGAGGGTATTGAGTGGTTAGCTAGTCATGTTGGCGAGCTAAAGCAGCAGCACATATAATCAAATCCGCTTGGATGCAATGATAAGTGCTCTTATGGTGAATCAGTTGGGTTGAATTACCGTACAGCAGGAGACCACGGATGTAGCAGGTGGAGATTATACAGAACTAGTAGCCATTAGATTATGTTAGATGATTATATCAGCCTCCAACCATTAATAATCTTGAAATTTTTGACATCTCGGCGTTACGTGTTTTGCAAGGTGGTACATTCTTTGTTCAGAAGCCATGTCACCCGGTACTTACCAGCTAGTAGCGTGTGAAACTTCGTTGTATTGACTAGTGGATATTTCTGGGCAAAACCGATACATTTGATTGCAAACATGTATTCTTTTATTTCTCGTTTTGATGAGTATAGCCGAATGCTTGTGCCTTTTTCCTGACTACATGTGTTAAATGTGAGTTTTTCTGGATGTGCCATGTAGTTTTTGGCTGAAATAGAGCAGAGTTCGAAATGCTTTGTATCAGGGGTTGAATGCCTTATGCGGCTGCCTGGTATGGCCCAACAATCTCTCTTCCTGTTTCTATGCGAGCTTAACGAGCTTCTTGCCGGTATTCTGGCCGCGGAATAGCGCGGCGAACGCAGACGGGACGCTGTCCAGCCCGTCGGAGACGTCCTCGACGACCTGGACCTTTCCCTGGCGGATCCATTCTCCGACGACCCCGTTGAACTCGTCGAACTTGGCCAGGAAGTCCCAGGCGAAGAAGCCCCTGATGGTGATGCGTTTGTAGATTACCTGCAGCATGTCCGTCACCGCGCGCCTGCCGGAGCCCGTGTACTCGGAGATGACGCCGCAGACGGCGATCCGGCCGTGGGTGTTCATGGTGGCCACCACCGCTTCCAGCATCTCGCCGCCGACGTTCTCGAAGTAGATGTCGATGCCGTCGGGGAAGTACCTGTCACAATGTCACATGTCAGAATGCAATCAGGGAACGAATCGTTGTATGCAGAGAAGAGCAACGTAAGCTGCTGGTGGCACCGACCTCTTAAGAGTAGATTTCAGGTCGGACTCTTCTTTGTAGTTGAAAGCATCGTCAAACCCCAGCTTGTCCTTAAGCAGATTCACCTACGAGTCAATTCATGGTTAGAAGAATTCCTATGATTGCTAACCACCACAAGGTTTGGTGCTCTATTTTTTCCCGAAAAAGGCAAGTTTTGTTTGGTGCTCTATTTCTTGTTTTGTAGCGGAAAACACTGATGGAATCCACTGTTTGCAACCCAAACTAGTACTACTATCTCATATAGCCTGAGACATTTTCCTCGTGTACGTGACACGATATTATAAAAATATGAGGTCATATGCAGGTGAGTTCAGGCCACGTGCCAGGTGAAGTTGGTTGGGGGAAACCACCTGGGGTTACTACATTCACTGACACTGACGCATGAAGGAAGAAGCTGACGTGGAATTGTTGGAGGGAGCACCTTGGCTTCGGTCCCGGCGCAGCCAACGACGTAGCATCCGGCGAGCTTGGCGAACTGGCCGACGAGGCTGCCGACGGAGCCCGACGCCGCGGACACGAACACCCTCTCCCCCTTGACCGGCTTGCAGAGCTCGAAGAGGCCGGCGTACGCGGCCATCCCGCTCGTCCCGAGCGCGCTGTGGTACGACAGGGGGAAGCCGGCGGCGGGGTCGATCTTGGACATGAGCATGCCGGGGGACGGCCGGAACAGCGTGTAGTCCTCCCACCCGAGCAGGCCGGCGACCAGGTCGCCCACCCTGTACCCGTCGGACGCAGACGCCACCACCTCGCCGGCCGCGTACGCCACGATCCTCTGGTACAGTCAGAGACCCGTGTCACGCGTTGCATTGTTTGGGAGCACCGCCGGTGAAGGGGGGGTCGGCTTAGTTACCTCGCCGGGCACGATGCAGTCGACGGCGAGGTGCGAGACGCTGCTCCGCTTCATGCGGTGGAGCTGGTACGGGTCGACAGACAGGTAGAGGTTCCGGACCAGGACCTCGCCGGACCCCGGCGCCCACCTCGCCGTCTCCTCCCGCACCTCGAAGTCGGCCTCCGTCGGGGTGCCGTCGACGTGGTGCCTGATGGCGACGTACCGGTTCACGACCTCCATCGACGCGAGCAACAAACAAGAGAGCACCAAGAGCAAGTGAACGACGCGTAACGGAGGCTGGCGCTGGAGGCACGAGCCGGGCCGCCCGCTAAAATACATGGGTCGCCGAGCGCGCCGAGGCCTCGCGGGGGATCCGATGGGTGCGAGCAGAACAAAAAGATGATGCCGAGGTCTGGGATGGGCTCAGGTCACAGACAGAGATGCTGCTCTCATAGCCACGTGTTATGCGTTGGTTGCCTCTGCCAGAGGAGAGCGACTGGTACGTAATTATGGTACATTGGTTCGAGCATGTTATCAGGGCCACACAATCATCATCTTGATCATCACTATATTTCTTTTAGTTAAATCGATCAACACTTTATAAAACAAGTTGATAAATAACCTTCTACTGAGTTAACCATAGAATGAACGTCATATATTCTTGATGAATTACTTGTATAATTACAACTACGTGAAGATCAAGTATCACTCTCAAGAAAGAGAGCCAACTTGATATGGCCTGCCTACGCTCTGAAGCAGCTGACGTTCGGCGAACGGCCTCAGCATACGAGACGAGGACGACACCGCACACATCAAATTTCAAAATTATGGTGCGGATCCGACTTTAGGACCAGGGAATCGCCGGCGTCGCAAGGGCGTTGGTCGCATGCAGCTCACACCCTGGAACAGCACAAGCGCAGTAGCACGGCAAGCACAATGAAGTGTGACCCCTCTTTCACAGGCATCTAACCAACAACTGAACCCACTTTGAAGAACATGGCCTTCAGAGTTCAGACAGGCAACGGGTGAACGAAATAAAGGTTATTGGCATTTCGGGCCATTTTTGATTGAAGGCTGATCACATCTGGCAGGGTCTGGTACTCCGGTCCCTCCCCAGTGAGTCTAGCAGACAAGGATTATGTATTTACAGCGTTCGTGATTGAATCGGACAATAATCTAAGGCTATCAGGTGAATATGTGGCGAAGGAGATCCCCAGAATACGCGAAAGACTTCTCCGTCTCCTCCAGGCAGTGGTCCTTCTCCTCCCGTGACCAGCTCTGTAGAGCCAGAAAACACAACAGAATTCTCATTTTGCTCCGAGATAGATGCAGAGGAACAGAAGCATGCAGTGCTGAGTTTCGAGTGACTAACCGAAGCTACTTGGTTAAGCTTGTTGCGGACATTCTGCAGCAGCTGGGAAAGATTACCCTGCCACTTGTAGAACTCCAGTTCTTTCTTGTTCAGAATCTTCTCGGCAACCTAAACCAGAGTATAATTACTCGGTTAAGAACATATAACATAATGAAGAAATAATTTCGGACTTCCAAAATGTTCTGATTAGAAAGAAAAATACAGTAATACATACCAAAATACACGGATGTTGCCATTTTATATGAAAAGGCTATTAATTCTAAACTATATAAAAGCCATCTAAATTGTGTTAAGGAATAGCTGTAAGTAGGATTTGATGAAGTCAGACATGCATCATTTTATTAGAGAAGGGGTGCACACTATATAAAAGCCATCTAAATTGTGTTAAGAATAGCTGTAAGTAGGATTTAATGAAGTCAGACATGCATCATTTTCTTAGAGAAGTGGTGCACCTTTTTGCCAATCATTCGACCTCCAGCAGTATGAGCAAAGTACACATTATAGAAATGGCAGATGAATGCCTGGGGATCCTTCTCAGACAGCTCCTCCAGATTGGAGGCATAGGTAGTGCCAGGAGCTGATGGTTCTGGAATCGTGTAACCCTGTTGCTTGAACCATTCCAAATCCTTCTTGAGTGCCTCTGATCTCTCCAACCCAGTATACCTGAACTCAGCATCTGAAAGATGGGAGATAACTAGAACGTCAATTGTCAACAGACAAAATCCAGCAAATCATGGATGGAAGATATCAAACTGCTTCTGTACTGCAACAGGTTATTTTGGCATAATGTTCCACTGATCATGTTCAATTATAGAATTTCATAGTCTGCTGCTATTGCCTTTTGTTAAGGTCTGTTTGATTTAGATGTGCCCTGAGAAGGCAAAAATAGCAGTAGCTCAAGGTGCAAATTATTTAATTGCATATTACATGTGCTTCTTTCAGCGACTATCATTTTTCTAGCAAACAGAAAGAAATTGCCATGTCAGAAAAACAATTCTAAAATGAGGGCCAGAAACAAGCAAATATTAGCAACCGAGAAAATAGGTGGCTCTAACCACAACATTTTAAGAGACCGTATATGAGTTACTATTTCATCACAAGCATATGCTATCATCAGAGGCATAAAGTTTACCTTTAGCTAAATCTGAACTGATGAATATAACTCTTCTCTCAACACCCAAATACAATGAAGATAACCCCATAGGCTTTATGGAGGAAATTTGGAAGATTTGAATCCTACAGGAACTTTTTTCCTATGTGAACATTTGGAACAAAGATTCTATCCATGAAATTCCTCTGATCGGCCTAAGAATGTTTCAATCCAAAGGAATTTTGTATGAAACATTACTTTATGCATATCTCTTCCCTGTTATTCTATGTTTTTCCTGTGTTGCATCCAGAGGGAGCGTTCCTGTATTTTCAGTTCTGCGCTTGCTATGGAACTCCAATCCTGAAATCCAAAGGTGGCTGCCAAAAACATAAAAGAAACCTCTGCCACTAAGTCCAACACCTGGCTAATAAAATTATGAATATATAATTTATAGTGAAATCACGCTGGACATTTTTTCAACTATCTATACATTTTCTAAATTTATTTACTTGGGCCACGCATAGGAAATCCGATTTTTGTTTACATGTATCAAGTTATTCCACTTTTTTCATCCTACAACTCGAGGGAAAGTAAAGATATATTTTCCTTGCCAGGAGCTGATTAAATTTCAACGACTCAAGGAAGGCACACGAAACACAGTAGACGCCATTCACTCACTAGTATGGCATCGCGCGACAGCCACAGCTTTTTCCGCCGATAAGACAAACAAGGACGGAGAGAGAGAGAGAGAGAGAGAGAGAGAGAGAGAAGGGCCACCAATCGAATCGAACCACTCACACCACGGTACGGCGGCGCGCTCGACGATGTCCTCGAGCGTCTTGAAGACGAGCCTACTGTCGACGAGGAAGCGGAGGTAGCCCTCGACGGAGGGCTCCCACTTGGCGACGGGCGGCGCCTGAGGCTCCTTCTCCCCCTCCCTGGCCTGGTCCTTGGTGTGCAGCCGCATGGCCACCGCCCGCATCTCCTCCACGAACGCCCTCCCCTCCTCCCCGCTCGCCGCGGGAGCCATCTCCGTGGCCGCCGCCGCGGCCACTAGCCTCCTTGGCGTTGCCGCCGCGACGGACACCCCGGCCACCGGTCGCGCCGCCGCGACGGGCACGGACAGCCCGTTCCACCTCCCCGACGCGGTTCTAGGCGGCGCGAGGAAGGAGAGGGCGCGGGCGGAGGAGAGCGACGCGGGCGCCATGGCGCGGGGGCGGATTGGGCCGCCCTTATAGCGCGCCGGTGACGCAGCTGCTGCGGTTAGGGTTCCGTGCGCGGGAAGGGAAGCCGCCGATGACGAGTGAAAGCGACTGGGGGGTCGGCCCGGCGGTGGAGTGCGGTGTTGGCGGGGCGGCTGCAGCGGAGGCGAAGCGCTCGGAGCGTGAGCGCGATGAGGAGGAGGTAGTGGGAATAGAGTAATACGGCGCCGGGTGAATGGATTGGAACCGCTGGGCTGGTTGGCCTGGAGAAGGCGATGGCGGCAGCGATACACGTGGGACCAGGTTGCGTGCAGGCTCACGTGTCAGTGGGCGGCTCGAGAGCATACATGGATGCGCTGTAGTGAAGTTGTCGACGTGTTGCTTCTCAGGTGGTCGCTGAAGGTGGGCCCGCGACCCAGTGGAGGGCCGGCCAACCGACGGGTCGGCACGTGACAGCGACCTGGGGTGCAGTCTCATCCATATCCTGCCGTTTTACAATTATTTCTTCTTTTCTTCTTTCTTTTTCTTGAACAATACTCCTTTGCGAAGACTGCCGCTCGAATGGCCGAGGCTTTCGGCGCCGTCACGCCCGGGATTCCGGTAGCGCGCGGCGGCATCGGCGTCGGCGACCGCCCCGGCCGGCGTGAGTCGTGCGGGCGGAGGCGTGCAAGTTCCGCAGCTGCTCTTGGCCTCCGGAATTCATAGAAGGTACGGTACGGAGGAATACTTTACGAGCGCCAGTTGCGTTCCGGTTACCCGTGGCTTTGTTTTAAACAAAGCGAGGTTGGCAGCGGCAGCAAGGCACCGGGAAGAGTATCTTTTTCTGGTTTCTTGTAACGGCGGCGGGCGTGAGCCCACGGTGCTCGGTGGCGTGCTCGAGGTGAAGTGCCTAGTCGCTGCGCGTGATCGTTGCGTGCAGATGCCCGAGACGAACGTGACGCCCGAGCCGAACGGGAACGGATAGGGGCGGCCTGTGTTGCCCGATCTAGTGACGTAGTGAGACTGCTCGCACCGGTGGCCTGGAAAGCCACCGGGCCTCTAAATATACAGCTCCCAGGATGTAGCTTGGACCGCAGCAGCTGTTTTCCAGGAGACGGTAATTTGCCGGCTGATACGGAAGGCCGGGGAATTCACCGGAGGAAGGGAGGAATGGTAAGAAGAGAAAAAGAAAAGAAAAAGAAGGAAAGAGAAGAAAAGCGGAAACAGAAAGGAAAGAAAAAAAGGAAAAAAAGGATAGAAGGGAAAAAAGGATGGAGGGAAAAAGAGAAAAGAAAGGAAAAAAGAAAAAAGAAAGAGTGGAAAGGGGAAAAAAGAAATAGAAAATTAAAAAAATAAGAAGAAAAGTGAGGAAAAATGAAGTGAAAGATAAATTTGGTGATTTTTTATAAGTTGTAAATATAATATTGATAACATAAAAGTTGCCATGTGAAATATTATAAAATATGATATAATTATATTAATTAATATAAAATAGGTGATAATTGATATAGAGGTCTAATTTAGAGGTGAACGAGTGCAGCGAATTGAACTGTAAAAGTAAGAATCTTTTAGAGTTGACTGTAAAAGGGTAGAAATATTCTTTTAGAGGTCCGATATAGAGTTCTACGAGTGCGAGCAGCCTGATCCTCTCGGTTAAGGAATCGAACAAACAAAAGGGTTGAAACCATCATTTGATTCTCCTTGATGCCTCCCTGGCGATTGAAAAAAAAAACACGGGAATAGGAAAAGATGCACCTCGTGTTGTCGGTATACTTCGTTACACAGTTGAGTAACTGTTACATATTTCCTCCTTTTTTCTGTTCCAAAGTGTCGTTATGTTGAAACTTAGCATATTTCCTCCCGAACTTAACAGTTAACAGGGATCTGAAGGTAAAGAAAAATCGCATCCCAGCCCCAGTCTGTGCAGATCTTCTTGTTTTCCCTTTTCTTCTTCATCTCCAGTACATGAATCCATTAGTGACTTTGGCCAAAAAAAGAAATAAATCAAAAGTAATTTCATCACGAGAATAAAAAAATAAAAGCTACCTAATTCGGGACAGTATAGTTGCTGAGGTTTCGCCAAGATCTTCAGTGGGTGAATCCTGCATGTTTGGAGGAACGACGACAAGGGACGTGCCCAGGACCGAATGGGCTGAACATCTCGTACCAAAATGGACCGAACAAGAACGGAAGCAAAGCATGGCCCGTATAAAACGATATGCAGGTGGTCAAGGGGACACAAAAATTATGATGGGGGCATTCCGACAATTGAACTCGGGACCTCTCGCACCCTAAGCGAGAATCATACCACTAGACCAAATGCCCTGTTGTTGTATTGCAGTTTTACTCTTGTTTATTTTTATTTTTGACACAAGACTTCAGTGTAACAGTGTGCAGAAAAAGCGGTGTGAATATCACAGTAAGGAAGAATTAAGGCGCATATGTGCCTTAATTTTTTGGCGATGAAAGCAAAACATGGACCACCGTCATCGTTAAATAGTAGTTGCTTCTTCACCAGTGATGAATCTACATGGTACTCCATCCATCCCAGCATATAAAGTGATTGTAGACCAGGGACACAAGAATAACTGTGGATTTAAAAGACTATTACCTTGACCCATCAACCTCTCACCATAAAAAACATTTTACAATCTCTACACTCTCTTATATTTTAGTATAAACTTTGAATGATTTAAGACCTTATAGGACAGGGAATATATATATGGTACTCCATACAGGCACATTAATTTTCTTGTGACACTACTCACTTGTAGTGATTACTCATATGGTGATGAATCTGTTGGTTATAATTTTGGCATTGCTGTGTAGTTTTTCAATCCAACTAAATTTTGACTGCTAGCTTCTCAGGAATTTATTCGCCTTCGATAATGATTTGATATGCCCCATATATTCGTGTGGTCCGTGAATTGTGATAATCAATATTTCGCTCTTTTGGGTACAGGTGACAGAATCATTGTTAATTCCACTATCTGAAGGTTAACTATCACAATATAAAATTGAGCTTACATAATAACGCATGGTACAAAGGTGGGGAAAACATTATTGAAGGAATACAAATAAGTTATACTAATAACCATACAGCCACGGCGACATTTCCTAAGTGTTTTGCGTAGTACAGGCAGAATAGGACTTTATTCATGAAAAGTGCTTGTTTTGTTTATATTTTTATTAGGTGTAGTTGCTAATTATTAGAAGCATGCTTTTAGGATTAAAACAGCAAACCCATTTGGTATTACGGTGGTTTTTGAAAAGTCCTTGTTTATTTATATGTTTATTAGGTGCACTTGTTGATAATTATTAGAAGCACGCTTTTAGGATTAGAACAGCAAAGAAACACTAGAAATGAGAAAATACATGCTTCAACTAGCTGTACTTCACAACACAACGTAACGACCGCAAAAACGAGCCTATGTCCGAAGACGTGTCTCATGTGATACCCAAAAAATGTGTTCTCTCTTTGATCCTTAGTGGTTTCCATGACTGCAGATGGATTGACTATACAAGGGAAAAAATACAGTTGTACCAAACCAGGTAGACACCGGTGCAAGCAGATTATACAAATTCCACAGCACATATATCAAATCCCAATTGATTTCATTAACCGGCCACCTGCTGCAGCCTGCAGGAGTGCATCCCAACGTTGCGCTGCTGAGCTAGCTATCTATAGAGCTACCAGTCGAATCAATAAACAAATCAATTCCATGAGCAGCGTGGCGAATGGTACTATACATACATTATTAATGTACAACTAGCACTATCAAAATCAAATTGCAACTAAAACTCACAACACAAACTACTAATTAAGGGCAGTAATAAACAAGATCTAAAATAATATTTGACGTGCACATATGTAATCTAGCTCTTCTCCTTCCAATTCAATCTTCATTGTCTAGATGAGTTCCGCAATTGCTTCAAAATTCATCTTTCCTGTTGTCGTTGTGGAGCGATTGGATCGAAAGGAAAACTGCAAGAACTAAACTATTTACAGTTGCTGAACCAGCCTAATCAAACGATGAAATAAGCTGGCCTCTCCCATCTGATCACAGCGTCATATGCATGCAGAAGCCCTAGCGCATGCTGGCGATGCATATCATGTGTCACCGCTCACCGGTTTATTTATCCGATCACTGGTGCTGCAAGGAGGACAGCGGCCCGAAGATGTCGAGGAATCCGGCCGACGGCGAGCCGAGCCCCGCCGCGGCACCGGGGCTGAAGATGTGGTCGCCGAAGTGGTGCAGCCATCCGGGCGACACCAGGGGGTGCTCGCCCTTGAGTGCCGCGCCGCGGAGCGGGCTGAGGTCGTGGAACATGAACCCCGACGGCGACGGAGCCGCCGAGGGAGCGTTTGCCATCCTCGTGGCAGTTACGGACACTGACACCGTCGCGCTCGCGGGCCGGTTCAGGGCGCGCGCCTTCACGCGCACCGGGGGCGCCGCGGCCGTCCTGTCCCTGGCTGCGCCCTTGTTGCCGTGCGCGCCTTCCTGATCCCGCATGGTCCCCGTCGGGTACGACGCGCTGCCGCCACCAGACGTTAACGACCTTCTGCTCTTCCTGTCCTCGCGGCCGCCGGAGTCCGGGCCGGTGAGCCGCTGCACGAGCGGCATGAACTCGTGGGCCTCGACGTGGATAACCTTGGGCGACACCATGTAGATGATCACCGGCTTCCGCTCCTCCTGCTGCTGCTGCTGCTTGCCGATCTTGCGCGACGCCGCGTGCACGCCGAGGGCGCCGCCGCCGTGCCGCGGTACCTCCTCGCCGTTGAAGCTCGTTGCGGCCATGATGGGAGCAGATAGCTACTGCGACGGATGGATTGGGTGTGGCAAGAAGAATATGAAAGTGGACACGAAAGATCGGAATGGGACAGGCTGGCGGACAGCAAGAAGCTAAGATAGAGGAGGTACGGGAGGCCATTATGGGTGTGTTATTATATATATAGGCTGGACGTCGTCTCGGTTGTTGGCAGTATCTGGCGTTGGTCAACCGAGAAAAATCGAAGGGACAACAGCGCGATGGAGCGTGGCACAAGCTATTAGGATAAGCAACAGTGGAGCACATCAACACGACACACATCCTGGGCTATGGAGATATGAGCACATTGGATGGATTCAGTGGTTGACAGTGGTCGATGGTTTCGTAGTTGTGTTAACATATGGAGAATTCGTTCTTATACGAAAGGGAAGGTTTACTGATACCATTAGATAAAGAGGATGAGTATACCACGTCATGAGACCATGTTTCATGGCTCAGATGACATGTCATCAACACTACTTAAAATTTGATTTTTTAACGGTATTTTGTCTTTTCAGTAGAATATATATATATATAGCACAATCTATACAACTTCCATGGCATATTTATGACATGTTATTAGCAATAATATGTACTTGTTGAGCTTATTATGTATCGATTAGGTTCTCAGTCCAAGCTAATATATAGGAATGGGCTAGACAAACCACTTTTTTATCGATATTGATAAATTATAGCTGTCCGATCTAGATTTAAAACAATTGGGTGACAGGACGAACACTCGTTTTGACAATCGGCGTTGGGGTCCAACTGCAGGCAAGATTACGAGCACCGACGAGTACACGAAATCGAGCGCGACTTTGGCAAGAAACCCCGGCATAAATTAATCTAGGTAAAATATTCCGGCCATGGCCATCCTCTCGCTTTTCTATATCCTTCCTGTCGGTTTCGGCTGAGCGCGGGGAGGGTAGCTAGAGGCGGCCACGGCCATCCCCCGCTCTCCCGTCCCGCGCGCTTTAATTAGTTCGCCTCACGCCATTGGCTCCATGCCGCACCGAAGTCAGCGCACACGTGGCGGCGCGCGGCGAGGACCCCGGCGTGGCGACGTACGTACGTGTAGCGTGTGCTCGATCTTCATCTCGTTGGCTAAACGGAGTCGCGGCCGGGGGAGGCGACGACGTACGTACGACGCGTACCTGCTCTCTTCCTAGCTTTCAGTGCCGCCGCCGGCATGTGGCGGCCGCCGTGTCGTGACCGACGATGCGCGGGGCGTACGTACGGCGACGGTACGCGCCGATCGAGCACGGCACCGCCGGAGAGACGTCGCCGTCTTGGCGAAGAGAAGGGGAAGGGAGGGAGGCGAGACCGGACCGGACCGGACCGGAGGAAGTCAGGGCAGCCACGGCGCGCGCACACGAGGGGAAGATCGAAGCTGCTCCGAGTGATCGTATTCCAGCACGTTTGTGCGCGTGGACGCCGGCTGCATTATTATTCAACTGCGTCCCATCAACTCGCGCGCGCGCGTTCGTGTGACTGTGATTAGTTCGAAGATTCGAGGTCACGCGACATGGCTTAATTGGAGAGATGCATGAATCTCAAATCCGTCTGAAAGTGACACTTGGAGAGTGCAATCCGTTACAGCCAATAGAATTGCCGCATGATTGTAAAATAGGATAAAACTGGACGCGTCGTCATCGGTGCGACAACATTTTACCGCACACGCAATGGCGACTTAATTTCCGGTGCCTTCGGATCATCTTCGGTGAGGAAAAAAAACGTTTTACGGCACAGGCGAAGCATCCTTCGGGTCAGCTTCAGTGTGTACGCAAGAGAAAGGGCATTCGACAGCTCACGACCGGGCCAGGCTACGCACTCCTCGCGCGGTTACTAATCTAATCAGCAGCAGCAGCAGCAGGTGGAGCGCCTCGTTCTTGGACGCCATCGCTTTCCTCCGTTTTGACAACGCACGGCAGCCGCAAGGCAGGCATGAGGCGTGACGTTCTGCTTGCTGGGCGACGGACCTGACTACCAGGGACGGCCTCGAGGTCCTTGGCGCATCACGCCGCACCGTAGAAGCGTGCAAGAAAAGCGGCATGCGGAAGGAAGCGGGGCCGACGCTGGTGTTAGCAAGTTGACAGTTTTAATTTACCTTGATGGAGGGCTTCCGAGAAGAAGATACCCCATGATGCTCGCTCGGAAGGAGTCCAGGATCTTCCAAGAAGCGGCCTTTCCAGTTTCAGCTAAACTCCGACCATCAGGATAATCCATATATGTTCAGAAGAGGCTGCAGGTCCTGCGCAATGTAAGACATATAAGTCGTTAGGATAAATAATGTACGGAAATCGCCTCATTATTTTGATATCAGCTGGCTGTAAGCTGGAGGTGAAAGCAAGCGTGCTACTCAGCTGGTTCCTACGGTGAAATCCAACATCCACACGCCCTTGCTTCCCGCCGCGAAGACCATGCGCTCCGTGACCGGGAGAAAGGCGAGTATCTCGGTCGAGATTTTCGGCGGCGAGGCATCCTTGGAATCGACGTCAGAATGGAGGCTCTGAGGCCGGGGAGGGTTCCTCCCGCGGCGGTGCCGGGCGCGGGGTGGCGGCGGCGCACGGAGCGAGGAAGAGAGGGGTCCTGTCTTTCTGATGACTGGATTGTTCGTAGCGTTTCATAGTTCAGCCCATTAATCATATGGAAGAGGGCCGGGTTAGGGACATTCTTGGGCTGGTTTCTGCGGTCCACGCGTTCGGCCCACGGACCGAGTTGAATCGGGCGCCGAGCTGCTTGCAGTTCCTTTTCTATTTTTTTCTTCGGATTCATACATATTCAATAAAATTACAAATTTGGCTCAAATAAAATTACAGTAACCTACTAATATATCCATTCGATGGCCAAAATTCTCCGGGTCTCATCGTGGCCTCGCCTGGTCTTCCATGGCCGCCGCAGCCCCGAGTCCCTGGCAACCGGTGGCAGCCGCGCCGCCCGGCCCCAACAGAATCTTGGAGCATATGTATTTCTCGAAACCTTACCAAATATAATTTTTCTGGAGAGGAACAACCGTAATGAACTTCTCTGCCTTTATTGAATTTGGATAATACACTTGTCTTTGTCTCTCTATAACATAAAGAACAAAGCCTTTGTCCGAAAAGCACGTTGAGGTGGGCAATACACTTCTCTCTCTCCATTGTCCACATTCAATTGTATGATCAATCGTATAGGTCTATTATATTTGCTATTGTGGGTTCGTTTAGACCATTATTCTATATATTTTTTTAAAAAAATCGGGAGATTCTCCACTTTCATTACTTATTAGAACAGAAATCAAGTTACACAAACAAGGATGTATCCTAGAACTCTATATTCACTAGCCTTCTAGCGAATCCTAGATTTCTAGTAGGCTCCACATCCCACTAGGATTTAGTCATCATTTACATCAAAAGACACACACCACATAAGTCCTTAATGTTTGAACCAGAATCTAAGACGTAAACTGAGATTAATCGACAAAGTAAATCTATCAGGGACCATCTCAACCATCCTGTGGTGTCGCCGTGACTGTCTCTCCAACGTCACCTTGGTGATCTACTTATAGAGTGTGTGGCAGATTAAGTCTTTCCTGGATTTACATCCATTTTAGAGCCTCCTGGAACATCCTTTCTGCCCGAGCCCTGATCACAACCTGCATATCTAGAGAATAAAGATTTGCCCAATAATTCATTAGTGAACATGATAAGAAGATAGTCTCTGATGGATGCCTAATAAGCTTATTATCAAAACATGCCCTATTCCTTGTTTTCCACATAGCCCAAAATATCGCAGACCCTTATTCTCTCTCTCTCTCTCTCTCTCTCTATATATATATATATATATATATATATATATATAAGTTCATAAATTGGAGGTGGTTGGAAATAGGATATGTCCATGGTAATTTTTTTATTGTGCTAAGATGACTATAGATAATTATTAATATGTTAGTCCTGTTGTTCATTGTTTAAATAAGAATGCATAACTACCCGACCTCAGTAATGCTGTTGCATCATGGCTAGTTTATTCACAGTATTGGTGTGATATTGTTTTACATTACTCTTTCTGCTTACAACTGCTTGTTGTTTTGAAATTGCGTCTCAAAATGTACCTTCAACCTGTTAACCTTAATAACTATATCACCTGTTTATCACATTAAAATGTAACTGAAGTATGTTTTACTGCAGCAGGATAATTTCCATATTGAAAACCTCAGTAGACTTATGCAATAATTAAGCGGTGAATGTAGTTAGGATATAGTTTTCACGCTGCATACATATTGCAGCATATATATGATGCTTATGGTGGATGTAATCAGAATATAATTTTTTGCTTAAACAATGATAAAATGTTAGTATATGCATATTTTGATATTAATTCTGTAAACAAAACCTATTGAAAATTAACTTAACGTAGCAAGCATCTAATCATTCTGCATGTATGTGGTAGTGTCAAAATGCATTATCTACCTAGGAAAAGCAGGCAATAACTCTAATCCTCCATGTGGGGGCAGTGCTTGATTGTACACTACTTAGCAATTATACTTTTCAACGCTGTGCAATGTGTTTTGTTGGCTGGTCTACAGCTAGTTGCATGCAGAAATGCTGTGTCAGACCTGACAGTTTATCTATAATGGAAGTTTGGACGCTAATAAATCTAGTCATCCACGCCAGACAGGCTTTCCTGTACCCCACCAAGCAGGTCCTTATGTTATGGTCATTGGTATTACTGCCTCTTCAGCATTTTTTTGGTTTCTTCCCAAGTTTATGTAAGAATGGTTAAAAATGTAAAATGGTATTTATGTTTTAAGAAATTTGTTAGAAATTAATTTGACGATTTATAACCTGGATTCTTTACTTTAATGGCTTCTCACTTTTACAGGCCAAGAGTGTACAAATTTCTTTTATTTTACCAGTTACGCGTGTTACTAGGACTAAATTAGAGTTTCACTCATTGTCAGGGCAGAGAAGTCGAGTATCCACCCATACATGTCAATGTCACTAGTCAATTAGTTGGCACGCACATCTACTCTAATTTGATAGGTATTAGGTAGATCTGGCCGGTGATAGTTTCATTATCGCAAAATAACTTAATGCATTATGCTTTACAATCTCAAATGAGATGACATGCATCCCTTGATTTGAAACGGATTGAAGCAAAATAGAAAGTTACTGTTGAGGGACCAGTACAGCTATCCTACTAGACATATTTATTGCATGCTTTTGCATCATGGGAGGTCCTTAACCAGCTATCTTGGCACGACAAGGTATCAGCGCAAAAACATGGCGTAATTTTTCCAACACTGGATACGTCATTTTTACTTTTCCAAAAATTTAAGAGCAGTAGCCTCCTTTCTCTGAATCATGAAGCAAACATTATATCTCCTTTGTCCTGCAGGGCGCATATTGTCTTATTTCCATATTCCATATTTCTCAAACATGTGCACTGTGAAAGTTCTTTAATAGGTTTGATAGATAGTGACAAAAACTAGTGACCCAGGTCTCTTTCTGCTATTTGTAGATGATAAAAAGGCTAACCATATAGCAGTCACTTTTGGTTCTAACCATCTTTAAACTTCACTAAGGTCTTAATCAGATGCTATTTTATCTTGTCCTGTACTATAAATAGTGAACCATTGTTTTTTTCATCAACATCCTAGACCTCAGTCTACCATATGTGTCAATTGCAACTAATACCTTCTTTTCAATTTTTTCTTTGAGCTGGCAAGACCGTACTTTATGACTGACCAACTAACTGACTGGGCCCTCCAGCATTGACTGCTTGCTTTACCAACATATAGAACCAACTGTGGAGCTGATTCGCGTTTCATTGCTCCTATTTGTGTGTTGTCAAACAAGGGAAGAGGAAGAATGCGGGGACCATGTTCGTTGTCACCCAATTTAGTTCTCTTGCTTTCTTCCATTTGACAATTTTACAGGTCATATTGCTTACAAATTTGTTTGAAAAGGCAAGTGTTGAAGTTTCGTTGGGAGCTCATTCTGGATTAGCTGAACAGTCCAATTGCTAATTTTCCATTTCATGTAATGTTCAAATTTGTTTTAAAAGTGGCCAGTGGAAGCTGGCATGAACTGCTGTGATCCTTCAATCGGTGCTCAGTAGTCGGTACTGGCTGCTTTGTGAATCATTTCTAGTCTGGTGCGCTGTCTCGTTTGGTGTTGATGGTTATCTATTTAGTGCCTAGACATTGCATTGATTACCAATCAAGCCCCCTGCCTTGCAATAAGTGATTTATTTGCCTGGAGACAGTGGTTATGCTTGTAATTGTAGCTTCTGTTAGTCTTAATATAACTTGGTTGCTTATTATTAATATTAATTATTTATTAGTATATAGTAATTTTATTATAATATTTCTGAGGAGGAATACAAGTATGATACAATTCTATAATTTATTATAGCAAAAATGTTACCTGGCTGAAGTTCATCTGTCACTATGTTTCTGTTGGAAAAAAAATTCGAGAGCATTGGATATATAGTTCCTGGGTGACGCTGCCCTGGTTTCATACAATATGTAACATATATGAATATAACCTGTGTTTCTTCACCACTGCACTAGAGCAACAGAAACGTCGAAGTCCTTGGTCGTGCATGTGCTTAGTTATATTTTTTTTCTTTGAATTGGCTAGTGGCATTGAGATGGCTCAGTAAATATTTATGCTCTATTGCTTATTTTTCTTTCACGGTGTCCTTGTCCGCGGGAAAAGGTATATGACAAACGTATAAAGAAGTTTATGTTTTTATGTGATATAAAGTATAAACCATTCATATATGCCGTTTTGTTCGGTCTTTGAACAGTCCGAGGCTAGCACACTTTGCTGGGAAATGGCTATGTTATACAATAAAACGTGTTTTGTATTTAAAAATGTCAACTTCACCATATTCCAGATGTTCTTCTGATGAGAACCCACAGAAGTCCGGAAGCAGAAGGAAGGCCATAAGTACTAGGTATTTATTTCATTTTTATTATAAGGAGACGCCACTGATATTGATATATGGCCTGATATCGATACATAGCAAAGGTTTCACCACAAGTGTGACTATCAAGACGGGGACTGCGTATGCATACAAGTAAGCCTTTCATAGATACACAGAGCTTCATGCGGTAGTGATTGATTATCTTACTATATTGTTTCCTAAAATAAGCTGGATGTGGTAATTGAGATACCTATGATATGATGCAATCTTAACTGCTTTGCACCAACCACTCTACCAAATACTTGATCTGGGACAGTGACTTGATCATAGTACTAGCTTGTTTCCTTCAGATGACGAGGCTGCCTTCACCGTGGAGCATCCCATGTGAATGATCAACCGGGCCGCTCCTGCCAAGCAGCTCCTCGATCATCTGCAGTGCGATCCTCTCCTCGTCGTCCATCGCCGGTGGCGAGCCCGTCGTCGTGGAGGTGGACGTGGGCGTCGTCGCTGCACCGTAGCTGGGCGTCGTCTGCTCCTCGCTGGATGACGTGGCTGCCGCTGGCGCCTCCTTGTTGAGCTCGACGGTCATGACCCAGCTGGAGTCTGCGCGGGCGCCGGCGCGCTTCTGCCAGACGCCAATGTGGGACTTCTCCGGGTCGAGGCGGAGGCAGGTCAGCGACGGGGACGGCGTCTTGCAGCACTTGCGGAGCTTGGCGCTGAGGATCTGCGACAGGTTGTTGCTGCCACCAGCGCCGGAGGACGAGCCGACGCCGCCACGGGAGTCCCGCGCCGCCGGCACCGGGGCGAGCTCCCCGGTGGCGCTTCTCGGGACGGGGAAGTTGGTCTTGGCGTTGCGGCCGCTCATCAGGACGGCGGCCTCGTCGTACGCCCGCGCCGCCTCCTCGGCCGTCTCGAAGGTGCCCAGCCACACCCTCCTCTTACTGCATTCAACAACAGCACGTCGCGGAAACCGTTGATGCATGCATGCATTTCGACTCGAACATCGTTACCATGAAAACGAAACAAAGCTAGATGTCAACTAGGAAACCAGAAATGCCTCTTTCAAGACGTTGGGATCATAGTGTAGCAGCTAGCTAGGCTAGCTAGCTGTGTGTGAGCTTACAGTAGAGGGTGCCTGATCTCGGAGACCCATGAGCCCCAGTGGCGCTGCCTGACGCCGCGGAACTTCTTCTTTGATTGCCCCATGCGAATCCTCTGCTCTGCTGGGGGGCCTGCAGATTCTCTGCCAGGAAGGACAGAGGAGGCAGGCCCTGCAGAGGGGAGGGAGGAAATGAGCGCGGAGCAGGCAGTGTGCTAGTGAGAGAGTGCCTCCAGCCCCGGTTCCTCCCGGCCGGTGAATATAAGCTACCCAAGACCTGTACTTGCGCCCCCAGTGCAGCGTTAAATGTGGTTAGATAGATGGATGCACACGTATGTGGCCCCGGTCGTGCGTGAGATCGTCTAGATTGTTGGGGTGGGGGGAGTTACTGGGACAGGTACTTTTGTCTTGCGTTCCACGTATCTGCCAGTGGCATTGCTCACTTTTCCACGGTGACACACCGGGGCCTGGAATGCTGCATGCTACTTGTACTCTGCTAGGAGTTTCGAGCTCATCACAGTAAGATTCCTGTCAAATCTCCTGTGACGCGTCCAGTACACGCTGGTGAATTTGGAGTGCAATCCATGGAGGTTGCTGGTGCTGCTGTGGGGTCCGTATTTGTGGTTAACGGCAAGGGATAAAACTGAACCGGTGGGGAGGAAGACGAAGACGAGGGAGTTGGGTCCCCTGATGGGCTGCGCTGTCGTCGGTGAACTAACCACCTCGCTGCTGCCAGTACGCGGGTAATAAACTCCCTCACCTACGCTCTTGGCGACCACATTTATGATGGCGCTGGACGGCTGGAGCCCAGCCCTCGGTGATCCGAGCCTTGATTGACCTTAGCCTGATCCTTGCGGCATTAGGCGTGGAGATCTATCTATCCCCACCTCCAGTTATGTGGTTAACTACCACACTAGCTACTTTTCAGCTTAGCTAACCGCACGATCGGTGCTCAATGCTGAAAATTTTCAATACAGTCCAATGCAATCTGCTGCTTGTGTTTTGATCGTAGATTATTATCCTTGCTGCAGATGTGACGTTAACCACTATACTGGAGAAGGCTGGCTGGAAATTGAAGGCATCACTGCACCATGCATGCGCTGCTCCAGAGCAGAACTGAAGCTAGATGATTGGAGTGGTAAAGGAAGCATTAAAGCACAGAGGCTAATAACCACGACCCATCACAACTCCGTCAGTACACGCACGAGCTGAGACTGAGAGGTTTATCTTCACCCATGTCCCTGGGACGAGACGAACACGAGCTGCAGCCGAGCAGTTGGCCGGGGCAATAACTTCGCCATCCACTCCATGCATCCATAACCCACGAGCTAGCTAGGGGCAACCAATCAATCAGTCAGTCAGCCAATCATGCCATCGATCCATGGCAGCAGGAGCTCCGTAAAAAGTCGAAGGCCGGATCAATGGATAGCTTGTCGATCGATCCTAGCCGCCCCGGGCCGGGAATTCAATGAGCGCCGGGTACTTTTACGGCTCGATCGGCTCCACCTCAGATACGTGTGTCAGTGAGTTCTTGGCAGATGGAAGCTTCCGCTGCTCGCTCGGATCTGCCGCCGTACGCGCACCGCACGAGCTGCTCGTCCATGGAAAGTGCAGGCAGGTCGGGGCGGTGGTTGGCTGTCCTGGGCTGTCAGGTCATTTGTCTGTCGCGTGAAAATGGTTAAAAGGTGAGCAGTAAGTAAACGCACGCCCGTCGTACTACTCCGCTGTACTTACTGACAGTTCTGCTTCTGCCTCGCCAATCTAGCTAGGAGTGCACTGTAGCAGCGACGAGCAGCATCTGGCGATCTGCTTCGTATGGTTTCTTATCTTCTGGAATAAGTAATGTGATGAATATCATTTTCTGCATGTTGTCGTTTTTGCACGTAGATGATGGCCGGCGTCGTTTCTTACAGGGAACCGATCGAGGATCAGCTGATCAACCTACGTCAGGAAGAAGTGAACTCCAACAGGTACAGTGCTAAACACTCAAGCATGCAACAGAGTCCGGCGAAGAGTAGTTTCGCCATGCTGGTAATTGGTACTCCTAGCTCGCACACTGATCGAGCTCTACCCAGCCTGCACTGCATCTGCATGCATGGTCCTCTATCTCTAAAAGCGTCCGTTCTGGAGGGGAGGAAGGGGCAGGTTTAGAGACAGGGCAATAAAGCGACTGGTTTTACAGCTGACTTTCAAGCAGCCCCGGCCGGCCGGCCGGCCGTATTAACTGCAACGGGGAGCTTTCTCGTGCATGCATGGGCCGGCACCAAACGCCACTCACTCGCTAGCAGTACCACCACGCGACGACTGCCACCACTTTGTACTGTGTACCGCACGCTAAACTTGGTAAAGGAACCGGGAGGAGGGTTCATTCGGGTGTCAGATCGGTTTCCTCCTGTTCAGGCTCAGCTCAGTTCATCGATAACGATTTGCAGGATGATATCGCCGTCGACCGTATCAGTCGTTACTGGATGTTCTTTTCTTTTTTCTCTTAGAAATAAGTGTTCTTCAACATTGTCGTCGTCGCTGGAGTTGGAATCATGATTATATTGACTGGAGATGTATGTTTGCAGAGGAGGTCTGGAGGACCGACAAGCTAGCGGTGGAGATCTGGAGCAGTTGTGCCAGCCAGCCAGCAACTCAGCAACAAGGCAGCAAGCCGTCGCCGAACCGGTGGCTGGCTCTCTGGCTGCCTGGGTCATGGAACTGGTCACTGATGATGGCGGTCTCTGCCTCGCGCCTGGTGGATTCATTACCCTGTGCGTGCCGTGATGAGGTGCATGCAGGTCCGACTCCATGAAACGAGGTGGATGTGAACGAGACGGCCGCGCGCGCGCGGAGGCGCGGATCGATCGACGCGGCGCTCCTTCCCCAGAGAACGAGCGTTGGACGTACGTGGTCGATTTGTTGGTAAGTCGTCAGCCTCAGCGGTCGACTCGTCTCGCTGTCCAAAAAGGACGACGGCGACGTACACGTGTCCACGCATCGCATTCACGTTCGAGGATTCACGGGCGAATAGGAATAGGAGGGGGGGGCGGGGGGGCGGTGGCCTGTGGCGTAGTAGTCCACGATCGGCCGTCGTCGCGTTCGCCGGTCTTGATGGACGGATCGATCGAGGAGGGAGTATGACCATGGTCTGGTCTGTGTTCTTTTTTTCTCTCGCCTTCAGACGATATATATGCGACGATTGCCGTGCACGCTGGATGACCGGAAGTACTAATCATGTGCGTCGAGCTCAGCTCGCTGAAGCCATGGCGTGGGAAACGGCACCACGTTGTGAGCAGCAGCATAATGAGGCTGTCGCGCGGTGGTTACATTACGACAAGGTCTGCCTCCTTCCCTCAAAGAAAAAAAAAACAAGGCCTGGCTACTGCTGCTGGGGAAGAAGAGGGGACGTTTCAATCGTTGGAACGGAAGACGCCGAAGAAGCTGGACCGCACGGCTACGAAATAAAGAAAAAAAATATGCAGCAGCAGCCACACGCTGCCAAAAAAACAAATCAGTGCTCGATCGACATGCCGTGGGCACAGCGAGGTCCGCACCGCACGTTGTAGGTTGTCGTCGCTCTACCGGCTACCTGACTGGGAGGACAGGACAGGGATGATGCAAGTCATCAAATGCAAAGAATGAGCCGAGGAAAACTACTTTTTTTTTTCTTCTTCTTTTGTTGCACCGCCGAGAGTAACACTACTGACAGGGTATACTGCAAATGTGTTACCGAGCTAGCAACGAAGATCGTGGACCTGAAGCAAGGGATGCAGGGCTGAACTGGCGTCGTTGGGCTTTAGAATTACTACCTCTACTAATTTTATCTGACGCCGTTGATTTTCAGTGTCATGCTGACTATTCGTTTTACTTAACAAATACTCCCTCTGTTCTTAATTATTGACGTCGGGACAGATTGTTTAGTTCAAAACTAAACTAGAAATCTTGTCCTATTGTCAAATAGTAAAAGAGAACGGAGGGAGTAGTTTAAATATACAATATAAGATTATAAGTCAGGTTTCAAATAATTTTAACAGAAACAAACTCTAGAAAAATATATGATACTTACTATTTTTTAATATGATAGGAATGATGAAACACAACTCAAAGAGTTAAACTTCATCTAATAAAAATGAATGAGGCCACGAGGGAGGGAGGGAGGGAGTGGGCCGGATTTTATTTATTTAGTCTTGTCTCCGCTTGATTTGAGTTGGGCCGTTTGTGCCCGAATCACGATCCTATGCCCAGCCACGTTGTGGACACTGGGCCAGAAAGACTTCCTATGAATGAAATCGTATAAAATCTGTCTAGTTTTTCTTCGAATCTACGGGGACTGAACCTTCTCGTTTGAATTCCACAGAATTCTGTTCAAACTTGTAACTCCTGACCGGACCCTTCTTGACCGCCACAGAAAGTTCCCAGTTTTGCTCAAGCTTAGAAGAGTGCTGCTGGCACAGTAGTTACAGATGCTATCAGACGAGCGAAAGAAAATGGAAACTCCATTTCCAAGCTTTTTCCTGGCTGTTTGTTGGTACACGTCGTCATAAGTCAGTGGGTGGTGTGGTGTGGCGTGGTGTCTGCCGGCCAGGCTCTTGAGGCGCCTACCAAATTGGTTCTTTACGCCTAACTGAAGTGACGGCTGCTGCAGAACCTGCCTCGAAGAGCGACCCGGCGTCTGACTTTCGCCGGTCACTTTTATACTTGTTTCTTAGCCGAAATCACGAGGTGCAACTGCTACTTCTAGCTAGGTGAACGCTGAGTAAGAAAACTGTCTTATGGTTGGTCTCTCTAGCTAGCAGCCGCTTCCACTTTGACTTTGAGCCTGATTAGCGGCGATGATCTCGTCTATTCGTGGCGTCCCAGGACACAGGCCGCCCCTGGCACATCACCTATTCCAGTCGACTCACTGGCGACAGTCTTCATGGACTAGATATCGAACCGCTGCAGAATATGCTCAACAACTCAGGGTAACAGTTCCCCCCGGGTCGGCCCAGGACGGCACGGGCGCTCGGGCTGCTGCTGACAAAAGCAGCAGGCCCGACACAGACACGACTTCGGTGCCGGACCGTGGTCTGCCTGTTTGACACAATTCATGCGTATTAAACAACATTCTTACCTAGCAGCTTATTAGTTCAATTATTTCTTAAAATAAACTAAAAATATGATATAGTTTAGGCTGCTTTCACCAGCACCAGCTTTTCAAATACTCTCTCCCTTCTGAAAGAAATGATGTTTTGTCCTAAACATCATTTATTTCAAAATAGAGAGAGTAAATTGTTTCTTTACCCAGTTGAAGTTCTGCTAAACAGAGCCTCTATCGGGTAGCTCACGGGCTCACCAATATATGTTGGTAAAATGATCCATGTAGACCGAGAGATAATATGTATTGTGTGTGGCTGAAAAATAATTAAAAAATAGGTTCTCAATAAGATCAAACACGCATCATGTATGAGAGCCTACTAAGTTACCACCAAACTATACTAGTTAGTTATTCTCTTATGTATTATATTTTTATTTAACGTTATACATGTCGTGTCCATGCTACCTGTATCTGTTTTAAAATAAATAATGTTTAGGATAACTAATTTAGTTCAAATTAAACTAGATTTATATATTAAACGTTATTTATTTCAAAACGGAGGTTACGATTCTGCCCGAAGCATGGCTGGATAAGCCGGCCCATGCTGGCCCGTACATCACTGACACCGGTCCATACCGAAAATTGCAGGACTCCATCAAACAATGTAGCCCGGCCCCATTTGTATACGCCTGTGCGCATCATTTCCCTGCGGGCTCGTTTTTTCTCTTTTGGCGCCACTAGTCCTGCACTGCTAACATGTGATATTTTGTCCGTTTTCTCCGCTCTGTTTTGAAGCATCTTTCGCTCACATCTCGTACAACACGAGCACGGCGGGGGATCAGCACTGATGGCATGTGCCGCCCACTACGAAGCGGCCACTGGGATCCCCATTCCCCCAACCTCTCGACTGTGGTGGGGCGGCAGATAGCGTGCGTCCATGGTGGGTGTACTATCTCTAACCAGCAGCACACACGTCTCATGTGATCCCGCACTGCCGCCTCCTGTCGTCCTCACATCACCGAATTTCCTTCGATCGATCTCCCTCCTCTAGCAATGATTAATGCGTCATCTTAATTTCCTCCCAAGTTTTGTCTCATGATTTACCTCCAAATCCCACAGATTCATTTCTTGCCTTGCCAGCCGCTTTATCTCTGACTGTTTTCGCAAGTCTCATGGTGTTGGCTTGTCGCCTTGTTCCCTCCGTCCTGAAGCCTGAACGCCTCGAGCTGTCCTGCGCGAGTCAGGCGAGCTGAGGGAGGTGCGGCAATGGCGCACCACCTGCTGCACGGCACCCTCCACGCCACCATACTCGAGGCCGACCACCTCACCAACCCCACCCGCGCCACCGGCGGCGCCCCCAGCATCTTCCGCAAGGTAAGAAAGGACCTCACCTCGCTACAGCCTTTACCGGTAGAAGCAGTCAGCAGATCGAACCCGTCCATGGAAATCTCACTTCCTTCGTGACCAAAACTCAATCAAATCTTTTACCACCTCATCAGTAGGGGTTATTATCGATGTAAGAAGTGATTTTTGCGATGTGCCGTGCTCCGCCAGCGGCAGCTTCCTTGCTCTGCTTCGCGACCGTGAGGATCCAAGAATCTTGTGCCCTCTCTGATTCGTGCCGCGCTGTGCAGTTCGTGGAGGGGTTCGAGGACACGCTCGGGCTCGGCCTGGGCTCGACGCAGCTGTACGCGACGGTGGACCTCGGCTGGGCGCGCGTCGGTCGGACGCGGGTCATCTCCGGTGACCCGGTGAACCCGCGCTGGTACGAGGAGTTCCACATCTACTGCGCCCACTTCGCCTCCGACGTCGTCTTCTCCGTCAAGGCCGCGCAGGCCATCAGCGCCACGCTCATCGGCCGCGCCTACCTCCCCGTCCGCGACCTCCTTGCCGGCCAGGAGATCGACCGCTGGCTCGACATCGTCGACGCTGCCAAGAGGCCGCTCCCGCACAAGCCCAAGATTCGGGTGCGCCTGCTGTTCCGCGACGTGGCCACCGACCGCCGCGGGTGGGGCAGGGGCGTCGGCGGCGCCCGGTACCCCGGCGTGCCGTACACTTTCTTCTCGCAGCGGCCCGGGTGCAGGGTCACGCTGTACCAGGACGCGCACACGCCGGACGCGTTCGCGCCCCGGATCCCGCTCGCTGGCGGCCGGTACTACGAGCAGGGCAGGTGCTGGGAGGACGTGTTCGACGCCATCAGCAACGCGCGTCACCTGATTTACATCACCGGCTGGTCTGTGTACACCGAGATCACGCTGGTGCGAGACGGCTCTCGGCAGCACCCCGCCCGCGACGTCACCCTCGGCAAGCTCCTGAAGCGCAAGGCGAGCGAAGGCGTGCGCGTGCTCATGCTGGTGTGGGACGACCGCACCTCCGTCGAGTCTCTCGGCATGAAGTGGGGGTTCATGCAGACACACGACGCCGAGACTGCGGAGTACTTCCGTGGCAGCGACGTGCAGTGCGTCCTCTGCCCCCGCAATCCGGATGCCGGCAGAAGTGCCGTCATGGGCGCGCAGATCGCCTACATGATCACCCACCATCAGAAGATCGTCGTCGTCGACCATGAAATGCCGGTGAAGCACAGCGATCGCCGCCGCATTGTCAGCTTTGTTGGCGGCCTTGACCTGTGCGATGGTCGCTACGATACGCAGTTCCACTCCCTGTTCCGGACGCTAGACACGGCACACCACAAGGACTTCCACCAGCCTAATCTTGAAGGTGCGTCCATTGATAAGGGCGGGCCAAGGGAACCATGGCACGACATCCACGCCAAGATCGAAGGTCCAGCCGCATGGGACGTGCTCTACAACTTCGAGCAGCGATGGAGGAAGCAAGGAGGCAACATTGACCTCCTTGTCGATCTAAAAGCCATGGTGGATCTGATCATACCGCCGTCGCCGGTAACATTCCCTGAAGACCAGGAGACATGGAATGTGCAGCTCTTCCGGTCCATTGACGGTGGGGCATGCTTCGGCTTCCCCAACACCCCAGAGGGGGCTGCTCGCTCTGGCCTTGTCAGTGGCAAGAACAACGTCCTTGACAGGAGTATTCAGGACGCATACATCCACGCCATACGCCGCGCCAAGAACTTTATTTACATTGAGAACCAGTACTTCATCGGCAGCTCTTTCGGTTGGAAAGCAGACGGCATAAAGCCGCAGGAGATTGAAGCATTGCATCTGATCCCCAGAGAACTCTCACTGAAGATTGTGAGCAAAATTGAGGCTGGTGAACGGTTTGCTGTTTATGTAGTTCTGCCAATGTGGCCGGAAGGCCCTCCTGCTGGTGGATCTGTGCAGGCTATACTGGACTGGCAGAGGAGGACGATGGACATGATGTACAACGACATTTCAGTTGCACTCGAGGCAAAGGGAATCGATGCGAACCCGAGGGACTACCTTACATTCTTCTGCTTGGGGAACAGAGAGATGAAGATGAGTGGCGAGTATGAACCAGCAGCTCGCCCGTTAGATGGGACAGACTACGCTCGGGCACAGAAAGCACGACGATTCATGATCTATGTTCACTCCAAGATGATGATTGGTATGCCCCAGACACAATGCATGATCAAACCCCTTCAATTTAGACGATCCGACTTACTATTTCGTTACAGCGACTTGAAACAGTCACATGAAAATGTTTGGGTTTGCTTATCATACTTAGAAGGCATATATAGCAAATCCAAATTTGCAATGTTTCGAGCACTCTTGACCGTACACAAATACTGTCGCCTTTTGTCATTAAAAGGGTTTGCACAGGATTTAGTTCAAATTGGATATTAACGATTCATCATCTGCTAACATTTATGTTTCAGAACCGAACATACCTGCAGGGCACCATTCTTGCTTTCAGAAACATACCTGACATTGTTACCTAGACCTATTTGAATTCCTTATTTGCTACACTTTCATGGCACGCTCTATGTGGTTCAAAGTGCAAAGCTGTCTAACATGTACTCTGCTCTGTTTGTTTTAGTGGACGACGAGTACATCATTGTGGGGTCTGCCAACATCAACCAGCGTTCAATGGATGGGGGCAGGGACTCTGAGATCGCCATGGGCGCGTACCAGCCGTGTCACCTGAACACCAAAGGCCAGGTCGCTCGAGGGCAGGTCCATGGCTTCCGGATGTCTCTGTGGTACGAGCATCTTGGCGTGCTGCATGACAGTTTCCTGAACCCGGAGAGTCTGGAGTGTGTCCAGAGAGTGAACAAGATGGCTGACGAGTATTGGGACCGCTACGCTAGCGATAACCTTGAAGCTGACCTCCCGGGGCACCTGCTTAGGTACCCGATCACCGTCACCAAGGATGGCAGGGTGACAGAGCTCCCGGGGGCGAAATTCTTCCCGGACACGCAAGCTTTAGTGCTCGGGATGAAATCGAAGAACCTGCCTCCTTTTCTCACCACATAGAGAGCAAGTGCATTTCACTGCTCATGCTGCAAGTTTGCGGCGCCATGTACTGCCCCTCTGCTGCCTTCAGGACGTGTGGTTCCAGCACTGAGCAGTCATGTTGCCATGTGAGATGTGTGACGTTTCTAGCCTCGAACTGGCTGATCAGTTTCAGTTTGAACATTTCCTGATGCTTGCATGACGTACACCGAGTGCTGAACCTATGCAACATTGTGGCTCTGCTTTGGTGGCGATTCAGTTAACTGTGCAGATTCCAGACATGGCTGTTTGGTCAATGCTTTGGCAAAAATATGTTTGATTTCGTAGGTCCTGGACGGGTTTCAGAAGATTCCTGTCAGTTACACAGCGGTCAATAAAGCGCGTCTGATATATTCTTCGTTTCGTCTACGCATGTCTCGTACCTCCGTTTCCAGTCTTCGAACTGAAAAGACATTTTGTGTAATCTGGAGTGGAGTGACTTGTAGCGATCGTTCATTCCACCTTCAGTCCTCTCTCGTCGCTCCCAGTTTCGCTGCTTCGAGTTCATTTGTGAATCTGATTTGGCCCGCCCAGGGAGCTGGTGCATGGACCCATTTAATAAGAAAAGAGAGAAGAAGTAAAATACCGCGGCCGCAGCAGCAGTTGAAAATCATAGTGCAGTAGCTTTTCAGGGAATATATTAGAGATCAGGAGAAGCATCATCTCCTAATAAGGTTATGGCTCTGTTTGGCACAGCTTCTGAACCAGCTTTTTTATAAAAATAAATTGTGGGTGTACCAAACAGTCAGCTTCTACAGCAACTTATTAATTCAGTTACTTCTAAAAGCAGATATAAGTTTAAGCTGCTATTCACCAGCTTTTCAGACAAGCTGCTTTTTTAACAAGTTTAATCCGTACGAAACAGTGCCTATACCTCGTCTTCAGAAACGGAGTGACGTTGTTGTGAGTCCTGCTGACATCCATACCGGCATTTTCCTTCGCGCCGGTCCGGTTCTTGGATGGGAATCCTTGTGAGGCAACGGAGGTCAGTGTTCTTGTTTTATTTTTTCCCCCATTCCCCCTGCGTCCAGCCTGTTGCTGTCCACCTTTATTCCGCCGTTCTCTGCACCCACACATCTTGATAACATTCTAACCTCCGCCGCTTTGGAATTCCCCCAAAAAAGCTGCCGCATTTTCTAGGGCTACGATCTTCCTCTTCTTCCAAAATAACTTTCTTAGCAGTCCCTCGGAACGAGAAGATGATTGGCAACATGAATTCCAACGTTGGAAACTCGCCGACGCGACGCACACGGCACGGGAGATTTTATTTTATTTTTTTCGAAAAGGAGACGCCCACGGGAGGAATTGTTTCCTACGTGCAAATGATCTGTCGAGCTCGAGGTGTCCTCATGAAACAGGAACACGACGCGGTCGGTCGGGTTCGGGCCAGGCCCGTGTTAGGTGTACAGTTCATGCTAAACGCCAGGAGACGGACCATGTGGATCACGCCGTCTGCGCCTGATGAATCACCGTCGCGGGGCCCAGCTGGTGGTGCTCGACCTCGACCAGCTCCTTCTGTCTGTACCATGGATGCGGAACGCCAGGCATTCATCTCGCCACTCTGTCCAGTCCAACTAACACCACCGAGTTGGGCGACAATGGCACATACATGGCCAACACAAGGATCTGGATCTCATGGGGCGTCAAAATGAAATGAGTTCTAACATGAAGTATCGGTGCGAGCATCGGACTCCTGTGTCGCGTACCTGCCCTTCACTCGAAAAAAAATGCCTTATAATAGAATTCTAAGAATGTTTTGTGATCCATACTCTAGGTATCCTTCGTTTGTTTATGTGTTGTGACCAACTCTAATGGTTTGAATTGCGTCTCGATCACACGCGTGTAAAGCCCTTGGATAAAATTACAAATGTCCGTATACGAGAGGAGGAGTCCGTATTCCAAGGGGGAAGACGGGAACTATTAGTTAGTGTACGTTGCCGTCGGTCTCAGGCACACACATCCGCGTATATTGCCTCGCTTTCTTCCCCCCCCTTCTTCTTTCCCTCTTCTCTCCCCCGTTTCCCGAAACCAACCCAACCCAACCCAACCCGCCACCACCGCCGCCCCCTCCTCCTGCCGCCGACGCCATGCCCGGCGCGGCGGCACACGCGGTGGAATCCCGGGGGCCTGCCTCCCCACCTCCTTCCTCCCCGGCCCCCGTGGCCACGGCCGCGAGGGCGGGCGGGGGGTGCGTGCCGGTGCGGAAGCCGGGCCCCGTCACCATGGAGCACGTGATGCTCGCGCTGCGCGAGACGGAGGACGAGCGGGAGGCGCGGATCCGCGACATGTTCGCCTTCTTCGACGCCGCGGGCCGCGGGCAGCTCGACTACGCGCAGATCGAGGCCGGCCTGGCGGCGCTGCAGGTGCCCGCGGAGTGCAAGTACGCGAGGGAGCTGCTCCGCGCCTGCGACCGCGACCGCGACGGACGCGTCGGCTACGACGACTTCAGGCGCTACATGGATGACAAGGAGCTCGAGCTCTACCGAATCTTCCAGGCCATCGACGTCGAGCACAACGGCTGCATCCTCCCCGAGGAGCTCTGGGACGCGCTCGTCAAGGCTGGTAAGTGTTTCGATCGCCGCCCACTCCACCCCTCGCCTTGTCGCCGCGGACTGCAATCTGACGCGTTGCGCGTAATGTAGCTGCTGTGGCATATTCAGGCTTGGTTGTTGTTGGCTTGTTGCAGCGAATTGGAAGCCTCACAAATTGTGCACACCTGGGGGGAGGCCTCACACTTGGAGGTTCTAACCAACTGAGCTGCTGTTAGTTTGCTTGATAGAAGCAAAAGATCAAGCTGTATGCCTACTAATACTCTGATCACTTTTTGTGGGACAGAATGTCCATGTTGCATGAACAGTCCACAAACAAAGGCCTGAACTTACTATTGTGGTTCCACAAATGCATACCTGTCAATATAAGTCGTAGGAAGAGAAAAACTAATGTGCCAACAAAGTGTGTTAGCTGAAATAGGCTGTAGTCCTATATTTCTTTTACCTATACATTTTCAGCTTGGTTAGTCTATTTTGATATAAAGTTGGGGTCTAACACTGTTGAAGATTTAACAATGTTGATGCTGTTGAATACACGGGCAAACTACTATGTTTTCCCTTCATAATGATGCCTTAACCATTTATTCAAAGTACACGGTGCACTAGGTTCATAAATTATCTGCACATGACATATATCTGGGACAAAACCGCAGACAACATTGTATCACTGTAGTTTAGCATACCCATACTATGGAACATTTAGCTAGAAGATAGTTATAGCATTACATTTCATCTTGTGCTTAGTGCTTACATATGCAGTCTTCAAGCTGTTCTTAGATACCATTGAGAATTCTTCCACTGCTTGGTTATGATCATATAGTCGACATCCTCTTCATACATTTGACTGCATGCCGTCACATGACGATAAAATTCAATTAACCTATATGTGTTACAGAATTGAGTAGCTGATACATATACATTTTCTCCTAAAATAGAATTTGAGTCCCCTATTCCAATTTGTCACATGGGTCCCAAACTATCAGGTTATAGATTGAGCTACCTAACCCTTGTCATGCCATTTGGAACTGGGACTCTGGGATGGCAAGTCCACATGGTTTGCTGACTGAGTCTAATCTGATTGGCAAAGAAGCCCTCACTTTAATCACTAGTACAACTAAAAAACCACTATTTTGTCTACCGTTATTCTGCTCACAATCTAGTTTATTTTCACGGTGTGGGGGTGGACGGGTTAAGACCAATGGCAAATGCTGCCCGTATTTAAATGAAATTCCCTTGTGTGGTATAACAGTGTGTACCTGTCCTTTCTTGAGCATGTCTGAAGTGCATGTAGAGTACTTGAGGACTCCATCTTTGCTTGCTTGTAACCTTCTATGTGTTACATGAAATACATTGTTATAGTCCTGATATTGGGATCAAAGGTTGTCATTATGAGAGGTTGGGAGGGCGAGATCCCAAACCTAGTACACAACAAGAAGTTGTCATGGCGGGGCGCAGCTGGGGGAGGTAGGCATGCACAAGTAGAGCCTGACGCATAAAAGGGGGAATAAGGACTTCCCTTGTTTCTTCTTCAATAAACCAAATGAATCAGGCCTATTTATAGGCCGCTCCCTATCAGATCCAATCTGATTTTCAGCCAGACAAATCCAATCTGTTCCCTTAGAGATGCTTATGATCTGTGCTAATGAGTGCCTGACTGGAAATCATTACAATGAGACAAAGTTAAGAACTACATTTTTTTATGTGCTGATGTATCACGTTGGCAAGGAACTGGTAATGATAAACTGTGTATTTTGTTGACAATGGTAGCTATAGTTGCCTACCTTTGGCTTGGGAAAGTTTACAGCTGTAAGAATATTTAGTTAATCCGGCTTTAGATTACAACAAGTTGCAGATTAACTCATTAGTTTTTTTTTTATCATTCAGTCTGCAGGTTCCCTAATTATAGAGTACTAGGTTCATTCTGTCACATGAGTTCAAGATTCAATTTCCTTTAGTGTATAGATTTTAGGAAATCACCTAGTGTAGTTTTCTTCTTTTATAGCGCTTCTGATGTGACGGGGCCTTCTGGGTGGAGTACGCAGGGTAGAGCACAAGAACAGATGAGATTGAGAGAAACGGAGAGGGTATCTGGGTTGGTTCAGGGAGCCCTGTTGCCCTGGCTGGAAGATGATCTAGCCACGGCGGCCAAAGGGAAACTTGCCCAAGGTAGGGAGTTTTATTCCTTTGATGATCCTAATACAAACTAGTCAGGTTGCCTTTATAGACCAGGCATCCCCTTATTCTGTTTTGATCTCAACATACTATAAACTGAAATAAGAGAGTGCAAAATGAAAATAACAGACTAACTCCCTCCTTATCTGATTATCCCAGGCGCCAGATCCTAGCCACTTCTATTGGCTTTGAGGCGCCTATGATTCTGCTTGCCATAGAAAGCAGCATCTATAACAGCTTCTTCTGTACTCATATATATATATATATATATATATATATATATATATATATATATATATATATAGGTGATCATGTTATTGGAGGTTCGACCATATTTGTATATGTATCTTACAAGCAATGTCAGTTTGCTGTTTGCAGGTATAGAGATTAATGATGAGGAGTTGGCAAGATTTGTTGAACATGTGGACAAAGACAACAATGGCATTATTACTTTTGAAGAATGGAGAGACTTTCTTTTGCTTTGCCCTAATGAAGCAACAATTGAGAACATATATCATCACTGGGAAAGAGTCTGCCTTGTTGATATTGGTGAACAGGCTGTTATACCAGAAGGCATAAGTAAGCATGTCAATGCAAGTAAATATCTGATTGCTGGAGGGATTGCTGGGGCAGCATCTCGTACTGCAACTGCACCTCTTGATCGCCTTAAAGTGGTCATGCAAGTACAAACAATGCGCACTACAGTTATGCATGCAATTAAAGATATCTGGGCTAAGGGTGGTATGCTGGGATTTTTTAGAGGGAATGGTTTGAATGTTGTAAAAGTCGCTCCAGAAAGTGCAATAAGATTTTATGCCTATGAGATGTTAAAAGAATATATTATGACGAGCAAAGGAGAAAATAAGAGCGAAATTGGGGCTTCTGAACGCCTTGTTGCTGGTGGTTTAGCTGGTGCAGTGGCCCAAACAGCAATTTACCCTATTGATCTAGTAAAGACTCGTCTACAGACTTATTCATGTGAAGGTCGTAAAGTCCCTAAAATTGGTGCACTGTCGAGGGATATTTGGATGCATGAAGGTGCTCGGGCATTTTATAGAGGCCTCGTTCCATCTTTGCTTGGTATTATTCCTTATGCTGGAATCGATCTTGCTGTATATGAATCTCTGAAGGATGTGTCAAAGACATATATACTAAAGGACAGTGGTAAAGCCTCACTAAATACTTGTTTGTGTTTCCGACCATTATTTCAACTGTGTTTTTTCTTGATTCTTGAATGTTGCTACGATAATGTAGATCCTGGTCCTCTAGTACAATTGGGCTGTGGGACTGTCTCTGGAGCTCTTGGTGCGACATGTGTTTACCCTTTACAGGTCATCAGAACAAGGTAAGAAATTTGTAATCGTACGATTTGGAAATCCCTCGTTCTCTCAACCGTATGTCTAAATATATGTAGACTGCAAGCTCAACAAGCCAACTCAGAATCTGCGTACAGAGGAATGTCTGATGTATTCTGGAGGACGCTAAAACATGAGGGTGTTTCTGGATTTTACAAAGGAATTCTACCAAATCTCCTTAAAGTGGTGCCTGCTGCAAGTATTACCTATCTAGTGTATGAGGCGATGAAGAAAAATCTCTCTCTTGATTAAATTCTGGAGTTGTTTTGCAAAAATCGGCCATCATTATTGACAAGGCTGACTGTAGAGATAATGATGACACATGAATTTACTGGTTGAATAGTTCTTTGTTGAAGTGAAAGATGGTTACTTTGGTATATAGATCTGGAAGCTATGGTAGCATTTTCCTACTAATTTTGATTCATCAGAAATGAAGTGAATCATGAGATCATCAAGCACCCATGCCTAGCATAATGGTAACAATCTACTACTTACTACAACCATTAACTTGATACACCTTTTTGTCTTCTATATTTGAGTCCTTTCTGCATGCACAACTAGTGCAAGTTCTTTCTTGCTGTGAGGAACTTACATTGTGAATTGCTGCATAAGTAGTCCGAGTTAACCAAGTCAACAGGCCACTTAGGTAAGGCCACCCCACTTTCTTTCGATGTTTAGAAGGGAGTGCGATAGCTATTAGCTAGACAGAATGATACTAGTACACATACAGATTTGTTTGAGTAAGAAATAAATACACACATACAAGTAAGGAAATTTTAAAATGGAGGTAGTAATCTGTGAATTTTCTTTGCTGGATTTTGAAATCCTGCAATGAATGATTCATGTTTGGTAGCATCTCAGTTTTAAAATTAGCAAGGTTGTTAGCTATTACTGACGATTCAAAACTACAACCTCATCCAAGTACATGACCCATAGAAGCTAAGAATTCTAAACAATTGTCTTGAACAAGCGATGCCACTCTTTGACACCAGTAATGCTGAGCGTACGAGGTTTGACAGTGAATGAAGCTAGATGTACCACCTTTCTAAATCGAGGCATGGTAGCACCAACCTGCTAATTCTCTAACTACTCTGAGGAAACACTATTAGCTTGTATACATAAGCTATCTAAGATTTATTACCTTATCATCATGCTGTGCTTGGAAGGTTATGCTCACATTGTATTTTTCTGTGCATGGTTTAGTGTTGTATAATGGAATAGGAAAGGGGAATAATAGAGTTAGTCTGTTGATGCCATGCTGCTAGTCTTGCACTGTGCTTTACTTTGAACAAAATAGCTCGGTACTAAGTCCACTCAGAGCTGAACTAATTTGACTTTTTTAATATCCCATTCATAGATCACTCTTACACCATATTACTCCCACCATGTATTTCCTGTTGGTGCATTAGCATTGTATCCTAATGCAGTTTGCCACCCAAATGTTCACAGGATAGCTCTTTCAGTCTCCTTATCTACTTGCCTCTTACAAAATCTGTGCATATTTCCCATGTTTTATTGTTTGGTACTTTGGTGCTATCTTTCTGCTATTGTTTGATGACATTTTCACTTTTCATATAAATAAAATTAAGATAATAAACATAGTTGTTCACTCTGAATATGCTCTTGCTTTATTGATTTGAACATGTGGTGCTTAAAGTTTGACGATAGCTCATGTAGTTATTTTGTGTCAATTATTCGGTTCCTCTATAGAAGGGAATCGTTGCTGCACTGGATAGTAGTCCAGAAAAATTAAGGGCTCGATTGCACTGGATGCACTATTATCTTGCTACTCATTTTCTTGGACATCTCACCTATTATGGATAAGTTCTCTTCATTGTTTCATTGCATAACTCATCTGCTCCATTTCTGTTTCAGTTAAATGGCACCATTGACACCTAGCAGCTGCTCGCCATGAATTCCTGAAGGATTTATTTTGCCCCCTATCTGGGGTGAGTTTTGTTAGTGAAACTGTAACACACAGAAACACTCGCCTAACCTAATTATTCGATTCCAGATGGTCCTGAGCAGCTGTGGCCAGTACTGACCGCAAATTTGCCCTGCAAAAAGGGTGCTGGTTATACATGTATGAATTTCCAATGGCGACTTGGCATAAGACAATGCCTACTGTATGTAATAATCCGCCCTTATTGTCAATCTAAGCTTCCTTATTATATTGTCCATGTTGCAACCATTTGCATTTACCGAATGACCTGGAACACCAAGTTTTTATAAAGATGACAAAATTTGACGCCCTCGGCAGTAGTTGTTTTTTTAGAATTTTAGAGTGCCAACAAGCACCCCTATCTCATTGCATTGTAACGGACCAAAGGTTATCAGTTACAGGACCTGACGACCAGAATAACATCGTTTACAACCGGCCACCAGCCAGCAAATTTTGCCACTCACCCCAACCCAGCACTGTTACTATTGCACCATCTCAACTTCAGCGCCACTACAGAAAAACATATTATTTTTATCGGGTAAATGTATTTTTGTGGGCCTTCATGAAAATAAAATTATTTTCGTGAGTCAGAACCTAGCTCACGAAAATAATGTGCAATTTCGTAGGCCAAAGGGTAAGCACACGAAAATAAGGTACAATTTCGTGAGCCAGCGCGCAAGCACATGAAAATAACATAAAATTTCGTGGGTTAGCACTAGACACACGAAAATAAGTGGGAATTTCCATTGGCTAGGAGAAGACTCACGATAATAGTTGCATGTATTTTTGTCGGCCAGAACACGACACACGAAAGTAAGGTTAGGGCTCGGGGAGACTCTGTTTATATGCATGTAATGTCGTCGGCCAGAATCTGGCACACTATAATAGCTGTCTATTTTCGTCGGCTAGAATCTGGCACACGACAATGAAGAACATATTTTCGTCGACCTCGGTGGCACACGACAATATAGCATGTAATTTTGTGGGTCTGGGTGGCACACGAAAATAAAAGGGGTACGACATACAAATCTAGGCTTGTTGTCGTGGGTTTGAGGCGGCACACGACAATAAGGGCATATAATTTCGTGGGTTCTGGCGGCACACGAAAATAAAAGGGATATGACACACAAATCTAGGCCTGTTGTCGTGGGTTTGAAGCGGCACACAACAATAAGAGCATATAATTTCGTGGGTCTGAGGTGACACACGAAAATAAAGGATATCCGACACTCAAACCTAGGTCTGTTGCCGTTGGCTTCGGTCAGCACACGACAATATATGCATGTATTTTCGTGGATTTGCGGAGGCACGTGAAAACACGAGGGATACGTCACACAAAACTAGCCTTTTTATCGTCGGCTTGTGCGCGGCTCACGACATCACGAAATTTACAAACTCCGTCTCCAGTGGGACAATATGGAGAAGACAACTCTATAACATCTTGGCTAATTGATTACTATTCTGTGAGAGTAATTGGGAGAGCATTATTATCTAATATCTTATATTTTTACACTTGTAGTCTGGCTAGAGATAATACTACATGTTGCTGAAGGCGAGAGGTTGACAGCCGATCAATTTACTTTGTTTTTAATGTGTGTTGATGGTCAAACATGAATGTACCAAACGATTGTAATATTAAACCGTTTGTAACAATTGTGATGTTTGATATTTTATATTAAATGTGTGTTGAATGTTTTCTATATTAAATGTGTGCATATATATCTGTTTGTCAGAGTGTAAAATTGTCGATAAATGAATGGTTTAGGCAATATGGACACAATATTTTCGTGGGTCTCAAAAGAGCCCATGACAATATGGCCAAATTATTTTTGTGGGTCAAACCTGTCCCATGAAAATATGACCAAATTATTTTCGTGGGTCCAACCAGACCCATGAAAATATTATTTCCATGGGCCTCACCAGACCCATGAAAATATTATTTTTGTGGGCCCAACTAGACCTATAAAAATATTATTTTCGTGGGCCTCACCAGACCCATGAAAATAATATTGTCATGGGTCGTATGTGGCCTATGAAAATAACTTTATTTTTTGTGCCGGGTCTGGCCCACGAAAATAATTATATTTTTGTGGGCGGCCCATGAAAAAAAGTGTATTTTCGACATTTTAATTTTGTGAGCCAGAGGCACATGAAAATAGTTGAAAAATCTATGAAAATAAATATTGTCGTGAGCTTTACAAGCATTGTCGTGAGTTTCTGGCCCACGAAAATAATTCGGTTTCCTATAGTGCGCCTTGGTTCTAGAGTTTCATGAAGACAGGTGTGATCCAGCCAGCTCCATGTAGGTCACATCATGATCTTACTGGTCTTCCAGCTTGATTGTTTACCAATCCAATATACAGATCTTATATCCATGTTTCCAATCGGAACAGTTGGCTTCGACAGGTCTAGCATATTTGCTATCCTCCTCCAAATCTCTCACACCTAACCATTCTGGTCTCCCGAAACAAAACCCATTTCTCAATTTTCAAATCCAACACAACAGAGCTGAGCTCACAGTGCAAGTTCATGCTTAGCTAGCTAGCTATTGACTACTGTTTCAAAAGTATCACCTACATTAGATAAGTATTTCTGCTATCTTAGCAACCACACACTCAAAGAAGCACTACAGGATTCCCGTCAGCATACGACGGCTAAAACCGTCGTATATAAAGCAGCAGCCGTCGTATATAGTTTATATACGACGGCAGTTGTTTATATACGACGGTTTGTGGCCGTCGTATATATTTTATCGTATATATAGTTATATACGACGACACCGTCGTATATAACAGTATATATACGACGGCCACTTATATACAACGGCCCGTTTCGTAGGCTTGGCCCAGTGGACCAGGGCCTTTATATACGACGGCTGGGCCCTGGCTGTCGTATATAAGGGCCTTTATATAAGCTTTTCCATTTTTTTAAAAAAATAGAAAATGGCTAACCTGGCTCGATGGTCAGCTACACATCCAAATCAATAGACAACAACGAAACAGTTTGATATATAAATTCACAACAAAGTGCAATAGTAAACATCGACAATCACGAAGTCTAACATCCACACAAATAAAAACAAAATCATAAATCTATTGATTACTAGCCCCTCCACTACCTCCGGGAGCGAAGAAGTCATCCTGCCGCGGCGAACCTGGCACCCTTAGCTGTGGCGATGGAGTCTGAGTCTCCGTCCCTGATCCCTGCGAAACAAAGTGACATATGTACAAGTTTACAATTGTTTTTCTAGGTTCATTAGAATTCTTAGCGGTTGGAGCTTCCACTTAATGTAACTTTATTTTTATACCTGTACTCAAGGAAACTGCTCCTGTGGTGGCGACGGCTCCAGCGCGAACGGAGGTGGCTGCCACAACGGTATCTGGATTTGCTACCCTTGCTGTCGAGCTAGCGCCTGTCATTTCAAACATTACAATTTACAAAAGTAATTGAAATGCAATGTAATTAAACTATAATTGTATGTTTCTTACTTCCATTGCCGCTTGCATCTGTGCCATATAGGACGCATGGTACGCCATGGCAGCCCTGTTGTTCTCTCGCTCTCTCGCCAAGGCCTCCTCCTGCCGAGCCAAGCTCTCCCGAAGCGCCATGACTTCGAGATCTCTCTCAGTGACACGGTGGCTGGAGGAGCCTGCAGCTAAGACTGCGAGGAGCTGCCTCTCGCAGGTCGTGGCTCTCTAGAGTTGACGACTCGAGAGAATATGGCAAGACTAAAAAAACGAATCAATTCAAGGTGAAATTAAATATTCTTGAATTGAAAACAATGAAAATAAATGAATTCACCTTCCATGTGCTTTTCCACCTCCGCTTGCATACGCGGCTTGAGGGTCGATATTCGGGGAGTTTTCCCAATCGAACCCTTCGCTGTGTATCCTCACAGCCTCTTGCCCATACCTAGTCTGAAAAACAATGAAATTGTGTAAGTTCAACAACATATATAGTGTCAAATAATTTCAGAGGTCATGAAACTTAACAGACGCTCCGCTGCGTACTGACTACACTGCTACGGCTGAGAAGGGTTAGCGTGACCTCTCCTATAGACCGCAATAGCACTCGGTCGCACGCCGGTCTCCTTTTCCTGTGAACATATGTTAGTACGAACAATACTACATTATGAATATACTAAAAACTACCAAGAAACTTACCATCTGTTTAGCCATTCGCACAAAACCTTGGACGCCCATACCGTGCTTCCCTGAGCTCCCTCTGGCATCTCGAGCCTTCTTAGACTTAACGATAAACTCATCGCTAGCCCAATACCTGCAAAGGGCTCGGTAATCTTCAGTTCGTCCCTGTAACCAAGGGACACTAACCTGCACACATGCGTAGTTCATTAGGTGTTACTTAGCAAAATTAATATGAACAATTTAAAGATTACGCAACCTACCTCTGCGTATTGCTCCTCCGTCAAGTACGTGTCGGAGGCGTCTCTGAACGACCCAACCTCGTGGTCGTGGAGCTTTAAGTAGTCGTTAACTACTTGACTCCGAGCGTTCGAAAGCATTTGCATAACAAGCTTCTGTGCGTTCACTTTGAACACGGAGCGGGCGTGATCCATCTGCTCAACCGGGTCCTCAAGGCGGTACCTGAGCTGTAGAAAGCCAACACAGTTCGACATATACGCACATTAATATTTGAAGGAACATAAAGAATTGAAACTTCAAATATTTATGAAAGTTGCTTACCCAAAAATCTGCCCACACGACTCCCTGTAGGTTGTCGTTCTCCGGGTGAGGAACGCGCGCGTAGTCGTCCTACGACGTAGCTGCACGTCCATCGATCGCACCGGGGTAGTGCAGACGCACTAAGTTTCCGATGCAACCGTTCACCGTCCTGTGGTGTTTCTGCCCGTCGTACGAGAGGTCCTCCCAAGAACTAAAAAGTCGTTTGTTAAGTCATTAAGTAAGATCATAGTCTTTGAGAATAAATAGAAATGAATAATTTATTAATGTGTTACCTGTCTCCAACCGGACAAATAATTACCAGCTCTCTAGGAATAGGTGGAGGACCAACAAAGTTACTCCTCCTCGTGCGTCTCCTCCGCTGCGGCACCACGTCTTGTGACCCATAAGGCTGGTCATCGGACGTGTCCTTAGGCTGGGTGCCCTCGGGCTCGTTGGGCAGACTACCCTGGGGGTGGCTGCCGGAGGGCTGGCTACCAGAGGGCTCGCTGCCCGAGGGCACGCTGCGTTGCGTACCCGTCTCCTGAGGTGCCGCTCTGGCCTCGGACTCATAGTCCGAATAGACTAAAAAAGGTAAAGTAAGTAAGTTAAATTGAAAAAGTGATTTTAATAATTTTGTGCATTGTAGAAAAATTTACCTCTGTACGCTGCAAACTGACAACCCTGTCCCGCAACTCTGGACACGCACTTAACAGCTGAGTGTGTCTGCTCCCGTTGTAAGTGGAACCGTAGAAGTAGTCGTCTCTCTACTGCGAGGGGAGGAAACCCGTCACACTCGGCGCCTTCTTCCCCTTTGAACCCTTGCTTGACGACATCATAATCAGTTTAAAAAGTAATTACTCCTAATCAGTTTCAAAAGTAATGTAAGCGATAGTTAATGTCACTTTCATTTAAAAGAACATTACTCGTAATAAGTTTCAAAATTCATCAACATCACGATCATCAACATCGTGATCTGTCGTCTTGAGCTGTTTACGTTTCCGCTTTCGCATTGTAGATGTCTCTACATCTGCAACGTCTTCTACTAAGTTATCGAGTCCTGCACCAGGCTCGACAATAAAAGAGTCTGGCAACTCTTCGTCTTGGTAAACTTCTTTAGTGTCTCCACTATCATGATAACCATCATCTCCAGGAGTATACAAGCGCTCATGAGGATTCACTTTATATACCACCCACCAAGTGCTAAGCTTCTTACATGGATAAGGTAGATAATACACTTTGTTCCACTTGATGTGCAAGAACGTATGTATGTAAACCTCGTAAGCGTTCGTTGTGATTCACTTCCACCATGCCAAATTGATTTTCTCGAGTTCCATGATTGTTATCAAACCAATTACAATCAAAGAACACCACTCGAAGTTCTTTATTGCCAGCGAAAGTAAATTCTAGAATTTTGTTAATGATTCAATAGTAATTGGTTTCTTTCCCTTGTGAGTCGATTGCTCTCGTCACAACTCCGCAATTTGATGTTGCTGCGAGAGGACGAAGAGTTCCGAATTGAGTTGTACGGAATTGGAAGCCATTTACGTCATATCGACCATAGCTTCTAACTTTCACTAATACATAAGATAGTTGTCGTAAATCTTGATGGATGTCTGTGTTCGCTAATACATAAGCTCGAAACCAGGATAAGAAATTATGCCCTCCATTAATTCCAGTCCGTCGCATCGTTTCTACTTACTTTCTCGTTGGTTGATGCTTATGTTTCCAGTTTTGGTTGTGAAACTCACTGTACACACAAAACATATGTGATCGACATTAGCATACATGTATTAGTAAATACAATAATCATCATAAATATAAGAGAGACACTTACTCGAAATATTTCTCCATGCCATCGATATTAGCATACATATAGAGTAAAGCAGCACTCCTTTCTCCTTCAGTAAAATCGTATGATGTGCTGCTGCCAACAGTAGTTCCCCTCGATTTAAAAATAGAGAGATCACTAACTGGTGGTTCGTCATCTACATTGTATCGCATTGCCGAAGTATTGACATTGTTTTCCTCTGCAAAGTAGAAACTAGAAAAGTAACCTACTTCCTTTACAGTAAATGCTTCAGCAATGCACCCTTCAACCCTTGCTCTGTTGCCAACCATAGTTTTCAAATATCTCAATGCTCTTTCAATATGGTACATCCATCTATATTGCACAAAACCACCAACTTTTGCTTCGAATGGAAGATGTATAAGAAGATGCTGCATTGGATTGAAGAAACGAGGAGGAAATATTTTTTCCATCTTACATAAAAGTACATGTATCTCCTTCTCTAACTTCTCCATCATGTCTTTTGTTATTTCTTTGACACATAATTGTCTATAAAATAATGATAGCTCAGCTAACACCTTCCACACCGCATCATCCAGATATCTCCGAAATATAACAGGTAAGAGTCTTTCCATTATTATATGATAGTCATGACTCTTCAACCCAGTGAGCTTTCCCGTTTTAACATTCACGGCTCGTCTCAGACTAGCAGCATAACCATCTGGGAATTTCAAAGTTTTCAACCATTCCATAACTTGTTTCTTTTCATTAGGTCGAAGCACGAAAGAAGCACATGGCTTACCACCGCTTTCAGAGAGCTCAAGAGTAGGTCGATTACAAATCTCGGACAAATCCTTTCGAGCCTTTAAGTTGTATTTCGTTTTGCCCGTGATATCCATGCACGTGCTTGTGATACATTCAGCCATGTTACGCTCCTGATGCATTACATCAATATTATGCATCAGTATCAATGACTTCACATATGGTAGCTCCCAAACTCCACATACATGAGTCCAGTTGTGAACATTTCCGTAACCTACAAAGAATCCAGGGCGAGCTTCATCACGGACTAGTGAGTCCAACACATCGGATACTTCACACCCGCTTAGGCGTTTAAGTGGTTCCTTAGTGACAACAATATCTTTTCTGAAGACATTCCTCTGTTGCCTGAATAGGTGGTTTCGAGGAAGCCAACGCCTATGACAATCAAAGTAGCTTATCTTGCCACCGTATGTAAGTCAAAAACACTCTGTGTCAGACGCACATATGGGACACGACAAACGACCATGTGTGCTCTATCCAGAAAACATGTCGTACGCAGGGAAATCATGGACAGACCACAAATAAGCAGCTCGAAGGTTGAATTTCTGCTTCTTGTAACAGTCATACGCTTTAACTCCAATCCACAACGTTTTCAATTCTTCAATCAATGGTTTCAACATCACATTGATACGTGATCCCGGATGATCTGGTCCTGGTATAATGAGGCTAAGAAACATAAACTCGTACTTTATACAAAGAGAAGGTGGTAGGTTGTACCGAATAACAAAGACGGGCCAACAGGAGTATGGTGTGGCATTTGTACTGAAAGGTGAAAAACCATTCGTCGCTAAACCGATGCGAACATTTCTCGCATCACTAGCAAAAGCAGGATCAAAAGAGTCCAACGACTTCCATGCATCACCGTCCGACGGATGAGTCAACACATCTTTGTTCTCACGCATACCTTCTTTGTGCCATCTCATGTGTCTGGCAGATCTTTCAGAAAGAAACAGCCGCTTCAACCGAGGTGTCACGGGCAAGTAACGCAATTACTTATGTGCAACTTCTGTCATTACTTTATCACCATCGTCATTGACAACTTCGACAAACCTTGATTTTCCACACTTTAAACAATTCTTCTCTTTGTCATGCTCTTTCCAGAATAGCATGCAGTTATCTGGACACACGTCAATTTTTTCATATTTCATACCCAGTCGAGATAGTAATTTCTTTGAGTGATACATATCTTTGGGCAGTTTATGAGGTTGTGGAAGAGCATCGCTGATAAGTTTCATCATATCATTGTAGCAATTATTAGAGAAGAAATACTTAGATTTGATTGCCATAAATCTCGTCATGAAAGTAAGAAGAGTCATTTCAGTATGATCATGCAACACCTCTTTAGAAGCTTTCAAGAGATTAAAGAATGTGTCTGCCTCATTTGTGGTCGGATCCTCCGTTTGTATATCTTGTAACATCTCATCGATCCTGTCAACACCCGGACAATCATCATCATCTTCCACTACATGAACGGCTCGAGGAGCAGACTCGCCGTGGAAACTCCAGACCTCATAATATGTCATGTAATCATTTCTGCACAAGTGTAATGACAATGTTGTTTTATCCAAAAACTTAGTATTCCGGCATTTCGCACATGGACAACGAACTTTACCGGTCGTAGACAACGAGAACACTCGATCAATAAAGTCGTCTGTCTCGGCATACCACTCATCTGAGTGACCAGTTGCCTTGTTCCAACCGGTATACATCCAACTACGGTCTTCACTCATGTTTAACTCTGCAGTTTTAAGTCAAAAAATTTATAGTTAGTTTATTATTTGTTTATATCACGGACCTATATCTATTGGAAAGGATAGGTCCTAAACCCACCCAAGAGTGACCGAGACGAACATGCTTATAACAAGACACGAGGTCTAGAGTCAGACGAAATTTCAGCAGCATAACCCCGTTGTTCTCCAACTGCACGTCCAAAAATGGAGCAGCGGAGAACATTAGGGTTACGCTGTCGAAACTACGTCCAAATCTAGACCGCGCGTCTCATTATAAGCACGCCCTCTCGGTCACTCCTAGGCTGTCCAAAAAGGGACAATTCCGAACCTACACGCCTCACATGCGTAACACGTGTGAGACGGGCTGGTTCGAAACGGGTGATGCATATTGTAAAGGTTTACGTCAATCTTTCATTTTTGAGTGATTTCAAAGAGAAAGAGAGGAAAGAACAATAGAGAGAAGGAAAGAACCATAGTTGTTAAGGCATCGCTTAAGTGTCGCTTAAGCGGTAAGGCGCCTCGGGATCGTAAGGCGTCCCATCGCCTTAGATCCCAGCGTAAGGCAGGTGAATACGGCGGCGGCGCTTGCACATAGGGGAGGCGGCGGCGGTGCCCGTGCACAGGATCTTACGTTCGTATGAGGTTGAGCGCCGGCAGATCCGCGTCAACCGGTCAATGGAGGCCGACGAGTGCCAGCAGATCGACAGTCCCGCGGCGGAGGAGGCCGAGCGCCGAAGGATTGGCAGTTCCGCGGCAGAGTGTCGGAGGCCGAGCGCTGGCTAAGCCGCGGGGGGGGGGGGGGAGGGGGATGGGGGATCGGAGGCCGAACGCCGCGGGGGGGGGGGGGGGGGGAGGGGGTAGGGCGAGGCAGCCTAGGTTGTTCACATCGTGCTTTTGTAGACGTATCGACTGGGATCAGCTTGCAGTGGCAGCAGGACACGGGATCAGGCCACTTTTTGAGAGATACAGAGGACTTGTGGACCTGCTCTCCCACCAGAGGAGTGCGTATGTCGAGGAGTGGGTCAGGGTGTTCTACGCGACACTCTACGTCTCTGAGGGCCGTCGCTCGATTCACTTCATGTTCATGGGGCGGATCCACGACGTATCTCGAGACCTGTTGGGCAGACTGCTTGGTGTGGAGCTCTCTACTACGTGCCTGCACCAGATAGTCTACGGAGACGCAGACCCGCCGAGGAGGCCACTGACTGGAGGAGTGGCACCGCCCTTCGAGGAGATCAGAGGTCTGTTCACTCAGCCGTTCACTCCTGATCAGCCGAGGGTGCCAGCGCTTCTCACCCCAGCAGCTCGGACAGTTCACCACGTCCTCAGGCGTACTCTACTGCCGAGGTCTGGCTACTTGGAGGGGTTCACGAGCCTTCAGCAGACCATCCTGTTCTATGTGATGAACGGGATGGAGTTCGACATCGTAGATATTCTGATCTGCGAGATGGAGGACGTGATCACAGATGGAGTTGGGATGCTACGACAGTTAGTCTTCGGTCACTGGATCTGTCACCTCCTCCACCAGTTGGTTCCAGAGGACACTCCAGGAGTCTCTGAGCTGACGGAGATGCACGTGACCCGGTTCAGCTACTACCGAGTCCCCACTCCGGGAGACCGCCGCCTTGGCCGTCCCGTCGAGCGTGAGGTTCGAGCCAGACTGTCAGAGGAGGACTGGGCAGAGCTGACTCAGGAGGACGCAGAGCTGGCACAGGCAGAGGCTCAGGGAGGAGACCTACAGCACATATGGTCGGACAGCGACACCAGCGACAGTGTCGAGGAGTACCTCCCTCCTGCTCCTCCTTCACCGAGGCAGCACGACGCAGAGGCAGGAGGCTCAGCAGCTCCACCACCTACACCTCCTCCACCAGCAGCAGCAGACTCAGCAGATGTTGTTGGGCATCCTGGGGTTGGTCACCAACCTCTACCAGCAGACGGGAGTCGCCCTTCCACCTCTGCACTTGGGACTCAGTCAGGCTCCAGGTGCACCCCCACTGGCACCAGGTCCAGTACTGCCGCCGACGTTGCTCCAGTCCTCACCTCTTCCGGCAGTACCCTCTCCACCGGCGCCAGCAGTCTCAGCGGATCCCCCAGCAGCTCCAGCTCCAGCTCCAGCTCCCACAGCAGCTCCAGCTCCAGCTCCAGCTCCCCCCGCTCCAGCACCAGCGACCTCCACCTCCAGCAGCTCCGGCGACAGCACTGTCGACGCCGACCGCTTCACCATCGCCAGGAGCGCGCCTGAGTCGTAGGCACTCGACTTCCCTTTTGGTGTCTTGATGCCAAAGGGGGAGAAGAGTTAGAGTCAGGGGGAGGGTTAACTCAGTTTTAGGGGGAGTGTCTATCCTTTTGCTACTTTATTTGGGATTGTCTGTTATTATTTGCTATTATTGTACTCTGGGTGCTACTTTGTGCTCTTACGCTTTATCATTTATTATTTGAGCCTTCGAGCCACTTGTGTTGCAATTTGTACTTGTTATATTCCTTTTTGAGCATTGCGTTTTAATTCCATGCTCTACTCATTGTGTTGTCATCAATCACCAAAAAGGGGGAGATTGAAAGCATCTAGACCCCCGCGAGGTATGGTTTCGGTGATTAATGACAACCGTTCGTTATTACTAATGAGTTTGTGGATGCGAGGTTTCACGTATATCATATCAAACGTTCATGAACTATTTATTCACACCATCTACTGCTCATTGGATACAAATGGAGACCCCTCAACAATCTATTCTAAGGGATTATTCGATACTCTAAATAAAGAACTCATACAACGACTCTATTCTATCAAAATTGGCAACACAAGAAACTTACACTTCATCATAATATCATTTCAAACAAGTGTCAAAGAGGTCACTCAAGAAGATTCCAAAAGATCAACTCAAAACAACTCGAAGCAAACAAGTTGCACTCACCGGATCATCCGATGTCTTGCAAAATGACTACATCGGTCAAGTTTGAGTTGGCGGAAGAAGAAGACCTCAGAGTCCAGTACACACCGGATCATCCGATGTGAAGGAAGTGACACATCGGTTGATTTCACCCGAAGGATGATATCTGAGTTATTCTGAAGAAGTACACACCAGATCATCCGATGATGAAGTAAGTGTACATCGGTCAATTTCAACCGAGACATTATTTCTGAACCAATTCTGAAGATCAACTCACCAGATCATCCGATGATGAATTGAAGTAACATCGGTCGATTAAAAGATCCAACGGTTATATCCAACGGTCACATCTGACACGTGACATCAGCTAATTTGGAATTCGATCGATGCTCATATAAAGGGGTGCATCGGAGGATCCGATGTTCGCTGAAAAAGTTTGCCCACTTTTCCAACGGCTATCTCGTGTGGGCTGGCTATAAATACCCCTCCAACCGGCCATTTCGACAAGTCTTGATCACCAGAGCCTCACTACACATTCTCAAGCATTCAAGACCAAGAGCTACCACTTCCACACTTCAAAACCTCTTGTACTCCAACTATAGGCTATATCTAGCTAGAGAGAAGCTTGTGTGCGTCCATTCTTGGTGATTGGAATCTCTAGGCTAGTGAGAGAGAGTGTCTCGGTGAATTCTCTCACCTTGTAAACGTTGGAGGTAGAAGAGATCGCTCCGGAGCTTACCAAGGAGTTTGTGGAAGCCCGGAGGATCACCATTGTACAAGGCTTGAGCTCCACCTTGCCGGAGAAGGCGAACGGAGAAAGATAGTGGATTCCCCTGTCTTGGTGACTTGGGAGTGGCTATACCCTTTGGTGGGTGCCACAACGTGGACGTAGGTAGATTTTTGTGATCTTACCGAACCACGGGAAAAATCGCCGTGTCTCCGAGTCTCCGCGGGAGTTTGCATTTCTCTCCTCACCCCCTTACTATTACGCATTTACTATTCCGCACTTAACATTCTTGCTTGCGTAGTTAGTTCGCATAGGGAATTGGGCTTCAACCATTAAGTCTTAAATTGCTCTAAAATTTGAAAAAGCCCAATTCACCCCCCCCCTCTTGGGCGTTTCGATCCTTACAATTGGTATCAGAGCAAGGTTGCTCATTGGATTATTCTAGCTTCACCGCTAGAGAGCGAAAATGGCCAAGAATGGGGGTTCGGTTCCTACCTTCGAGGGCAATAATTTTGCTTATTGGAAAGCACGCATGCGCGCTTACCTTGAGGCAATTGCTCCCGAAGTATGGGAAGCGACCCATGTGGGGTTTGGAAATCTTGACTATGTTGGTGACCAACTAAAATGGGATGCTAAGCCTAGAAATGCCATATATGAATGCATTAGTCAAGATGTCTTTGCTAGGGTTGCTAGTAAAGAAAAAGCATGTGAAATTTGGGCATGTCTAATTGAAATACATGAGGGCTCATCTCGTTTTAAAGAACTCAAATATCACATGCTTAAATCAAAATATGATGAATTTAAGATGCTTCCTCATGAGAATGTTAACCAAATGTTTTCTCGTTTAAATGTGCTCCTTGAGGAAATTAACGCACTTGACATTGCTTCTCTTGGCAAGGGACTTATCAATCGCAAGATCCTCATGCTTCTACCCAAGCCCAAGTATAACATTATCAATTCAATGCTCCAAAAAGAGTCTCTTGACAACATTGAAGTTTCGGAGCTCATTGGAGAAATCCATGCTCATGAAATGAGTGTACTTGGAATGATGGAGGAGTCATCATCAAAAACCATTGCTCTCAAGGCTTCAACCAAAAAGACAACTCCCAAGAAGAAGAAAGTGGTTGAGCCTAGCTCAAGTGAAGAAGAGCAAGAAACAAGCGAAGATGATGATAATGAGCTTGCTTTGATGATGAGGAAATTCTCACGCCTCAACTCCAAGATTGCAAAGAAGGGATACTCTTATGATCCCAAGAAGAAAGCCTTCTTGCCAAGAAAAGATGAAAACAAGACGTGCTACAATTGTGGTGATCTAGGCCACATATCATATGATTGTCCAAGACCGGACAAAAGGAAGGACAATGGCAAGCATCACAAGATAGAAGAAAGTGATGATGAAGAGGAGGTCAAGCCCAAGCGCTCTTTTGGAAAGAAGAAATTTGACAAAGGCAAGAAAACCAAGCTCTTTCCAAAGAAGAGAAGAGGGCCTCAAAAGGTCTTCATGTGTGAAGCCAATGAGTGGATCACGGATGAAGAGTCAAGCGACGAAGATAGTGAAGATGAAGAAAACTTGGCGGGCCTCGCCATCGTCAACAAGGATGACTCACCTCTTCGTCCACCTCCTATGTGCCTAATGGCGGAAGGTAACTCAAAGGTATGTGAAGACTCTAGCGATGATGATGATGAGTTTTCACCCGATGAATTAGCATCTATGATTAATGAATATCATGCCATTATAAAAAGGGAAAAGGCTAAGGTTAAGGCTCTTGAGCTAGCTCGTGCTAAGCTTGAAAGTGCTAACCTCGATTTGCATGACAAGTATGTAACCATACTTAAAGAGCATGACACGCTCAAATCAAATGTCAAGCAAATCGAGGAGGAGAATGCTCAAATCAAGCTTAAGTATCATGAGCTTGACTTAGCTAACTCAGCACTCGTGGCAAAGCACAATGAGTTGGTTCAAGAACATGAAGTGCTTAACCTTGCTTATGAAGCAATTGAACTTAAATAGAAAAACACAAAGAAAGAAACCCTTGATGGCAAAATATCATCTAATTCACATGCCACTAATATTTTGGATAAGTCTTTGCCTTTGAAAGCGAGCCCTAGGGAGAAGGAGCTAATGGACGAAATTGAAAGTCTTCGCACTAGTATGGCAAGACTCTCTAAGGGGGAGGACAAGCACAAGGAAATCCTCTACCAACAAGCTAAAAGCTTCAACAAGAGGGGACTTGGATCCTTCCCGGTGCCCAACATAGGAAAGGTGCCCTCTCTGGAGCTTAGGACAAGCTTCATCAAGGAAGTTGGTTCCTATTGCCAACATTGTGAGGTCACCGGACATCACACGAGGGAGTGTCCTCTTCCCAACCGTCCTTCTCCCAAACTGCCTTCTAACTACAAATCTACTTTCAATGATTATCACTATCTATTGAGCAAAGTAGGTGGAAAGGTGAAGGCAAGGTTCATCGGCAAAGACATCAAGGGCATGAAGGGGAAGCTCCCCAAGCAACTTTGGGTCCCAAAATCACTTGTATCACACATACAAGGACCTAAGTTGGCTTGGGTTCCTAAAATCAAAAACTAACTTCATGTGTGTAGGTGAACTACAAAGCCGGAGGAAAGCATTGGGTACTCGATAGTGGGTGCACTCAACATATGACCGGCAATGATGGTATGTTCACCTCCATAGAAAACCCCGGCAATCATGAACAAGTCACCTTTGGTGATAACTCAAAGGGGAAGGTAATTGGTTTGGGTAAAATCGCTATTTCTCATGATTTGTCTATCTCTAATGTGCTTTACGTTAAGTCTCTTAGTTTCAATTTACTTTCTATTGCACAATTATGTGATCTTGGACTAACGTGCACATTTGACAAGAATGGTGTTGTGGTGACTGGTGAATCAAGCAAAGAACTAATATTCAAAGGTTTTCGGCATGGACATCTTTACTTGGTGGACTTCTCCAACAAGGATGCTAGCTTGACCACTTGTCTTTTCACCAAGACAAGTTTGGGATGGCTATGGCATCGGCGCATTGCTCACATTGGGATGAGCAAGCTCAAGAAGTCATTCAAGCTTAGGATGGTGACCGGCGTGAAGGATGTCACATTTGAGAAGAACAAGCTTTGTAGCGCGTGTCAAGCCGGGAAGCAAGTTGCCTCACACCATCCGATGAAGACAATGGTGTCAACCTCCAAGCCACTTGAACTACTTCACATGGACCTCTTCGGACCGTCCACATACCAAAGTCTTGGCGGTAACCTCTATTGTCTTGTTATTGTTGATGACTACTCTCGCTATGCTTGGACATTATTTTTAGGTGACAAGGGTGAAACTCCGGAAATCTTCAAGACCTTCGCTAAACGAGCTCAAAAAGAATTTCAACTTCCCATCATCAAGGTCCGGAGTGACAACGGCACCGAGTTCAAGAACTACAACATTGGGGAGTGGTGTGATCGTGAAGGCGTGAAGCACGAGTTTTCAGCCACATACACCCCCCAACAAAATGGTGCCGTTGAAAGGAAGAACAAGACTCTCATCACCCTTGCAAGAGCAATGCTTGATGACTATGGCACGTCGGAGAAGTTTTGGGCCGAAGCAATCAACACGGCGTGCCATGCCGCAAATAGGGTCTATCTTCATCGACTACTTCAAAAGACCCCATATGAGCTCCTTATTGGGAGAAAGCCCAACATCTCCTACTTCCGAGTCTTCGGGTGCAAGTGCTACATCTACCGCAAGAGAAGGCTCGGTAAGTTTGAAAGAAGGTGTGATGTTGGTATCTTTCTCGGTTATGCGTCAAACTCAAAAGCATATCGAGTATTCAACCAAACCTCCGGGTTAGTTGAAGAAAGTTGTGATGTTGAGTTTGATGAGACTAATGGCTCCCAAGAAGAGAGTTTTGGTCATGGTGATATAGATGATGAGCCTCTACGAGAAGCTATGAAGAACATGACCATAGGAGACATCAAGCCCGAAGTTGAGGAGAGCCATGATCAAGGGGGAGCCTCAAGTTCCAACATCAACACCTCCATGGCGCCTCAAATTGATGAAGAAGAAGAGAAAGATGATCCGTTGCCAATGCAAGATTCACATGCCACACAACACCAAGAAGAAGAAGAAGTCCAAGGTCAAGTCCAACCACAAGACGAGCAAGATGCCTCACCACCACCAAGTGCCTCACAACCTCTTATGAGGCATGGGCGCATCTCCAAGGCACATCCGATGTATCAAATCATCGGAAGTCCGTCACGGGGAGTAAGTACTCGTTCTCGCCATGTTGCTTCATTTTGTGAGCACTACTCTTTTGTTTCGTGTGTAGAACCCACAAATATTGAGGAAGCACTCCAAGATCCCAATTGGGTGATGGCTATGCAAGAAGAACTCAACAACTTCACCCGCAATGAAGTTTGGGTATTGGAGGAGCGACCTAAGGACAAGAACGTCATCGGAACGAAGTGGGTGTACCGCAACAAGCAAGACGAGAATGGCGTGGTGGTCCGCAACAAAGCAAGGCTTGTGGCCAAGGGTTTTTCACAAGTTGAAGGACTAGATTTTGGAGATACATTTGCCCCGGTCGCACGGTTAGAAGCTATTCGAATACTCCTTGCTTTTGCTTCACATCACAATATTATGCTTTACCAAATGGATGTGAAAAGTGTCTTCCTCAATGGTTATATTAACGAGCTTGTTTTCGTTGAGAAACCTCCCGGGTTTGAAGATCCGAGGAATCCTAACCATGTGTATAGGTTACACAAGGCGCTCTACGGGCTCAAGCAAGCACCTAGGGCATGCTATGAACGTCTAAAGGATTTCCTAGTCATGCAAGGATTCAAGATCGGGAGGGTGGATACCACACTTTTCACCAAGGACATCAACGGGGATTTATTTCTTTGTCAAATTTACGTTGATGACATTATTTTCGGCTCAACTAACAAATCTCTTAGCCTTGAGTTTGTCACCATGATGTCTAGGGAGTTCGAGATGTCAATGATTGGAGAACTCAATTTCTTCCTAGGATTTCAAATCAAGCAACTTCAAGAGGGGACTTTCATCTACCAAGAGAAGTACACCAAAGACCTCTTGAAGAAGTTTGAAATGGAAGATTGTAGCTCAAGAAGTACTCCAATGGCGACAAATTGTCATCTCGACGCGGACATGGACGGTAAACCTATTGATCAATCTCATTACCGTTCCATGATTGGTTCATTGTTATATCTTACCGCATCTAGGCCCGATATCATGTTTAGTGTGTGCTTGTGTGCTCGCTTTCAAGCAGCACCTAAAGAATCGCATCGTAAGGCGGTCTTTAGGATACTTAGGTATCTCAAGCATACCCCAAGTGTAGGTTTGTGGTACCCCAAGAACGCTAGTTTCCATCTCTTGGGTTACTCGGATTCGGACTTTGCCGGATGCCGTGTGGATCGCAAGAGTACCTCCGGTAGGTGCCACTTACTTGGGCGTTCCCTAGTATCTTGGTCAAGCAAAAAGCAAAACTCCGTGGCTTTGTCCACCGCGGAGGCAGAATATATAGAGGCCGGTGCATGTTGTGCCCAAATTCTATATATGAAGCAAACCCTTTTGGACTTTGGAATTAAATTTGGTTGTGTGCCTCTCCTTTGTGACAATGAAAGTGCGGTTAAAATAGCTAGAAACCCCGTCCAACACTCCCGCACTAAGCACATTGATATTCGCCATCACTTCTTGCGGGACCATGAGGCTAAAGGAGACATCTCTTTGCAAGGTGTTAGGTCCGAAGAACAATTGGCGGATATCTTCACTAAACCACTTGATGAGAAAACTTTTTCTAGACTTAGAAGTGAATTAAATGTGCTAGATGCATCTAACGTCATGTAAGTTGCCATGTTCATGTAAGATTGCATATCAAATAGGTCTTGTCTAACTCCCAAAGGATAGGGGCGAGCTAGAAATAGTTTTCCCTGAGGAAGCCTTTGGCAGGTTTAAACTTGGCAAGATTGATTTACATTATGCTTTGCATGATTCCTGCCATATAGACTTGCACTCATTTAATATCCTGCATTATTTTGATTGGCATTGCATACGGTAGATTGTCACAAAGGGGAACCCACATCATGAGAAGGAGACTTGTTCAAAATGCAATATCTCAACTCATATGATGTGGATAGAGCAAAATTCTAAAGGTACATGCTTTAAAGAGATAGAAGTTTTCTATACTCTAGCTCACAAAGAATGGGTCTTACATCTTTGTGGTTTCCCTCCTAACCTTGTATGTTCTCTTTGCTTAAGGGCTTAGCCAATATGTGGCACTATATTTGAAGCCTTCTATTAGAGGTTAGGAGTTGCCCTAAAAGTCCCAGGACCCATCCTTATCTTTGTGTGTTTAAGTCCAAGGACACATATGGGCAATCTTAGGTCTTCTATAATCATCGGATTATCCGATGCTAGGGCCAGCAGATCATCAGATCAATTGGTGCTTCAGTTTAGTGCTCAGATCAAGTCAGATGTCACAACTCAACCGATGAGTTCATTTCAGAAGACATGGGAGCATCCGGTGTTCAGTTTTCTGGTGCCCTGCAGAAATCGACCGATGATCGTCACATCAACATCGGATCATCCGGTGTTCAAAGAGAGTATTTGGAACAGCTCTCTGTTGAACTCGACCGATGCATCCTCCAATGATCATCGGTCCATCCGGTGTTCTTTGCGCAGCTAGGGTTTGCCCGCACGGTTTAAATAGCGGTTCGGCCGCCGTGTTTTCTTTTTCCCCGTTTCTCTCGCGGCCGCCCGCTTCCCTCGCCGTCCTCGCGCCCTCCGGCCGCCTCCCAGCCGCCGCCGCCGCTCTTCGGCCGCCGCCGCCTTCTCTCCCGCGCGGCCGCCTCCCAGCCGCCGCCGCCGCTCTTCTGCCGCCGCCGCCTCCCACGCACAACCGCCGCCGCCTCTCCCGCGCACGCCACCGCCTCCCAGGCGCCGCCGCCGCCTCCTCTCCCGCGCGCGCCGCCTTCCAGGTGCCGCCGCCCGCGCCACTGCCTCTCCCGCGAGCGCCGCCGCCGTTCCACCGCGCCGCCACAGTTCCCTTCTCCACCGCGCCTCCCTCGCCGAGCTTCGTCGTTCGTCGCTAAGATGGGTCGCGATCGCAAAGGAAAGGGAAAAGCAATTGAGGAGCCCGCCGCGAAGAAGCGCAAGATGTCCAAGGACGCTCGTCGTGCGGAGTTGGCCGCTCGCGCCGCCGAGGAGCGTGAGCGTGGCCATCGCGGTTCCCTACGGATCCGCGAGTCCCGGCAGAGGCAGGAGCAGCCTCCGATCCATCCGGTGCCTCCCGAGGGCTCCGATGAGGAGGAGACCGAGGTGCCGCCTCTCATCCGCCGGCACACCCCGAGGACTCGTGGGGGTGGACAGACTCCTACGGCGAGTCGGCGCCCCTCTGCGGCTGACCGCGCCGAGGACAGAGAGGCCGAAAGGGCCATCCACCTGATGGACACAGCAGTCCGAGTTGCCGAAAATGTCAAACTCACTGACTACAGGAAGATGAAGGCAAGGCAACTAAAGAAGCTCAGATGGTCAGCATTGATTGAGGAGTGGTTCCCGCGGCCTAGGGACGCTCGAGTGGACTCCCGCTTCTGGACCCTGACACAGGCGTCCCTGTACGAGACTTACAGGCGTCGGGGCCACAAGCTCTTCCATCACAACAGCATCGACTGGGACCAGCTTGCAGTGGCAGCAGGACACGGGATCAGGCCACTTTTTGAGAGATACAGAGGACTTGTGGACCTGCTCTCCCACCAGAGGAGTGCGTATGTCGAGGAGTGGGTCAGGGTGTTCTACGCGACACTCTACGTCTCTGAGGGCCGTCGCTCGATTCACTTCATGTTCATGGGGCGGATCCACGACGTATCTCGAGACCTGTTGGGCAGACTGCTTGGTGTGGAGCTCTCTACTACGTGCCTGCACCAGATAGTCTACGAAGACGCAGACCCGCCGAGGAGGCCACTGACTGGAGGAGTGGCACCGCCCTTCGAGGAGATCAGAGGTTTGTTCACTCAGCCGTTCACTCCTGATCAGCCGAGGGTGCCAGCGCTTCTCACCCCAGCAGCTCGGACAGTTCACCACGTCCTCAGGCGTACTCTACTGCCGAGGTCTGGCTACTTGGAGGGGTTCACGAGCCTTCAGCATACCATCCTGTTCTATGTGATGAACGGGATGGAGTTCGACATCGTAGATATTCTGATCTGCGAGATGGAGGACGTGATCACAGATGGAGTTGGGATGCTACGACAGTTAGTCTTCGGTCACTGGATCTATCACCTCCTCCACCAGTTGGTTCTAGAGGACACTCCAGGAGTCTCTCAGCTGACGGAGATGCACATGACCCGGTTCAGCTACTACCGAGTCCCCACTCCGAGAGACCGCCGCCTTGGCCGTCCCGTCGAGCGTGAGGTTCGAGCCAGACTGTCAGAGGAGGACTGGGCAGAGCTGACTCAGGAGGACGCAGAGCTGGCACAGACAAAGGCTCAGGGAGGAGACCTACAACACATATGGTCGGACAGCGACACCAGCGACAGTGTCGAGGAGTACCTCCCTCCTGCTCCTCCTTCACCGAGGCAGCACTACGCAGAGGCAGGAGGCTCAGCAGCTCCACCACCTACACCTCCTTCAGTGTCAGAGGCTCAGGTGACTCAGCCGTCAAAGCTCACTGCCTTACTTCAGCGGATGGCTCAGCAGCAGGAGCAGCAGGCAGCTCGACAGGAGCAGCTTCAGAGGCAGCAGCAGGAGATGCAGCTGGAGATCGCCCGTCAGAGGCGAGAGGACAACGACAGGTTCACCAACCTTGTCGACCAGATGACACGACGCACTCTGGACCAGCAGCAGATGACTCAGCAGATGTTGTTGGGCATCCTGGGGTTGGTCACCAACCTCTACCAGCAGACGGGAGTCGCCCTTCCACCTCAGCACTTGGGACTCAGTCAGGCTCCAGGTGCACCCCCACTGGCACCAGGTCCAGTACTGCCGCCGACGTCGCTCCAGTCCTCACCTCTTCCGGCAGTACCCTCTCCACCGGCGCCAGCAGTCTCAGCGGATCCCCCAGCAGCTCCAGCTCCACCTCCAGCTCCCACAGCAGCTCCAGCTCCAGCTCCATCTCCCCCCGCTCCAGCACCAACGACCTCCACCTCCAGCAGCTCCGGCGACAGCATCGTCGACGCCGACCGCTTCACCATCGCCAGGAGCGCGCCTGAGTCGTAGGCACTCGACTTCCCTTTTTGGTGTCTTGATGCCAAAGGGGGGGAAGAGTTAGAGTCAGGGGGAGGGTTAGCTCAGTTTTAGGGGGAGTGTCTATCCTTTTGCTACTTTATTTGAGATTGTCTGTTATTATTTGCTATTATTGTACTCTGGGTGCTACTTTGTGCTCTTACGCTTTATCATTTATTATTTGAGCCTTCGAGCCACTTGTGTTGCAATTTGTACTTGTTATATTCCTTTTTGAGCATTACGTTTTAATTCCATGCTCTACTCATTGTGTTGTCATCAATCACCAAAAAGGGGGAGATTGAAAGCATTTAGGCCCCCGCGAGGTATGGTTTCGGTGATTAATGACAACCGTTCGTTATTACTAATGAGTTTGTGGATGCGAGGTTTCACGTATATCATATCAAACGTTCATGAACTATTTATTCACACCATCTACTGCTCATTGGATACAAATGGAGACCCCTCAACAATCTATTCTAAGGGGTTATTCGATACTCTAAATAAAGAACTCATACAACGACTCTATTCTATCAAAATTGGCAACACAAGAAACTTACACTTCATCATAATATCATTTCAAACAAGTGTCAAAGAGGTCACTCAAGAAGATTCCAAAAGATCAACTCAAAACAACTCGAAGCAAACAAGTTGCACTCACCGGATCATCCGATGTCTTGCAAAATGACTACATCGGTCAAGTTTGAGTTGGCAGAAGAAGAAGACCTCAGAGTCCAGTACACACCGGATCATCCGATGTGAAGGAAGTGGCACATCGGTTGATTTCACCCGAAGGATGATATCTGAGTTATTCTGAAGAAGTACACACCAGATCATCCGATGATGAAGTAAGTGTACATCGGTCAATTTCAACCGAGACATTATTTCTGAACCAATTCTGAAGATCAACTCACCAGATCATCCGATGATGAATTGAAGTAACATCGGTCGATTAAAAGATCCAACGGTTATATCCAACGGTCACATCTGACACGTGACATCAGCTAATTTGGAATTCGACCGATGCTCATATAAAGGGGTGCATCGGAGGATCCGATGTTCACTTAAAAAGTCTGCCCACTTTTCCAACGGCTATCTCGTGTGGGCTGGCTATAAATACCCCTCCAACCGGCCATTTCGACAAGTCTTGATCACCAGAGCCTCACTACACATTCTCAAGCATTCAAGACCAAGAGCTACCACTTCCACACTTCAAAACCTCTTGTACTCCAACTATAGGCTATATCTAGCTAGAGAGAAGCTTGTGTGCGTCCATTCTTGGTGATTGGAATCTCTAGGCTAGTGAGAGAGAGTGTCTCGGTGACTTCTCTCACCTTGTAAACGTTGGAGGTAGAAGAGATCGCTCCGGAGCTTACCAAGGAGTTTGTGGAAGCCCGGAGGATCACCATTGTACAAGGCTTGAGCTCCACCTTGCCGGAGAAGGCGAACGGAGAAAGATAGTGGATTCCCCTGTCTTGGTGACTTGGGAGTGGCTATACCCTTTGGTGGGTGCCACAACGTGGACGTAGGTAGATTTTTGTGATCTTACCGAACCACGGGAAAAATCGCCGTGTCTCCGAGTCTCCGCGGGAGTTTGCATTTCTCTCCTCACCCCCTTACTATTACGCATTTACTATTCCGCACTTAACATTCTTGCTTGCGTAGTTAGTTCGCATAGGGAATTGGGCTTCAACCATTAAGTCTTAAATTGCTCTAAAATTTGAAAAAGCCCAATTCACCCCCCCCCCCCTCTTGTGCGTTTCGATCCTTACAGCGGGCGACTTACCTCACGGTGGAGGCTGGGGCGGGGACCTCCGGGGCGGCGGCGGCGGCTGTCGGGTGGGTGGCGGCCGGGGCGCCGGCTGGCGGTGGCGGGCGGGCGGCGGCCGGGGGGGCGGCCGGGCCGGCGGCTGGCGGGCGGCAGCTGGCGGCGGCGGGCGGGCGGCGGCTGGCGGCGGCAGGCGGGCGGCGACGGGCGGCGGCCGGGGCGCTTAGGGCTGCTCGGGCTCGGGTCGGCGCGGGCATTCATGCCCGCGCCGACCCGAGCCCCCGCGGGTATATAAGCCTTATTTACGACGGCCCTTCCATGGGCTGTCGTAAATAAGGCTTATTTACGACCCGGTTTGGCTGTCGTATATAACTGCTATATACGACAGCCATGTACTAAACGATGACTGTACTGTCGTTTATAAACTTATATACGACAGCCTCTGCTGACCGTCGTATGTAAGTTTATATACGGCAACTAGCCGTCGTATGTTATACTGGCTGTCGTATGTTGCTCTGTTTCCTGTAGTGAAGGGATGCATTGTTGTTTCTTTCCCACAGCAAGACGCAATTATTATCCTCTACTCCCTGTGTTCTAAAATAAATAAGGTTTAAGATAACTAATTTAGTTTAAATTGAACTAGATTTCTTATCCTAAACGTCATTTATTTCAGAACAGAGAGAGTACTATCTTTTTCTTGCTAACATTGTTCCATGGCAGAGACACCAGCCACAAAAAGATGTGTATGCTGGGGGGGATTTTTATAAACTACAAAGCTTGGGTGTGAACTGGTTTCACACCTCTGGAATTAATAACCTTATAAACTGATTGAGTGGAATACGCTCCATTAGCAAGAAATTGCGAGGTCAGTACATCTTCCTCTTCTGAAAAGTTGATTGTATAAGCCAGCTGCACTACCTCATTCCATATTCTAACCATTCTATCATCGAAAGTCCTTGTAAAAATACAGTTTAAGTTGACACCATCCCACAGTTCATGATTTGTCTTAGACTTTCCATTAACTAATCTATACACTCTTGAACCCCTTGAAGAACTGAGATGAGTCCCGAGGACTACTACAGAAAATATTGGAAAAAAGTTGGTTGGATTGTGTTCACAGCTTATTAGCCGTCTTTTAGTATACGTACGTATATGCAGCTGGTTGGTGCGTGCTTACAGATAGGTTTCCATGTACTATCGTTAGATCGAGTAGTGGAAGATGTTATTTTTTCCACAACGAGAGAAATAATGCTGGCTGGTATGCCTCCTGTTCGATTAGCCCTGTCGTTATGATTCGGATATCGTCGCGCGCCAGAGGCAAGAAAAGCGGTTTGTCTTGTCTAGTGCCGCCAAAGGAAACATCTAGTAGAAAAGATGCACAGGTAAGGGCTTGCGAAAGCAAAAGGAAAGTTCAGTTGGATGCTTGGTTGCTGCTCTACTCTAATCTTGGAGGAAACCGGAGGGAAGCTTCAATTCGTCTGGGTTGGTGCGTGAGTGTGACACGGTAATGGCATGGCGCCGGCTGCCGCTTCGATCGCTTCCGCTCCGGTCACCGGTTCTCGCTGCTGTCGACCACGCACATGGATCTTTTACGGCTTTAATTTGTCGTCCTGGACTAGCTGTGCCGTGGTCAATTCAAGCTCTCCAGGGTAGTGTTGTTCTCTATACTTCCTCTGATCTTTAGTTGATGCCCGTTAGGATAATGTTTTTTTTGTATAAAAGTAAATTAAAGGCGTTGTACCTAATGTCATCAATGAAGAACGGGAGAGAGACGAAGTACGTATGGCATTTCCTTTTCCTAGACAGCTAGCGACCCCTGAGCCTCGCCGCGGCCGTGACGACCAGTGTCCCGACGTACAGCGACGCCGCCCGGGGCACCACCGAGGACGTCAGCGCGGCCGCACGGGAGGACACGAGAGAGTACGCGGTGTGCGAGGATGAGCTCACGTACGGGGGGAGAACGACGAGGCCGTGTCGGTTCGTCGCTCCGACGGGGGGGGATCAGAACGATGAGGCGGCCGCGTCTCGCGCCGCTCTCCGGCCTCGCTTCGCTTTGCTTTGCTTTGCCCGGCTGCTCTCTCCCGTCCACGCCCACTTGAATTGGTCAGGAAGCAATGGTGGTAAAAAAGCGCGATTCGTTTAGATTGCAGATTTCTCAGTCCGCCACGAGCGCTCCCAGCTGCTTGTGTTGCGTCACCCTGGGAATCTGGGGTGTTCCCGCTGTAGTTTACCATTCACTTCAGTTGCCGGCGTGGCGTCCCTCTCAAAGTGCGTACGTATTACGTATATGCACTAAAAAGGTTGTGGATTGGGCTGCTGAACTTGTACTCTGTTGCTTGTGGCCATCTCCCTCTCCGTTGATGCCCCTGCTCCAATGATTTTCCTGCCTAATGTTTCCCGGCAACTTCTGCCGGCCAGCCAGCCAGCCAGCCGATAAATCCAGCCAAAACAAAAACTTGACCAACTGCAGCAGTGCAGAGCCAGGTGAGGTGAGGTGAGGTGAGGCCGGACCCGCCCCTATAATATACTACTACTCCGTACTACTAGCAGTAGCAGCATGCGAGTCGCCTGCTCTGGCAGTGCACGGTCCTCCTCAACCTCAACTACCCGACCCAACGGCCCCAACGACCTCCTCCCACCCACCCACAACCCCACACTCGAGTCGCCTGCTCTGCTGCTAGCCGAGACCGAGACCGAGACCGAGACGCAGACGCAGATGGCTGCTTCCTCCTCCTCCTCGTCCTCCTCGTCGTCGTCGGCGGCGGCGGGGTACGCGCTGGCGGCCACCGCCATGGCGCTCTCCGGCACGCTCGTCCTCTTCTCCCTCCGCCGCGCCAAGCCCAGCCCCGCCGAGTCTCCCCGGCTCCGCCCGTGCCTCTCCTCCTCCGGTAAGCGCGGCGCCGCTTTTCCTTTGGCCATGGCTTCCGTCCCGGTCCTTCCCTGGTCTCACTCACACTCAGGATCGACCCTCGCGTCGTGCGTGCGTGCGTGCTCCGTCCAGAGAAGCGGAGGCGGGAGAAGCCGCGGCGCGGGAGCGTGAAGCAGGTGCGCTTCGCGGACGACTCCGTCGACGACGCCCCCGCACGCGCGGCGCCGAGGACGCCGCAGGCGATGCCGGCCAACCGGGAGGCGCTGTACCGCGGCATGCTCCGCGGCCGCTCCATGCTCCAGGGTCGCCTGCTCCTACTAGATAGATAGCGCCAGCCAGGCCAGCTCACCGTTAATCTATAGACCTCCGGCCGGGTTGTGGTGCCTGCTGATGCAAAGCTGCTAATTTACTAATTGCCCGATTGCTCCCTCGCTCGCCCGTCGGGAAGTCTTGACCGTCCCGATCTCTGTGTCTGTGTACGTGTGTTGATGTGGCGCGCTCTTGTACATTACTCTGCATGTTCGAACGAGCGAGCGTTGAAACGGTTCTTCGCCGCTCCATCTTCCACTTCATATCCCCTTCTGCTCAGTTCAGCCACCGGCCACACTATTCTGTTGCCAGAAAAATCTCTCGCGTGGCTAGGCTGGCTTCGTCTTCTCGCCTCGTGCAGTTGTTATGATTCTGAAATAATGGTTCAGGCGTCGCTGTCGGGCACGCCTTTTCCTGACCCTGGTGCAGTGCGGCGCCGCCGGAGGCCGCGGGCGTGATCGCGTCGCCGTCGCCGTCGCGGTCCGGTGCCGTGGGCGCCGCGCGGAAGGCTCCGCCTAGCCTCCGCGCCAACAAGTGCTGCGTCCTCGCCGCGGACGGCCACCTGTACTGTAACATCACGGACTGCTCGTTTGCAGGCAGGCCGAATCAACCTGGGAGTCTTCGATCGAGTGAGAGAAAGCAAGATGTTAGCTTTGATGACAGTGCTGAAATCGCGATAGCAAATCGTATGAGATCGCGAGATCGACGGAATCCCAGAGGTACGAGACGGGGCCTTTTGTTTGGAACGTCGACGAGGCCTGCTGAAATTGACCTGCGCATGTTGCCTTTCATGCACGGTCCCTACTGCCATGTGTCGATCCACCACGCTCGCACAATGGAGACGACCAATAACAATAATACTCTTAATAATATCTGGGGCGTGGGGGGGGGGGGTAAAAAGAATCTTTTATCCAGATTTGATATTATAAAGCAGTGGATCAATGAATGATCAGGTTCGCATATTCTGCACGGCCATGCATGGATGGATCATGGAGGCATGTGGATTAGGAGCGACCGAGCGAGGGATCTGTTCGCGTGCTAGGACTTGGGAACCGGCAACCATGTGACTCGGCTGGATGCAGTGGAATCTTGACGACCCCTGGTATTTAATTTTCACTCTACGCATTGGCTTTTGTTTGGAAATTTTGGATGATGAGATGTTGCGTATCCATCGAATAGGACCCTGGATTTTCCTAACTGGGTGTTAATTCTCGTAAGTTCCCACGAGATGCTAATATGTGTTAATGGAGAGGTTAGCAGAACTAAAAAAACGTAAAAAAAAAGAGAGAGTACAGTAAAAAAAAGCGAGGTTACAAGCACTGGTTACCCACTCCACTCCACTCCACCAATCGCAAAAAAGAAAATCCAAAAAATCAATCGCCTTTCTGGGTGATGGTTACGTGGCAGTTGGGTCTTGGCCGCCCCCAAAAAATGAGGTCGTTTTCCTTCCCTTTAAAGCTCGACTCTAGCATGTAATTTATGGGGTCCCTTGAAAGCTAAGCTAAGCTAAGCTACGCCCTCTAAAACCGTGAAAGGAACCGGCAGACTATATCCTGGAGCAGATTAGTCATGCGTGGGGCCTGCCGCAGTGTTATCGACTCGTACATCATCTGCAGGTGTTGACTGCTTAAGGTTTCACAGTAAATGATACCACTAGCTACATCACTGATACACTACTACTAGGTACTTATTGCCCTGGCTGTTTACGAACCCGGCCGGCTGTTCCAAAAACCGTGCTGCTGCGTGCACCAACAAGCTGAATGCTTGTGCCATATTACTACTATTCAGATTCGTGTTAGCCGGGGAAGGAGAGGGTAGCATTTCTGGGTTCGCCAAGCAACACGGCACGGATCCGTCCAAAGGTGGCAAAGCCAGGTGCCACGTCGTGTCCACTCACAGGCCACACCACTCCATCACCTGGCCTGGGCATGGGCAAGCAACGCCACCCCGCCCGAATCCTAGATTCCTAACCCCCCCCCCCCATCCCCCAATCCCGCGGCGGATTCCCATTCCGATTCCTCCTCCTCTCCTCTCCCCCCACCCATCCGCCGCCGCCGCGGGGGCGCTAGGGTTCGCCGCGACGACGGCCTCCTCCGACGCGGCCCGGATGCCATGCTGCTGAGCTGCAGGTCCCTCGCCTCCTGGGCGCGCCGCCTCGTCGTTTGCATGGGGTGCGTGCGCCGGTCCCCTCCCCTCCCCTCCTTTTCGTGTTCTCGTGCCCCCCCCCCCCCCCCTCCCTTCCTACCTGCGTGCTAGGCTGATCGGATTCAGGAGGTCGCGCTGTACGCGGCTTGGGCCTTAATAGGATCCCTCCTTTAAGGAAACGGTAGATGCGATGCCAGGTCCATTTCTACTGTACAGGCTACTGTATGTTGTCTCACGATTCAGATTGCTGACCCGGTGATGTTAACCTATATATTCTCGTTACTCCTGCTGATTCTGATCGTTAGGGTGGTTTGATCTCTCCGTTATCACTTTCTCCTGTTTGATCCCGTTGATTCGTTCGTATCAGGTGATGGTATCTTTTTTTTTCTTGTTTAATCTATCTGGCCATTTCCAGCATAAAAGACGCTCGTTTTGTCAGACTTTGGAACTAGTCTTTGTATAGAAATATCCAGTCTCAAGGCCCCTGACGTTCAGGACTCAGCCTCTGTATGGCATAAGTATCAGTTCGCCTGTCTTTTAAGCATTTTCCCTGTTTCGCGTATGTAAAATAAACATAGCTTATTTTGGTCATCAGACACCTGGTGCTAATCATTTACTGGCTCATCCTGGTTTGCTACAGAGCAGAGGTTGCTTTGGCTGCTGTACTAAGCCCACTCCGATAACAGCTGTCGACGAGCCTTCCAAGCGGTTGAGGATCCAGGGCCGCTCAATAAGGAAGGCTCACCTGTCGGAGGATTTCTGGAGCTCAAGCGCTCATGAGATGGATAGCAGGGGGGTCCAGTCGCAGAGAAGCATGTCCTCGATCAGCAACGCAGCACAATCTAACGACCAGCATGCCGCAGGAAGTAGCAGCAACCCCAATGAGTTTGTAAATCAAGGTAAAGATTCATCCGTTTCATTTCCTTTTTTTTTTGCTTTCTGGTTCCATCATGTATTGTCAAAGAATGAACCACTATGGATTAGTGGAACTTCTTTATCAATGTGACGGTAAAGTGAATTTAAATGCCTTTGTATGTGCTCTGCGATTGATAGTGCTTGACTCCTTGGGTTTCAGTTGGTCTGTGTAGAGTACAAATTATTATTGAATGAGATTTCCCATTTCTGCTCTAATTTCTATTTGACCCTGAAGATGGCATGACATGATTCTGCATATGAATTTGCTGAAAATGGATATAAACTTGTTAAAACCTCTGCTGTGTCCAATTACACTTTTCTACTCTGTAAGGCTTGGCCTGTGCCCTGTAGACTGTAACTTAACAACTACTATGGACTGTCAAGATATTTTAAAGATATGAATATATGATGGTTGACCTTAGTACGTAGCATGTTCCAGCAGTTGTTTATATACAGCGCATGTTTTTCATTTAATTTGTCTTATTTGAGTTTGTTACTGTCAATATTCCAGGTCTCATGCTCTGGAACCAGACTAGGCAACAGTGGGTTGGAAACAAAAAACGCCGCTCTCGATCTCAACAGCCGCCAGAGCCAAAATTAAGGTATTTTATTGTGATTTGCTGCTATGGGATCTGAAATCTCTCTATTTCCTAGAGCTTTATGTTATGACAAAATTAGCTTCATATTATTCTATTTTCGCAATTTGTTAGAAGATATTCGTGGTGCATATTTTACCAAAAGCAGACGCATGTGTTCCAGATACCAATTAATATTCCTCCATAATTTTTTTTCTTACGGGTGGTACAGTTGGAACGCAACGTATGAGTCTCTCCTAGGAAGCAATAAGCCGTTCTCCCAACCGATACCTCTTGGTGTAAGATCCCATGCTTTAACTGCCTCGTATACTTTTAGTTTTGGGGTTTCAGGACAGTCTTAAACAAAAACACTTGTATTTGCAGGAAATGGTTGATTTGCTTGTGGACGCATGGGAGCAAGAAGGTCTATATAAGTAGGCCTGTGAAATTAATTGTTTCACTCGGATTAATTGCCTTATTGTATTCAGAAGCACAGAAGCTCTTGGTTGGAAAGATTAATATTCCCTCAGCTCATCGGTGTATCATGAATATTATGAAACAAGGCAGCATCTTTGCATTAAGCAGTTGTAATATATTCTTCTCGTTAATTTTGAGTGTTTGATGTCATCCCGTTGCATTAATATAAAAAAAGTCAATAAAAAAGAATACTAAGGATTAGAAATATTTTAGCGACTGTTGCGGCCTCCTGACTGGTTGAATGGAACTAAGCGTGACTGGTGCAATAATGCTTCCTCAAACAACAGCATAGCGGGTTGCATCCAATAGTGGTAACAATGTCCTGGAACTCAGATCATCACCGGTTCAGTAAGGAATAGAAAAATCCCTAGCAATGGTTCACACAAGCTAGTAATAAACAAGTACAAGGTTAACCCAAGAAATCCTTCTACAATAAAGAACATGTCCACACAAAGAATGTGATCTTATTACAGAGTTCAAACGAAGCAACACACCAAACCAAATCTGTCCTAAGACTCGCATAACCTTCGCCTAAGACCCACATAACCTGAATTGAAGCACTCAAGGTAGTAGAACAAGGACATCCAGTTTTCCACCACATGCTTATTTAATCACCTAGACAATCGTTGTTTGTTAAGTAAGAGACTTCTTCGGTTCCGCTAATATGCCAGAGGTAAAGCCCTGAATGTCCAAAGAAAGGACAGCCTGATTGACCAAAGAAGGAACAATTGGTCATAGATTTGAAAAGTCAGACATGATACAGGCTTGCCCAGGGGAATGAATCAAGCCCATCACCTGAAATTGTCAGCTTGGCCTCACAAGAATCCCCATCTATGAGTGATCCATCATTCAACAAGCATGCTTGTAGTGATGCATCAAGCATCTCGAGGTCTGCCCAGGATGAGATAGGCGTACCAGTAAAGCTAGTATTTAGATCACATTTGCTCTCAGCATGAATAGCACCTGAACCTGCAAACACCAAAAGTTAGACTCGCGTGACATACTCCTGGTATTACAGTAGCACCATGCAAACTTACTTGAAGGTTTTGAGGCTTGGATTTCACGAAGAGGACAGCCCTCAATTTCATCATCACCAGGGACGGAAGAGAATGAATGCAACATAGGGTACACATTTGATTGTGAAACTTGATTGCATGGAAGAGGAAGCGGCACTTCAAAAACTCCTTGAGGCTTTATAGGGTTGACTATTCCATCACCCTTGTGAACTATCACATTCAGACCAGTGTTTTGCAAAGACATGGATTGCGATTTCAGTGATCCTGGGGACTCAATGAGGGTATCAACCTGTTCAATAGAATCCAAAGGGCTATCACACACCAAGGCATTACAAATGCCATAGTTGGAATATTGGATTGAAGGGAGCTCCGGCTTCATGGGCCTCTGTCCGGTCCAAGAAGTAGAGGGGTTGCCATCGAATATGGTATGGCCATTGATAATGGTATTACCAAACGGCGCCAACTGATTCTCTGACATTCCACAGTCTAATCTAGTGGAACAGCCAGCCTTCTCAGATTCCTCAGGAATTTGTAGAAATGAGAGACTGTCATTGTAGTATGATGCTATACAGTCAGAAGATTTAAGCAGTTTCAAAGGATCCATTGCATCCATGGTGATAGAATTCGGACCCACAAGGCTTGGACTAGGGCCATCATCCATGTTCCATGCAAGCTTACAAAAGGCTTCATGGTCGAAGTAATCATGAATAAGGTCTTTAATATCAAGAACATTCTGTGAGAACTCATTTGATCGTTTAGCGTCACATGACTCGTCAGGAGTGCCAAACTTCATGTCTTGATTTGAAGCCTGAGAAACCAGATATTCTGGATAGATAGGCAAACCGGCTCTCTGATGTCTCTTCAATCTGGTATTCCAATAGTTTTTAATTTCATTGTCTGTGCGGCCTGGCAACTGAAAATATAAATACAGTTTAGTGTACAGCAAGGACAAAGGGTATCAATACAAGAGAACGTTTTCTAAATTAAGGATTTGTATACGGCGTGTGAAGAGCTGAAGATGGAGCAGTGAAATGTTCTCTTTTTAATTGAAGCCCAACCCTGAAGCCCGTTAAAGTACTCTGTTTAAGAGAATGGAAATAATGCACTAACCCGTCTCCAAAAGTTACTACGAGTATAGCATTAATATGAACAGGCTGAGAAAACAGCAGAACACGGAAGTAAGAGAAGCAGGAGAGTGGTAGAGGCTTGTGGAGTAGACTCACAAGAGCCGCCATCTTGGCCCACTTGTTCCCCCATGTCATGTGCATCCGGAGGATCTTGTCGACCTCTTCTTCGTCGAAGGGCTCCTTCTTGAGGTCGGGCCTGAGGTGGTTGGACCAGCGGAGGCGGCAGCTCTTGCCGCAGCGGTTGAGCCCGGCGTTGATCCGGACCTGGTTCCAGTTTCCCTCGCCGTGCGCCTGCACGTAGTCCCAGAGCCGCTTGTCCTCCTCGGGCGTCCACGGCCCCTTCTTCAGCGGCGGCGCCCCGGCATCTCCTTCCCCCTCGCTGTCGGTCTCCACGTCCTCGTCGTCGCCGTCGACGGGCGTCGGCGGCGGCGGCGGCAGCATCTCCGGCGGCGCCTGGTCCACCTCCATCTTCACCATCACTTCGCGGGCGGCCCCGTGAGTGACGGCCCCCACCCACCCCTCGGCTGATTCCCACGCGCTCACAGCTCGGCTCGCGGCGGTGGCTACTGCAAGGGATCATCATCGAGCATCGGAACAAAGCGAACTCATCAGCGCGGAACACGAAATCGACCTCCGATCTGCAGCGACCCCAACCCAGTTGAATTTGAATCCAATCTAATCTAGTCCCATCTACTGATCTACGCCGCGGGGCCGTGAACTGGGAAGGGAACTAGGGAAGACGGAGGTTTACCATGAAGAGGACGCGGTCGTTTGAACGGATCTACGGCGGCGGCGGAGGGGGGGGGGATGAGGCGGTGAACTACTACTGGAGGGGAGCTGCTGCCAGCGAGATGGATTTTGGAGTTTGGACTGCTGCTGGCGCTGCGGCGGTCACCCTGATATATAGGAGGTAGAGGTCGCTCGCGTGGCAGCCGAGCCCTGAGAAAAAAAAAACAAATCTGAAATGGCCACGCGCGAATGTGGCGGCCCGAGAATGTCGCGGCGGCCGTTGGTTAGGTCTAGCTCCGCCGTACCGTACGGTCGCATCCGAGAACGGGCCGCGCTGGGCTGGATTCTCCGCCGGCCCGTCTCTTTTTCCGTTGTACGGGCTGGGCTGTGTGAGCGGCGCGCGCGCAAGCGAGAGCGGGAGCGGGAGAGCCACGCGTCCGTTGGTGCGCCGTGCCGGTCCAGTGCTGGAGCCGGACGGTGGCTGGGCCTGGGCCGGCAAACGAATGATTTGTGACGTGCGTGCTCGACCGATCGACGACGACGACGCAACGGTTAGAACTTTTCCGTTTTGCGATAAGAAATCTAATTTAATTTCAAAACTAAATTGACTATTCTAAACATTATTTATTTCAGAACAGAGGGAGTAGTTCAAAAAACACCTCTCACTGCTCGTTGTTCCTAGCCCGATCCCGTGACATGCTGATTCTAGCATCATCAGTACCAGAAAGGAAGCAAGTAGCAGGCAGGAGGAGAACAAGTGGAGGCATGGGTTCTTTAAAGCGAGTGTGTTCAAAGATCGCTACGCGATTCGGGGATCGACGTGCGTCCAGCTCCAGCCGGGGGGGGGGGGGCGCAGCGCAGGCGTCGTCGTCGCGCTTTCTCGACGTGTGCTGGAGCGTGCATGCGTGGTCTCCTCCCCCGTCGGGTTCCTGCAAGTTGCGCGCGCGGCGGGCGGAGGTGGCCGACCCGATGCATGGAAGGCCCTGGGCGCGGCGGCGGCCAGAGATGAACGGCAACCGGCGCCGCGTGCGTTCACGTGCCCTGCAGGCGGCTCATCTGGATGGACGAATTTCAGCTATAGGTAGCCGGTGTGTGCTCGTGTGCAGACCGGCCGGGCGACGTACACGCGCGAGGAAGTGAAGTCGTCGTGTCGTTCTTAGCGCCCGCGGATATATATCGGAGAGAGCTAGCTAGCCCACGGCCGGCTGTGCTAGGTGAAGAGTGGTAAAACCCAGCAGATCTACGCAACAAGCAACACACCCCTATCTCGTTGTCTCGTACTACGTCGCCGGCACCGAAAACGATCCACCTCTTATTGCACGACGAAGGAAAAATTAAAGGTCGACCTCCAAACGGCCGTGGAGATGCCCCCAAACAGTGGTGGGCAGAGAAAACCCGAACTCAAACAACGTACCTGAAAAACCTCAACCTAAAAAACCTGAAAACCAAAATCCAAAATCGTTTTTCGGGTAGGGATTCGCAAAACCCAAAAATATTTCGAATATTTTCAGATAGTGATTCGTAAAACCCGACATACACGATCCGCTTCCTCCAGATCTGGGATGTGGCTGTTAGTCTGACTGGATTGCCTTTTCGCTTACTGAGTTAGAGAGAAGTTTGTCATATTTTGAAAGTGAGTTGGTCAGATTTTAAAAGACGGAGAGAAAAAAATGTGACCATCAATTTTATATGTTCTTGTTGCCGTAATCTTGTTTCTATTTTATTATGTTACCGTAATAAATTTTAGTTCTGCTACTGAAATATTAGTTATATTGTTGTTTTGGCTGCTGTATTTTCTAACTGTTTTTAATTGTTATATCGGTATTCAACTCAATTTTTTGAGTAACGAAATTTCGGGGAACCAAATTTAAGTACGATTTGATTCTAAAAATCTTAGATTTTAAAACCCCGAATTTTCGGACTTGTACCACGAAAAGCTAGCGCGCCCGAGTTCATTGCACTTGGACCAGCGGAGTTCATTGCACTTGGACCAGCGGCAGGGCACGCGCATGCATATATGTGCATGCATCCATATTTACTTTACTTGCGTCTCCGGCTGTACGTGCGGCGGCCGGTACGACGGGCACCGCTTGCCTGTGCCGAAAGAGAAAAAACTTGCCGTCTCGTCTCGTACGCATCCGATCCGTCGGCATCGAAATCGACCTACTACAAGGTACGTACCACCTGTACGGTCAAATCGAAGAAGGAAAGCAGCAGCAGGTCCGATCGAGTACTGAAATTTCAGGGAGCGGCGGTCCTCGTCTTCGGTCTTTGCCTCCCTCTGTCACGTCACGGCTATTTCTCGTTGCGAACATATGCAAAAAAAAAAAGAAAGCATTCACAATCTTACACACATCAACACCACACCGATAAGATGCATGCTTGCTGTATGTACTGCAGCATTGTACCGTACTACTACTAGTAGTAGCCAGGTTCATTGCACTCCGATGTGATGGCGTTCGAGAAAAGAGGCGCGCCCGGACCGCGACGTACGGGCGCCGCGGACGTGCCGGTGGACGACTGGTTCGTGTACCAGACCAGACACCCGGCCGAGTCCAAGAGACGCGTGGCGCTTCCGTAACGTCAGCTGCTCCTTTCTCTCTCTCTCTCTCAAAAAAGTCGCCCTCTTATTACAAGCAGTAAACCTACCTGTCGTGTCGTGTCGTGTCCATCAGCTCCCAGGTGCAACGTACTACTACTGTGCAGAGCTCTCCCCTCTGTCCGTCTCTCTCTCTCTCTGTGTCGCCAATAGTACAAGGAATCAGAGGCGTGCATGTCACACACGGCAATAGAAACCGCCCGCCCGGACAGAGAATTAAAGCAGCGTCATGCAAGTTCATGGCGCCTGGACGGATCCGGCCGCCGGGGTCCGGGTGCATGCATCTGCCCGAACCGAACGTACTAGCTAGTGTGTAGTACGTGGCTACGTGCGCGTGCGCCGCCACTTGCCTGTGCCGGGGACGCCAGAAAGTTCGCCCAACGCGACCGGATCAAGTAGGCGCAGATGAGCTCGATCGAGCGACACCTCGCATTCCATTATTGTTTATACGGCTAGATATGATCAAGAGGCCGTTCCTGCTTGGTCGTCGTTGTGCTACTCTGCTACTGCAAACACTATCCATGGATCCGATCAGCTCCCCAACGCGACCGGATCATCGAACCCAAGGGTATTTGTCCAGCCTGGACAGTCCAGGAGCGTGCAGTGAAGAGAAACAAAAACAAAATAACTAAACACACAAGTTGGCAGTGTGGTGGGGCGCGATATATGACGATTCAGAAATAGGAGTTGCTGCATGCAAGTTGCGTCCGTTCGTCGTGCCGTGTCCTTTCAATTCAAACGCATGCATGCATGCATGCATTCATGCATGATGAACCTGTGCGTGGTAGTGCATACGATCCGTGGTGCCGTGCATGCACTGAATTTGGATGCTTGCTACCAGCTCAACGGCTCTCTCTCTCTCTCTCTTAATCGCTAGTAAGAATGTGGTTCAGGCCGGTCGAATCGATCGATGCCCGTGTACCATGTACATATATTTCCCATCAGCTTTCGAGTGAACTTTGGTCGGCGCATGCACGCATGCCCTGCTGTTTACGAAACACGGTCTGCTCAGTTAATTTGTAAGCTCATGCGTCGACTGGATTCGGGGGCAAACTTTACATATATCGACCAAGAAGGGTTTTGGTGCAAACTGAACGATCTCTCTATTGCGCCATCGATCAACTTGACTTTGTAGTAGCAGTAGTCCCACCTAATGACACCACGACGAATTTAATAAGAAAACAAACCGATAACCACGTCCGATCCATCCCATCTACCTGTGCTATGCATCAGGACACACACCAGAACCGTCGATCGATCGATACACTGCACCGAGCCCCACGGCCCGCAAGACGTACACGTAGAAAAGAGCAACTTGTGGACCGACCGACCGACCGACCGGTCGACCAAAGAAATCACGACTCTCCATCGCTATGCTTACTTACCGGCCCACGCACGGGTCCAGTGCAAGCAGACGTAAATTACTCACCCAGTTTCATTGATTAGTTTAAAAATATATTAATAGGCTTAGAATAAAAAGAAGCAAAAGCCACTCGTGGAAGACTGGAGGATTGACAGCCCACGTTTGTACTGAGAAAACAAAATGAACCCCAAGAGGGTGGTTAATCTGACGCGATAAAGTTACTTCTTTTAATTTAAATTATTTCTATTACAATAAAAATATTAAGTTAAATATGAAAATAAAATTTTTTATACTAACAATAATAATTTAGAAATAAAAAAGAGTAGTGGATAATGTAACCCTCTTTCTTTTCATCATCATCATCAGGACGGAGGATGCAGTCCCTCATAATCGACAAGCTCTGTGAAGCTGAAAACAAACAAATGTTCTCGCAAAAAAGAAGAACCGCCGGGTTCCCTGCACTTGCGCAGAAAACGGAGGACGCCGCGTGTTGGGCTGACCGGGTGCGTGAACCGAGGAGCCACCGATCCCGTCCCTGCGGTGGGACGGCGGGGCGGTAACGGGTGTCGGACTCGGATGGTATCCTCGTCAAAATTTTGAAATTTATTAGGTCCCGTTTCTTAATTCGTTGATTATCGAATGCCATTTGCTGACGTGTTTCATTCCTCAAGGGAGATTTTTGCTATACTACAATACGTACCGTATCAAAATGCAAGCCTTCCTCCCATGTCTTGCAATACAGTCTCTACAATGCAGTCATTGATACATGGACCAAAAGTTACAAGCCGTATGTTATACATTTTGTTTTTTTAAATATCTCTAACGAATAATTTAAGTTGTTCCGACAAAGCGGATGCTCAGGCAGAACACTCAAAATAAGTACTAGTTTTGTTCAAGCTATATATATTTTCATAAAAATTCAGCATTGTTTGCGCCATTCTGTTAAAAATAAACTTTCTAAAATATTATCACCAACCTTTTGAATGGGGTTGAATCTTCAATTTATGGCGCAACATATATCTTCTCTTGCTCTAGACTGAACCGGCAGGGACGTATTATAAATGTTACTATAAAATGAAAAATAGACAATTCTATTTTAAATTCCAAATGCTACTGTATTATAATATAAAATGTTTTTGTGCTGGTTAACAGTGTGCTTATGTACTGTTTTATTAGTATAGAGTACGATATAACGTATGTTGAATTTGATGTATAAAGTATGTAGTCATTTATAACAATATTGGATTAGAAATAATATTTTATAAAAACGTTTTAGAGTATAGTAATGAGGACCGACGTTCAGAGAAAGTATACAGAAAAAGGGTAGGTTCAAGTTCAGTGAACCGAGCAGGGTCCAGATGGGAAGAAGGAGGTGGCGTCCCAAGTGGGCAACTTGCTTCCTTGGGCAGCCACCACATAAAAAGCCGGCGCCACCCGTCGGTCGTCCTCCATCACCGCTCCCCCACCTCCTCCGTCTCCCCCGACCCGTCTCGTTCTTCCTTCGCCATTTTTTCCCTGTCTATAGGGTTCGGCGCCATCGTCTTTCCCCCGGTAGATGCTCTCTTCCTCCCCCGGACACCTGGTGCTGCTGCTGCTGCTGCTGTTTTTCCTCTTTGTTTCGGTTCTTGCGGCGTTCTCGGAGGCTGAGGATTCGTCGACGGCGTTCTTGTTGTTTGGTGAATCGACATGTTTCCGTTCCACGGATACCGAGGTAAATTTCCCTGCTTTCCATTGGTCTTAGGATGATTTGTGAGATTGCGGTGCTGGGGATTGGGTTTCTTGAACCGTGCTGATCGGTTTTGGGTTGATGGATTAGGTGATGGAGCTGTTGGTTCGGCTCTCTTCGGCGCCGCCGGCGTCCGGACGAGGAAGCTCGTGTTCGCGTCCGCGGCCGCTGCAGCGGGCAAGTCTGTGACGGCCAAGAGGCAGAAGCTCAGGGAGGAGCCCTCCCTCGACGCGCTCCCGGACGCGTGCCTCTTCGAGGTCCTGCGCCGCGTGCAGGGCGCCCGCGCGCGGTGCGCCTCCGCGTGCGTCTCCCGCCGATGGCTCGCACTCCTCGCCGGCATCCGCGCCTCCGAGGCCGTGCTGGCCCCGGCCCCCGCCGTGCCGGACCTCAACCAGGAGTACTTCGGCGAGGACGAGGATGAGTTCATGTGCGACGACGGCGGCCTCGAGAGGACATTCGAGGGCAAGGAAGCCACGGACGCCCGCCTCACGACGGTGGCCGTGGGCGACGCGCACCGCGGCCGTCTCGTTAGCGTTTCCGTCCGCGGGAGCCACCCGACGCGCGGCGTCACTGACATCGGTGTCTCTGCGCTCGCCCGGGGCTGCCCGGCGCTCCGTTCGCTTGCCTTGTGGGATGTTCCGCAGGTGACGGATGCCGGGCTCGCTGAGATCGCCGCCGAGTGCCACTTGCTGGAGCGCCTTGACATCACTGGCTGCCCGCTGATCACAGACAAGGGCCTCGTCGCCGTCTCTCAGGGGTGCCCGGATTTGAAGTCGCTGACCATCGAGGCGTGCTCTGGTATTGCTAACGAGGGCCTCAAGGTAATTGGTCGGTGCTGCGCAAAGCTGCAGGCGGTTAGCATCAGGAATTGTGCACATGTTGATGATAAGGGTGTGTCTGGAATCATCTGCTCGGCGACCGCTTCATTGGCCAAGGTCCGGCTCCAAGGTTTGAGCATTACTGATGCCTCTCTTGCCGTCATTGGGTACTATGGGAAGGCGATCACAGACCTTACTCTCTCTCGCCTCCCTGCCATTGGTGAGAGAGGATTTTGGGTGATGGCCAATGCCCTGGGTCTTCAGAAGCTCAGACGTCTGACCGTCGTCTCCTGCCCAGGGCTCTCAGATCTCGGCCTTGCTTCTGTCGCCAAGTTCTGCCCAAGTTTGAAGCTTCTTCACCTCAAAAAGTGCAGCAAGGTCTCAGATGGTTCTCTCAAGGAATTTGCGGAATCAGCAAAGGGTTTGGAGAATTTGCAGATCGAAGAATGCAACAAAGTTACGCTCATGGGCATTCGTTCTTGCCTCCTCAACTGCAGCCAGAAGTTTAAGGCTCTCTCTTTGGTCAAGTGCATTGGGATCAAGGACATCTGCCCTGCCCCTGCAGAGCTTCCCGTGTGCAAGTCGCTTCGCTCCTTGACCATCAAGGATTGTCCGGGATTCACAGATGCCAGCTTGGCCGCGGTGGGCATGATCTGCCCGCACTTGGAGAATGTCGATTTTAGTGGTCTTGGTGCAGTTACTGACAATGGCTTCCTTCCATTGATCAAGAGTTCCGAGAGTGGATTGGTCAAGGTTGATTTGAATGGTTGTGAGAATCTCACGGATGCGGTTGTTACTGCCTTGGTGAAGGCACATGGCAGTTCTCTTGCACACCTTAGTCTTGAGGGCTGCAGTAAGATAACTGATGCAAGTCTGTTTGCCATTTCTGAGAGCTGTGCCCAGCTTGCCGAGCTTGATCTTTCAAATTGCATGGTCAGTGACTATGGTGTTGCCGTCTTATCTTCCGCAAAGCAGCTCAAGCTTCGTATCCTCTCATTGTCTGGCTGCATGATGGTCACCCAAAAGAGTGTTCCGTTCTTAGGAAGCATGTCGTCATCTCTGGTGGGACTCAATATCCAGTTCAACTTCATTGGTAACCACAGCATTGCATCACTGGAGAAGCAGCTCTGGCGGTGCGACATCCTTGCTTGAGGAACAAGAAGGCGATTATCTGCTGGAGATGCTGGTCAACCTTCTCCAGATGCAAATATACGGCCGTAGTAGTAGTAGTATTTCAGTTGTTTTGTGGATAGTGTTTGTGTCATGGTGGGTTTACTGTTTGCCTTAGAGCCGGTTGTTTTCCGGAGGGTTTTTTTTTTTCGCCAAGGCTTGTTTTTTGCTGGTATCCTCCTGTGAGGATATCTGTTCTTTGAGCCTTGGGCTGCCCTGCCCCTCCATTCCAATCCAAGCCCTTGTGGCCAACAGTCATCATACCACCATACAGTTTATCAAGTCATGTTTGGAGCTCAAGTATTGTCTAGTGTCTTCTTTTCCAGTACTTCTGGTTATTTAGAGTTGTAGAATGTAGATACCTACGTTCTTGAGTTTATTGTGAGTTCTGCTTCGGTGTCTCGAATTGAAGATGGTTAGCTCCATGTCTTTGCTGTCTGCAATCTCTTCTGAGTGTGTTATGTTCTGGATCAGAGTCGTGTACTATGTGTTACTGGTCATGGATTGTTGCTAGTTTTACAGTGTCTTTAAGGGTTTCCCTATAAAAACTGCCACCTCGCATCTGCAGCGCCCTTCGAACCCTAGAACTCGATTCATAACAACTGGGTTTAGTTCTATAGTCGAGACGAGCATTCGACGAACATCTCTGTCCAGACATGTGAGTTCTAAGAATCTAATAAGTGAGGCCGCAACCAAACAACAACATTTACCCTTTGTTCGAAAGAACGACGGTATGGCCAAATATATATCATCCAGGTTCCTTCAAATTCGAAACAAATCCTTGAAACTCGGATTCAAACCCCACCTAGCAGTTTCCATGATGACGCGCAAGCGCAACTGCTCCTTCCAGATTTGGTAAAGCGGCGCGCTGGTCGTCCAAAGAGGGAGGGAGCTCTCGAGCAGGTAGGTACTTGAAGCACGTTCATCCTCCCTGCCCATCACCTTGTTGCTTTGAAGTTTGCTACCCACCTGTATACGACTCTGGTTCATGCATTTGTCGCAAGACTATATACGTCATTTGGCCTGACGAAACACAATGCCGGGTCTGTCTTTCGCGCTCCCAGGATTTGACGTTTGCGCATGGAGATGGCGTGCAGGTTCATCTGCACCTGGAACTCCTAGTGGCTGGCTGGTGAAACAACATGACGTCAACGGTTCTCACCCATGGTTGTTATAGTTGAAGGTCTTGTTTAGTAGCTGCAGTGACACTTTGTCTAAAGAAAAAAAAAAGCTGCATGATGGACAGTCTTGAGCCATGACCATGATATGATTACAAGATATATATGAGCCGCCAGTTTGTTTACAAATTGATCGTGTTTCATTTCATGCGTTTGGGAGGATAGCACCCAAGAATTGACGTTCGATCGCCTAATAGAACTCGGTGGTGAACGCTCGTGCTCTGTCTGTCCATTCAGCGACACAGTGTTGTTTTCGGCTGGTAGGATTATTCGTGGAGGCCTCGAGATCTGAATCCTGCAGTTGGGCCTAAGGCCCTCGTGCATGTAGATATTTCCTCAAAAGTGATTAAAAATCAGCGTGGGCCTCACTCTCCTGCTGTTCTGTTGAAAAAACTGCAGCCCAGCTTCCCGTCCATGGGCCACCTTAGCTTAGGTCGTCGACATGGACCGAAGCCCACCGGATGCTCTCTCACAGCATTGCGATGCAGCGAACGTTTGCTACGAACGGAGTGACTGCTGCCGTTCCTCGGAGATTTTTGTGGCTCCACCGGCCGGGCCGGGCCGGGCCGCGCGCGGGGTCCTCGAGTCCTTCTCCTTCCTCCTCGACGACGGCGAGACGGATGCATCGTTTTCGGAGAGAGACGAGTCCCGTGCTGTGTTTGCATGTCGCATTCGGACCACGAGACGGAGGTATCTGTCGGGGAGCAGCAGCAGCGCGTGCGGGCCGGGAAAAGATCTGCTGGGTTGGGTTGGGTTCCTATCCTATCATGGAAAGCCATGGACACGGTAGCAGCAGAGAGCGGCCGTCGCGTAGCCCGCGGCTCGGCTGGTCCCCGTGGTCCGTCCGCTCGCCTCCGCCCGGTGTGGCAGAGCCACGTACCTCTGCGCGCGCGGCCGTATAAAAGGTCGCGGCTGCTGATATTTGCGAGCCAGGAGGCAGAGCAGGGCGCCAACGCTGGTACTATGCTGCTGCGGAGCGCGTCCTCGCCGCTGCTCAACGGCGCGCGCGTCCTCGCCGTGCTGTCGCCGTCGGCGGCGACGAGGCAGGGGGCGGCGCTGTGCCGGGCGACGTCCGAGGGGGACCTCGCGGGGCCGCTCGTCGCCGCGGTGCGGGGCGGCGGCAACAAGGACGAGGGGCGGCGCGGTCACGGCAGGGCCCCGACGCCGATGTCGGCGTCCTCGTGCGCCTCCTTCTCCGTCGACGAGGAGGAGGGCGAGGGCGACGACGTGGTGGCCGCGGCGCCGGTGCCGCTGCGGCGGCTGCTCACGAGCACGGGGCTGGAGTCGTCGTCATCGGCCTCGGCCTCGGCCTCGGCGCTGGCTCTCGTGGAGGAGGAGGGCGGCGGCAGGCAGCACTGCCGCGGCGCCGCGGCCCACGCGCACTACCGGAGCATGATCGACGCCGACCCGGGCAACTCGCTGCTGCTCGGCAACTACGCCAGGTTCCTCAAGGAGGTGGAAGGCGACGCCGCGCGCGCGCACGAGTACTGCGAGCGCGCCATCCTCGCCAACCCCGCCGACGCCGAGGCGCTCTCGCTCTACGCGGGGCTCGTATGGGAGACCACCCGCGACGCCGGCCGCGCCGACGACTACTACAGCCGCGCCGTCCAGGCCGCGCCCGACGACTGGTCAGTGCCACCTTCTCAGCTCCGCGCACGCCTCTCTGTACTAATACTGCCAGTTGCTTCTAAAGATCACACTGACACCAACGGTGCTCTTGCTCCTGCTGCAGCTATGTCCTGGGCTCGTACGCCGGCTTCTTGTGGGACGCCGGGGAGGACGATGAAGAAGAGAGCGACGACAACACCCAGCAGCTGCCGCCACCTTCGCCGTTCCTTGATGCAGCTTACGCTTAGCCTCCGTCCATCACTGCGGCATCTTAGGTGAACTCGAAAACCGGCACCTCCCGTGAACAAGCTAAGCTGGATCTGGAACGTTGAAAGAACAACGTGCAAGGAACAGCCAGGCTCTCCGACGGATAACCGGCTCGCCGCCGACGCTTGGAGACTGAAATCGGCAACGCTAATTAATAAAACTGAATCTGAAAGACCACCACGCTTCTACAGGTTGCCCACGAGTAGAATCAGCAGTTCTGTATATGATGTGTATCTAGCCTGAGGCTCTGCGGAGCTCATGGTTGTATATATGCATAGTAATGTTTTGGATCACCTGGTGTTATTAGTGTCAGTACCACTTGTGAAATAAACGTCAGAATCTTTCGATTCATTTAGCTCAGGGAAAAGGCCCTACACCTTCCATGAACAAGAGAAAAAACTAATAGAACAAAATCTGTGCGTCACAAAAACTGACACAATTGCTCATAAATTTATTGGAATGAAAGAAAGAAGTTGATATTGAGCAAGAAATTTGCAGCGCTGGAAGAAATAGGATAGAAGGCTGCAATCGATGTCAACTACAGATAAACATGATATTTGATGTGCTCATCCACCTGGTGACGAGACTACTTTTAACAATGCAGGGGTTACTTGCCGTTCCTCAAACTCCTGGTGACGAGACTACTTTTAATACATAATACCACCCAGCAGTTTACTGCAGAGATAGCAAAAATTGGTAAATAGATCTGAGGTGCGTGCAACTCTCACATGTCATAGGAGTTTGACTCGATGGTTCCTACCCCCTTAGTCCAGGTTCATCAGGAGTAACCTGAGCACGGATCGGCACATGAACATGATCTGCCTCTGCTTTGCCATTTTCCAGCTCTTGCGTGGGCAAGAGAGACCCTGTGATGTCAATAGGAGCTATTTGCTCTGATGGCAACTTCGAAAGAGATTTCCGTTGGGGTTTCTTTACTACGTTTGCAGCAGGTGCTTTCTTGACACCATTTTGGAAGGCCCTTTCATCAAGGCTCATACGAGCTGGACGGGTTGGAGTACTTGCATTTTCTTCTGTGCCTTTTAAGGTTGTGTTCTTGGAGCGGCCGAGCTTTGGTGATCTAGCTCTTGTTGTAGGGATCTAAGGTGAATAACAGCAAATTAGTAGCATGCCAGTAAAAGTTTAAGTGCAAAAAAGCTGTATTCAGAAATACATAACCAACCATCTAGTGAAAATAAGTTCAGTGTGCCTCCGTGATTTTCATCTTCTTATCATTTGGCTGTTAACCTTGAACGATGTAATTGGATTTAAGCTGTAACAAAATATGATCTGATTTGGATAGAAGACTGCATAAAGCTCTTCTATTGTAATATAATCACTGGAGTAAGATTTTGTTGCAGCAAAAAAGTCATCTTTAACATGTCAAAGAATATTGTTGCAGTTACCTTTCAATTCACCGTGACAGGAAACAGGATCCAAGAGTTATCACATTTATATTACACATTACGTTAGCAGGTAGCCTGCCCCAACGTGCTTAGGACAAAGGCTTTGTTGTTATTGCTGTATTATGTTAGCAGTTAGAAAATTTAACGATGATTATTTGACTGATCAAATCACATCAGGATGAATTTATAACGCTAAGAAGCTTTTGTGCTTTAGTTTCTATGAGATATCTAAATATATTGTGGTGTGGCAATCTGAGGCCAGGGCTAGAGAGGAAACAGAAAGGCAACGTTAGCCCTGAGTAATGTCCAACAAAATTACCTTCTTTAACTCAATCTTGGGAGGAGGTGGTTCCTTGTAAAAGCTGGGCATTGGTGTCGCCTTGAAATTTAAGCTTTTTCTCAGCCTTCTGAGCTCAGCTTCTTCAGTTTCCTGCACAATAATAAAAAGAGATGAAATCAGAATTATATGCAACGGAAACTTGAGCAATATCACTTGAACTCAATAAAAACACAAACCTTTGACTTTGCCTGAAGATTGCTTTTTTTCAGTTCCTGTGCATGAATCTTCTCCTCAAGCTTTGAGTAGAACTATATCATTGCTAAACTGGGTAAGCAAATGAATAATACCCATTTCATGAAATAAAAGCAATGCAAAAGTAATCTAAAACTGAGTAACCTCTCTTCTTTTTTCAGCTCTCTCGTCACATTTGAAACTAAAGCCATAAGCCGGAGTGCTGCCAACCCTAGGTTTTATTGTTTCAGTTGATTCTTCTTCATGCTTTTTGACAGAATGTTGACTTGATGCCTTCTGAGTTTTCTTCCTCTCCCTGGATAGGGAAGCAAACACATCAGCTAAAAGGGTAAATATACAGAAAAATAAGTCTTTAAGACAAGTCTCAGAAAAGAGTATACTTTCTCCACTGTTTTATGTACGATGACACTGGTTAGATCAAAGTTGGACTAACCAGCATCATTTTATAAAAGAACAGCGTATATAAAACTGTCAATAATAAAAGTCAATATGTGACATTATAGAACTGTGTTTCAGCCGTCACAAGATGGGAATCGTAAGTGGACAGAGGTTTACATAATGGCAACTGAATGGCATGAATAAAACTAGAAGAGAATATCTATGACCAAAAATGGTTGTGGAGCAAACAGAAGAACAGTTCTGAGAAATAGATTAAGTCCAAGAGGTAAAGAATCCACTTTGCATAATTTGAGGGAACAGATATCCAAGAAATGACAAATCATGTACTCCCTTTACAATACCGTAAGTATATCAACCTCAGCTGTACTGATAATACATAACCTAGTTCTACTCAAATTACAAGCCTAACTTAACAGGGTATATTACAAAAAATGTTAAACAGAGATTTAATAAACAGATATGATGGAGCACAGGAGAAACAAACAGCAGACTTTGAGTCCTCAAGTGATGAACTCTCCTTGGCAACTGGACGAGGACTGCTCCTTTCAGCCTTCTGAATGAAAAAAAACGTCACCAACTATTTGTATAAGTTCAAACTTCAAAATACGTTACATAAAAACATGTCTACTAATTGCACCACTAAGTAAAACAATATCAAAGACAATAGACTTACTTTCTTATTGACATTAGAGCCACCATTGCTTGAAGAGCTATCGATCAAATCTGGACCAGAAACTCGTGCAATGGGTGCCTTTGCATAAGAAGGATTAGGACTAGGAGAGCCTGTCCTGGCTTGGCTCTTATCCCCACTTTGTGGACTCTGTCGCTGAGATTTAACAACCTTTGGTGAATGGCTTTGACTCCCCTGAAACAAATGAAAATACCAGAAACAAGCAATGGTCAATAAACCATTATAGAAGATATCATCACCAACAATGTCTCAATATTGCAAAATCTTGCCTCATGAATACGGGGCTTTACATCCTGCGAGTGAGAGGTGGCTTCCCCCTCCAACTCTTCGGATGGGTTGATCACCTCACTCTCGTCTGAATGAGCACCATCAGCCAGCCCATCGTGCTCTTCCCCACGAGCTTCTACGCTGTCAGTGGGCAGCAACTTCCCATTTGCTCCTTTTTCAACGGCCGTTGCACCAATAGCATCTGCAACACCAACGCTCGCATCCATCTCGTCCGATGTCACACCCGGTTTTCAATAAAGAACACCGAGCGTATACTCACATGTATGCCAGGATCAGTTGAGTCATACATGTGCCGACAAGAGTGAAATATCATTGTATTACAAGCCAAGTGTATCATACAACGTAATATTACATCATAAGACATAAAGTATCAATTATGAGTACAAGCACACTAATAATATAACAGCGGAAGACTCTAGCGTGGTGCTCCAGTTCCACAGGCGTTGCCCGGTGGTTACGCCAACCTAGAACAACTCCTCGGGGTCGAAGTACTCCTCGTCAAGTCTACGTCTTCATTTACACCTGAGCCAACATATGATATCCAACAAAAGCAAGTTTGAGTACCGTAGGTACTCAACAAGTGTAGGAAAGAATGTTATGTAGGCCAACAACAAGGAAGGCTAACATGGTTAAGCACTATGCATTAATCCTAAGCCTTAGCTTTGATTAGCAACCTACCTTTCTAAGTGATAATCCCACCATCATTATAGTTAAGTCATTAATGTTAGGTTACACCACCCAACAACCTCTTTTGACTCACTTCCATGTTTCTCTAATCATGGACAAGTCCAAGCCGCTCTTGACCGTGAGCACGGCTGTCATGACAGTTTGGTTCTCTGCAGAGATTGTACCACTTTACCCACAAGTAGTGATTTCATCCCCTGTTGCCAGGTGGACTAAGAAACCTCCCTGATATCCGTGGTTGCAAGCCACATTACACACTTCCTTTGGTGTGCGATCAGGAGATCACTACATGGCCTTTACAAAGGGCCTACCGGCAAGTACAAGCCCACTGAGGTTTCACCGCTGTAGTTCCTGGGAGTAACCCTCCCCTACAGAAGCCCCCTCTTGAGCCTTGCAGTTCCCAGGGCAGTCAAAAATGGACTCCCATTCCCCGCACCATCCAAACACTCATACTATACCGGCAAACTCCTAATTAATTGGCCAAGCTGCCCCATCTCAGTCTTGTGGTGGCACTGTAAAGCCGGGTTAACTGTTCCATGAACCGGTCCTTAGAATCTAGGACAGACACTAACTCATTCCCGAGTCTCGTGCACGAAGCACCAACCAAACAACCAGCCTGTCTAGATTCATAACCACATGACACATACACTTGTGTCTTTCATATAATCCACAAGACTAGTATCAACTACATTTCATTCATCTCTAAAGTTCTAAGCATGGCTAAGCACATAAAATGATAACCATCAAATCCTATCTAATTCCCTCCATGGCTTTGCAAGGAAAGATAAAACAATGAAACTAGGGAAACATCCTACACTGGGTTTCATATTAAAGACATCATGCAAATAATCTAACTATTCACCTAGAATAGGAACAAAGTGATCAAGGAACACTTGCCTTTGAAGGTAGGGGGATTCACTTCAAATTCTTGCTCTTGAAGATTTGGGTGTAGTTCTTGACTTGGGTCTAGTCATTCATATGCACACAAAACAATGCCAAACATGCCGTAAGAATCATACCAAATCATTTCAATCACATAGTTTTAGTTACACACATGCAACTATTGTTTTCTTGTCATTTTATGTGAGTTGTAATGGAAATAAATTTCATTTGGTTACTTATATTCCTTCTACTTTACTATTGCCTCAGCTAAACATTCATTTTCAGTTTGTGGGATGATTTGAATAAGTTTTTGGAGTTTTATAGTCTTTTATGTTAATTGTTGTAATTAATTAAATCCTAAAAAATCATTTAAATTATTATTATAATGATTTTCAGAATTCATATTTCTAATTTTCTGCACTTCAGAACCTATTTAAGTATTTAGAACAGTTTTCAAAATTTTTATTTAATATATATTATTTTTATCTATTTTTCAGTATTCATTTAATGCTTAAAAATACATTTTTAATCATTTAAATAATTATTCTGGATCACAGAAATTATATAAGTACAAAAAGATGATACAGAATAGTTTTACACCTTTTAAATAAATTTCCAAAATTTTCTGGAATATATATAGTTTTTACTTTGATTTTTCCAAGTTAATTGTCACTATATAAATAATATCAGCATTTGTAAACTGTTATATTTAAATTCAGAATTTTTATTCTGTTCAGAATGTTTTAACAGTGCTAAAAATAAATTTCTACCATTTTCCAGAATTCATTTAGTCTTATTTGATTAATTACAGGATTAAAACAAACTTTTAAATCTGTTTTGGACTAATCTGTAACAATTTCAAACTTTCTAGGGTTCAGATTGAATTTTCCTAACTATTTTACCAATTTCTAAAAACTACAGGGGCTATTTGGCTATTCTAAAGTAATTTTCCAATTTTCTATGAACTCAGGGTTGATTCTGTAAGAACCAGGGACTATTCCTTATTTGTTTAAATCTCCAGGGACCCCTCTGTGAATTTCCTAACGTTTATAACTGTTTTGAATGTGGGCCGTTGGATCTGAGATCAACGGCCCAGATTTAAATAACCGAACCGGTATGCGCGGTTTAATCGGAGCCGTTGGCTCGAGATCGACGGACCCGAAGCGGCCACGTCGCCCCCCGACCCTTCTCCCCCGCGTCCGGCAGCCGCGCAGTCGCCGGCGAGCGGCGGCGGTGGCCGGAGAATTTCGGTTTTCACGATTTCTCTACCATTCTTTGATCTATTTGCACTAGGAGAGAGAGGAGAGGATGGGGAACTCACCTAGGGTGATCTTTGAACCCAGAAACGGCCGGAGAAGCGTGCTCGACGGCGACCGAAGGAGATCTCCGGCGATCTTCGATGTCAGCGCTTCCCAGGCGTTTTTCTTCGAGGAATTTGATCGGGAATCCTTTCTGGGGGTCGTTGGAGTGTGTAGGGATCACTAGAATCAAGAATTTCCGATTGTTTTCGAGAAACCCGACTTTGGGGTGGTTTTCAATTCGGGAGGGGTGAGGGTGGTTCTCAGGGCTGAGATGGCCGGCGCCGGGGGGTATTTGTAGGGGCAGTGGAGTGGCGGTTGCTAGGCGTCCGTTGGCGAAGAGACGCGCTGAATTGGCCACGTGTGGCGGTTTTCTTCTCACATGTGATAATGGGGCGGAAATGAGAGAGGGAGAGAGCAGGGGCGGTTGCTCGGGGTAGGAGGCCGCCGGCTGGGCCCTGGGGCAACGGGGAAAGGAAGAGGGTTGAGGGTTTTGTCCCATTTTGCATGATCCGGGTATTACATCCGATCACTTGAAGACTCCCTTGAGAAGCATACCAAGAATCCCTGCCCCTCCAGCTTGCAAGAGCTACCCTCACCGCAGGATGATGTTCTACCAGTCAGCAAGCAAATCGAACTGGGTGGACTGTAGAGCAACAAATATTTGTATTTCAGGAATCACAGTCACAGCAAAGGAAAAGATACCTCTGACCAGGGAAAGCAATAAGCCCAAGCAAGAAATCAAGAGCTTGCTCACCAGCGAAAGAAGGAATCGACTCCTTGGGCCCGGGCGGATCGGATCTCCGCTCCAGGCCAGCGGAGGCCCGGAACGAGAAGGACGAGGACGCCGACGGAAGGAGGCAGTGATGCGCAGTCGCGGTTCAAGGACACCTGGATCTGGATCGAGCCGTGGTCCTCAGTGAAAGAAGAGATGGTAAAAGGAGAGGAAAGGTGGCGGCTTTACCTCGCCGGGAGTCAGGGCGACCGGGGGCAGGTGAAGCGCGCGCAGGCCGCTACGGCGAAGCGGAGGAGAGCGGACGCAGTGCAGGACTCCGGCGGGCTTCTTACGGTGGTGGGACGGCGGCCGGCGGGAGGGGTGGCAGCGGGAGCGCGCGCGGCTCGTGCTGTGTCTGGGCTTCCGGGTGGTGGTTTGGAACCGCTACTTGGAGGTTTCTGCGTTCCTCTAAACTAAAGCCAGCTTTCTGCTCGCTGTTTCTTATTGCCTTCAGTTTCGGCCTGTGATTGGCATTCTGTCCTTTCCTGCTGTTTTATTTTTTGTTTATTTCCGATGACAGATTTTGAATCTTGTAACAAATGTTTGGTGGGTATATGGAGTTACGCTTGAAATTTCAAGAATTAGATAAAGTTAAACTGAAGGGAATTATACATCACTTACTTTTGCTCACGCATAAACAGAGCTTTGCACATTGTTTTAATTCTGACAAGTTCACATCTCTACATAACAATTTCACGGTTTATTCGCTATCGCGCGAGGCTTCTATTTTCGTTGGGCTTAATGTTCCGATGTGGGCCTTATCGGCCCATTGTGTCTGGGAGAGCGTTTTCCCCTTCGCCCCCCCGGCCTGTTCCTTCCATTCATTCCCCGCGACGACGACAACTCCGGCGGCGGCGGCGACTGCAGCTGCAGTGGTGGTTGTGGCGGCGACTGCAGCTGCAGTGGTGGTTGTGGCGGCGACCGCGGTGTCTATTGCAGCGATGACTTTTCCTTGTTCCGCTATGAGCTCCTCCTCTCACTTCTCCTGCAGTTCGTGAAGTTGTTGCGTTTCATTTTTCATTTTGGCTTGGTGTTCAGGAAGTGCAGATTCGATGAATTCTCCTCAAGAAACTTCATATTGGATGTCTGATTTCACCTCAAGGACCAGCAGATCGTGGGACGTGGGTTGGATAGCACATAATTCTGGTGTACCCACCCTCAAATTTGCATGCAAATTTTCAGTGGGCTGCTTAGAGTTTTCTGTGGTAGAGGTTTCAGATAACAGCTGCATCTACAACGTGGGGTGTTTGGGAATCAATATATGCAAAACTTTTCAGGTGGAAGTCAATTTTTTTTGGGGTGGGTTTTGAACGATTTGTGTAGTGTAGCTGCTTTGAACAGGGCAGGGCACGCTGCCTGCATTTGTGTCTGTATTCGATGCACTTCCTCGCCTTCAGGTGTCCCTTCTCGCGAGAGTGGACAGCGCCACATGCTTCCCCGTGCAGTGCAGTGCAGCCTACGGATCAGCGATGGCTTGCCATTGCCACGGACCGGGCCATCTCCTGTCCCCCTTGGCACCTAGGAAGCCGATCTCTATCAATGTTCAGCAGCGGTGACGGCTGACGAGAAAAAAATAGATGTAGACAGTAGACCTTCCATATTATGCAGCGGTGACTGCCATTAGAAGGATTGCTACCCATATTCCGTTCCAGTTAAAAGAACGGCCATTCGTATCATCCTCTGCTACTACAGTTGACCACCCCTGCCGTTCATTACAACATTGAACAGGCGACCGATGAACCTAGGCCGTCATGACAGCACTATTTTTTTATATATAAAATGAGCAGCAAATAAGTGCCAATCAATCAGCACATATCACCGAAACGATCAGGGACCAAATAACTGGATAAGATGTGTTTCGCATTAAATGAATTAAAAGTACAAGGGGACTGATGGTAGTCTTGAATCTAGCCCATAGATACTAAGAAACAAATGCATCAAGGAAAAGAGCAGTTACAGATGCAGGGCAGAGCTTCTGCTGGGAACTAGAGAAGTTTTACATGACCAACAATGACACGGCACCATCAGCTTGTCTAATGTCAAACACAGTAGCAGTTAAATGATTCGAACAATGCCGTCTCGTATCATTATCCTGTTGGCATCTTGCATCCTCTGAAAGCATATGCAGAAATTTATCAGTTTTCGTCAGTGTCATTTTACATGACAAGGCTTAAGCAGCCAGATTTTGGGGGGGGGGGAGCCGGATGTTTTCATACCTCCAGGATAATTTCAACTTGACGTCTAGTGTAAGGTGCAGAGGACTCTCTGTTTACTGTATGCTCAACCTCATCAATTGAGATTTGATCAATATGGTTTGCTAACACATGCTGACCCAGGATCGCTTCAAATGCTTGAATTCTGCAAGTTATGGAATTAAAAGGGAAGCAATGAATCAGCCACAAGCAAACAAATATAGAGCTTTATGTTCGGTTTTGTAAATTCAAGGCTGGGAAGTAACCTCTCAGCGGGGAGATCCTGATCATTTGATGCACTTCCAACATCCACATCCATTGGGTCGTTTCCAGAGCTGAGAAGAGGAGAGATTTTTTATAGGAACTTGGGAAGATAATCAGCTGAGAAGATACAGAGTTCACAATGCACAAAAGTAGTAAATCACCTTCCATGCCCATCCACAGTGCCACCATTTGCACCTGCATCATGATCAGCTTGTTGTTTCAGATCTATCTCTCTCTGCTCACGTTCTTCCATTTCAGTCAATTCCTTATGGTATATTGCAAAATTCAGAACTTGTAACGCAGCCTCAACATCAGAATTTAGAACCTGCAACACAAGAGAAACAGAATCATTTTTTGTCAAGAAAAAAGACCATAAACAATTCTACTAAACAATATGATCTTACTATATATAAAACAACTGAGAATATTTGAATTCTTGATGTTTCAGGACTAATTATGACTGGAGCAGCAGTAATTGACAAAGGTAGCTTGCTTGGATAATTGGGCTGAACAAAGTACCTCATGTCTCAATTTCATCTTAGCATGAGCAGTAGACAGACGAATTATAGTTTCCAATGTCCTTGCTGTAATTGGAAGTGTGCCTCCACCAGACTGTTAAAAAAAGATTGAGCAAATGAGAACTATGAAAATATACCATTACCAAGAAAGCACAGGAAGCCATGCTTAGACCAAACCTTTGCATTTGAGCTACCATCCCTTAGCTCAGCATATGAAGTTGATATTTGATCACATGCCTGCAGGAGCAGAAGTAGCATTGTTACATCTAAAAGGTACAATTTTACTTGCACTTGCACAGATAGCAGCTATGTATACTTCCAAAGATTTCAGCTGAAAAGAGCATTGCTATGAAATTTGGTGCTCGTTAGTACTGCTGTATCTAATTATACTCATGCATTACTCCATTTGATCTAATAGACTAGAATAAATTCATATGAAACTTTACCTCATCAGTGAGTCTGGGTTGAATTAGATTTTTCGCATAATGAATATATTTCTTAAGAAATTTGACAGTTAGTCTGTCCTGCTTTGGCTTCTTGCCTCTCCTTCTATCCTGGCCATGGAGCATCCTATCATATTTAACAAAAATGGATGCATTAGCATCACCATCATCTTCTTCAGTATATCCTGTTTTATCAAGAAACCTTGATCCTGCAATTCACAAGTTTGCTTTTTGTCAAGCAAATGAAGGCCTGAAAGCAAACCTCACTTCTACAGTAAATCACAAATATACCTCCATCATCAGTACAATATCTATGCATCCGTGAAACATGTTCTGAGATTTGACGATCAATCTCAGGATCCATTTGATCAAGAACAATAAACAGCAAATCAAAACGAGAGAGCAGTGAATCTGGAAGTCCAATGTTCTTCGTTGGTGTCAATGAACGATCATACTGTCATGGCATCATGCAGAGGATTTTATCAGAAACATCATTCACACCAGTGGAACATGATTATGGAGAGAGGAAAAGAAACATTTAGAGCTTACAGTTCCATAGATTGGATTTGCTGCAGCAATCACACTGCATCTTGCGTTTAGTGAGGCATGTATTCCTGCCTTTGCAATGGTCACAGTTTGCTGTTCCATAACTTCATGTATAGCAACTCGATCTTGATCATTCATCTTATCAAACTCATCAATGCAGACAACACCTCGATCAGCAAGAACCATGGCACCAGCTTCAAGCCTTCTTTCCCCTGAGCACAGTAATTTGGTCAGTACTTTTACATAAACTGAACAGAAATGCCCAAAAAGGCCCTGAGTAATTTACCAGTTTCTTGATCAGATGTGACAGCAGCAGTCAAACCAACACCAGATGAACCCCTTCCAGTTGTTGAGATTGCCAAAGGGGCAATGTTCATGATAGCTCTTAGGAGCTGGGACTTGGCAACTGAAGGATCTCCCACCATCATCATGTTTATATCTCTGCATGACAATCAAATAAATTATGAACATACATTCGCTATCAAAAAGATCTTGTAACAAGGGCCATAATGATACGAAGCATCACTAACCCTCTCAAGTGAGTTCCATTTTTCAGATTCTTCTCGACACCACCAAGCATTAATAGTACCACTGCCTTCTTTATCCAGAGATGTCCGTATATGGATGGAGCAAGCGAATTTCCAAGCAACTCGAATGTATCATTTCTCTTTGATATTTCTTTCATCTTTTTTAGATCTTCCCGTGTATAGACAGGTGCATTTGCCTCTTTGTTCAGGAGTGATACGTTATTTGCAATAAGGACAGTTCTACAGACATGGTAATGCAAAACCACATCAGACTTCAGAAACATGGAAATTAAATCCAGCTCAAGTGAGGGTCATAGTTGATCTAACCTGAACACACCGCTAACACTTCCCTTGCTTTTCCCTGGAAGAGCCTTGTATAAACCAACAATTGAGACACGATCACCAGGTTTGCAACAATCTACGAGATCGTCTTCTACAATAACATCAACAGTTCTTGGGAGCTGTCCAGGGGCAGCATTTTCAGGCACTTCTTGCATGGACAGTGTTTGGTGATCCTTGTATTCAGAAATTCCGTACTCGGTGACCAACAAGTTACCATTTTCATCCTAATTACAAATTAATCAGCATTGAATTCACAATGGAAGGAGGATTCACTGAATGAAATTGCACAAAGCCAATAGTAACAACGCACCCTTGTTGGATAAACAGAACCAGTAGGCAAGCCTACAAACGAAGTGATGTCTCTGTATTCACGGGAGAGAGTTGCACCGGTTGCAGGGCAGTAGTGAACACTCTTAACAACCTTTGGCCTTACCAACGAACCTGATTTTCAGGAAGAAAAATATTAGCCCCGAGAGGTGGAAAGGCAGTACATAAGAATCTCTTACATCTATTTGTATCACCAGTTTGCTGGCAGAGAGGAAGGATCTGATATACTTCATAGCTGGATTAACATAGCATACTATATTCACAGCATAACAGGCTGCCCACACGCATATTAAACGCAAGAAGTTCAATTATCTGATCAAGTATCCTGGTCCGATTTGACATGTGGTTAATGTTCATTCTGCTGCGGAAATAGAAGGAAAATGACAACGTTTTATCACCATTTTTGTTGTTTTTATTCACAAGAACTTGCAAACTGAATTAAATAGTAGTAGAGTTATTTCCTCCACCAGTTAGAGCTTCATCCGAGCTAGTCAAAAACTTTTTTACTCTAATCTAAGCCACCTCAAAAGCTATGATTAAAACCGGATTATGACAAACTGACAGGATGGAGTCATGTTACTGAAATGGAGAGAGTGCCCTACTGTCTTACATTTGGTGACGATGCCTTCGACGCAGACCATGGTCCCAATAAAGGAGGACATGAGATCCCTGGGCGTGACCCTGTGGAAGCCGAACGGCCCCGAGAACCCCACCAGCACGCGCTCTCCTTCCTTCAAGAACTTGGGATCCAGATTCCTCGCCACCTCCGACACCGCATCTGACGCCGGCTGCATGTACTCCCCGGGGCTTCGTATCACCCTGCAGACGCAATGACAGTCTGCGTCACCTATGAACTAACCAGTAACCACGCACACGGAACCAGCGGCCAAGAAGCGAGTAGGGAAAGAAGGCGGCGGCGGGTACCTGCGGGCGAGGTCGAGGTTGTGGTTGCGGAGGTCGTCCATGCCGATGATGAGACGATGGCGCTTGTTCTGAACCATGTCGCGGACGGCCTGCATGTACACTCCCTTGCCGACCTGAGGAGACAAAGCAAGAACGTTGAACCAAGATCCCAACAAATCGGCGGAGACGGCGGCGGGTAAGGGACAGCGGAGGGCGCGGGGGCTTACATCTTGGTCGAGGAAGTCGAGGAACGCGCGCTTGTGCGCCGCCATGGCCTCCTCGTTGACGTCCATGGCTGCCGCTGCGGAGATGGACGAAACGCGAGGCCGGAGGAAGAGAGGAACGGGAGGGGCGCGAGAATGTTGAGGCGGGGTCGCGATTTGGAGGAAAACCTGAGGCCGTTTTGGCGGGAGGAGGCGCGCGGTGCGGCGGGAAAGTGAGGTTTTCGCGCGCTCGAAGTAGGGACTAGTTGGGCCCAGTTTGACACTCAGGTCATCCAGACTGCAAGGCCCAGAAAAGAAAAAGCCCAAAATGAGCAACCAGCTCATGGGTCACGGCCCGTTTGTGTCATTCGGCCCAGAAGGACTACACAGTACGTACTACGGCTGAAGGACAGGTCAACGGTAGTCAGTAGTCCTCTCGGAATCCTGGGCCGTCGGATCAGTATCACCGAGCCCAGGCGCCGCGGCACACACAGCACGAAGTGGCAGCGGAGCGCCGGCAAAGCGGGAGGCGGGGACGATGGAGACGCGCCGGTGGCAGTCTCCGGCGGTCGCCGCTGCCGCCGCCGAGGCCGCGGAGGAGGAAGCCGGCGGTGGTGGCACCGGGGGCCCCTCGAGGCGGCCGCCGCGGCGCGGGCTGCACCGCGCGTCGCCCTACGGGTTCGGGCCCCGCCGCTTGCTCCCCAAGCTCCCTCTGGCTTCCAGGATTTTCCCCGCCGCGCCCGGCGACCCTGCCGCCTCCGGTGACCCCCCTCCTCATCCCCATTTCCTGGAGTCTTAGCATGGCTGATGCCCGTTTTTGTGGAAGTGGAATCGAAGGAGGAAATCGACAGTTTTTGCTTTACTGCTTGTTAGCGAGTTTGTCGCCGTTGGCGGATTGGGAGCTAATGCTAATCTATTACGGTTTAGAATCTGAAGCACTTGGTCAGCTTATCCCATTTCCTCGGTTCCTTTGCATCACTTCTCCAACCTAGGGTTTACTGTGTTGGGCATGTATTGATAACTTATCTCATGCCTTCTCTGCTGAATCCTCTAGCGGAATCATGATTAAGTGTGAGAAGGCTTCTGTGTCAGCTGTTAGATTTGAATTTGGATACCTTGAACTGGTAACAGATTGTATAGTTTGCCGACTTTGTGCTTTGGAATGGCCATTATTGTCGATGTCTATTCAACTTGGGTTACCCAATCCATGTAATAGCAGTAACCTCGTGTTGATGCCCAGCCAATATTGTAGAATCACTGGAATAAGATGAGTAAATCTAATGATTAAATATTACTCCCTCCGTTCTGAAATAAATGACGTTTAGGACAGCTAATTTAGTTCAATTTGAACTAATTTTCTTGTCCTAAACGTCATTTATTTCAGAACGGAGGGAGTATGCTAATATTAGTAGGGTCATTGGAGTACTGATATACAAACACAATTTTAGTTCAGTTCTTTGCTGAAATGGTTTGTCTGTAGCATTATCATTTGCACCCATGTTAGAGTTCTTTTATGTAGCCACAAAGTTTCGATGGTGGGATAAGTGTAAGCCTCTCTTAAAATGTTGAATGATTGTTGGGAATGGGTGAGTGCAAAAACAGAACTGTGTAGCCTGCAAGAATGCTCGATATTCCATGTGGATCTCTTATTGGTGTTTCAAATGTTTGCAGACAATTATCACGAGGTTCACCTTGAACCACTGGAAGTAAATCATGGAGTAAGCAGGGTTTCTTTTCTTGAGAATATTCAATATTAATTACTCTTTCTTGACTTGTTAAAGTATATTTTTGCTATCTTTGGGTCTATTTTTCAATATACACTGTTACATTATGAGATTTTAGAGATTGGAATGTATCCAGAGACTTAGCTCATGATAGGACCGCATGGAAAGTAGCAATTCATGTGCCAGAATCTTAGTCTTGTTTTTTTTTCTTTTTCTTTTTTCTTTTTCTTTTTTTCCTTGTTGTTCTTATATCTCTTCCTCTCTTTTACTTTATTGATATATATATATATATATATATATATATATACAATTATTGGGTTTCATGTGTAGCCGACCCCAACATGCTTGGGATAAAGGCTTGGTTGTTGTTGTTGTACACTGTTACATTATCTAAAGGGCGTACCAAGTGCGGAAGGCTCCCACGCTGTTACATTATCTCAAATAAAATATTACAGCTGTCACAGGAAAATCTAAATCATGCAAATTATGAACTACGGAATTTATGATAATACCTCTGTTCTGAAATGTAAGCATATCTGGGTTTAATCAAAGTCAAACTTTGTTAACTTTAACTATTAATATCAAGTAATTCATAACGTTTGAACATGAATAAACGATGCCATTAGATTTACCTTGAATCCAACTATCATAATATGCAACTTTTATATTTATAATAATTTATTTTAATAAATATTGTCAGTCAAAGTTTAAAGCTTTTGACTTTACCAAACCCAGAAATGCTTATATTTTGAAATAGAGGGAGTATTAGTTTGTTGTTTACTTGTTTCATAGATGGGGATCTCTACCATAGATGTTTCGTAGTTGTTTACTTGTATCATAGTTTGATTTATTGCTGTGCAATTTAACTGCAGAGAAACTCCGCAGAACAAAACACCAATGCTGCTGCTATTGGGCCACAAACATCTATGACCAATAAATTTAGCCTGCTTCTGGAAGGTGATTACACGAATCCTAGCGATGGCAGTGGAGTTGCTGAAATTGAGAAGATAATCAACCAGAGACTTTTCTCGAGGTAGGTTTTTGTGTACATTTTCAGTTTGACCTGGTGTGGTGCCCAGAAATGCACTTTAACTGTTAATATCTATCTTCTGTCATATTGTTAATGATCATAAAGTGACAGCATACAAAAGTGCTTTCAAATATTATTTTAAAAGGGCTCCTGGACATCTAAGCGACCGCCAGGCGCCTGGACACCAAGGCACCCGCCTAGGCAACCGGGTATGGCATCCAAGCGGGAGTGCCTGGACGCCTAGGCGACACTTTTTAAACAGTGCCAGTGGTATTAATTGTAAATTCGGAGTATATGATTTGTTGTTCCCCGTAGATTAAGAATTTGAATGTTCATTTGCATGCACTCCTTTACATTTTGAAATGGATGGATTAATACTCTTTTAGTTCGCTGGACATAGCAATTCTTACCCACTTTTTCAAGGAAAATCCCTGGCAAAATGGAAGACATAGTGAGCACGTGGAGATCTTAATTAGCTGATTAATATGCCAATTACTTGGCACAGAAGAATGTAGGCGAATGAAGTTATATCAAAGTGTTTGTTGTTCTGGATGAGTGCCATATCACATCATGTGCCTTTTCATGTTGCTTACCCCATTCTCTTTGTTTTCTAAACTGGAGCCATCACACACCATAGGGAGAAATATTTGTATCAGGAGCTGTGTGTCGCCCTTAATACCAGCTTGTTGTCTTGTTTTTATCTTGAGTCTATTATTTATTAAAGCTAGGAATTTCATATGCATGTGAACCTTTTTGGTCTTGTAGGGAGGAGACCGAACATCTAATTGAGATCATGCGGTCAAGGACCCCTGATGTTATTTTTGAAGATCATAGAGACCCAGGGTCCACATCAAAAGGTTTCGAGAAGACACCATTTTCATCACCTGCAAAACTGATCGACCCTCAGTCATCTTGGAGGACTGATGTCTTTCAACCATCAAATGTAAGAATGTCACAACTGTGCAATATTTAACTCTTGATTTTTTTATCTGCATAGAAGATGTTCCAGGACACCTACCAATTTATTGTTCTCGTTCTTTATGTGAGACAAGATATGGCTATATATTTTTCAAGTTCAAATATTTTGTAAGTTGCTGCAATTGCAAAAATATTTGATGCAAATAATTCCATCATGTCGTTTAGTAACAGATTGCAGGAGTGCAGTAGGATAAATGATGCAAAGTGCTTAAGAATTACCAAACTATTCCTTGTTTCCCTGCTTGATTTGCTATTTCCTCTGAATCTGATCTTGTGTTTTTTATTGGTATTCTAGGTGCATGAGGCTGGTTCTTCGCCAATCGAAATTGCAAAAGCATTTATGGAAGCACAGACCTTGGCTTCTGTACATGAATCTCAAAAGCGAAAATTCAGAGCTTTGAGTCATGGAGTTGAGACTGAGAACTCCACATTAAAAATTCTCCCTAAAGTTCCTACTGATGCTTCTGTATGCTGGCCTGGTTCAGTTGCCCGTGATTATCATAAGTATCTTACACCACAAAGTAATAAAGGAAAGACACCGGCTCAACCTTTCTCTCGCACACCTTATAGTGGCTCTGTTTTCAGGGGATCTATTAAGGTTGTATATTGAATTTTTATATTGCAGTTTATTTTTATTTGAAGTTTATATCATTGGGAGCTATATAATACTTGCTACTTATTTTGTTTAACGCTACAGAACAGCAGGCATGGTGGTACCTCCAATGACTCCTCTGGACAGTCACAAATTTCAACTCCTTTTTCTGTTGGAAGTAAGGTATTTGTTAAGGAAGCAAGATATATCTCACTGTTAACGTGATTCACACTATCAATTTTGATTCATGGATTCAAGAAGCCTTGATAGATTGAAGTCCATGTGGCTCTGTCTGCAAGATTGTAATTGCTAATCAAGTTCTATCCTTGTATGGGACTGAGTGATACCTCTAATACTTTTTGCTTGAAGGGTTGTGAAACCTTGGTATATTTTGTTATAAGAAATTTGGTGTTTCACTGATCTTCATCCTCACAAATGAATGTAATCCACAACTGAAAGTGAGTTATAACATCGACACATCATTGTTATATTTAGAACTTAAAGTGATTTCACATGAAGCTTTTTTTACGACTTAAGTTGTTGTATGCTTATCTACATTATTTGTTCTAATATTCTTGTTTGCTTTGTAGACAAGACTGGGGGGTAAAATGGCATCGACAAGTGGTGTTAGAGTGCAGCAATCATTTGGTTCTACCACTCCCTTGTTTCGAAGAGAAGGTTCTGCTGCTACTAAGAATGTTGCATTTAACCTCAAGGGGGCCCATGTCAAAGGCACCATAGAAAGCAGCTCGTCTCCTGGAGGTCTTTTGGCAATAGAGAATATCTCCAGAGGTGCTTCTGTATCTGCTCACCCTAAGTCAAGTGAAACAGCATACAAAATACTTCAACATCTTGAGAAAACTATTCCTTCCCCCACAACAAAGCCACTAGAGCTAAGACACACTTTAGCAAAGAGAAATGCTTCGTCTATAATAACCAGTAGCCAGTCGAAAGGGACTGATTCCAATATCAGCAATGGTTATGGACAGGGCAACGGTTGCAAGAGTGGTACTGTGGGTATTGCAGATGCAAAGAAGGTATGTTTCTGTTTGATTTTTCTGTCATGATCTGCTGTAACTGCAGTTTACATATACAATGCAGTAGAAGATTCCTAGTTATCAGCAGCCAGTTGCTACTCTAAACCATTTTTTAACTCAAACTGAATTGGACATTACACTAGTGAATCACTGATAAATTGTTATATGCAATTATACTGAATCACTTTGAATGTGGAATCCAAGACAATGTTATCTCTGGTTAGCATTCTCTCATGATCACTTATTTAAGTTTGTTCTCTGCTGGCTGCTGCTACCATTTTCCAGATTCCACTATATATTGGATTTAGTAATCTATTTACCCGATGCCTGACAGTGTCAGGCTATAGTTACTTCACTAATCACTTGCTTATACATTTCTGTAGGTTCCGATACCTCTAAGCAGCGCCGATGCAAAAGAGTCCAGTCAAAAGATGCAGAACACCGGAGGTAACTCAGAAGTTCCTGATATGCACACTTCTCAGCATCCTTCAAAATCAGACTTGAGATCCACGTCAGCGGCTGAGGTCTTGGATAAAAACGCCAGGAAAGGTTTCATGTTCACGTTTCATGTTGCTAAAGCTCCATGTTCTCTCCTTGAACCGCCACCGACACCAACTTTGGCTTCACCAGCAAGGAGCCTGCCAATCAATACTGAAGATGTTCCCAAGTTTACCTTCAGCTCATCCAGTGAACTTGTTTTCAGCTTTGACTCAGGAAGCGGTTCTGTTGGTGCAGATGGAACGGCCCCAACTTTCAATTTTGGGTCTCATAAAACGCGGGAGTTGTCTTTTGATATGGCTGGCAAAGATGGAGTTTGTTTTTGATATATATATGCCATGTTGGCTGATTGGATCTTGGTCATGCTTTCTTTCTTTAGTGCGCTGATCAAGGATGGCACCTTTCGGAATCGGAAGTTGGAACACGCTATATCTGAGCTATATATATATCAGAACATTGCTCTCACTCATTTGTTACACTATCCAAATTCCTCTCATATTATTTGTGCTCCTGTCATATTGGCAGGATATTCTGCCAATGGTTCACATTTTGCACTTGTGGTTGTGACATTGGTCATCAGCCATTTTTCTCTTTATCTTAGTGGCTTCCGTATCTGAATGGAACTTCATAACAGCATCACCTTTTTCGGTCCAAGGCATGACGACACAGATGACATAATCTGCTGAAAAAGGCTGTGCTTTCTTTGCAAAGCCGCGTTTGATCCTGTACTATTGTGACGTGTGCGCGCACCAGCTGATTTGATGACAAAAGCAAACATGCATGGGGGATGGTCTGGTTGCCAAAGACAGGAGTAGATCCTGAGTCATGAAGGTGACTGGGTGATGCAGAGGTCGCTAGCTACCTGATTGCGTATAATTATCAAAGCTTGAAGGGTCCCTGAAGAAACCTTCATAGCTAGGATAAGGGACGGTTAATACATAGATTAGCGCGTCATTACCATGTAATGATTCCTGTATCGTTCTCATTGCTCTGGAGAATCCAACATCACTTTCTGGGGTGGCCCCAGAACGTCACAAAAAGGCATGGAATTCTGGTGTATCCCCCATGCTGATTACAACGTGGGGGCCAATTACCCTCGTCGCCATACGGTTGCCATGGTCGCCATCACGCAGCCGGCCAATTAGGGTACTGCAACTGCTGGCCGACCACCTCCTGCTCCTGGCCCCTAGATGAAGACATGATGGCATGCAAGGTTTCGCTTTTTCTAGCTTCACCTTGCTACCTGAGGACCTGTCCGCGAAATTAAAAAAAAAAGTTCAGTTCACCGCCTGGAACTGTGAGTCAACGGCAAAGTCTTCGTATCATCGTGCAATTCGCACGGCATGTGGACGCAACTTTTTTGCTGGCGAATACACATGAACCGCAAGAGCACAGCACTGAAGGGAAGCAGAAAAAGGTCGAGGCTTAGCTTAGCTCACCACAACAGAAATTTAGCTTTTTGTTATGCCACTAACAAGGTACGGAATTGACGAAAGAAACCCAATCAGGAAAAGGTCAGACGCGTGTGCACTCCACTTTTTTTGTTGTTGTTATTGTTATTGTTGAAAGATATGTTATCTGATGAAAAGAAAACACCTTTCGCCACTAGTACGTACATGAGATCCTTATAATATGGACCTTTGTATAAGCGGTTAAAATCATACCATGGAATATTAATTAACAGAAGGAAATAAAATGGATCCTAGTTCAATGCTTCATTTCATTTTCTCAAAGATTTTGTGCAAATCAAGGGGTGGGTGGAGCCTAGTAGGTTTTAGGCTAGGCTCGAAACACAGCGTCAGTTTGACAACCGTTTCGAACTAAAAGGAAAAACCCTAGGAGAAGGCGACATGAGATATTTTGCACTTTAGAGGAGCAATCCGCAAAACCGGTAGGGGGAAGCACGGCTGCACTGCACGGGCGACTGGGGGAGAGAGGGTTCGTACTCCGCACCGCACCGCACCGGTCCAAGACACGCAGGCACGGCGCACCACACCGCCGCCACGCCACGCCACGGCGCCACCCCTCTCTCCCCTCCGCCCGGCCTGGCCGGTTGCTTCCTCCTCCCCTTGCGCGTTTCAAAATCAAACCAGAAACCCCTTCCCCTGCCTGGCCGGAGCAGCGGTTTCTCCCCTCTCGCCCTCGCCGCGGCGGCGAATCCATACCCGGTACCAGCCACCACCACCACCTCTTCCTCCGCTCCGTCCGGGTCGCCTGGAGCTGCTGCTGGGGTGGGGTTGCTGGAGGGCCGCGGCCGGCGCAAGAACCAGGATTCGCTCTCGTCCTGCCTTGGTTGGTTGGTTGGTTGCTGGTGGTCGTGGTTTGTGATTGTTGGGCGAGGAGTCGCGGGGAGGTGGGTGGAACCAAGGGAGGGATTCGAATCCTGCGGATTCGACGGTTGAAGCGGCGGGGGGGACGGCGGCCTCCGGCGCCAGGCCTCGGAGTCGCCCCGGTTTGTGTATGGAACTTGCCGCCCCGGCGCCATGCCCCGGCCCCGAAGTGAAGTGCCCTGCAAGCCGCGGCTTGCCTTCCCCACTGACGCTGAAGCCGCTGCTGCTTGTGGCCGTAGTGCTTTCATGTTCGGTTCTTGCTCCACGCTGACTGATTACCGGGCTGCTGTTATGGCGCGCCGTCGTTGCCAGCGTGATCACTGGATGCTGCTGCTGTTCTGCTACTGCCTCCTTGCCTTCCCGGGACACGGTACCGAGCGCTGACAATTTTCTTATGTTGTATGTTCAGTTAGATGATTGAGATGATTTAGTGGTGCTTCTGTGTTGTTGTGATTTATTAATGAACTGCATGCATTGCATCGTTCTAAACATCAGTATTATAAAGTAGCAGGCATTTTCGGTTAGCAAAAAAACTGAAATTTGGTTTCTGTTTCTTGTCGTGACAAGGTCCTCCAACGGTTGAAGCGTTTGTCGGGGCTTATGGAATAAACTATGGGAGAATAGCAAATAACATCCTATCCCCGGACAAAGTAGTTGCGCTCCTGCGGGCTTCAAAAATAAGGAATGTCAAGATATATGATGCGGATCACAGTGTTCTCGATGCATTCAAAGGGACTGGGCTCAACCTGGTCGTTGCAATCAATAACGGTCTTCTCAAGGACATGGCTGCAAATGAAAGCAACTCAATGGAATGGCTGAATCAGAATGTTAAACCTTATCTCCCTGAGACACGCATCGTTGGAATCACAGTGGGAAATGAGGTGCTCGGAGGCCAAGATCCGAGCTTGTATCAGCCCCTTGTTGATGCTGTGAAGAATGTGTATAATGGGCTTAAGAAGCTCCATTTGGAGAACAAAATTGAGCTTTTCACACCTCACTCAGAAGCTGTTTTTGCTACTTCTTATCCACCCTCTGCATGTGTCTTCAAGCAAGAGCTCATGGCATATCTAAAACCGCTCCTGGACCTCTTTGCAACGATCGGCTCACCTTTCTATGTCAACTCATACCCCTTTTTGGCTTACATAAGCGATCCTGAGCATATCGACATTAATTATGCTCTCTTTAATCCCAATCCTGGAATCGTTGATCCGAATACTAGCCTGCACTATGACAACATGTTTGATGCTCAGATAGATGCAGCTTATGCTGCGCTGCAGGCTGCTGGGTATAATAACATGGAGGTTCGGGTGGCAGAGACTGGCTGGGCGTCTAGTGGAGATCAAAATGAAGCAGGAGCGTCATCTCAGAATGCAAGGACATATAATTTCAACCTCCGTAAACGGCTCTTTCTTAGGAAAGGAACACCTCTCAAGCCAAAGATACCAGTTAAAGCATATATCTTTGCTTTGTTTAATGAGAATTTGAAGACTGGAGCTGGCTCTGAGAAACACTACGGGCTGTTCCTTCCTGATGGAAGGATTTCATATGACATTGGTCTCTCAGGCTTATTACCTTCATCTGCATCCTCATCTGCGTTGTCCATGAAGGTAAGCAATTGCTTCTTGCCGTTTTAGATTTTTCTGCTGATTCCCTCATGAAGTCTCACTCCATTCACCTTTAGTTTTACTATTTTTTTCGTTTACTTACAAGTTTACCAGGTTCTTGAGACATATTTCAGTTTTAGGAGTTTAGGATGACCCTAACGTGACTTGCAGGATGTTGCCGAATATATGTGATATATTTGCAACTTTAGGAGGCAACATATTGTTGTCTTCACCATAGTTGTTAAGGCGTCGCTTAAGCGCTAAGGCACCCAGGGAGGTTAAGGTGTCCTGTCGCCTTAGATCCTGGCGTAAGGCGCTCAGGGGAAGGCGGCGGCGGCGCCCGCGCACAGGGAAGGCGGCGGCGGCGGAGCCTGGGCACAGGGGATGTGGCGGCGGCGGCGGCGCCAACGCGAAGAGATGGGGAAGGGGAAGGAAAGAAGCGGCTGAGGTTAGGGTAAATGAAGGGTGTTGGGCTGGTGGTAGTGGACATGCAGTCTTTTCTTCTCTTGTTCTTTTCCTTTTTCTTTTCCATTTTATTCCTACTCCTACTTTTTGCTATATTTATATATTAGTAAGGTGTCGCCTCGTCTTATGCCTTACCGCTTTAAAGATAAAAAGGGGGTATGTCGCCTTATGTCGCCTTACCGCCTTAATAACTATGGTCTTCACTGATATGATGGGTCGCTTATGTGAAAAGTGTTGTGCTGAGGTTGAGGACGGCATATAATAAGTTTTAGCCCCTAAGTTAGTTTGTTTTGTTGTTGGCTAACATATTTTCCATTACTCATTACAAAGTTATTTGAATTGATCAAGATGATTGTTATGAAGTAAATGAGACATGCTTCAGCATGCTGTATGGTTCCAACCTTAATCCTTGGAAAATTGGGATGTGCTAATACGTACTCTCATTTTCATTTTTTTTCAATGGCATGCTTTGAATGCGAAGCTCTTGTCCTCAGTAAAGCACATAACAATTAGTATTAGTCTAACAAACTCTTTTCTTAAAGCCACCCTTTTGAAACTTGTTTCTGTATTTTTACCAAGCCTTTAAATTTCATATTCTCAAGTCCCTAGTCTTTTCCGGGAAACCGCTTAACATTTTATGAATCAGACTTAATAGGAAAACTTTAGTGTTTTTATACCCGTTTCGTGCTTCATGTACTATATCACATGATGTGAGATTGGGCCGATTGGCTATGGTCTTCCTTGAAATCGTACTCCATCTGAGGAATTTGTAATAAAAAAGTGATCCAACTGCAGTATTTTTCCCTATTTTATGTTTTCAAATTCTCTGAAAACTCTGGTGATGTCTGTTCATGCCTTTGTTCGGTTCCTGATTCTGCAGCATTAATAAAAGGTAACCTGACTTGAACATGTCATTTTGTACTTGCAGAAAGTTCAAGCTGGTGGATGGATGGTCTACTATTTGGCTACACTTCTTTTACCTATTTTCATTTTTTGGCCATGGTGACTTGTGCAGCATAGCACACCTGTAGTAAGGTACAATTGAGCTTGAGTTAGAAAGCTGTGACTGGGATATTCACAATGAAAATTGAAATAATGGTTCCCTGCACAGAAGTTATTATTCTCTCAGTAAATATTATCGTCCCTTCATGCTGTGTTTCTTTGCTGCTGAAAAATTGTGCCAAGGCTGTCTAAAAAAGGTAGTATTTTTATGTTTTTCCTCGATCCTAAGATTTCGCCATATATACTTATTTTTTCAGCGTTTAAATGCTATATCAAGCTAATGATCCTGTGAAACATAATTCTCTATAAAACCAAGCCTTCTAGGGATTTCGTTCTATATTTTTGCAATCAGATTACAGCTGGACCCTCCAGCTTGGTTACATTAAATGCTTATTGCTCGTATGGGATGATGGAAGTCTTAAAGTGTTAACTGTAGAACCACTGGGAATAAGTGAATAACCATCTAGATATGATATGAAATGGGATCGGAAGATGTGATGTGTACTGTCCTTGTCTTTTGTTAAGCTCTTTGCTGAGTGGTTCTATCCGTTGACAGGAAGCTTTACAGAGTACCATATCTAACCATGTACTCCCTTTGGTCTCTAATTGATGACGTTAGGACAGCATTTCTAGTTCATTTTTGAACTAAGAGTGTTGTTCTGATGACATCAGTAAAAAACCGGAAGGAGTATCACTTTGTATTTGAATCTTTATATAAAGAAAGAGATTGTTGCAAAACTGAAGGCAGCCCAAATATGGTCGTTGGTTCACTAAATATTCCTTTTTAAACAATGGTTATTTTACTGCCTTGTTCCTGTCCCTTTGGATCCACCAGGCGAGCATCAACTGCTGAATCAATCATATCTTAACAGTACCCCCCCCCCCCCTCCCATCAACATTTTTGTTCTTGTTTATAGGGTCTAGTGGTGTAGTGGTCACCCCTTTCTTTCTGCCCCATTCTTATTCCCTTCGTCTTTTGATCTTTGCATAAAGAAGAATATATCAAGAAGAAAAGGGATTTTTTTTATTTTTTTGCATATCCTATCTTTTTGACTCCTCCTTTAGAAATTTTTCTTTAGTCTATTATGCTTTATCGAGTCCGTTAAGTACTACAGGTAAGCATTGGATGCCACTGCATTGACATTTGTTTGAGGTTACTTTACCCAGGGATTCCTTTCCCCGGTACTGTTCATCAACGTGGTATCTTCAGACCTGCGGTGTCACTCACTGAAACTTGATATAATTGTTGGTGCTTTCGATGCGTTGGTGCCAGTGTATTGACAGAAAGTGTGCAAAAATCTTGAAAGAATCAGAGAGAAGGGATGGTGGTACATGTCGGCAAGGTACCCTACCCCTCTACATGTACCCATCAGTGGAGAGCCTTGGTGTGGTGCACCCTGCCTGGTAGGATGTGTATTTTTCAGTGCCTACAAGTGGATGACATGGCACGTCGTGAAAAAATCTGTGCCCCGCAAAAGAAGTCCTCTTGCATCTCCCTTTTCATGACCGTGACGGTTGCCACGCACTGCTTCTGGCTCGAGTTCTTTTTTTTCCATTAGAAGGTTCTTGTTCGGTTTTTTTTTTCCTTTGGAAGTACCAGCTGTCTAAGTTTTTTTCCTTTGGAAGTAGCAGCTGTCTAAGTCTGGGCCTGGCTGTACAGACACAAGCACTGGACACTTGTTCGATGAGGCCCATAAGCCCAGCTTGCTGCTGCTGACAGGCGTCGTGTGGCTAGCTAGGCTGATCGAAGTGACCGACGTTCTTGTTGTAATTGTAATCGTGTTGCCTCCATCTTCGAGTCAGACTTGGTCAACTGCGTTCTTCTTCTTCTTTTTTTATCCTGGTCCCCCGCGCATCTTTAATGACTTTGAAACATCTAGATTAACCTTTAATTTAGATGAATGTCGTTGAAAGATGACCGGTGAATTTCTTGGTCCGAGTCCTGCTCACCTGCTGGTGTAGCTGACTATCCTATGGTCACATTGTTAAGAACGCCGTCACACTTGTACATATATATGCTTTATCGCGGTTACACGTCACCTGTTCATTTCTCTTCAGATTTTTTTTTTAAAAAAATCTTACTTGGATAAATTCGGAGGCTGGTCTACGCTAGGACCACATGATGAAACATCGATTTGATCAAATGAGCTCCAAGTCAACAAAAGGACCACGTCCCATATGGATAGAGCAGATGAGATGGAATATCGGCACCATGTGCTTGTGCTATGCTATGCTTTAAAGCAAAAGGCAAGCGTGTTCGTTCTGCATGTGGGGTCATATGGCTTACTCCAGAACATGCTGGCAGCAGAATGGATCCGAGACACAAAGTCAACGGATTAGCAACAAATCTGGGAAACTCGAGAGAAAAAATTGTTTGTCAAGAGACTCTTGATTTTAACCGACAATACCACACCAATTTGTTTACACTTTACCGCTCGTAAAATAGCAGCACGGGTTGTACTTCACATTTATGAACGGCTGGAGTCAGGTTTAGATACATATAAGGTTACGTCAAATAGCAGCATGCCCGTCAATGTAGTACTGGTTAACGGGAACCCAAGCCGTGAACAAAAAAAAAAGGGATATATTCACACGTTTGATCACTGCTTTGGTTACCTAAACCTATGGCTCTGATGTGTGTACACCTCACTATCCCACAGTACATCTACACTTGTACAAGTCTTGTATCTGCATGCAACGCAAGTATCGACATTTGAGGGCTAGAGAGTAGTCCCATGAGCTCGTGGAGAGCAAGGCATTCTTACAGGGGAGAACACCACGGTGAGAGGGGCATGGTCTGAGAGGCTGTAATTCTCGGGCCACATGCCCTTCTCGACTTCTGGGGGGAAGAGAACGGCTTCCTTCACGGTGAAGCCGAACGCTTCATCGTTCGCCTCGAAAGTTTCTAGGCTTCCATCAGCGCTGTCGATTTCCGTATCATCCTCCTCTTGGTTGCAGCAGTTTGGACTCCAGATGCATCGCTTCAGTGGTTAAGAAGTGTCGTCAGAATTCAGAGTGTAAGATAAATTGCTAGAAAAATAATGAGCAAAATTGTTTAATCATTTACTTGCTCTGCATATGAATTAGTTGTACTATCATTACTGATTGAGTGTTTTCAAGCATTCAGGTTAGGTTAGGAGGATCCTAACTGATTGGATGGTTTCATACTCCTATCTGAGTTTTAGTTTCCTATGCCATTAGAAATTGTAACACGGAGAACTATGTTCACTTCTTCAAGGTAAATCTGATGAAGGGAAGTATGGCTGTAGAATACAAAAAACATATGTTCTCAGCTAACACGCAACTTGCAGTAGATTCATATGATTTTTTGTTAATCTTTTTATCCGTCGTGAGCTTGTTAGATGAGATTTCATCCACTACCTACATCTCATCTTGGTCAAAACTTAAATATTTTTATTGACATCCTATTATAATACTATGAGTGTTTTATGGTGGCACTTACTTTAGTTTTTTATGTTCCACCTGTCCTAGATCCAGGGGCGGAGGTGGGCGGGCGGCGCGCTGGCGAGGGCGGCGGCGGCTCCGGCGGGCGGCAGCGGCGCAGGCCCAGGCTGGCAGCGGCGGCTGGGCCATTAGGGTTAGGGTTAATCCCTAATCCTAATCAATTCCTAGCTGATACCATATTAGAAGACTAATTGTGGCTGTATTAGATGATGGAGATAATGAGGGTACAGGGATGATTATATAGAGGATTAGGTGAGGGGAAAAGACTAAAGTACCCCTAACCCTAATCCCTCACTAATGACTAATATACCCTTGTGCCCCACACACAATTACAGAGTCTAACAGTGACCTCACTCCATGTTTAATTCTTTTCTTTTTGAAAGGAGCCGGGGAAGATTCAACATGAGTTCCAAGCAAGTTAACAAGGAATTACCTGAAAATCTTTGTAGTCAATAACACCATCTCCGTCGCAGTCAACCTCACTCCATAGATCTTTAATTTCTTCAGAATTTAGGCGATCAAGATGGACCATTCCTAACTGCATTTACTGTAACATCAGCACCGGCGTATGGCGGTTGTGGAGAAGCATAAGTTGTTGTCCATACCTGGCAAAGTGCCTGGTAGAAGCTTGAATATGTGATGTGATCATCAGGACTGTCAGCTTTGAGGAGTGCAAATGCATTTTCCTCGGAAAGGAATGCAACTTTGAGAAGGAGGTACTGCAATTTTGGCAATAGGAAATTACTTAGATCTTGATGATGATTCAATAAGATATTACAGCCTAGATCTATTGTTAAATACATTTGCATGTTCTTCGAGGTCAACTTCTATTTTATATTGGAAATAATATGCATAGTTTTAAGTGGTGCAGCATTCATCATGTTACTTACCTTAATGATGCCAAAGACAGCTTCATTCCAACTGGTCTTCAGGGGCTTCTTACACTTATTTGGATTGAGAAGCCATATGAAGTCAACTCCACAAATGTTCCCTCGATGGTTGCGATGACTCACCCACTATGCTCAAGAAGAGGGGAATGAATAACGAGTCCAATCAGCAAAACACGTTCATCGGGTTGCTAGGTTGACGTTGAACCATCAGCATTAGTAGAAAACGAACTTCCCTCGTTACCTTATGTGCATCTTCTTCACTGTCGCTGTATTGATGAGCAGTGTCGTATGATGAAACAAAACCCTGTGAACGAAGGAACTTGTAAACTTGGCCTCGTTTACTTCCATTCCAATCACTGTAATACATATGCCATGGTCAAGTATTAGCATTCATATCTTTAGATATCAAACGAAGAAATAAATTTAGTGTGTGTGTGTGTACTGACCCACATAGGATGATTGGCATTGGACCAAGTTTATGTTCTTCCTGGTAAGCCTCTATGTACTGAAGGATCTTATATACCTGCCATCGACAGCAGCACTATGTTAGGGGAACTACTGAAACGTTAAATGATGCTTGCTGGTAGAAAATCGTGTTGTTTTGACCTGCTTCAGCCGGGCTATTGAAATACTGTGGTCATGAGGGAATAGCAAATGTGTGTTTACAATTAGGCTCTGCTGCTGGACACAGCTGTTGCCTCTGCTTTGCAGGAACGGCTTGGCAGACTCAACATGCAACAGTTGAGCAACTCGATCTCCGAAGTCATTGAAGAGCAGCTCCCGATAATTCAAAACACAAAAGTAGCTCTTATGTACAGCAGTAAGAAGGCCTGCAAGGAGAGATGCATTCAAAACGAGGTTGCCAATTCAAATCTGCCTAGATGGTTTTCAAAACATTCAAGAAGGGACGTCGGCCCATAGTATTGATAATCATCAAGGACGTCAACACCACAACATTTGTTTGGCGTAACCGGTTATCCACAACCTGACACCTAGTAACAGTTTTCAAAACCAGAAAGCGGGGATCATTTGAGACATCATCATCAGAGGCATTAAATATAGGAGCCTAAAGACACCGACATGAGCGCTTTGGGTTATGATGATGGGAACTGAAAATGACGTGCACAATGTCAAGTTGGAGCCTCCTTTGTTCATATAGATCTTCTTTTTATAGCCTAAGTTGAGGCTTTTCCTATGTCAGGTTATGAAGGCGAATTATTTATATCCACCTCACAACAAACAGCTGCTTCAGCGGCAGCAAGGCACAACACAGCAGGATGCTATTTTCCCTTCCCGTCGTTTCAAGCTGGAGTAAAGAACGAGAACTCACCATCGCCACGGTTGTTGGTGCGGGCGAGCTTGAACAGCGAGTAATTAGCATCGCCGAGCCTCTTCTCGTACATGTCCACCAGCTCATCGTTCCCCAACCACACCTCCTGAGAGGAAATCATACATCAATCATGTCTGATAAAAAACAATTTCGCATATCCATGGGACGGAAGAAGCGTTGAATTCGTCTCACCTGGAGGCAGATGATGGAGGAGCAGTCGGCGAGAAGGCGGTCGATGATCTTGTCGTTGCGGCTGAACCAGTAGGCCCTGTACTGGCTCTCCCTGCAATTCTGTCCCCCAACAATGCGAAACCACCAGGAATAGCCGTCAGCCATTTCATTTCAGGGAGCCCCGAGCAAGGAAGCAGGTCGCCGTATTAACCAACCACCGATGCTAAATCGAGTCAGCCGGCGGCGGCGGGGGGGGGGGGGGGGGGGGGGGGGGCAGATTGAAGCACGAGGAAGAGCGAGATCCAGGGGCGACGCACCTCGGAGCCCAGGCGCTTGTAGATGGGCGCGAGGATGTTGAACGTGGTGCAGGACACGGAGCGGTCGTCCCGCGGCTGCCGCCGGTGTCCGTCCCGCCGGCGCCGCCTCGCGCCGGGCTCCCTGCCCCGCTGCTTCTTCGTCTGCGGGCCAACACACAACGCGCGACCGGACCCTCAGCTCACCCGATAGAAAACCCAGGAGGTCGCGAATCGGCGGGCGCCGGCGTGCTCACCATTGCGACTGTCTCGTCGGACGGAGCCCGGGACGAAGAGGCCAGGTCGCGTGGTCTCCCTCCCCCCCCTCGCTGCTGTTGCTCTGTCGATTCGGCGGCCCGGCCGGTCACACAACTACACGGGGGTGGAGGAGACGGAGAGGAGAGGAGAGGGATGGGACCGACCGAACGAATGAATGGAGAATGCTTCGGCTTCTCGTTATTACCCGGTGCCCTGGGTGTCCTTGGCTGGCCTTTATAAGCCACGAACGGTCAAATTGCCCCCGAGCCAGAAAACAGCAGCTTACTAATTTACAGGCCACATTTTCTTCGTGAGGCGATGGCGATGATAGTCCTCGAGGCGCCCACAACACAAACAGTTGCACGGGAGACGGAGAGAGACAGGGAGGATTGGAGCATCTACTATCTTTGATCTCTGGATGTCAGCTGCGATGTGTGTGTGTGCTGTCAGCTGAAGGCCCTAAAAAAAGTCGCCGCTCCTTTTACGCCTCGTCCCTCGAGAAAGCAGCGGGACACGAGGACAAAGGTTGCTGTCTGTCTGTCTGTATGTCTGTCTGTTTAATCCGTTAGCATCGGTTGGTCACTAGACAAAACGAGGCCCCGTGGCTACACTACACGCAACGGCCTGGACCTGCGAAAAGCAAAAGCCACCGTGCCTCCTCCTCCGCCGCCGCCGCCGCCCCGCTTTCCGGACAAGCAACGCGCCCCGGCCGAGGAGCCGCCGGCAACGCGCGCGCCGCTTTTGCGCCGGCGGACCGGGGGCGGGCTGTTGCTTTGCTCGCGCCCGCCCGCCCGCCCGCTTTGTTTGTTTGTTTGCTTGGCCAGAGCGGACGCGCTCGCTCGTTCGTCCGTTCGTTGCACGGCCCCGGGAGCACGGTGATCCCACGAGACCGGGAGCCGGTCGCCGCCTGGTCGGGGCCGGCGCGCCGCCGTGCCGGTCGTTGCCGTGCAGCGTTTTCTTCTTCTTCCGGGAAAAGGATACGCGTATGAGGCGGTGGTGGGGCGGCCGGGGGGAGGCAGGCAGGTGCGGGCGGCGGAGTGGCCGTCGCTGTTGCTCGTGGGGGCCCCACCGCTGGTTTCACGGCCACGTAGGCACGCGTACTGAACCCACCGGCGGCCCGGCGCGCAACCAGTGATTATTAGGCTTCTGCAACTGCAAGCATGGATACGGATCGAACAAAGGAGGAGACGGTAAGATAATTCCAGTAGCACATTTTTCTTTTCGGTTTTCAGCTCAACCATGGAATACCAATAAAATAGCGCGTGCGTTTGGCGGTTCTCTAGAACAATGTTCAATGACAATAATGCGCCGTTCTCTTTCACGATTTTTTTTGCCATCTTGAGAGTGATGGGGAGTCCACAGAAAAACAACAACACAAAAAAAAGAAGTGGAAACAAACCACCGTGGATGAGATTAATCGTGAGCCAGAGAGAAGGGCAAACGGATCCTTATATCTTCACGCTTGCGGGGGTCTGCATGTTGGTGGAGGAGTCAATCGTGTTCCATCCAAGTCCGCACGCACGCATTTTTTTTCCTTCTTCTTTTTTCCTTAAATTTGAAAAGAAGAGAAAAAGAGAGACAGTGAAAGAACAGCTTTTCCCATGCAGGACACGCGAGTACGTGGCGACGTGTGAGGTTCTTCTCCCGCCAAAAGATGGAGACCGGCCGGCGCATATCGTCCTTCGGAGCTCACAGACCGGCGGCCCTGCTTCTCGGCCGGCGGATAACGACGTGTTTTAATATGGTTTACTATCGAATACTGTATAATGCGGCGGCGGTGGTGTCACGTCTACGCAAATGGATGCGCGCGAGTCTGCTTTCCTGACGGGTTCATGGGGTGAAGCATCGATACGATTCCACTTTGCTTTGCAGATTGCACTCCTGGAGACTAGTGTTGCACGAGACGTCACATGCATCGAACTGGGTACACCGACCAATGCACGAGCCCAACCTGATGCGATACAGGTGCTCTAGGCCCATGTGATCGTTTAACCTTTTGGCCCATCAGAGCGCGTGGGCCGACCGTACGCCAGCATGCGGTGGACGTCTTTCCTTGTTGAAACGGGCCTCAACTATGCCCGGAACCCCAACCTGCAGCGACCCGGCCGTGAGTGGAGTGGAGCGGAGTCCACCGTCCACGTGACGTGATATTCCATCACTGGAGCACGCAAACTTGTCAAAGATAGCTAGCTGGTCATGAGCATGACTTGCCGCACCGACAAACACCACACAGGCTGGAGACCGTGAATTCGTGTACTGGGATTGGGATGGTGACCGGTCGTGGGCGACCAGCATTTTTCAGACGACGAGGGAGCAATTCACGTTCACGTCTCGTGATTAGAGTAACCTCTCCACAGGTACACGTACAGTAGTACGTCTCCACTGCACCCAAAGCGACGCATTCATCTCGCGCCGCCAAGCGCTACCACCCCCCCTCTTACCCCTCGAGATCTCCGCCAGCCCACCGACACGACACGACACGACACGACACGAGGCCTCGCTATAAAAAAGCGAGGCACACCACGAAATCCGCCAACCTTTTAGGCGATTCGCACGGCACGACGAGACCAAGCCCGAGCCCAACCCACCCCGCTGCCGGCCGCCGTGTTAAGAAAAAGAAAAGAAAAAAGAAAAGCAGCAGCGGCCACGCCAGCGCCTGCCAACTCCCCCGCCCGCACACGCGTATGCCGCCGCCGCCCAGCCTGACCGCCCCGCGCGACCACCCGGCCGCTGCCGTCACGCGCCGGCGCAAGGAGGAGGCCGCCAAGGCCCACCCGGTCGCGGAGGCGGCGGGGATGGGCGCGGGGTGGAGGAGGCCCGAGTGGTGCTCGCCGGCGGGCGTGGCCGGGGTGCTGCGGCGGCACCCGGTGCCGGCGCTCTTCGGGTGCGGCCTCCTCCTCTTCATGGCCGTCGAGTACACCATCCCCATGGTCCAGCCCGCCGCGCCGCCGCTCGACCTCGGCTTCGTCGCCACCTCCGGGATGCACGCCGCGGTCGCCGCGCGGCCGTGGCTCAACTCGCTCCTCGCCGCGCTCAACACGGTCAGCGCTCCACGCCTTCTCCTCCTCCGCGCCTCCCTCGCCTGGTTGCGCGGAGTGACTTCCGTTACCGTCTCCTCACTTTTTTACCCAAAATTTTCGACACCGATTGTTATCAGCACACCTTTCTCAGCGCCTAGAGTAGGAATTGCCAAAATGTGGACATCCACCAATCCTCTCAAGTACATCAACTCTATTACAATTTCCCTTTGCTACGCCCCGCCCAATCAACTACTAGCACAATATAGACAATGTAGAGTTCGGAAATTGTTTTCCATTATCTAAAAAAAAACTACTACTCCAATACAGCACCACCGGGGTAGCAAATGTGTGTGTTGCCAAGGCACATGGTTTGTCTGCACGCATCTGTAGAGTGTAGAGCAACCGATGGTGCTGGTTCACCGCCACCACGACCAAATGCAGGGTACCCAAATTTAATAATCTCTTTTCCCCGATAAGAGCGTACATACTCCTCCTGAGGCACTCGTGGCGTAGCGTGTTCGTGGACTGATTTCCTGATAAGATTCCGTATCTTGCTGAGCTGTACTACCGTAGATGGTCGTGGTCCCCTTCGGCTTCGTAGGACCCACGAGGCTGACCGCTTAACGACGTCGTCCCACGTGCAGGTCTTCGTCGCGATGCAGGCGGCCTACATCCTGTGGGCGGTCCTCGGCGAGGGCCGGCCCCGCGCCGCCGTCGCCGCGCTCATGATGTTCACCTGCCGGGGCGTGCTCGGCTGCGCCACGCAGCTGCCGCTGCCCCGCGAGTTCCTGGGCTCCGGGATGGACTTCCCCGTCGGCAACGTCTCCTTCTTCCTCTTCTTCTCGGGCCACGTCGCCGGCGCGGTGATCGCGGCCGCCGACATGCGGCGCCAGGGCCGGCCCGCGCTGGCGCGGCTCTACGACGCGCTCAACGTGCTGCAGGGGGTCAGGCTGCTCGCGTGCAGGGGGCACTACACCATCGACCTGGCGGTCGGCGTCGGCGCCGGGGTCCTCTTCGACACGCTCTCGGGATGGTACTTCGACGGCAAGAACGCTGTCGTCGACGGCTATGCGCCGGAGAGGCATTGCCGCAGCTGCCAGTGCCACAAGGCTGTAGTTTACTGATACGTAATCGTAGGCCCCAAGTGTCAACCATCAAAAACGGCCAACTGAGCATCAATTCCTGTCGAGTTTTGGAATTTTTTTATTTGGTCATTTTGATGTAAGAAACTCAAATGCTACTTACATATATATATATATATATATATATGTACTACTACAACAGCAAAACTTTTATTCCAAACACGCTAGAATTATCTAAATATGAAACACAATAGAAACATATGGAAGTAAAAGAGAGGGAGAAGAGGTGAGAAAATACAAATAAATTAGGATCTCAATACATGAATTATTATAATCGTACAAATTTCTCTCCCATCTGAACCGCGACTTCCTCTGTAATGCAAGTATCTGAAGGTGATCTCAAAATCCAGGGACCAATGATCATTTCTCATAAAAGTGCAGTATACATGTTACAAAACGTTGCATGTTTACCGCAGGTGGGAAGGTGATTATGTCTATCTAGCATCCAGCCTCAGTTCTCATGCCTCGTTCTTCCATCATGAAGTCCAAGGTTTTGCTATATATCTATCACCTACGTATGAACCCTCAGGAGAGAACACTGAGGGGAGCAAAGAAAATACAGAGTATCAGTTTTACAGACGTGGCCAGCCAATGTCAAGGTAAATCTGGTCTGGCCTTATGATGCGGTAGCATCACAGTTGGCTTTGTCCTCGCCATTGACACACCCAATTTGCTCACCGAGTTTGTGGAACTCGGCCTCAATGACCTCCACAATCTTAGCGTCTCCTGGATCTTGCTCGGGAATATTCACATGCAAAGAGCCCTGCTTGATGAGCTCCTGGTTCAGTGCTTGCTCCTGGATAAAATGATACAGCTCTTGGTGGAATGGGTGGTCAAAAGAGAAGCAATTGTCCTTGTTGCTTGATGAATGTTTAGATGAGCCCGACCCTTCCCGACAGAAATGGGGAAGGGACGACTGGTCCATAATCTGCATTGTTTGAGAAACTCAGGTACCAATCTTTTTGTAATCAGAATTGCAGAAATGCAAGAAGTTTTACTCTGATCATGTTCCATAGGATTTTGGTTCTCCTTTTTGACCCTCTTTATAGGAGCACAATACTAATTTTCTCAGCAATAAATATACAAACTATCACGGCTGGAAAATGGAGGGATTTAAGTGAAAAAATGCAGTGACAGTAGGATGAAGATCGTGGCCTAGGAGAGATTTTTACATGATTGCACCAAAAAACTGTTTGCGTTCTTGTCAACCCCCTCTGGAAACAAATATGGTCAAGCAGTGTTACCTTCAAAAGATCATCTCTCCCACAACCACGTAAAACATGAACCTTCTTCCTGGTTCTCTCTTGCAGCAGCGGCTTCACGACCTAAGGCAAAAATCAGATGAAACGTTAGTTGATCATTACAAGAGGATAACTAGTGAAGTAGTGAAGTATTAAGCACCATACCTTCCAGCATGCAGAAAATATGTATGGAGCATTTACTATATAATAGGTTTCAGTCTTTTCAGGGTAATTCAGATCGTCAACAGTTGATATTGCAGTCACGATCTGCATTCCATCATACCTAGTCAGTAGCAGCAAAAAGGGATGGAGATGCATACATACAAAGGCCATTTTTATTAAAAATTAAATAATCTAAACAGACCAATTTTTGTCCCATTTGCCCCTGGAAGTTATAAGCATCCATTCGCGGGACCATTTTTAGTACATTAAAATATTTAAATATTCATATATCTGTCCCTGTTACCGCTGCATGCTACCAACATCCTCTTGTACATTTATAGTCCAGAGAAGAGATAAGTGCTGGCAGGTTGTACCTTCATTTGGTTCAGTGCTGACAATTTCAGACCAGTCATATCAAGAACCTTTATGCACGTGCCAATAGGCCTTCCAAACTTCTTCGTCACCATAGGCTACACGAAACATAACGAGCAAATACAAGGGTCAAGAAAGCTAAAAATATTATCTAATTCCGGATGAAGCCTTAGGTGGAGGAGTGAAGGTGAAGCATTAGCAAAGCACTCACCAAAATAACACGATCACGATACTCATTTATCTGAATGTGAGATTGCACATAGTAGTTAACCTGAAAACACAAGACTTCATTGTTTTAGGCACACAATGACACAAAGTAAGAGGCTAAGAGTAATGAGTCTCAACTACGGACTGCACGAGTATTTCTTGATCTCTAACACATATGTATGAAATCTGACAAAAACTATTAAACCTATAAATAAGAAGAAATTCCATTTAAACTGCAAGTTTGTAGCCCCAGATTTTTCACTTCATCTTTGATTGGCATGGATGCAGTCTGACAAAAGCTATCAACTCTCTTAAAAAGTACAGGAGGCAATTACCGAAGCTTTGTCATATGTACTCAGTCCAACACCACAAGCAAATACCGGGATGCCCTGGAAAAAGAGAAGGAAAATAAAGTATTAAACAACTTAGTTAAGATTATCTTTAATAACTATTAAAGATTGAACGTAAAGAATCCAAAGGATGGAGATATATGGAATCATTGGTAAAGCACAAAAGAATGAGAGATAGAAACACCAGATGCAAATCTCACGACTGAGCTATGTCAGTTTTGCACGATCAAAAGATAACATAATTTCTCATATCTTATAACTTCAACAGGGATAGTCAATTAACAGGCATAAATAGATCATATTTATCCATGTGCACACTGCAAAACAATGCAACTGCATAGTGCATACAATCTTTTGTTCTGACAATGCATTAAGAGACACTGTCCTCTTTTCAGTAGATATCTTATTTTATCCGTAAGAAAAAATATGTTCATGAACTGATATTTCAATCATATGCTTGTATGAAAAGCCCATAGTAAAATAAGATTAAAATAGCAAGCACATAAGGCACATGAAGAAAACTTGCTTTAAGACAACTGTACCTCTTTGGAGTATCCTGACAATCCAACAAGCTGTGTTTCACGTATTGATCTATACAACTCCACTGGGATAATAGGTTTCTGCAATTGTACAGCACAAGCAGATGAATGTAATAAGGAAGTGAAGAACTGTGCTAAGGCAATAGCCAAGCTTGTTCTAGAAGACTACTTACCTCCAGTATACTATCGATTCCATTTTGTATCCTCCAATTCAAAGAATCTACAAGCTAGCAGAAACAAAGAAAAAACTTAATCAAGTAATGCAATAATACATGAAACCTTCACTTTAGGATTCATCAATTGGAATAGGAAAATATCAGTGTTAATTGTTACCATCTTGTGAGCCTTATTAGCATTCCACTCCCTAGCCTTGAGGAAGCGCACTAATGTCTCTGTTGGATATCCCTGGTGAACATTCTGAAAATAAAAGTAAAAACCTGAGAAATCAAATACAACCCCCTGGATATCCATGGTGAACATATAGTCTCAAAATTTGAACCAATCGCAGTGAAGTATCACGTACGACTCATGGTTCTTTCCAGAATGTTGCCACTGAGATCAACTTCAAAATAAGTTGTTACCTTAAATTTAATTGTGCCTTAACCAATTATTAATGCTTTAGAAAGAAAAAGGGCAAGAGCTCTGGTGTTCACTAACCCAACCTTGTCATTGGACTTAGAACCAGATAGGCACGGAGAATTTCAAAGAGGCCGACCACCAGGATATAGGCTTCACAAGTATATTATCACGAGAGTGGTATCAGATACTAGTACAATTTTATAAGAAATATAGCTGACTTGAGTGCTGTAAAAAAATTAAAGTCCTTGAACGTCAGGTACTGTTATCACCGAAGGAATCACGTTTCTATTCTCATATTGTGATACTATGCACACAAAATAAACTGCATTCAGTGTGCTTATGCCATGATAAGTACCTATAGATCTCCCACATACAGCCCCGGTGTTCAAGAAAACAAAAGGCAAAATTAGCATACATTTTAAGCAATTAAAATGGACCTGACTAACATTTTGGTTCATGTACTATGATGAAGTGTCGTATCACCACCCCATCCCCAATAAACACAACCCTGATGAAGAATAAAGAATGTAATCATCCCACTAAAATTATAGGATGATCTAATAACAAATCGATCCTTCCTTGGATGAGGTAGTCCCTCAAGCCAAGCATCCGTCTCTCTACAATTCCATTTCTAAGGAAAATGGTAGTTCCTAAAACTCGGTCAATGGAGGAAGGAGTGCCCCCACGGTATTGTTTCGTACAGAACTCAACCAGGGCCCGGCCGAGAAAGGCCACAAAAGCTAGCCTCCTCTGCAGCGCGAGGGTCTGTCCCCTGTGGATGAGATCTTACAATCGTGCTTTGAGCCCATCCCATATAAAACGATCCGCCCCCCCACAGGCCAGTCCATCTCATGTGCACGACCAGGGAAACCGGCGAGTGACCTTTTTCACCCCAGCAGAAAATTCACTCCCACAGGGATCCCTAGACCTGATACTTTGCTTGCCAGATGGAATTAATGGGTTGTATGCCTACTTTTTTGAAACATTTCAATAATTCTGCTGCAAGTGGCAAGAGATTCTCACCACACTAACCAAGAGATTCTGCAAGCTTAAATCTCAGAAATCATTTCATTGACTGAAACATTCTCTTCCAAATAGTTGCTTCATTATGTATTGTAAATAAGAAAAGAGCAAAAGTTAATCATTCCATAATGGTCTGCGGCAACCAAAACAGTCCCTTCAACAGATAACCAAACATGAGGAATATCACTGAGGAAGACATGAGAAGCAACATATCAGGGACCGAATATCTCACTGTCCACTAGTGACCTAGTGGAGTTTAATAGTGTATATCAGAATATTTTTTCACGGTTCACACCACCCATTGGAAAAGCAACACAGCTTCTGCCGCTGACTCTCCATTGTCAAACTACTTACGCCCAATCAACAAGCCATCGACTTTCAATTTTGTGATTTTTATATACGTGGATCCTTACTATTTCGGCTGTATTAACTAATTATAAAAAACGAATCCTGTGACATTAACAGGGATGATCCAATCAATTTAGTGCTAGTGTCCAAAAAATATCAAATACAGTTGGATCATCCAAATCGAATCAACCCTTCAGAACGCCGAACTGACAAATGTCAAAGACCTGGTCTGCTGGTCCAACTGCAGGCTCTAAAGTATGAAAGAAATAGTACAGAGCCCCAAGCTTCGGACCAGTTCCCAGATAACAAGAACGAAAGCAAGATGTTGAAAAGGAAAACAGATCGCGTAGATCCATACCTCAAATGTCTTCTTCAGCGGCTCCTCCTCTGCAAGGATCCAAACCAAAGAAATGCATTAGCCCCAAAACGAACCCTTAAGAGACCCACAAAAAACTAATCGCAAATCCGAGCAGAGCAGCCCTCCCGAGTCCGAGAAAAGAAAACGATTCAAACTTTGTAGGTACCAGGCATCAGGAGCACTCACCTTGGTTCAGCAGGCGGGTGAGCTGCTCGGTGGCATCGTCGCATCGGGCGGCTGCCATTGACTCCGAGTCGCGAGGTGCTTGTTTGGTCGGTTGGTCGTTTCCTCTGTTTCGTGGGGGGGACTTCCACTCCACAGCAGTCATACTACTGTATATAGCAGCAGTGGAGCGTGGCACAGGAACGGCAACTAGGCATGCGTTTTTTCTATTCTGAGCAGTGGAGTATCTTTTTTTCATAACTTTTGGAGTGATCTGACTTTATTTGGTCAGGTTTTAAGGTCCTTATTGAATCACTAACTTTTTTTTCTTATGATTTGGCTTTATTTGGTGAGTTTTGAAGGGCCTTCACTGAAACACAAGAATTTTATTATCTTTACTGAGAATATTTTGAAGGTGGCATAAATCTTCTTGGAAACGTAGTTTTAGTCAAACGGGTGTATGAGAAGATATTTTATGAAGATAAAAAAAATGGGTACAATTTATGTTCAGGAGTTTGTACGATAGTGTTCTCAAGGCGAGCATGATAATATCGATAAACAAACATTGGTCCCAGAGACTCGCTTTAAGAAGCTGAAATCCGTAAGCTGCATATGATCCTGCATGCCTAGATCAAATAAATAAAAAAATAAAATGATGATGCCTATTTCCAAGACGAAACTACTGAAATGTGCTTAAGCAGGCAAGCATAGTGTGATCCTCATGGGTTAGGTACGTAGGTAGGGAGCCCACCTTCCAGATCTTGAGCTTAAATTAGACCACTGTGTTAATTAGGCCATGCCGGGCAAAGCAGAGGCCACTGATTCGCTTGAGGTAATCCAAAAGCAGGCAAAGCATCTGTCCTGGTCTATTTTTATCATTCCAGCTGCAAAGATGCCAACTAGAAAAGCATATTTAGGCTAGTGGTAACCGGGCAACGACACCTGACTTTTTTTTCTGCTGGATCAGGGGCACTCTGATGAACTCTCTCTCCTACAGGTCACTGAATGTTAGACGGTGACTCTGCATATCGCTAGTGCTCTTTCCATGAGTTTCACACTGCTGTCGTGTTGGCACATCTGATGCACATGCTAATAAGATAAGATCCTCCATGGCAGCGAGCGTGCGATGGAATATTAGGTCGAGTATGACGGGCACTTCAAAGTTCATCAGTTGTTTCAGAGCGCTTGCTGCAAACGAGGAGTTCGAAATATTTGTGTCTGAACGCGGAGTTACATGCACCAGCAAGTTGTTGAACGCGGAGTTACACTAATGGCATGTAAATTGGTTGTTATCTTGTAGAATGGAAGGTTCTTCCCCTGATCAATTGTCAAAGCCCCTTGGAAAGATTGTGGGTCACCAAACAAGATCAAAGAACCGAACCATATATAACCATGAAGTAGGCATGCTCTTGGTTGCTGGTAGTTGCCTCTCACTTCCTACTGTTACTTGATAAAACGAAGAGGAGCCAAATGCTTCGCTTTTCTCCCTGAACCTGCGTTCTTTCTCTGCTGGGGGGGACGATGGAGATCAGCAACGATGACGGAGTGGAGATGTCGTCGATCGTGGAGCACCTCCCTCATGGCAATGGAGACACAAGCGTGGAGGAGGAGCATGTGTGGCCAACCAAAGATGGCCCTCTTCCAATATTCCTCAAGGTATTTCTAGTATGTCGTCTGAGTTTTGTTTTTAGGCTATGTACATGTGTTCATCAAGGTATTTTTACAAAAGAGGGAAGAAATCATTGTGTTTGCATCGGATAATTATCCTGATATTTTCTTCCTGTGAATGCATGCATACTTTGGAACTGATCCAAAAGGACCTGGTTTTTCCAGTCTTTGTCTATGTATCTGGTATGAATTCACCTCACTTATGAGAGATTGGCTTGAATTTCTGCTTACATCTGATACAACTGCCGAACAACAAGGTACTAATTAGCTGGCTAGCCAATTCACATCCATGCCCCGTTGCTCCAATAGTTTGTTAGCTAGTTGCTAGATTATTGTGCATGGCATGTACAGAGTTCATCACCCAAAGAAAAAAAAGGAATAAAAGAAAGGGATTTGCTCATTCATTTGCAAATGCAGTTCGAGAATGTGGAGTACAAGGTGAAACTCACTTCCAAGAACCCTCTAGCAGCTGCAAAAGTGGCCTTTGCATCCCACATGAGGGTGGGTGAGGGCAGCTGCAAGCACATCCTCAAGGGCATAGGGGGGAGTGTTGACCCTGGCGAGATCCTGGCACTGATGGGCCCATCTGGCAGCGGCAAGACCACCTTGCTGAAGATACTGGGAGGCAGGCTTAGCGGTGGCATCAAGGGTCAGATAACCTACAATGACACTCCCTACAGCCCCTGCCTCAAAAGAAGGTAACAGTGAAAGCAAGCTTTTTTAATTTGTGTGTAAAATTATGGTGCTCTGAGTTTCTTTTGTGAGATCCTTACCTCAAAGTGTCTGACGGACAATCGGTCCGAATTGATGGTTAGTGCACGGCAAATCTTGTCGACAGTTGTAGTGCTGCGCAAAAGAATGGCACATGATTCAGTCATTTCATTGGCACCATCATATTTTTACTATGTATTTCAGTTGGTAGAATTAAGATATGCGCTGTATGCCAAAGAATGTCGTGGTTGCACGATTCTGCAGGTAAAAAATCAAGGAAAATGTTAATCCTTTGCTTCTCTTTGTGTGAAAATTTCGGTACTGCAGGATTGGATTTGTGACCCAGGACGACGTCCTCTTCCCTCAGCTGACAGTGGAGGAGACCCTCGTGTTCGCGGCGTTCTTGAGGCTCCCTGCCCGCATGTCCAAGCAGCAGAAGCGCGACAGGGTGGACGCCATCATAGCCGAACTGAATCTCGAGAGGTGCCGTCACACCAAGATCGGTGGAGCGTTTGTCAGGGGAGTCTCAGGGGGTGAGAGGAAGAGGACGAGCATCGGGTACGAGATCCTCGTCGACCCCTCGCTGCTGCTGCTCGACGAGCCCACCTCCGGCCTCGACTCGACGTCGGCGAGCAAGCTCATCGTGGTCCTCCAGCGCCTCGCCAAGGTCGTGTGGAAGTAACAGCTAGCAGCGCATTTCATGCATGGCTACGATGATCTCGATCTGGACATGAATTGAGATGATCCCGCGTGGATATGATATGGTTGCTGCAGGCGAGGCGGACGATCATCACGACGATCCACCAGCCATCGAGCCGGATGTTCCACATGTTCGACAAGCTGCTGCTCATCTCGGAGGGCCACGCCATCTACCACGGCAAGGCCCGGGACTGCATGCACCACTTCTCCTCGCTGGGCTTCGTGCCGGAGATCCCCATGAACCCGGCCGAGTTCCTGCTGGACCTGGCCACCGGCAACCTCGACGACATCAGCGTCCCCGCGGTGCTGCACGGCTCGCCGGACCCGCAAGAGTTCCGTTCCCAGGTCATCAGGCACCTGCAGCTCAAGTACAGGCAGCACGCCTCCGCCGCCGCGGCCGGGAGCGGGAGGCGGACTCCCACGGAGCAGCTGCGTCTGGCGGTCCGGGCGCGCAAGGACCGGCGCGGCATCGGGTGGTTCCAGCAGTTCGCCGTGCTGTCCCGGCGCACGTTCCGGGAGCGCGCCGCCGACTACCTTGACAAGATGCGGCTGGCGCAGGCCGTGGGCGTGGCGCTCCTGCTGGGGCTCCTGTGGTGGAAGTCCGAGACGGGGAACGAGGCGCAGCTGCGGGACCAGGTGGGGCTCATCTTCTACATCTGCATCTTCTGGACGTCGTCGTCGCTGTTCGGGTCCGTGTACGTGTTCCCCTTCGAGAAGCTGTACCTGGTGAAGGAGCGCAAGGCGGACATGTACCGGCTGAGCGCCTACTACGCCAGCAGCACGCTGTGCGACGCCGTGCCGCACGTCGTGTACCCGGTGCTCTTCATGGCCATCCTCTACTTCATGGCCGACCTGCGGCGGACCGTGCCCTGCTTCTGCCTCACGCTGCTCGCCACGCTGCTCATCGTGTTCACCAGCCAGGGCACCGGGGAGCTGCTGGGCGCGGCCATCCTGAGCGTCAAGCGCGCCGGCGCCATGGCGTCGCTGGTGCTCATGCTCTTCCTCCTCACGGGCGGCTACTACGTGCAGCACATCCCAGGGTTCATCCGGTGGCTCAAGTACGTGTCGTTCATGCACTACGGGTTCAACCTGCTGCTCAAGGCGCAGTACCACGGCCACCTCACGTACGACTGCGGCAGCCGGGGCGGGTGCCGCCGGCTGCAGTCCTCGCCGTCGTTCGACACCGTGGACCTCGACGGCGGAATGCGAGAGGTCTGGATCCTGCTCGCCATGGCGCTCGCCTACCGCCTCCTCGCCTACTTCTGCCTCCACAAGAGGATTAGCCTCATGCCCTTGTGATGTACTGATGAACCACGCCATATGTATGCATTCTTAATGAAATTCCATACCTGACTGTTTTTATTTTTATTCGACCACCAAACGACTCCGGGTGTACAAGTTCCTTTTTTTTCTTCTTCTTTTTTCCTTTCAGAAAAAAAAACTAGTCAAAATCGGATGCTTGTCAGTATTTGAATTCAGAAAACGCACTCAAATCCAAAGTTAGCTCAAACTTGGCTCAGAAGTCCGACTGAACACTGTAACCCAGATCGGCCCAACCAAACTCGGAAGGCCCTCCCAAACTACAAAAGCTGGGCCTAATCAAAGTCGTATTATGAATCGGCCCATGGTCCCGAACTAGTACGAGAATTCAAGCCCAGCTCGCGCTGTCCGGTTCGCTGGGAACTCTCTGAAATGCGCCTCCGCCGACTCTCTCCGCAGGTAGAGAGAGAGAGAGAGACTGCTCGGCCGCGCGAGTTCGGGTCCGCTCTTCTTGCGAGGGAAGCAAAGCCTGCGCCGCAGCCGAGGGTAGATCGCCGGAGGTGGGAAAGGGATGGCGGAGGGCGGGGAGGACCCGGCCGCTGCGCGCCGCCGCGCCGCGGCCACCGACTACCGCAAGAAGCTGCTCAACTGCCGGGAGCTCGAGGCGCGGGTCAAGACAGGTACGGCACCGTCGATCTCCAGGGTGGTTGTGTCTCTCAGCGGGGGTTCCGAGGCGTTCTTCGCGGAGGAAGATCTGGGTTTCGTGGTTCGTACAGGGGGCGCGCGTGGTAGGGTTTTGGTCCGCGCAATTCGGTTTGCGGGGGACGGTAGAATCCTATTTGTGCCATTTCATGTTGGGAGGTAAGTTACAGCTGATTTGTTTTAACCGTGTCTTATTGTTTGGCAGTCTGAAAGTATCTCCATCGCAAAGTATTAGTGTTGGAGGATGTTTATGCAGTGTGGGTTCATGTAGCTTCAAAGTCTGTATATCTGTATAGTTTATCATGTGCCAGATCCAGGATTGATGCTATCCTCCTTCGAATTTATTCTTTGCACCTTGATTATGGACTTCTCTTATATGTATTCGGTGGTTGGTCTCTCTTTTGCGTGATGTGACATGGTTTTTCTATGCTCATAACATGTGCAACTTAAATTTGAGGGAAGACATCTCATTGCTTATATGCATTACTTTGGCTATCTTAACTTTGGTGATTTACTTATATTTGGTTGCAGTGAGGGAGAACCTGAAAGATGCAAAGAAAAACTACGAAAAAACTGAAGATGATCTCAAATCATTGCAAAGTGTGGGCCAAATTATTGGTGAGGTGCTCCGGTCTCTGGACAGTGAACGATGTAAGTGAAGAAATGCCTTCTCTCCATTGACCTTTGACCCATTTTTTTGTCCGAGTAACATGAGTTTTTTCTGCCTACAACATGAGTTTTCACCCATGCGGCCATGCCAAAGACCTTTTCTTGCTTCTTACCTAGCTATTTCAAAGCAACTGAAACCTGTCTTTCTTGAAGTTATTGTCAAGGCTAGTAGTGGGCCACGCTATGTTGTTGGCTGCCGAAGTAAAGTTGACAACAAGAAGTTGATAGCTGGCACACGAGTCGTTCTTGACATGACAACACTTACCATCATGCGTACTCTGCCACGAGAGGTATATGGAAGCTACAGATTGTTCCTTTATTTATTTATTTTGAAAATTTCTCCGCTTCAGTTTATGCTGTCAGGAGGATTTATTTTCAAACACGTTAAAACTTGGACATTACTTATTCTATGTTAATCTTCTCAGGTTGATCCAGTGGTTTACAACATGCTACATGAAGATCCGGGCAATGTTAGTTACTCCGCTGTCGGTGGATTAGGGGATCAAATAAGGGAACTCAGAGAGTCCATTGAGTTACCACTTATGAATCCAGAATTGTTTCTGCGTGTTGGGATCAAGCCGCCCAAGGTAAATTCATGAAACAAATATAGTTGGATTTTGAAATATCATACCATGTAGCTACCTTAAACTGATAACAATGCACTTTTATCCTGGAATGCACTAAATGTTACTTGACTTATTCTAGGGTGTGCTACTCTACGGTCCACCTGGAACTGGGAAGACACTGCTTGCTAGAGCCATTGCTAGCAACATAGATGCCAATTTCCTGAAGGTCTGTTTTTTTTCACTAGTAACTTATTCCCAACTGTTAAGCATCTGATATTTTTTACTGAAGTCTGCCTTTTAACAGGTTGTGTCGAGCGCTATCATTGATAAATATATTGGTGAAAGTGCACGCTTAATTCGTGAGATGTTTAACTATGCACGCGAGCATCAGGTAAATTTTGTTTAACTCCCCGCCTATGTTGTAATGACATAGACGGTCCCAAGCCCGGGTAAAGGAGGAGGGGTTGTGGTAGACTTGGCGAGCCAACAACTACACTTAGCCATTCTCATGGAAATGAAACCCAATATAATCATTGTGATCTTATCAAGTTAATGTCAGAAAACTTGCAAGCTAAAACTAATCATCTTCCAGTGTATCTTCTAGCCATCCTTGTTTTCTCAGCCATAATATAGTTGTCTATGAACTATGAGATAGCTAAAGAGTCAATTTACAAGGTGAGTATAGAAGATAAGTTTACTGGTACAGAGTGCAGCTTTAGATGTACATTGCTAAGAGCATACCATGAAACAGACTTCAGTACTATGTGCACCTGTTAGCTCAAAAATTGAAGAACTCACTCATGGATGCACCCCTTTTTAATCGAAGTGCATAATGTCATACTCAGTCCATTGACATTGCTCTAAGTGCATAATGTCATACTCAGTTCATTGGCATTGCTCTAAGTGCTGTCTTTGATTCAATCTCTTTGGCTAGCCATGCATTATCTTCATGGATGAAATAGATGCCATTGGTGGTCGAAGATTTAGCGAAGGCACAAGTGCGGATCGTGAGATTCAAAGGACATTGATGGAACTTCTAAATCAATTAGATGGTTTTGATGAGCTTGGGAAGGTATGCTTCTTCTGCAGAATGCTATTGACAATGGTCAGCCATGCCAACTGGATGCTGATTGTTTTATGTAGAAATGTCTTCATATCTTCTGATCAGTCCATGTTGGCATAAACAAGTTTCCTGTATTTTTTCTATCGAATTCTACAGTGGGGAGATTTCCTGTATTATATTGAACAGCTCAGACAGACATAATCTGGCCTCTTTAAGATTCATATTGCATTTATATGTTGCAACTATCTAAGGGGCATGTCTGGTGGTTCCAGCTCTGAAATCGGTGCTGAATTTATACTTTCAATTCAAAATAAAAGTAATGATTGAACAAAGTAATATCCATTTGTCCAAAGCTACAGCTCTAAGAATTTATGGGGCCAGATTTGACCAGCTCTAAGAATTCTTGGAGTTGGAGCTGTGCCAAACAGGCCTATCTACTTTCTATTGTCAGTTGTCGCAAAGATCACAATCACCTGATCAAATAGTCTCTTTTTTACCTTAGATTGTAAGTTTTTAATGGGCAATCGATAACTCATTTGCTCAGTTGGAGAGTTAATTTTTGGTTTAAAAGGTGCAGAATTTGAATTTCACTGTACACCCTTGGCAAGTTTGAGATGATGTTGTCTGTCGCTGATTGCTCGTCCTTATATTCGGCATTGCCTTTCATTTGGTTTGACAAGATTGTTTTTCATATATAGGTGAAAATGATTATGGCAACGAACCGTCCTGATGTTTTGGATCCTGCACTCCTTCGCCCTGGGCGGTTGGATAGGAAGATAGAGATCCCGCTGCCCAATGAGCAGGGGAGGATGGAGGTCCTCAAAATCCACGCAGCTGGTATCGCCAAGCATGGTGAAATTGATTATGAGGCTGTTGTAAAACTGGCTGAAGTGAGTTAAACCGCACTTGACCTATCTAACGCCTCAACATGACTTCCAACATCGCCCAATCCTAATCTCTGTGGTCCGTTCCAGGGCTTCAACGGTGCTGATCTGCGCAATGTCTGCACTGAAGCTGGTATGGCTGCCATTCGAGCAGAGCGTGACTACGTCATTCACGAGGACTTCATGAAGGTGGGCTTTCATACCCTACTTATCTTTCATGTCCCTTGTGACAAGGGAGCTTGGTGCTCACCACGCCTTCCTCTACGTTGCAAATGTTCCAGGCAGTGCGCAAGCTGAACGACGCCAAGAAGCTCGAGTCGAGCGCACACTACAGTGCGGATTTCGGCAAGGAGTGAAGGGGGTACTCTGGTCCTGTTAGGGACCATCTGATCTGTGTTAGGCTTTTTTCTTCTACTTAGGATGGGGGGAGCTGTCATTGTGACGCTATCGCAGCAAACACTTCTATCATCATTTATTTAATTTTTATATTCCAGGATGGATGTGGCCGCGATCAGTCTGTTGTAGATGCCAAAATTCAAATCTGAAACTGATGACTTTGAGATACTCCCACAACATGTGCGTTGTTTCTTTATCTCCTGTTGGTGTCCGCTCCATGCTGTTCAGCATTGTGAGGGCACGCACGAGGAGAGTGGCTTATGACACATGGGCCACACCTTCCTGTGCCGTACGCCAATTGTTCGAACCTGGTTCCTTTCCCCTCTATTTTTGGAAAGCTGAACCTGAAGCAGCCCACGCAGCACGGGGAACCTTCTCCCAGCGCCCCATCAACCCTCAGAGATCCGACGGCACCCATCCCATAATCTCCTCTCGCACGAATCTCGAGGCGCGGGAACGCTGAAAACCAAACCGGTGAACGCTCGGGCGCGGAGGAAACGTGTCCTCCTCCCTCGTCTCCCGCTCTCACCACCATTTCCAAACCAGCCAGAAAATCACCGGCCAAAGAGATTTCGTTTATTGATTCGTTCTTTGCCTCGATTTCTGAAGGAAATTTTTTTGGACGGACTGGTCGACAAGAAGCGGGTTTGGTTTTGATGGTTCTTCCCGGGATCCTCGCATGACAAAGTCGGCGAAGAGCCCGGCGGAGGCGCCGTGCACGGAGAGCGCCCGGCGGGTCGCCCCGATGAAGCTGCTGGTCCGCGTCGTGGAGGCGCGCGGGCTCCCGGCCGTCCACGTCGACGGCTCCAGCGACCCCTTCGTGAAGCTGCAGCTCGGGAAGCGCCGCGCCAAGACGGCCGTGGTGAAGCGCAGCCTGGCGCCTGCCTGGGACGAGGAGTTCAGCTTCCTCGTCGGCGACGTCGCCGAGGAGCTCGTCGTCACCGTGCTCAACGAGGACAAGTACTTCAGCAACGACGTGCTGGGCCAGGTCCGGGTGCCGCTCGCCCGGGTCATGGAATCCGACGACCTCTCCCTCGGCACCGCGTGGTACCAGCTCCAGCCCAAGAGCAAGAAGTCCAAGAAGAAATGCCGCGGTATCATCGCAGTTGCGCGGTTTTTTTTTACCTTCTTTCCCTCTTTCCTTTTTCTTTTTTGGCTTTACCATGCAAATGGATGACTAGTTCGTTTTTGCGATGCTGTTGGTGTTGAATATGCTGCGTAGTTCTGATTGAGTTTATCTATGAAAGTAAAATTTTGATCTAGCTGCATGACCGAATAGGTGCTACATGACGGATTTAGTTCAAGCAATGCTATATAGAGATGTATTTACATCATTCTGGATCTTTTGCATTAATTTAATTCGTGGAGATAGATTAATCCTAAGATCGTTTTTTGTTCTTCTTAAATTGCAGGAGAGGTCTGCATGCGTATATCATTATCTTCAAGAAGCCATGTCTCTGATGAATTGCAGAGTGTTCCACCCCGTATTTCAGATGACTTATCGTCCAGCTCAGACAGGTCCACTGAGCATAAAGAAGCAACTTTATCAACGACAAGTAGCTTCATTGACCTATCAGCTGTAGCTTGTGCCAGCATGGACGGAGCATCTCATAGCAGCTTCGAACGATTGGCAGACAGCAATGTGGACCAACCTGACCGTAACAGCACTGAACAAGCAGTCACCGATCCTGGAGCAGCTGCGGACAATGATGAAATGGCAAATACATCATCAGTAGTAGAAGTCTTGTCTCGGTATTTCTTCGGAAAGCACGTTGATGCTGCTGTGCCTTCAGTTGCATCAGACACCGAGTCACCTGAGCAGCTCCAAGAGCCAAAAATGTGCTCAGGAGATCCTGATAACCCTGACAAGGGCGCCTCATCTGAACCAAACCTTGATGAGCTTCTGAAAATCATGGAGTCAAAGGATCAAGGATCCGAAATGCCAGGGAACTTGCCTGGTGGTGTACTAATCGATGAATCTTATGTTGCTGCACCTGCTGAGTTGAACACCCTATTGTTTTCACCGAATTCAGATTTCTGGCCAGCAGTAGCAGAGCTCCAAGGAACAAGTGGGTTTCAGATTGAACCGTGGAAACTTGACCATAATGAAAGTTGTTTGCAAAGAACGTTGACTTACACAAAAGCTGCGAGCAAGCTGGTTAAAGCTGTGAAAGCCACAGAGGTGCAGAAATACATGAAAGCAGCTGGGAACTCGTTCGCTGTGCTTTCTGTTGTTAGCACTCCTGATGTTCCCTATGGAAACTGTTTTAAGGTAGAGATACTATACTGTATTGCACCAGGTCCCCAGATTCAATCTGAAGAGCAAACAGCACATCTTACAGTAAGCTGGCGGGTAAACTTTATTCAGAGTACAATGATGAAAGGAATGATTGAGAGTGGTGCAAAACAAGGGATGACAGAAGGTTATGCACATTTTTCTGAAGTGCTGTCCCATAGGCTTAAAATAGCTGAGGATATGGATCCTAATTCAAACAAAGAAAAGATTTTAGCTTCATTACATGCACAAAAAGAAACAGGCTGGAGGTTGATTGTCCGCTTCCTTGGAAACTTCACATTCATATTCTCTGTCGCCATAGCACTATATGTTATAGCACACCTTCATTTATCCAACCCCGGTGTGATGCATGGGCTTGAATATTTTGGCCTTGATCTTCCTGATTCCATTGGGGAGGTTGTAGTTTGTATGGTTTTGATTCTTCAGGGACAAAATATTTTCAAAGTTATACGGCGCTTCTTGAGCGCATGGAAACAAAGAGGTAACTATCTCAGAGTCGTATAATTTGTATTGTAAAAAGTGGATGTGCTGTGCTGAAAGGGATCATTGAATAGATGCTTTTGTTACTTGATTGATCTTGCAATGCTATCTGATTCCTTTTATAATTTGACTTGGATTAAAAATCTATTGACCCCTCTTAGGTAGTGATCACGGGGTCAAAGCTCATGGTGATGGTTGGTTGCTGACTGTTGCGCTTATTGAGGGCACCAATATAAGACCTGCTGGTTCATCTGACTTATTTGATATCTATGTCGTTTTCACATGCAATGCAAAGCGGAAAACGAGCTCAATTAAATTTCAAACGCCTGATCCAAAATGGAATGGTTAGTTTTCCTCCCTCCCCTTTTGTTCCATTGTTCTCAACTGTGAAGAGCAACAGTCTCCTAGCCGGATGGCATTCTTGTACCATGTAGCTGAATCATTTGATACTTTCACTTCTAGAGGTATTTGAATTTGATGCTATGGATGATCCTCCATCAAGGATGGATATTGCTATCTATGATTCGAGTGGGCCATGTAATGAAGCTCCCATTGGTCACACAGAAGTGAATTTTCTAAAAAACAATTTGTCAGATTTAACTGACATATGGCTTACTCTTGATGGGAAGTGTGATCAGGCAAGCAACCCTAAATTGCATTTGAGAATATTTCTAAACAACTCGAGGGGAACCGAAGTTGTCATGAATTACCTGGCAAAGATGGGCAAAGAAGTTGGTAAGAAGGTAAGGAGCTTGGCAGTTTTCTTTTTTCCTTTTCTATCTCCTCATCATGATACTCTATTTTTTATAATAATCGAAAAGACACTATACAGATAAATTTGCGATCAGCTCAAACAAATGCTGCATTCCGAAAGCTGTTTGCCCTTCCCCCAGAAGAGTTTCTCATCGATGATTTCACCTGCCACCTAAAACGGAAGATGCCACTTCAGGTAGTCTGGGTTTTGCGTTGTTTCCTTTGCTTCAAAATATAACCTCGAAGTCCCCAACTGGTGCCTTATGTGTAGAATGTGTTTTTCTTTCTAGAATGTACGTGCATGTTGTGCCGATAAATAGTGAAAATAGTGTACAAAGCTAGCAACACACAACGTCACTGGCTAGGAAAGACTGAGGTAGGGAACAAAATAAGGATTAGTTCATAATAATTAAGGGACATTCGAGTAACGTGGCTAATCTATCCATTAGACAAAATGTGCAACAATGAATTATGTATGGAGTATTATGATGACGTTTTTGTATATTGCACATGTCACAATAATTTTTTTGGTTAGACAATAAAGGGAAGATCTTTTTCCCCCAAAAAAACTTGCAAATTTGTTAACCATTGTAGATAAATTCTATATTTTGCACTGGTTTATGGTTCATTTGGTTCTGTTGAAATCTATATTCCCCTGCAACTTTTTTGACGTCATCCTTCTCTAATATATACAGGGGCGACTCTTTTTCTCTCCAAGAATAGTTGGATTTTATTCCAACATATTTGGGCACAAGACCAAATTTTTCTTTTTGTGGGAGGATGTTGATGATATCCAGGTTATTCCTGCTACACTGTCGATAGGTAGCCCATCGTTGATGATCGTCCTTCGAAAGGATAGAGGTTCAGAAGCAAAACATGGTGCCAAGGGAGTTGATCAACATGGAAGGCTTAAATTCCATTTCCAATCTTTTGTGTCCTTTAATGATGCTTACAGGTAGATTTCTAATCATAAGTTTATGCTTCTACCAAAATGGTAACATATTGTTCTTGGATTATTGTTGAATGTTGAAACCTGAATACTTCCGTTTTTACAACCTTTTTAGGAAACATGTTTGTCAGTAAGGTCCTTATATACATACACAAATCTCGTGGACTTTTCTACAAAATATAGAACATGTATCTGGCGTCATATGTTTATGTTGTTCTATTAGCACTACTTACCAACCTATCTGATACTTTGCTGATGAAAATGGCACAATAATCCTTTATTTCACAGAATAATAACTGCAATTTGGAAAATTCGAGCGCTTGCTCCAGAACAGAATGGGGAGGTGATTGAAACAGCTGAACCAAAAGAACTTGAAGAAGGCGGATCCTTGTTCACCCATGCAGATGTCAAAATGACAGAAATATTTTCCTCAGTTTTTTCTTTTGATGTGAGTGACACGTTTACCTTCAAAAGAGCACATATGAGCTTTGGCAGAATGGTGTTGCACAAGTTGTAGTCCGTTTTGAGCTTCGGTATGAATATCCTGTTTGCAGGTTGAGTCCTTGATGGAGATGTTTTCAGGAGGTCCCCTCGAACAAAAAGTGATGCAAAAGGCCGGCTGTCTGGACTACTCTTCAACAGAATGGGAACTTGTAGGGTGCAATATACAGCAGCGGCAGACCAGCTACAAGTTTGACAAATCTTTGTCCCGATACGGAGGGGAAGCTACCACTACTCAGCAGAAGTATACCCTGGTGAAACGAGATGGCTGGGCCATTGAAGAGGTTATGACCCTCCAAGGTGTTTTACTCGGTGACTACTTCAGTGTAAGATGCTCCTTTAAATAAATCTTTTACTTTATTTTGACAATTTTTGTTTAGTTCCTATAACTTTAGCATATAAATCTTATTTATATGGCATCCACATGCTTTCTGTTTTCCACTAACGGGGTTGATCCTTAAAAATCATTGGAACTTGCAGCTCCAGCTGAAGTATTATATGGTGAAAGTACCGTCCAAACCAAGCACCTGCAGTGTGCAGGTTTTGCTAGGTATTGCCTGGTTAAAGAGCACCAAGCAACAAAAGAAGGTCACGAAGAATATCATTTCCAATTCTTCAAATAGACTGAAGGAACTCTTTGCTGAAGTCGAGAAGGAGCTTACGTCCAGAAATGGTAGCCTTTCCTTCCAAAAAAGAAATGGTATGGTAGCCTTCTCAGTGCAGCAACTGGTCCTAGTACTTAAATGTTATCAATACCACATAGAAAAATTACAAAGTTCACATCAAAGAAACTACATGGAGTATTCTAAAATTTAAGCTGCGATATTTGTATGGTTACATCAGTATGAAAATTATAAATATTGGTGCTATGATAATCATATGGTTATCCACTACTGTGTGGAAACAACACTGAAGTGAGCCTAGTCTAATCCTTGCCACCAGTTAGACAACAAGCTTTATGTTCTTGATCTCTAAAACAATCGTTTTTTAATCTCCGGTAAGAATGGCATTGACTTCTTTTCTTTAAAAAACAGTTTCAGGTTCAAGCTAACATCTGTACATCACCAAAAGTAGGTTGGCCACTCAATCAGTAAAACGTGTCTCAAGAACTCAGCAGAGTTGGGGTATCAGTGTGATTTCTTGTTCGAGGTGCCATATGCTTAAGATCTTGCTGACATTTTTTTTTGTCGGTAGAGTTCTTACAGAGATAGGAGCTAAAAGTGCCTCAATGTAAATAGATTATTTCAGAAACACTTAAGAAAGTGGTTCAGATCGAGTTGTATATGCTCATCAGCTGATGCTACACTAATGTTAAACGAACCTAACTTCCATTCATGGAGATTATGCTGAATGCGATTCTCATGCAAAACAGGAAAAGGAGGCAATTTGTAAAATCTCATTCAGAATACCCTCTGCCCTTTCTTTTTATTCAATCTCCAGTTCCACTCCCTCGATTTGTCCGCCATACCGTTCAGGACGTCATGGGCCAAATCTTCCCCTAGCCCAAATTTAATTAGCAGGAAGATGTGTATGGACACTCTACAAGCAAAATGCATTGAATTTGAAGAAATATGTTAATAAGGGGACCCTTAGCACCTTTTTTTTTTGTTAGCCATGGATTGCATAAACAGATGAACGAAAACATAGGAAAGGGATGAGATGAGATGAGGTGTTTGTAATGCAAAATTTATATAAAAAGGAATAGAGAAATGTGCAAGTGACACAACACATTAGTGTTACTCGCAAAAAAAAGAAAAGAAAAACATCAGAGCTTAATGGTGGATCTCTACTGTTAACGTAAACTAATCTACACGCCCAACAATTTTGAAAGAGCTGTCGAGTTCATTCAGTCTGCTGTATTCACGTCTACGGAGAAAATTAAAAGTGCAGCCGGCATAATAACCTGGGTTAACTAGAGCCCCAGTTCTAGTGTTGTTCGTGAATGGATCGGCAGGTTCCCTGACACCAAAAATAGCGTGTCCAGATCGGCGGCTGGGTCATGAATGGATATGATCTGATCCACAAGTATAGCAGATGTCAAAAATAGTAATCTGTTTGCCCTTAAATAGGGCTGTGCAATGATAAAATCACTCTGTTTGATCACCCTCGTCAATTTGTGTTACTACTACTTGTACATGCCATGGGGTAATTTAACTTAGGCTGAACTAAGAAGAATAGACCTAGTAGTTTACAATACAGGTACCACTCTCTTCTCCCTTCATTTGTCTCTCTCTCTTTCTAATTTTGGCGTCGTACCTTGTTCGATGAGCTTTTGCACCGATTCTCGGTGACCGTTTCTGTGCAACTTGGGGATCGATCAGGCTGGTACGTACAGGTCGGCAACGGGCACCAAGGTCGTCGTCGTCGTCGCCGCTCGCTCGCTCGCTCGCGCGCTCGGTCGGTATGGACGGCCACCTGCAGCTGCACAGGCCGCCGGCGATAGGGAAGCTCGCGACGTCGGAGCCGACGGCGAAGGACGCTGGCGGCGCCTCGGTCCACAAGCACGGCCCCGCCGCGACCTCGCCGCGGACGGCCCAGAAGCAGCACATGCCGGCCAGCCCCAGGACGTGCCTCTGCTCGCCGACGACGCACGCCGGGTCGTTCCGGTGCAGGCTCCACCGTGGGATCGGCGGCGGCTCATCCGTCGGCGCCGGCTTCACCGAAACGGGCAAGAAGCCCGGCGTATGACGCGGCACGGACGCCGGCCGTGATCGCGCAACGGCGCGCGAGACGGCCAAGGTGCGGCATAAAAGTTTTCGCGTGCATGACCAGTATTATATATAGTCCTCCTTCTCTCCTTTTCTCTTCAGTTCCTTTTTTTTATTTGGTGTTGTATGAAAAGGGGAAGGTGAAATTTTTTTCTTTGTGTACCTCCCTTGTAACTGATGCATGTAAAAAGATTTTAAGTCGCATGCTTCTGGGGATTTCGAAACAAGTAACAGGAAAAAGTTGCATGCTTGGATGGAGCACGCGCTCTCTGTTAATTGTAGCAGCAGAGCTAAATGCAGGTTCGTGAATGGAGAAGAAGAATACATAACAAAAATATGGCCGGAGAGGCAAAGGAAAAAAAAAAGAAAACATCTATTTGTTGAGAGTGGGATTTGAACCCACGCCCTTTCGGACCAGAACCTTAATCTGGCGCCTTAGACCAACTCGGCCATCTCAACTGTTGGATTACTATTGACCTACATTCTCTATTGGACGTAAATTAACTGAAATATAAATAAATTAATCATAACACTATGATCTGTTCCGTTGTCCTTCAATGAAAGGGCAGGATGCCGCTGCCAAGACCAGCGTTGCAGTAACCAAAACCACTTGGTTAAAGAATAAAGAAGCTACTGTACTTACAACAACACACCCACCCCACGGTCAGATTCCTTACATATTTCATTTTAACGCTCTTAAGCACAGAGTAGTTCGAGGATTCACTCAGAACAAAGACTCCCTCACAGGTACACGATCTCCTATGTATTGTACCACCAAAACCGGGTCAGCATGGTAACCACTGAATTAGCTGGGATACCATCCGGCGTAGCCTTAGAATCACCGTGCGACCTGGTTGAGGGTTCCTTATAGAAACCATAACCTCCTCTCTATGCTTGGCTGTGACAGCGTTGTCAAAGCTTAATCACTACTAGCTCAGACGGCTCAAACGGGTAGAACGGAGCTGTTCCAAGTCAAACAAAAATTTGATCAGGATAGCAATGTAAAAAGGGAAAGGTTTTGATTCTAGTGGACTAACCGGTTCAAAAGTCTGTCATGTCAGTGGTGAAACCAAATACTCTTGCCACTAGTCTTGAAACTAACGAAGCACAGGCGGAGGGCAAGCTGACCTAATACAATACAAATAACAGCACAAATATTATAACGGTTACTGGTGCTAGACAACTTGATCTGCAATTAAAGTGTACTGGTGCTAGACAACTTGATCTGCAATCAAAACTATATTTATGCTTCTTAGATACTCCCACCGGTTTTATTTTGTCGACGCTAGTTAGTGCAAATTTAGACTAAATAAAACCGGAGAGAGTACTTCCATCAGTCGGCTTTAAAAAACCTGGTTGGGTGTTGTAGATCTCAAGTAAACCCAGAATTCAAAGCACACACTCTGACATGATTGTCATCCTCTGACATGCCAGCATCCTGTCTGGATAAAACTCGGTGATACAGGTCCAAAGAAGTTCCCATCTGTCGTAAATGAATGTTAATTTTTAGCTGGCACATCCCATCCCCACTCAACTCATTTAAAAGGAAACAAAAGGCGAGACCCCAACAATCAAACTCATCATTTCATCAATAATGTGTGATCTCTGTTTTTATAATATATTCTGCAATCAAAACGCCATTTTAGATATCCGTTGTGTGCATATTCAGCATTCAGTACAGCAGGGTAAGCCAACATAACTGACCTGAGAAATGAAAGAACACGAGCATCAGGAGTAACATTTGGACAGAACAAGCTAAATTGCCAGCGATTGTAGGAAGAAACAATTTGAGTTCGTTGTAAATTAAATGGGATAGTTCACTGAGCATATTTTCTGAATAAAAGGAAGGAAAGCTTCACCATCTGCCGAGACGACAGACCCGGCGGCGCTGCCAGGGGATGATTAGTCGATGTCAGGCAGGAAGACGATCGGGGGCGCCGGGGAGCCCGAGTCGGACGTATCGTCCCCGTAATACGCCTCCGCCGAGGACCTCCCGGGGGAGGGGGACTGGGACGCCGAGCGCTCCTCTGGGGGCGTCTCGAAGTCCTCGTCGAAGGTCGAACACGTGCACCGCGGTGGTGTCGGCGAAGCTCACGCGACGGGGGTGCTTGCGCGCGATCGTCTCCTCCTCCGTCTCCGGCGACGAGATGGCGCCGGGCCCATCGACATCCATAGATGCCGGAGCTCGGGGCTGAGAGCGAGAGCTAGGATTTGGCGTTCGAAATGTTGGGGGAAGATGAGGCACGGCTGGGCGATGCGGGTTTTGGAGGGTTATTTTTTTTCGGTCTAATATCTAATTAATGAATGAAATGAAGAGGTGCCGTCGCCCGTGGTTAGTAGACTTGGCTGGAGAAAAGTGGAAGCCCAACTGCTAATTTGGATTGGGTCGACATGAAATAATTTTTTAGTTGAACTATCATATTTTAAAACGCAATGCAATGCCAAACATAAATTCATAAGCAAATGTCTGGCACGCTGTTATAGAGAAGCAACACAGAAAATATTTTACTATGACACACTGTTCGTGCATAAGTAGCCCAATTCAGAAAATTAAAATCGATGAAGCTGTTTTGATGAACTTCAAGTAGCTTCGCTGATACACTTGTCATCGCCAAAGCATAGAAAGAAACTCAAAGCAGTAAATGTTAACATCGCCAACTCTATATCCCCGAAGATGCCACTGCCGCTCTAGTGAAAATTGGTCCCAACCCAACAGGACCACGCTAACTGGTTAGATTTAAAGATGCTACAGCATGGTACATACGTCATGCCAGACTCTGCCCTGGATGATACTCGCGACATCAAGAGCTGCACGAATTCCAATTGCAACAGGTATGCGAATGTGTGAACATATGACGGTCCAACTGAAAGGCTTTTGGCTCATTCCAACTTCTCATCTGGTAGTGTATGTAGAAAAAGACTAGAGACCACTGCGCCTTCTGAAGGTTCCTAATCATGAGGCAACTTGGTCCATCAAACTAATTCACTCTGGATTACATCATTTGCAAGTGGAGATCAGCAGCCTGTTGGGCCAACTCATTCATCATGGCCTCGTCGAAGAACTTGTTGATACTCACGTCCTCACTCATGCCCTAGAAATATGCCGGTGCATACAGTTAAGGCTATAGCTAATTCAATGCTAATCAAGGTATTATTGTACGATAAAAGCTGATGAGGATTCAATTATACAATCAACTAGATATCTTACCTTCCTTCGCCTCGTCTTTACCATGAACTCACGGGCAAGGTGCTGTATAGGTGCCGGTTCCAGAGGGCGGAGTATGATACTCTTGTCTAAAGGATCACCAGGAACAATAGCCCAGTGATCAAACACTGACAGACAAAAAGCTTGTCCCTGTGTATGGTACCGGAGGTCTGTCTCAAATCCAAAAGACTCTACGACAGGTAAAAAAGCCTGACAGGTGGAAAAGATACCATCACTAGGGATCACAAGTTTTTCCAAAAATAAATGAAGGCTAAATGGAGATGATTATGCTTTCTACCTTGACAATGTATATGGGTGTGCCTGGCTTTGGTACATCAGCTGTTACATGCCCACGTCGCCGGGATAGCACCGTGTAAATAGCAGAAACACAGTCAATTGGAGTTTGGATCTGTCAAATGCATCCATCAGAGTCTGAATATAGTAAGTGGCAAATGATAATCAAATAGGATGGAAACATGTACCTCAACATAGTACACAGGCTCCATAAGGCGAGGATTAGCCATTAGGAATGCAGAGTAGACAACACGACGGGCTGTTGGAATTATCTGGCCGCCACCACGATGCAATGGTTCTGGAGCTATGTTTGCATTTAAGATCTTAAACTTCACATTCCTAATTGGTTCATCACACAAAGGACCTTCCCTAGCACCCCACTGAAATCTATGTAGTGAAATAGTAAATCAGTTAAAAACAATTGGATCAATGCAATGGTTCTAAAGGGAGAAGGGACTTTGATTAACCTAAGAGAGTGCCGCCCTACCCTTGAACAATTGAATCCTTGACTGCATTGAGCAAATTCTTATCAACCTCAACTGAAAGTGTATCATCCAGCAGAATGTTCGAGCCCTGTATGTCAGGTAAGATGCATTAGTACGCTGAACTAATCAAATTAAAGTGATGGAACTGATGGACAGATGGACAGATGATTTAGCACAAAAATCATAGAAACATGGTTAACCCTACATCAAATGAGATTTATCTACAGGGTCCTCTTGTTGTCATCAGCAGTATAGAGGGGTCAAGCAGCTCCACAAACAGGTGGAAAGGGACAAAAAAAAGAAGTCTCACAGATAAGCGGTGATGCCAGATCAGTAAGCAGTTAGGTGACTTACCTGCTTGTCAGGTCCAAACGCCCATATTGATCTTGCTGCGAGCACATCCCACTGGTAACGTTGGCGAAAGAAGTCGGTGATTTCTTTCTGCCTTGAATCAAGGCTAACAAGGCCATTCTCAATATCCTCTGCAAGGCCTTTCTCTAGTGGTTCAGCAACCTGCATTACATGTTACAGAGACAGAAGGCTTAAACTTAAATAGCAAACATCTTTGGAACAGAAAATATCAAAATCAAACACAAAACATTCACTTGAAAGAAGCTGACCATAGTAATTTTATTCCTTTTGTTAGGTGTTTCAGCAAAACATTTCATGGAAGAAGTATCAACGACCGTTTCACAAAATGTGACAACTGGATCTGCAACCTGTGGAAAAAGAAGGCAGTAAAGCGAACGTGTCTCATTTGCCAAGAAAAGAGTAGAAAAATATCTTTACGCTCTCCACATACCTTCACTTCTACCTCGGAGTAGAGCTCTCTGAGGTCCTTCATTATAGAATCCAGATATAGCTCGCCGGTCCCCAGGATTGTATGTTCACCAGACTCTTCTACCTTGGTAATAGCAAGAGGATAGCTCTTGCTAATTTTACGTAGTCCTTCCACCATCTTAGGGAGCTCGCTTGGGTTAAGAGGCTCAGCTGCTATTTTAACAACCGGCAAAGTATTGAAACGCAGAGGTCGAAATATGTATACATCTTCATCCATGCTCAAAGGACATATAGTAGCAGTTTTCATGATTGACGCGTCTACACCTTCAATAAGAACCCATGAACCAGCAGGAGCTTTACTGATTGGAACACGGTACCGTGCCTGATAAACCCACAATTTGGTCACCTCTTTGACGGTCATATCCTCTTCATCATCAGGAGAATAGCCCTCTCCAAGGACCCTCACAGTCTGTCCTGTCTGTATTGTACCACTATAAATCCGTCCGAAGACATCAAAAACACTGCAGTCAGACTTGGGATATAGCTTTGTAACATTAACCATAAGAGTACCAAGAGGATCACATTTTTTCATACCATCCACAATAGAGGAATCTTGCGGACCAGTGTATATGTGGTCAATCTTCCTTGCTGCAGCATCCTTTACAGAGGGAATGTGTTTCACTAGCATGTCTGTGAACCCAGTAGCAGCGCCAAAAATTGAGCGGCAAGCTAGACTCAGCAAAGGCTTAACATTAAGCTTATAGGCCGCATTACTCAGGGTTACGCCCAATTCAGCAAGCTTTGGTTCAACAGTTTGCTTTGGCTCACCAACAACTAGACTATAAATTTTGTACAGAGGCTCAAGGATAAACTCCACAAATGATCTATTACCTCCTTCCTTTGGCGGCTTCTTTTTGAAGGTTCTAGAATCAGGGTGAAAATATAAGTCCCCCCAAAGACAAGATGCAAATTTCTCATGATCAAATTGAGACCCATGAATCTTTAAATACAGATGTGCAAACGACTGTAAGGTAAAAGACCATCCGGCAGAACCACTTGCAAAACAAACATTTCCTGCAGCAGGATCCACCAGTTGGGTGCCACCGACTGTAGTAGAGCATGATTGGATAAGATCATTGATCGCCTCAAGTGTATGCCGCAGCTTGAAATATGCATCATTAGGGGGCAGCTTCAGCTCTGTTATCAATCTGTCAACCTGTAATAACACAGAGTAAAGATAACCGAAAACATATTATAAAAAGGGACAGCGGACATGTACCTTGTTAATCACAACAACAATGGGAAGTCTTTCTTGGATCGCATGACGGATTGCCCTCTCAGTATTTACCTACTCATCAATGGAGATCAGTAAATAACAAAATATTTTGCATTACCCATAAAGGACAAAAAAATCACTCTAGAATGCATATCGAGCCAAGCAACAAATATTCATCTATAACATTTTTAAATGACTTCCAACATAACACCTCGTAATTAACACCCTCATGACCTACCATAAAAATGAACAGCGCAAGCTACCAACTTTTCCAGAGTTAAGTCAATTTGCAATATGATGTACAAATAAAGAACAATATAAGTTATTAGTGAACCTGAAATTCTAAGAACATTTATCTCTTTTGCATGCATGTCTTCTAAGACTCTAAGCCCTCACTTTTTGAAACGGAAAAAAAGCACTGTGGTACACTAACAATTTCGCATTAAAGAAAAAAGCTCGTGTCAGCTAGGATGAAAAGGGCGTACCCAGTGCCGAAGGCTCCCACACATGTGGGGTCTGGGGAAGGGTTATTTCTAGACAGCCTTACCCCTGCTTTTGCAGAGAGGCTGATTCGAACCCAAGACCTCAGGACACAAGTGGAAACACACTACCACTGCGCCAGGTCCGCCCTTCTCAGCTAGGATGAAAAGAACAAGCTAAAAATATAACTATGGTAATGTTTCTATAAAATGAGTTGGTTACAAAATCCATCACTACCCTGAAATAACTCAACCAACCTAGGAGGAATTAAATGGCTTTTACATAAGGAAATGGGCACATAGATTCGCATGAATATGACTTGAATTTGAACAGTCCAGGCATACATCCAACTGTCAACAAGATGTCCTAGGCTCAGTTTCTAACTTCGTATATATAACTTAACTGAAGCCCATTCCATCTTTCAAGACTTAAAACCACATGGGCAGAGAGGCAACACTCAATAGGTACATATTTTTTAAATGGCAATATTACTTGTCCCATTGTTCAAGAAAAAAACACGAAACAATCATACATCTCGATGCATTAGAATCCTCAAATGTACTGACATCCTCCAGCCTAAGTAAACCCAGATAATTGTAACTATTCCACCTCAGCATGTGCCCAAACACCTGACTGTGTGCATCATGAATCACAACTACACTATTTTTAATCCCATGAAGACATGTATTAACAAAAATCAGGCAAGCAAGGTATCACCATTTACTAACCTGATTCAAAATTGAAGAAATTAAAATATCAATTTTTTGTATGACATGATCCAAGGGTGATTCAAACGCTCTTATTGGCATTTGCCGGCAGCCCGGGCCCTAATTATTAGTTCAGCAAAGTAAATTGCTGCTCATTTACAATTACTAGGTGGGAATGAGATGTTTGTATCAGTTGTTGAAGTAGCAGTGTAGCACTAACAAATGATATGCTTTGCTCCTTTATCAAAATAGAATACCTTAGATTTCGGGTTGAATGCTTGTGAAATGGCAAATGTATTATAAGCGAATATTTGTTTAACTGTATTAGGATGAACAAATCAGCAAATCATATCCCACACAAAATAAATGCATTTTGTCAACACTTCAGCTTTTGCTCTAACATATATCACTAGTAATTCCAGTAAAAACCATCACTGGCATGTATAGAAAGAAATGATGAATTCTGGTAAGTTCATTACCATGACTCCTTCAGCTGCATCCACAACAAGAACAGCACCATCCGCAAGCCGCAGAGCAGCAGTCATCTCATCAGAGAAATTAACATGCCCGGGCGTGTCCATGATATTGCACAGGTACGACTTCCCATTTCCTCCCTCGAGCACGAGCGACATGGGCACGGCCTTGATGGAGACCTGGCGCTCCTGCTCGTCTACCCGGGTGTCAGTGAACCGCAAGTGTCGCTCCCCCTCTGAATTGAACGTGTCCAGCTCGTGCGTCTGCTCCACGAGCATGTCCATGAACACCGTTTTACCGTGCTGCAGGTGGCCCACGAGCGCCACGTTGCGCACCAGCGCGGGGTTGCCCGCGAGGCCGAGAAGGAAGTCGGTGGAAGCGTACGTGGACGTGGCCTCGGCGCGGGTCCCGACCTCGAACCGCACAACGCGGGGCGGCGCAACGATGGGCTGCTCAAGCGGCTGCTCGTCCTCGTCCATGACGAGCGCCTCCACGCCAGGGCCGTACACCTCCTCGGCGGTGGGATAGTACTTCTTGTCCTCGGCGAGCACCACGGCCTGCTGGGACGGGTCCACGTCGCCGTCGTCGTCGACGTCCATGAGGGCCCCGGGGCGGGAGGGGGATCCAGATGGAGAGCGCGCCGGGGAGGGGGACCGGGACGGCGAGGGAGAAGGGGAGGCCCCGGCGTCGGAGTCATCGGCGTCGGAGTCGGCGAGCTCCGGGCCAATGTAGTTGCCGAACTCGTCGTAGAGGCTGTCGTCCATGGCGGCGGCGGCGGCGCTAGGTTTTGGGCGGCGCACCGGTCGAGAGGTTTCGGATTTGGGAGGACGGAACGAGGGAGGGAAGGCTGGAGGCACGAAGAGAGCAGAGAAGGTTGTACCGCGAGTTCTCGCGATACAAGTGGCGGTGCCGGGCACCGAGTAGAGATAGTTATGGGTATCATTACCCACATGTAAACCAATATTCGACTAGATATGTATAGATTGGGTGCGAAGTATGAATTCGGGTAACATATGAAGTCCAAGGGGTAAAAAAAATACTACTTCTATTTATATATTCATTTACTCGTTGACACGTGAATTTCACATAAATGTTGTATATATTATAGACTTGTTGTTAGCATTTGTATTTTCTTCACTCCATTTCTTTATCTATCCTCACCCGCCCAACACTTTGTCATTGTGTGAATGACACCTCACTAGCATTACTACTCTATATATTACTACTCAACACGTACAAGTTGAATACGGATATTGTCTTGCGGGTACGAGTAGACAAGTATAATATGCAAAGATATTTTACTCATTGTCATCTCTAGACCGACGCTGTGTGACTATAGATTTGCATCCCGTAACTCCTTTTTCCTTTCAAATATACTAATTATCAGTCTACTAAAACTGTTATTTTCAATCTATTATTATAATTTTTAGATTTATTTTAATATTTATTTTATTTTATTTTATTTTATTTTATTTTTTATAGTTACTTTTTTTAGATCTGATAACTAAAACGTACATTAAAAGAAACATGACTGAAAATTAGCAACTTGTTTATTTTTCCGGGCCCAATTCATTCTGCCCAGTCCCCGAAGCTCGGCCCCGTCCTCTCGATGACCACCAAAGCCCGGTTCGGCGCTGTTTCCATTCCATGCCACGCCCACCGCCCTGACGTCACCATCTTCCTTCTCCGTCCCGGTAACGACTCCGCGTTCCGCTTCCTCCCCCATCCCCTGCCGAGAACCCACTTCACCGCAACTACCGCCGTCAGGGGACCGGCCTGCGAAGGGGGCATCGTGAGGCGCGCGTGGCACGAGATTGTCGGAGAGCGTCGGTAAGCTGGATCGCCCCGACGAACACGACCCGAAAGTGGATCCCGGCTTTCGAGGCCGTTCTTACCCGTATCTGCTTGTTTTCCTCACGCAGGTTCGGTTCGGTTCGATCTCGGGGCGGCCGTTCCGTAGGAAGCGATAGGCGGCGAGCGGCCATGTCGGGGGTCTTCGGAAAGGTGTTTGGGAAGTCCAAGGTGCAGAGCCAGGCCACCGCGTTGGCCTCGCTCGACAAGCTCAATGAGGTGAATCGATCGGTCGATTTATTGCAGCGCTATAGTTCGATTAGGTCATTCCGGGCAGTCAAACGGTGCTTGGTTTGGTTATTAATCTCGGAGGGTAATCCGTCTGTGCTCACGGATGTGGACCAAATTATCGTAGGTTTTCTGCCAGTGCAAGGTGTGTGGCTGCAGCTTCTATTGCAATCTAAACCCAGCTGTGTTGTGTAACCCCATCGGGCATACGAATCTTGCAAGTTTTAGATTAGCAAAGTGACTATTCCTTTCAGCCAGTAAAAATAGTGACAGAAGGGTTATACCGAGCAAAATATTTTCTGCACTTATAAAGGTTGCTTCTATTTCCCTATTTGGGCGAAAAAGGTAGCTGATAGTCGAGGGTTAGAAAGCAATGTTAAGTTTTTTTTGCTTGTAAGCAAGGATATGTATGGTAGAAACACTGGTTCGGATGAACTTCTTGTTTTAATGGTTTGTTGTGTATGCTTGAATAATTCGCTTCCAGAACCAGTAAAAGTAGGCCGTAGTTAAAGTATAGGAGATTTGATAAGCATAATTATTTTATTATTCTCTGGTCTTTCCAGTTTATTAATGATTCAATGCATAGAAAGAATAAATGTTAAATAACTTTTTAGGGCCAAAAGCGGACAATTTGGCCAGACAAATTCAACTCTGAAATACAGATTGAATACCTTAACGAACTTATGTTGCTGATATACTTAGTTAAGGTTTTGGAATGGTTTTCGTCCACTCAAGAGGGATTGCTTGTTTTGATACAACTTGTAGGATTTAAGAGTGTTTATGTAGTATATATCTGCAAATTGACTTTCTTAATATGCTTCAGACTCTTGAAATGTTAGAAAAGAAGGAAAATTTGCTGGTAAAGAAGGCGGATCTTGAGGTAGAGAAGGCAAAGAATTTCACAAAATCCAAGAACAAAAGAGGTACGCTATACGGAGCCCAAGAAATTCATTATATTTGTGTACTTCTTTTTCCTCCCAAAAGAACTGTCTTCCCATTTCTTTATTTTTGGCTGTTGGAATGATGTTATGACACCACTTAAATGTAACTATTGTATCATTGATAAAAAAAATGTTGGTTTTAGTTTGGAACCCTTGCTGTCTTATTCAAGAACACAGTAGTTTCCTGCTGAAAGTTAGCTCTCGGTGAGCTCATGTCCCAGCTTTCATACATTGTATCTTCATGTCATACCACCATTTCATTAAAGTTTACTAAATGACGGCGAATTTTTATATCTACAAACTATTTCAATAGGTTGTGTATACTTTTTTTCCTGTGGTTATGGCCTTTTTCTTTTTAATATATTAATATAAATAGAGGATTTGATCCTCTTGAGCTCAAGATTTCCCTTTTTAACTGTTGTGTTGCTAAACTCCCATGCTTATCTAAGCTCCATACATGTCTCTGATATTCCTTACACTTTATACCTGTGTCCGTCTATGATTCCATGGTTCTTCTCTTGTTATCAAACTGTTATTTTTTATTTGTAAAATCACATGCACTCCTTTTTTCTGTAAGTCATTGTGGCATGGATTTATAGTTTTATACTCTTTTCACAAATTACTATTTTTTCCCTTATGCTTTTAATCATTTCAACGAGGAGAATGACTTAACTTTTACCTTTGAACTTTGCATTGTAGCTGCAATACAGTGCCTGAAGAGGAAAAAGCTATATGAGCAACAGATTGAACAGCTTGGGAATTTCCAACTAAGGATACATGATCAGGTGAAATCACAAATAAGTGACTACCCATTTATGGGTTTTCATTTTGGTCTACTTTCTAACATTTTCTTAATATAGATGATAATGCTGGAAGCTGCAAAAGCTACAACGGAGACTGTGGATGCATTGAGAACAGGAGCATCAGCAATGAAAGCTATGCACAAATCAACGTATGTTATATTAACTATTGCCTCTTAATATCATCATCCTTGATTTTTAAAAAATTATCCACATTGGTCCAGTTTTCCTGCTCAGAGCAATTTTTCATCAATGGGCCATATCTGCTGTGAATATCTATAATATAGACCCTTGATCATCGTATTATATGATTTCAACTATCATAATGGTCATTGATTTCAATGGTACAACAAAGCAAGCCTACTGGCCTAAAACTTAACTTTCAGCTGAAAGTAGAAGTTGTTGGACTCACGATACTTTTATTTTGTAAATGTATTAGAAAGAGTTCACATAGTTGGAATTCAAGTCTGCCAACTTCAAACTCTGTGGTTTTCTTGATTCTTTTGTCGCGTTTCTGATGTGTCACAATATGGACATATTGTGCCCATGGTTGTGCCTTGATAACAAATGACTGTTACCAACAGTAGGATTCTGCAATGCTTCCAATAAATAGTGCATGATAGGTTGACAAGTGTTTATACTTCTATGTGCTTTGGTTTATACTAGTTTAGTTCTCTAGGGATTGATTGAGTGAGTACTGTCAGTCACACACTTATGGTAGTGAATCAAATAGATCTCGGGAGCCATGTATTTTACTGTTTCTTGTATATTACTTCTAGTTGTGGCTTCTTGGTTTGCAGGTATGGTGTACTTGTTTGCTGACTATTTAAACATGTTGCTTTTACAGAAACATTGATGACGTTGACAAGACCATGGATGAAATCAATGATAATATGGAGAACATGAGGCAAATTCAGGACTTACTGTCGACGCCAATGGGAGCAGCAGCTGATTTTGATGAGGTCTCAGCTTTCACACACACGCACATGACCGTGTGCACACACTCGTGCTTTTTTCCCCTGAGATCAACACACTTCTACCGTTTCTGGAGATCCACACACACCTGTGATTTTCTGCGTGCCAAAAAGGGAAAATCTTAATTCTTTCCTATTTTGAATAGGATGAACTGGAAGCTGAACTTGCAGACCTGGAGGGGGAAGAGTTGGAGGCAGAGCTGCTTGCACCTACCACAACTGCTCCTACTACTGCTCCAGTGCGTCTACCTACTGCTCAGCAGTCCACTCGGCCCTCTGCCCAGAGCAATAAAACGGAAGATGATGAGCTAGCAGCTCTACAAGCAGAAATGGCTATGTAATTAGGTGCTTCTCCATCTCTTTGTTACGGAGCCAGGTTCAACTTACAAGAAGCACAGGCCGTTAAATCCCTCCACATGCCAGAAAATACTTTTATGGATGTGTAATATGTGCAACCCTCGGATAAGCTATTGACTGATAAGTCTTTTCTTTGCAGTTAACAGGATATTGCAAATATATGGGACTCTGGTTTACTCGTGCATATCTTCCCAGGAAGATGTCAATAACAGAGAGACAAGCAGCATTCAGCGTGAAACCTCTTATGATATCATACAATATTACTGCTTTGTAATCAAATATCTCAGATGAGCTATTGAACAAATTTAATTTCTAATAAAAGGTTTGTGTTATTGTGTATTTCATCTTGTGCCATATTGTTCTAGTGTCTATTCTAACTGACGGGACCCTTGCTTTCCTTGATGACGGAATTGCTGCAGAATCTGTGTCTCGAGTGCATATTTAGCGTAATCACGCTTATATGTGTGAGAATGAACCTGTAAACGCAATTGCCTATGTGTTGTTGTGTAGGTACCATGGTCGCTAAACACTGATAACAAAACTATCAGGTGTAATAGAGCTGGTTGTATTTGTGGCAAAGGTGAACCAGGGAATTGCTGCATTTGCCTGACTCACAAACATTTTATGTCGCTGTGAAATTATCGTTGCAGATCTGTCGAGGTATTTCGTCGGATAATATCTTTAGGTTCCCCCGTCGTTGTGAAAAATTGAGGAAAGAACTTCATAGAAAAGCTCACTGCTGATGAATGGGCAACAGATTCTTGCTCCCTGATGATTACGAACATTTGGGTTGGCAGTAACAAGTTTTTACTTGCTGGAGTAGCTGATATAGCGGTGATATAAAAAAGAAATAGAGAGTTCAATCTTTAATCGGCTGAAATAGGAGTTACTTTTACTCAATGTTTATAACCTAGAGATCTAGATCTAACAGTAACTGACAATTTTTTCTATAATTATTATTTTTAGTTAATATATAATTTACGAAAATATAAAAATAATTAATAACAAATACATAAAATCTTGAAACCGGGCGTCTCACACACGTTAAGTAAAAAATTCCAAATTTTAGCCAATTAAAAATTAGCATTCTTCTAAAAAACTGGGGGTATTATATCAGCTTGCTGCAGCCTGCTCATCTTGGGTATTGTAGGCTGCAGCCCAAGTGCTGAGATCTCCCCTGCGCATCTCTCTGTCTCCCTGGCACAGTGGGCCCGAGATGCAGTGGTTCTCCTCCGGCTCCGGGCCCTCGTCCTCCTCGGCGGCGTCCTCCCAGCCGTCGCTGCTTGCGGAGTGGAACTCCTACGCCGCCGCCCGCTCAGCCGAAGATGAAGTCGGCGATGGCTTCGGGATCGACATCGAGGCCGCTGTCCGCTCCGCCAACGACCGCGTCGCCGGCACCTTCGGCGTGTATGTAGACTCCGCGCCCTTCATCCCCCACCGATCTCGCTCCCGGCATGCTGTACCCACCTAGGGCTTACGCGACTCAATTCGAACTAGTTCCGCTTGCGGCTTCACTTAACATGTTCAGGATCGTGGGCTGTTTCTCAGATCGTCTCCGTGCGGAATGTGATGGTTGTAGTTGGTGAGTCTGCTAGTTATGGCGGGGATAGCAGGAATAGTTATCATGCTGCCTAGCTCGAATCATAAGATAGGCAAGCCTGCTTGATGAACTCCTCTTTGGCGCTGAATCAATATGTCCAGCAATTGTTTTCGTTCTCCATAGTAAACTCGAATTTCTAGCGGGGTTCTTGAACTAGAAACCATTGCTTTTAGGGCATGGACTAGTTCTTAAACTCGAATTCAGAAGGGCAAAAGATTGAATATGTTTCACTGACGTTTTTCTGCAATTCCAATGTTTTCAGGGTCTCGAAAGGTGTTAAAGGCAGCTTTAAGTCATCGACGAGCAGTGCTCCATCTGGAAAATCTCTCATGTACTTTGGCCTGTTTCTTGCTAGTGGCACGTTTCTAGTCTTTATTGCATTCACAATATTTCTGCCGGTTATGGTGATAATGCCTCAAAAGTTTGCGATCTGCTTCACTGTGGGATGTGCCTTCATAATTGGGTCGTTCTTTGCGCTGAAAGGTCCTAAGAATCAGCTGTATCACATGATTTCCAAAGAGGTATTGTGTCCTAAGTGTTGTTATCTTCTCACTACAAATTTTGTGAAGTGGCGTGTCACAAAGGCTATACTGGTTTGTCAGGTTAAAGAAGTTATATTTTGCGGTGATCAGGGGATATTATTCTTGTCATTCAATGATCTCATAGTAGGGAAAGGGGAAATCATACCACTGAATTTTCTTGTAGATGTCAAGCACATTAAGAAGAAGGGCGGACTTGGCGCAGTGGTAGTGTGTCTACACTTGTGTCTTGAGGTCTTGGGTTCGAACCAGCCTCTCTGTAAAAACAGAGGTAAGGCTGTCTAGAAATAACCCTTCCCCAGACCCCACAATGTGTGGGAGCCTTCGGCACTGAGTACGCCCTTTTTATGTCAAGCACATTAAGAAACCATAGCATATTCTTAAGTTACGGATAATTTGATAAGTTATTGTGTATCCAATTATTAAATTTCCATGGTTGTGAGCAGATAAATCTAGTCCTGCCCTGTTCGTATACTTGCCTTGCTTAATAGAAACACTAGAGTGGGAGATGCATTAGTAGTGATTGCTGCCTCATACTCTGTTGCAAAGACATTTTGTACACATGTCTGCATGTGCTTTATTTTTTAGGTTTAGGCAACATTAGTGAGTGCACTTTTGGCAACCTTGGAACTTGGAAGTGTATTTTAGTGATATATCTGTGTCCGCGCTTAACGTGGTTTCAATAAATTATAAGATCATTGTTTGTCTTCGTTTATTGTGTATCGTGGATACTAGCTCATGTTTTATATATCATGAGTAGTTGAGTACAAATGCTGATCTTGAAGTCTTACCTCAAGAAATGCACATTTGTGCTATTTGTCCTGAATTAATTTCTTTATGCCACAGAGATTACCTTTTACCGTGGGATTTATCGGCAGCATGGTTGCTACCATCTATGTGTCAATGGTGCTTCATAGCTATTTACTCTCTGTTTTCTTCTCCGTGCTTCAGGTGATAACCCCTTCATCCGTAACTGCTATTCATTTGTGCTATGATATCATACTTTAATATACAATAGGCCACTTTCACCCCTTTCACCATAAATAAGGCCACTCTTTGATTTTTGCTCCTATGGGATAGAAACAACTTCAAAGAGCAACCTAGGCCCTGTTTGGCACAACTTCTGGACCAGCCTTTTCACAAAAATAAGTTGGGAGTGTGGTGTGGCAAACATCCAGCTTCTCAAAATGAACTAAAAACAGGATATAAGATTAAGCTGCTGTTCACCAACTTTTCAGACAAACTGCTTTTTTGACAGGGTTAAGCTATGCCAAACAGGGCCTTAATCTATAATTAGGCCACAGAACTCCCATACTGTAGTCTGGGACTTCTCGCAGTTTCTGGTACCTATGGGAATGGTATCCTGCGATTTTTTATGCAATTTGGTGTAACAAAGTTTTCTCTTGTCTTTATCAGGTCCTTGCTCTAGCCTATTATGCTATCTCATACTTCCCTGGTGGATCTGCTGGAATGAAGTTTCTATCATCTGTTCTTGTGTCCTCGGTGTTGAGGTGCTTTGGTCGATGAGTTCACCTGTTAGTTGTTCTCAACCATCTATTTCATTCTGTTACATTTTTGTCTCAGTGCCCCTAGTTAGTCCCCTTCCAAATTTGAGATAATGCATATCAAGTTGACTGGTTGTAGTGTCCATCAATATGTTTGTGTATAACTTACCAATCATATTGGTTTGGTGCATGTCCCTTCAAACTCAACTTTTCTTGTTTGGAACTTTGGATCGAAATTTGAACAGCAGCAACATGAATTTACCAAGGATTGAATTTTCATGTAGTTTGAATATTTTCTTCCCTGGATGATCAAACAGTGGAGAAAGAGTGCTTACACAATAAAGTGTGATTTAGTATATCTGCCATTTTAATTTTAGGCGAGGTTTTTTCCTTTGCGTGCCATGGCTTGTCCTGATATGCTAGAAGCTTAACCACACAGCATATTTTCCTTTCCATTCTGGATCTTTTTGTATTATTTGTTTTACCTGAGTGGATTCTTCCTGCTTCTGCAGGACTGCTTCTTTGAGAGGGGGCTGTCGAACTTATACTGGGCAATGTTTGATACTACTTGGGCAGCCACATTATTCTCAGAAGTCTGATGCCATGTTGAAGCCATGAACACTATTATACAGTTACTAGACTGGAAGGAGTGATGTGGCGGCGCAAGACCGTTGTCAGACTTTTTTGCGAATGTAGAAATCAGTTACCCATATTGATGACACATCCGTGTAGACTAAGATTACATTGTACAAAATATGTGAATTCTGGGCCACAACTTGTACTCGTGGCCAGAGCAGGGAATACATGTATGCTCCATGTTCTCATACCTTCCTTTCAGCTCAGAAGTGACAAACTGATCCCATCCCTACATTCACCCTGCATGGATAAAGTCCACATCACCACCACTTGTTCAGTTTCTTTCATTGTTTTCGTTATGGAAAAGAAAATAAACGTGACCGCTATTTGGGTGGCGCAGTGCGGTTCCCCTATCCCCAACGGGTGTAGGGGTTTCCAAGGGGTCATGAGGCTATGAATCACAGATTTGTCGTGTGTATTTGGTATATCCTCCCCGCCCCCGTGGGTGGTTTATAAAGGTCGCCACTGAAAAAGCTCAGCTCTGTTGCCAAAAGCATTTGGATTTTGCTCCTGCTTCCTTGATCCGATTCTTGAAAGGGTCACCATGTCTGCCTTTGTGGGAAAATACACAGGTTCTTGCTATCTCCGAATCTTATTTGTTTTCATGAACTTTGCAGATTGATAATTTGACTGGTTTTCAGTTTAGCACTCCACGCTATGTTTCTTTGCCTGTCTAATGTGCAATACTGGAATAGACCGTTTGTGTGTAAAGTTCATGTCAAATTTTCAGTGCAATTCGTTTTCAGTTCAAGAGACCTTGATTTTCTATTCTAAAGCAACGAAAATGCATGTAAGAAGCGGAAACAAAAAAAAAAGAGAGCTTTTGTGGTTTTAGGAAGCTAGTGATTTGTGGTAAAAACCCGTTCTTGCGTCGACGCCATGCGATGCGACGCAAGTCTGAACATAATATATAACGGATGCCTGCAGATGAGCTGATCAAGACCGCCAAGTACCTCGCGACGCCGGGCAAGGGCATCCTTGCCTCCGACGAATCGACGGGCACCATCGGCAAGCGTCTTTCCAGCATCAGCTTGGAGAACGTGGAGGCCAACCGGCAGGCGCTCCGCGAGCTCCTCTTCACGGCGCCCGGCGTGTTCGAGTACCTCTCCGGCGTCATCCTCTTCGAGGAGACGCTCTACCAGAAGACCTCGGACGGCAAGGCGTTCGTGGACGTGCTCGTCGCCGGCGGCGCCGTGCCGGGCATCAAGGTGGACAAGGGCACCGTCGAGATCGCCGGCACCAACGGCGAGACCACCACCCAGGGCCTCGACTCCCTGGGCGCGCGCTGCGCCAAGTACTACGAGGCCGGCGCGCGCTTCGCCAAGTGGCGCGCCGTGCTCAAGATCGGCCCCGGCGGCGAGCCGTCCGAGCTCGCCGTCAAGCAGAACGCCGAGGGGCTCGCCCGGTACGCGCTCATCTGCCAGGAGAACGGGCTCGTCCCCATCGTCGAGCCCGAGATCCTCACCGACGGCCCCCACGACATCAAGACATGCGCCGCCGCCACCGAGCGCGTCCTCGCCGCCGTGTACAAGTCGCTCAACGACCACAAGGCCCTCCTCGAGGGCACTCTGCTCAAGACCAACATGGTCACCCCCGGCTCCGACAGCCCCAAGGCACGCTTGCTCATTCTTGCAAACTTTTTTTCTACGCATCCATGAGCCATGCCATGCAAGATCATTCGTCATTCATGAACCGCGTTCTCATAACTTGTGCAGGTTGGCGCTGAGGTGATAGCAGAGTACACGGTGGCGGCGCTGCGCCGCACGGTGCCGCCGGCCGTGCCCGGGGTGGTGTTCCTGTCGGGAGGGCAGAGCGAGGAGGAGGCGACGCAGAACCTGGACGCCATGAACAAGCTCGAGGTGCTCAAGCCATGGACGCTGTCCTTCTCCTTTGGCCGCGCGCTGCAGCAGAGCACACTCAAGAAGTGGTTGGGAAAGAAGGAGAACGTCGCTCCCGCGCAGGCAGCCTTCCTCGTCAGGTGCAAGGCCAACTCCGAGGCCACGCTCGGCAAGTACACCGGCGCCGGCGCCGGCGACGCCGCGGCGTCCGAGAGCTTGTACGTCAAGGGGTACAAGTACTGAGCAGTTGCCTCGCCGGTGGCGTCCGGCTTATTATGGAGTCCGACCCGTGTGGTGTGTGGTTCAGATAGAGCATGCGTTTTCTGTGTAATCGTGTTCTGTATTAAATTGCCTCTCTTCCCTCCTCTAGCTCTACCTAACCAAAAACCGTGTCAAAATGTTGATTTGTTTGCAGTTTCAAAATGTACAGTAATACTGGTATTACTAAAAAAAGTTTCGTATATGGCTGCGACCTTTTCATTGGAGCTTTGATTCAAGGAAATTGTGTAGACAAGATTCATATCTAAGGACTCAGAAATTGCCATGTATCCGCTTCTACATTCACTGCCGCATCCAAAAATTATCACCCGCTCATATTATTTATTATAAGAGAGACAAAAATGTACAGAACAATGGGAACAATATGTGCAATATATTCGGCACGCTTTGTCAACAGTAACGACTGTCGTTACACCAGTGTGTGCCTTAATGGGACAGTGACAGCAGCACTATCTACATAAGACCTATTATGCGGCAAAAGGAGGACACCAATTACACGATGATGAAGAGCTATACCATTAAAGCTCTGGTTCTGAACATTTTGCACAGGGGTTTCTTCTAACAGTTGCCATTCCACAGCCTTAGAAAGCTTGAAAACATCAGTAAAGCCTGATTCTGGTGGTAATGTGCTGCTGGCATAGAGGGCAGCGCTCCAAATTTTCCCCACATTCATAGCAAGTCTGCAAACAAGTGTATGTTAGCAAACTACCATGCAAGATAATATCCCTGTAGAAAAAAAAAAGAAGTTTGACAAAATGTTTTTGTACCTGATGTCCACATCCAAATGCTAAGTCCTTTGATTTATACATGCAAATGGGGCACAACTGCAGATATGAAGTGTCAAGCTTCTTAGTGTGTAATCCAGAATAAACAGAGGTTTGAGCGCATTTGGCAACAATAATAAATAAAATAGATGAAGGTACAAGTGAACTGAGGCAAAGTCGAATGTCACTAGGTATTGTGGTCTGCAAAAAAAAATCAAGCAACACAATTTGGCGTCCAATATCAATAAGCTTTCCTTTTATTAGCATGGGAAAGAACTGGTAACTTCAAAATATTCAGCATCACAGTATATATTTGCATCAGGAATGTAATGTTTGGAAAATGGTGTAAAACAACACGTACAATTCTGTCTTCTAAAGAACTTTCTGATGCATAAGTGTCTGGTCGCCTTGGGGCTGCAGGCTGTTGCTGTTTGAAGCTGCCAGAACATTGTTGAACGCCACTTGTTTGTTGATCAAAGCTACTAGATCTTGAATAAACACCAGACTGAAAGCTAGTAGACCGTGAATAAGGAGTCCTTGATGGTGGCGGCAGAGCAATTCTTGGAGTTAATCTTTGGCGACGTCTGAAACAATAGAAGCATTTGAGGAAGTGATAAAATGACACATCCTCTTTTCTTTTACAGCTGATAATGGCAAATTCTTGTCTAAGATCAAATTATAGTTCTAATTTACACAGTATGGTATTGTAGGGCATAATGGAATACCCTAAGAGCTGGAGATCAAGTGTCGCTTTGTACTGCGTAGGGATTTCCATCAGCGCTGACAATGCAAATTCTGCTTCCTTTCTATCAGCTGCTATGTTCTTTGACATAATCTCCGTGAAATTCACAAACTGCATAAATCAAGATATCTTCCATGCCAATGTTATTCTGAGCCATAAAATTCATTTGAATATATTTGATACAAGTATATAACCATACAAGCTGTAGGACAATCACCTGGAAATTGTCAAACGAGCGAGCAGGTATATTGTCATCAAATTGGTGCATCATGTCCCATGGTCCATCACCAACCCCGACAAGAACAATAGATAAGGGAAACTGGCTGAATTTTTGCAAAAAAGAGGTGTTATCCCTGTCTATTGGAACACTATGATAGACAGAACATGAAGCTATTACTTTCAAAGCCTCCCTCAGTCAGATAAAGTACCTAGCTTTTACTATTGCATCAATTGTATCCTGTTCCTGTGGACTTAATTGTCCAGACTGTGTATCGACACTTCGGGTAACCTGACACCAAAAAATTTATCCCAATGAAAAAAGGATACAGAATTAAAAGTTTTTTATTGAGGGTACAAGTACAATCAAAAGTTCTAATAGAAAAAAGATTTGCTGACAACCATTTAATGATCAGAAAGAACACGTGATTAAAACAAAGGAAAAAACTTGGCAATCTGGTCATCAACCTGTCCATCAGCAATTATCAGAAGAACATGATATTGGCCACCAGTGCTGTCTACAATTCCAATTGCTGTCTCAATTATTGGAGCAAAAGAAGTTGGTCCTGTTGCAAAATTAAATCCATGCAAATATTAGGATAAATTTCTACCATTGAAAAATTACAAGTACTAAAATACCAATTTTAAATCCATAGATCTGAGGGAAAATTATTTATAGCTGACATAGTTTAGTACAACTGGAACTTAATAATAAGCTAATTTTAAGGTAATGTGTTATATTTCTTTTCTCCTTTTTATGAAACAAAGGACAAACTTGGTTCAGAGCAATTAAATGAAGACAAAATTCATCTACAATAGGAGAACAAACCAGCTAATCGAAGAGTTGGAACAATTTCTCTGTATCTGTCTAGCGCCTCTTCAAATCCATTACATGGGCGGTTATCTGGGTAAAAGCTGAACACCTCCTGATCATGAGTTGATGCTGCTCAGCAGAAAAAGAAAAGGTGTAACATGTTGTTGAATACCCAAGTCATCAGCAGGGAAATAAAAAGAATATGATTACCATCACCAAATCCGAAACAGGGAATCAGATTGTCTTCATCAAAAGCTGAAAGTGTCCTTCCAATGATAGATATTGCTTGCTCATATGGGTTTGGAGTGCTCCCGATGTCATGCAGACAGCGGCGATTATAAGAAATTTTCCCTACCAAAGAAAAAATTTTGCAAGTTAAATGAAAACTGAAAGTTCTATGATCCAATGACTGAACGGGATAAAAACAACATGGGATCTAGGAAATATCCTTTCTACAATCAAATGAAAATGTACTCATTGTTATCTTCTCATTTTAGTATCTAGAGAAACTACTTTAACTAATATGGTTTCCTTTCTGATAATAAAAGAACAGTTGACATGCAACTGGTATTAATGGTCAAGTCTTTTTATAAAGTAATGAGAAAATTACAAGCTTTTCCATATAGGCAACTAGATTTGAAAGGTAGGTACCACACCCTGAGAATTAAGCATCGCAGCACACAAATATAAGAAGCACAACTTTGCATCCAAAGTCAAAGGTGGAAATATCATCTGCTAACCTGTCCATTCGTTGCTCTTTGTAAAATCAATGCCTACAATTAGGTTTGAAGATTCAAGACCTGCTTGTGCCAAAGCATCAGTTACCTGAAGAAGTATAGAACCATAACAGTAAATTGCCGTACTTCCAATCTCAATTTGTAGTAAATGTGAAAGACTTACAGCTCTTGCTGGAAAAGTAATAATCCTATCAAACTAATTTCTGTCAAAGCTCAACATAGAATAATAGCATTCTACTAAGCAACTCAGAACTACTGATCACGAGTTTCAATGCAGATAGGAGAACCAGTAAACACGTTGGTCATGCCATAAAGACATACCTGATTCAAAGAGCGGTAGTCATCACCAATCCTTGAATACTTCCTCTGCAACCTGGCATGTGTTTCTGGCTGCACATTGTTCTCTGAAGAAGGTGCGTACCTCACATTATAACTGGAGGATGCATTACCAGCATATCTCGAGTTATATCCCGATGGCGCGTTCCCATGATCATAAGGATGGTTGTTGTATGACGGTTTGGAGCCCTTTTGCCCCATTGCTCAGCTTGTGTCTAACGATGACTGCAGCACCCAGCTGAACTTCCTGGTAAAGGGGAAGGTATTATCGTTAACTTTCATATATTGATAACTAACTGGAAATAAAGCAGGGATTATCATAGAAAATTTTCTGGCAGATGTGTTAGCACACAGAAAGAACATAAAGCGTTTCCGACAGATATTTCGAGATGCCTTGTAATTCTTCTGGAACTCGAGCTATCAAATAGTGCACAGGTACGATCCACTGTCTAATTTCCTGCCCTGGCTGGAATAGATACAACACCCCACCCTGCACTCCGTCCTCATGGCGCCTACGTAAAATTAACAACTGAACCAAGCCGATTCCCACGTAAGCATCGAAGGACACGCAACGAAATTCAATTTTCAACCTACCACCACCACCACCACCAATATCAGGCTGATCCAGAACTAGAGAATTCGGCAGAGCATTGGTGGTGGTGTGTATTTTGGGGTCATGGGTGGGTGGGGTGAGGGGGAGCGGATAGGAAGACAAAACGGCGGAGGTCGGGGCAGCAGCAGAATTCCGCCACCAGACAACACGAACACGAACACGCCGAGCTCAGATACCCACACACAGCCGTGCTCTGCGTTCGCTTACCCTGCTCCGGCCCTGTGCTGTCCTCCCGGGTGCTGCCCAAGGACGCACGCCTCCGCTCCGCGACGGGGCCGAGGAAGGGGACGGAGTGTCGTGAGTGAGGTGGGTCGCCCGCGGAAGAAGAAGAAGAAGAAGAAGAAGAACAACAACTCAACCACCGGGCGGCACAACGAGTCAAGTCAACCGCAGGAACCAGAAGCAAGGCAAGGCAAGGCAAGGCAATGCAGCTGCGGGTCTCTTGGATTGACTGCGACGGCGGAAGTTTCGGAAGGAGAGGGGGGGAGAGGGGAGAAGACGATGATTAGTAAAAGCAATCCGTCACCGTCGCGAGAGGGAGAAGAGATTTGTTGGTGCGGACCGCGGAGGAGGAGGGTGAGGTGAGATGAGATGGTTATCCGTCCACTGAAGCAAAAGTCGAGGCGGTATGGTGTGGTGGTGGGCACGTCAATGCACGCCCAAACAGTAATCCTAGCTCGTCCGTGGCGCACTTGGTTCAGCCCAAACTCTAGCCATGAGCTCCGGGTGATAGCGGCCCAGTCTTGAAAGCCGTTTCGTGAGTCCGGCCCAGCCTGCATATCTCTCCCAGCCTTGGCTGGTCTGGCCCCTGTGCGATGCGAGCCACAGCTTGTTCCGTTCTCCCGCACAGACTGGCGCTCGCAGGGCTCGAGCCGGACCGGACCGGAAGAACTGATCAGAGTAGCAGGGTAGTTTCCCGGTCGCAACTGATCTCCATGTAGACCGGGTGAAACTGCCGGCGCGAAGGATACGATCTGCTGCAACTGCATGTAAGACAGATTCCTCCCTCCCTCCCATCGCAGAGCCAGCCAGCGCCTTTATAGCACGAGGGCGAGCACGAGCACGGGACTGGCAACTGCTTCCCTTGGACTACCGGGTTCTTCTTCTTTCTTCTTCTACCACGCCGGTCGATGAGGATGGACCGATCTCGCGCGGCCACGGCGTCCGGATCCAGGCGTCGTCCCGCCGCCGCCTCCCTCCTCCTCCTCCTCCTCCTCGTCCTGCTCTGCTCGCTGCTGCGGAGCCCGGCCGCGCTCGCCGCCGCCGGCCCCGGGAAACCGTCCTACATCGTGTACCTCGGCGCCCACCCGCGGCGCGCCGGCGTCTCGGCGGAGGCGTCGCGGAGCGCCGCCGAGTCGCACTACGACCTCCTCGGCGCCGTCCTCGGGGAGTAAGTTTGCCGGCCGCCGTTGCTCCAGCTCTCGTTCGAGCTAGGAGGACACCAGGTAAAACCGGACGTGTGCTCGGCTCTGACCGGCGCGCGCGTTTTGCAGCAGGGAGAAGGCGCGGGAGGCCATCTTCTACTCCTACACCACGAGCATCAACGGCTTCGCCGCCAACATGGAGCCCGCAGAGGCAGCCGAGATCGCCAGTGAGCCGCCGCCACGGCTGCCATTTTTTCTTCTTCTTCTTCTTCTTCTTCTTTTGAATTTGAAACGTGGAGAGTGCCATGTCATCTGCCATCCATGACAAACATGCATGCGTGCGCTTGTCAGAGTATCCCGGCGTGCTGTCGGTGTTCCCGAACCGAGGCAGGAAGCTGCAGACGACGAGGTCGTGGCAGTTCATGGGGCTCGAGAGGAACAGCGGCGAGGTCCCGCGGTGGTCGGCGTGGGAGGTGGGCAGGTACGGCGAGGACACCATCATCGCCAACCTCGACTCAGGTATTATTATATTGACACGCCATCTCTTGTCTTGGCCCTTGTCTTCGTGCCAGCCAGGGCGCTGCGATATATTGGCAGTTTGATCGCGCTCTCTTTTTTTTTCTGACGTGAAGGCGTGTGGCCCGAGTCCAAGAGCTTCGACGAAGAGGAGATGGGGCCGATCCCCGACGACTGGAAGGGCATCTGCCAGAACGAGCACGACAGCAAGTTCCAGTGCAACAGGTCTACTTCGTCTCTCACGGGTTACACTACTCACGTATAACACACACACGGTTCATCATGTCGGTAATCTGCGTTCCACCAGCAAGCTCATCGGCGCGCGCTACTTCAACAAGGGCTACGCGTCGGCGTCGGGCGCGCCGCTCGACCCCGCGCTGATGACGCCGCGCGACGAGAACGGGCACGGCACGCACACGCTGGCCACGGCCGGCGGCGCCGCCGTGCGCGGCGCGTCCGCGTTCGGCTACGGCGCCGGCGCGGCGCGGGGCGGGTCCCCGCGCGCGCGCGTCGCCGCGTACCGCGTCTGCTTCCGCCCCGTCAACGGCAGCGAGTGCTTCGACGCCGACGTGCTCGCGGGGTTCGAGGCCGCCATCCGCGACGGCGTGCACGTCATCTCGGCCTCCGTCGGCGGCGACGCGTTCCACTACCTCGAGGACGCCGTCGCCATCGGGTCCCTCCACGCCGTCAAGGCCGGCGTCACCGTCGTCTGCTCCGCCAGCAACGCCGGACCCGACCCCGGAACGGTCACCAACGTCGCGCCGTGGATCCTCACCGTCGCTGCCAGCTCCATGGACAGGGAGTTCACGGCCTACGCCGTCTTCAACCACACAAGAGTCGAGGTCAGTGCGAGTGGGGCCTTTTTGGTCCTCCAAATCACTATCACAGTGCACACTTACGACACGGATATCTCGTCGCGCGCAGGGTCGGAGCCTCTCCGAGAGGTGGCTGCACAGGAAAAGCTTCTACCCCATTATAAATGGCGCGGACGCCGCCGCCCCCGGCAGCAATCAGAACAACGCGTACGCTTACTGGCCATCGATCTGGAACACGCGAATTTTCCAACTAGCTACTTCTTGTATTGGGAGCTCAACCTGGGGTTCCTCCTTATTCTATTGCGTTGCGTGCGTGCAGTCAGGCGTGCCTCATGGGGTCGCTGGACCCGGCGAAGGTGAGGGGGAAGATCGTCGTGTGCGTAAGAGGGGTCATCGCCCGAGTGGAGAAGGGCGAGGCCGTCCGCCACGCAGGCGGCGCCGGGATGATCATCATCAACGACGAGGTCTCCGGGAACGACCTCCACGCCGACCCACACATAGTCCCGGCCGTGCACATCTCGTACGCCGAAGGGCAGAAACTCTTGGCGTACATCAACACGACCAAGTGAGTCCCATGCTAATCTTTAGCAATACAACGCGAATTATTGATTTGCTGGACTGTCGATATTTGCATTTTCTTGTGTGTGTGTGTGTGTGTGATTAAAGGGATCCGTCTGGGTTCGTCATCAAGGGGAGGACGATCATCGGCAAGAGGCCGGCGCCGGTCATGGCGGCTTTCTCGTCTCAGGGCCCGAACGCGATCAACCCTGAGATCCTAAAGGTACGGTCACCATTTCCACACTCCCAACGTACAAAGATATGGTGAGTCCTTGCTAATCTGCTGGAGGATCGATGGGTTCGCAGCCGGACATCACGGCGCCGGGGATGAACGTGATCGCGGCGTGGAGCGGCGCGGCCCCGCCCACGGGCCGCCCGTTCGACAAGCGCCGCGTGGCGTTCAACGTCCTGTCCGGCACGTCCATGTCGTGCCCGCACGTGTCCGGCATCGCCGGCCTGATCAAGACACTCCACCCGGACTGGAGCCCCGCCGCGATCAAGTCGGCGATCATGACCTCCGGTAAGATGCTCACGTCGATCACCCCCAACGAACGGCAGCTGAGGGCTCGATCGTGCTCGCTAACTCGTAACCGCCGCCAGCGACGGAGGAGGACACCGGGCGGAATCCGATCCTGAACTCGTCCCTCGCGCCGGCGACGCCGTTCAGCCTCGGCGCCGGCCACGTCTTCCCGAGCCGCTCGCTGGACCCGGGGCTCGTCTACGACATGGCCGCCGCGGACTACCTCAACTTCCTGTGCGCGCTGGGGTACAACGCCTCGGCCATGGAGATCTTCAGCGAGGCGCCGTACCGGTGCCCCGCCGCCAACATCAGCCTCCACGACCTCAACTACCCGTCCATCACCGTGCTCGGCCTCCCCGGCGGCGGCCTGCCGACGGTGCGGCGCAGGGTCAAGAACGTCGGCGACCCGGGGACCTACACCGCCGCCGTCGTCCAGGAGCCCGAGGGGGTGCAGGTGGTGGTGACCCCCACGACGCTGGTGTTCACGGCCGCCGGCGAGGAGAAGGAGTTCGAGGTGAGCTTCGTGGTGAGGAACCCCGCGGCGGCGAAGGGCTACGCGTTCGGCGCCGTAGTTTGGTCCGACGGGGTTCATCAGGTGAGGAGTCCTCTGGTCGTGAAGACGCAGGAATGAAGGCACGAAGAATGCAAGGAGCAAATCTTGACTTGAAATTTTTGTGCCTCTTGGAACTTGGAAAGATGTAAGAATGTAGAGGTCGACGAAGAAGATAGGTACGGTAGCGGCTTTCATCAGTCAACAATTGAATTGTTTCTGTTGTTTCAGCTGTCTCCTCTCACGGGTAGTTCAATAGGCTGTTATTGAAGACGATCGAATTGTTTCTGTTAGTAATTTTAATCGCCATCCAACATTTTGCACAAAACTCCTTGCGTTCATGGCGGTTACCGTACCGGGTTCGGATCCGCATTCGCGAGAGAGGCTAATATGAGTAGACGACCAGTTGACCATCCACCCGAAACTAAATGTCTAAAAGGAGTCGTCAGCTACAGAACCCCGGCAACAACCGACGACCACCAACCGGCCGCCGTGCTCTGCTTCCGGCAGACAATAGCCTGGGAACACGCGGAGGATAAGTTCTGGAAAACTAGTTCCTCAGCAATATGGACCTCTCAAACTTGTAAGTCTACAGTATGCTTTTCAGTCACCAACTACAACACACCATAAGCTTCAAAAACTGTAACTCATGATCACATTACGTTCGTCATCTCACGAAACCCTACCTTTATTTCACCACCGCCAATCAGCAAGTGTTCGACCAGACCACGACGTCCTATCGAGGGATGACAAGATGGGGCGAGGGCAGAGGTGGACCTGCATCCGATGATCAGCGCGGCGATGATGGCGTTCAGCGACCCGGACCTGCTGTCTGACATGCAGATCGGCGAGTGGCTCAAGTCCCCGGACAACGCGCTGGCCAGGGATAGCGCCGCGCCGTCAACATCGTCGGCGGCGAGGTGAAGCAGGAGGTCTGGCTGAAGCTGCAGAACGTGGAGTCCGGGGAGGTGGAGCTGGAGCTGTGGAATGGATACCCCTCGATCAGTAGAGTCGCCTGTCCGGTCGTGTAGCTCGCTAGCTTGCATCAGTGGCTTAAAAACGGTAGGTTCTTGTTGCCGCAGAGGTGATTAATTGAAGATTCTACGACTCGTGGCCGACGCACACCTACTATTTGGTTGATGAGAAACGCCGGCGAGCGGCAAAGGATTCGAGCACTTGCTAGGTTCAACCACAACATCGTCAGCTTGGTAGATGACCAGATGGCGATGTGAGTGAACGCATTAGATTAATTGCACCCTGAGTAGCGATTACCAAGCGCATCGCGACGTGATTCTTGTACCCGATTGGTTGTGTACGAGCTGTTACTTGAGAGGTTAACGAATTAAGGTGTTTGTGATGACCAAACGACCGAAGGTGCCCGTCACATGGTGGGAAGACAGGGAGAGGGTCGACGGGGAGCGGAGGATTCGGAGACGGCCTTTGGGCTGAGGAGATCAATTGTTGGACTGGGCTATATTTTGGATTGCAATCCCTGACGGCCCATTCTAGTGGGCCGTATTTTAGCCCAACAACAAGAAGCCGCGTGTCAGCTCAGTTCCGATTCGGCTGCCTCGGGGCCCTGCCCAGGCCAGCAGCCTGTTTGAGCCCACGCGTCGTGTCCGGTCCACACGCCTATGCCTCCATTAGATGTCCAACCCAATCTATACTGCAGATCACCACTAAGATACAGTAACACCATGTACATTTTTTTTTCTTGCAATAACATTATCAGGCAAACTGATTAGACTCAACCCATCAGCCCCATCAAGATTAGTCTGCTCATTTTTTCGGAGAGCTCATAGAGATAAAGATATAAAATACTATGTTATGAGTACACATGCCTATTTATTAGTAGCTGCGTCTCAACTGGTATGTACTGTGTTTCAAAGAAAAACACATCGCAACTGTACCATTGATACTACGGTTCAGTTCAGACACGCATGTCATTCTACCCGAAACAAGTTGGAGACTTGTTTTGTCGACAAGAACCTGAACAACCCACAGCATCAGAAAGCAACCAATGAACACCAACTACTACTTTTAGCTGTCACTCATTTTCCGCCTCCATAGGGCTGGTCTGGTCTGGTCCTAACACATTAACAACCAGCCTTCACAGTCCTCATTCATCTTCGTCCTCGTTTTCGTCGATCCCAACCCAGCGAGTGAATGCAAACAGAAATTCTTTGAAGGTCACCATTCCATTCTTGTCCCAATCCATTTCCTCTAATGCCATGTAAAAAGGATAAACATTACAATGGAAAGCAAAATATGAGGACAGTTAGCAACAATAATTAGGAATCTGTAAGCTTTTGGTTTCGTGTAAAGGAAAATGAAACTTTGATGAAACCTTTTCTTGAAACAGATATGATAGAGGATTACATTGCCATTGAACATCTCATAGGATTACTTATATTAAGAGAAGTGTAAAAATGACTCAAAGTGGAGGACAGACATTAGGAAGGTAATCATTTTCCTGAGAAGTTGTCTTTCTTTGGATAGAAGCAACAAGGTATTGTCAGGTCTATCTATTAGCACTTTCAGCTGGGACCAAGCATATGCAAAGGTAGTGGTAAACAAAAGTGTGAACTGGATTGCAGTCTAGTACTGAATTAAAGGAGAAAAGCAACGACAAGTATGTACATTGGTGTGGGGAAGTTGAAAACTCACCAAATCTTCTCATGCCTATACGCCCAGAAGATCGTTCTCCTCCTATTGTCTCATTAATTGCTTGGATCACCTCATCCTTACTCACATATCCATCCTTGTTCTTATCCAAGAAGACAAATGCATCAACTAATGTTTCAAATGTTGCCTCAAGGTCTCCTAATCCCATCTTTACCTTCTGTGCAAGGTTAAGGAAAGAATAGGCAGCTGACAGAAATGGGAAAAGAGATCTAAACTAGGTCTAAAGTGCAGAAATCTCTAATACATCCAACCACGAAACCTTTGTGATCCAATCAAACTTATATTGTGATGAAAAAAGTTTCTTTTTTTTTCTCTGTAAACTCATTGCAGTAGCACTATTTTAATTGCTTCAATAAGCAAAATTTTATTTTCATCCTCACGATGGTGCTGATGGACTTACGTAAAATTGTCAAACTAAAATAAACATTTTTCATCCTCAGCGTAGCAATACAATAACATTATACAAAATTATAACAATAACTGAGAAAATAATCAGCTTGTTACTGCATGAGTTATGAAGGATACTGCTTCTGATATGGTTTGTTCATTGAGAAGATAAACAAGGCATAAAAAGACAATGAACTCATTGAACTCCATGCCCATATCTTCATTTATATCACAGGCTTCAAAGAGATCAGTTATTTCCTCCTCTGTGAATGAGATTTCCAGTTTCTGGAAACAATGCTTCAGTTCTTCCTTATCTATTTCACCATTGGAGTCTTCATCTGTACAAAGGAAAAGGGAGCTCAGGTATCTAAGTTGCACAGATAAACAAGAAAAATTGATGTTACCGATTGCACAACTCAGTGACCATTTACCAAAACATAAAATAACTATGTACTGTACATTCTGAATCCTGATTGCTGGACACATCAAGCAGAGACTGTCAATTGTCAAGTATTAATTGACTCCACGTTTCTTACAAGAATTATAAGTGAAAAAAACTAAATAACTTGTGAAGTTTTCATTGTCTAGTGCAGATTTTACTATTTCAGTATCTCAAGAATTCAAGAATGGATTAGCCTGCTTCTTTTTCCTTTAGGGCTGTTTCGACGCTATCAGAAAGATTAATCCGTACCACATCTCACATATCTGGGTAGACTGGGGTCGCAAAACTCACCAAATTGCTCAAAGATAGCCTTGCACTTCCTGAAATTTTCGTCGATTTTAGGGAACTTCATGATAATAGTATTGAACGACTTCACTGAAGTTCCATGCGATGCTTTCTGCTGCATGGCTTCAACCATCTTGGTTTCCAACTTTGATCCATCAGAACTCCGCGCTGAGGTCTCATGACGTCCAAATACACCACCCATATTGTCAGTTCAGATTCAGACAACACGAACGCCAAACAGGTGTACCTGAAAATTGAGATCAGTAGTTGCTCAAACTGTCAAGCATGGCGACTGCTTTTTCAAGCATTCGGTGACCAGTGGAGGCAGTAAATATGAATCAAACTACGCCAGCAACTAATTAATGATCAAATATCTTCCACATGGTAACAGCTCACAAGAACATGACACCTCGGTCGTAATCAGGAACGACATGCAAAAACAACAGCACAGTGACAGGACAGGAAACAACCCTGAACAAAATCAAAACAGGCAAAATAAAGAACTAGGGACCGAGGACCAGACTCTGAACCACCTGATTAAAGTTTCAAAAAACAAAATAAGGTAAATAAGAAAGAACGAAACACCGTCTCACGAATCCTACTCGCACGCCACTAAAAAATTGGAGCGAGTCAAAACGCGGAGATTTTTTTTGTTTATTCGGAGACACACAGCTTATACCATATGCTCAGGGTGAAACGAATCTCAGGACCAAACCAAACCGCTCAAGGGAAGAAGATAGGCAGCAACAGAGGGCTCACCTGATCAGGCTGACCTCTTCAGGAAACCAAAAGTATCGGGACGAAATCGAGGTCCAGCCAGGAGGGATCGAAGAGGAGAGGGGGGCAGCGGGATTGGCGGCGTGAGCCGAATCTTCCGCGGGGGCGGAATCGGCTGCGGGATTTGGTCGGTGGGGGGGGGGGGGAGAGAGAACTAGCAGGGGATTTATTCGAGCTGGGGTGCGGCGTGAGCGAAGCGAAGCGGAGCGGAGCTGCTGGTCTTTTTCTTTCTTTGTTGACGAGGACCGCCACGAGTCCACGACGGTTCCTGTGTCGCTGGCACGTGGGACTACTCCGTGTGGGACCTACTTGCAGGTCGCTTTCGGTGGTGAACCAGGGGCTTGGCTTGTTGGCTAACCGAGATAACACGGTACTAGGTGAGCAAATCGCGGACTGTTGTCAGCTGGCACACTGTTTCTTTTTGTACTGGCATATACTTACTATATAGTAGTTTTGTTTAGGGAAATTAAGCACAGATCAATCAAACGCCATTTCTTGCCACGGTTCAGTACTGCCGAGTAAAGACTTTACGAGATACTCCCTCTGTCGATTGAACTATTTACATGTCAGTCAGTGTCAAATAGTATACACTTCCTTTCTCTTCGCGTTATAGCTGTACCCAGATCATTTTGGAGCATCAACAGATAATTGATCGAATACAGGTCAGGTACTGCTGCTGTCCTTGCAACATTTGTGCGGAAAACAGCGTGAGGTAGCGTACATGCCACCCTTAAATGAGCCATGGTTTCCAACAGTCCCGTGCGTATCCTCGCAGCTCCTTGTCCATGGCAATTAATCGAAACTGGGCATGTACGACGCAACGAGCCACTGACGAACAGTCTTACTAGTAATTCGTAGGTACACCTTGCTTAAATTATTCTCCCTCCGAGGAAAATTTTACCATTTCATGTATGGAAAATCAGAGATGTCTCCAAGAGGCAGTAGATGAAATTGGAACATGCAGAGAATCAGAAAAGTTACAGAAGCTGCAAAAAGATGGGATAATCTATTGATACAAATCCGACCTTCAAAGCCTGCACAAATCTTGAAAGTAATGCCCCGATGCACCTTCCTCGACCAGGAGTCACACAGCACAACCTAAAGCTATGAAATTTACAAGAAATAAATGAGGAGCATGTATCGAACACTGGCACCGATCAAAGGGGTTACAGAGGCCAGACCATCCCTGGCCTGACACATGACTCTAAAGTTAAGTTCAACCATGTATACAACATGGCTGGCGCCAAATGTCAGAATCGTCATGCATTTCTGTTGGTGAATCATCAGTGTTCCTAGCAGATCTGTCTGGGTTAAAGGGTGTATTCACACCTGTCAAGACGATTTGGTTCTCTTGTGTTGAGCCTGGCCTTGGAGACACAGCCTGAGACGCTGGGACAAGTTTTCCCCCATCTCTTGTCTCTCCTTTTTCAGCCTGTTCCATAGGGACCGGTTCTTCTCCTTTGGGATCGCGAGAGGTTTCCTTCGTATCCGTCTCAGTGGTGTCGCTAGAGCCCTTAGTGTCATGCTCTACAGTTTGGAGAACATGATGAGATTTAAATATTTTGATATGTTTACTGGTTCGCAGATCCAGTCAAAGCAGAACATTACTGACTTGGAATTAGCCTATTTGTTGAAGTAACAAATAAAACAGTTTTCTTAATTTGAAGAAAAATGCAAAGTGGTAAAAACATTGTCACGCATGACACGCCTATTTGGTCTTAATACAATAGAACGTAACAGAAAAGAATATAAAGCACCTTGTGTTTCTGATTAGATACTCTAGGCTGCTCGCCTGGCGATGATGCATTACTAGCTGCTCCCAATGAGGAGCATCTTCCCCAGCTCCCTCTGTTTGAGCTGGTGTATGAGCAGCACTCTTCATTCTGTCCGTTAGCTTTATCCTGATCAAGAAAGAGAATATCATAGCCTCAGAATGATTTTATTTACCTCAAATAAACGAAGGCAGACAAGTAGTTACCTCTAAATGAGATTCAGCTGCGTTTTCATCCATGTCAGTTAGGTTATGGTTTTCATCCAAAAGGAAATCCTGCTCAAATGGAGATATATGAGTTTAATATCTTAAGTACCAGAGGAAAAACAACAAATAATTGGCTTACCAAGTCATTATCACTTTTAACAGACAGTTGATTAACCCTCTCTGTCAGCAATTCAACTACTGATTTTGTAGCTGAAAACATAAACTGAAGTCAGTAAATGGAAAACAGTTACTAAGAAGTACAACTATCTAAAAGAGAAGAGCAATACCATTTCTAAAATTAGTTGTAGCTGCTGATGAACTGCCTGCATCAGAGCCAGCTGCTCGTAGACCATTGATAATCTCATACAATAGGCTCTGAAATTCAAGTAGATGTTAGGTATAACATGGCCTCTTACTAGGCAAGGCAGAAAATATAACAGGATTTCAAAGAAAAAAGAGGAAAAAAATACCTCACTGGTACCGGCACCAGCCTTTAAATCACCAAAGTTGTGGTATTTATCAAGCTTATTAGAGCATACCGAAGGAAACTGAGGTGGGTGGAGAACGTTATAGAAGAATATGGAAACGGAGTCATAATAGAACTGGGGCCTTGCGGAATTGTGATCACCCTCAAATTTGATTAGATTTTTATCCCCCTGCAGAGAATTTAAAATACATAAAACTGGCAGCAACAGAGACAGGGTTGTTTGTACTTAGGAATTATCTATGTAAAGATCAACCTTTCTGAACCAAGCTAGAGTGACTCTTACCGCATATGCCTGGTGAATACGATCAATATGATGGGGTTGAATAAACATATCATTCGATGCATGTCCAAATAACGCAGGGATAAATGTCTTGGGTGCAAACTGGTCAAGCAAAATAAAAAAAATTGTTCATGTTATCCAGAAAGATGAGCTAATAAGATCCTATGGGTATGATCGAAAATGATGGTTCTGCGGTATATTGCACGGTAATCCCTACAAAAAAGGTTGTACAGAAATTGAAATTCCAATGCTGCAACCCATTTTACACAAATAAGTTTCTCAACATTCAATCAATCCCAGTCAAGGCAATTGCAACTAGCAGTTTCCTATGTGTCTAAAGCCAGTAAGGCAATTGTGGAGCTCAATTTGGGCAAAACAGACACAAACAATGGAACATTCTTTTTGTGTTGCGGTCAAGAAGTCCAGTTGAGGTCTACCAAGGTAATTAACTATAGGTTAACTGCATTCACTATTAATTGTCCTTGCATTTCATTCATACTTAATGGATGCCTATGCCCTTATCAACTACAACCATAGGTAAGAAACCGTTCTGATTAACCCTATTTTTTATAATTCTACCAAACAAGATTTGGACAGCAAACCTGGACAACATTGAGATCCATTATGTCAAATTTAGCTCTTTTCTGAATGACACGTCGCATATACTGAACAGCCATCCTAACCTGAAAAGATACATAGCAGTGCAAACATCAAACGTTGTACCAACAGACATTGAGAACTTAAACATCACTTTTTCTTCAGAATTGCTGCCTAAATACAAGGTAGCAAATTTCACCAGCATCTCATATTAAAAAGTTCAGGTGGATAGGAGATGAACGCTAGGATTATGCACATCACAATCGCAAAAGCTACACATAACTTATATGGCTGCAGGACTTCCACAAAGGATTGTAAACACAATGGTTTTCTGGTATTACCAACAGGCCTACTACATACATTTGGTATACTGAAGTACCACAAGCTAAACTTTTAACTACCACATGCAGACACATAGCTAAAGGGCGCACCCAGTGGCGAAAGCTTCCACACAATATGGGATCTGGGGAAGGGTTATTACTAGACAGCCTTGCCCCTGCAACTTTTGCAGAGAGGCTGGTTCGAACCCAAGACCTTAGGAAACAAGTGGACGCACACTACCACTCGTCAAGTCCGCCATTCATGCAGACACATAGCTACATCATAAAAACCACAAGAAAGTGCAGCAGTAAAATGGTAAATTTATTAAAAATAGAGAGGCAAACTTGATCATACCGTGAACTTTGGAACCCGTATTTTGTAAACTTCTACAAGTTCCATCATCAAGTCATACAAGTTAGAGAAAGCACTGTCCAAAACCATGCCTGCAATTGAGGGGTCTTCCGCTCCGTACAGTAGGCTGCATGAAATGTATGGTATAAAGTTGAAATTACTTAATACAATTACATCAAAATTTAAATATCAAAGATACTTCACGGATTAAATAATTAGTACGATCTCTTTACGAGAGAATCTTAAATGTATTCGTATGATAGATTTTGTATTATATTCCAACACCTCCAAAAAAGTTCAATCATTAGAGCAATAGAGTGCAGGGTAATTCTATAAGAAGTGGATATCATGCATTGTAGCCAACAATACCTTGTAACAGCACCCATCGAACGGCCCCAAAGGCCTATGCAAGAAACTTGATTATTGTTACGCAGAAAGGACACCACACACTTGAGATCCTGTTTCTGTGGATGGTAATATTTTTTCAGAAAACTGCTACTAAAATACAATATGAATGGTGCTTCAATATTTATAATGGTTACACACCTCGTGCCAACCAAGACTGACATACTCTCCGTCTGATAGCCCTGATCCCGCAAAGTCAAGTGTAAAAAGGGTAATATTTGAAGGAAGAAGTATTACAGCGGCTTCATTTGCATCTGCTCTGCATCCACTGCATTTAATAAATGAATAAACTTGTTAAATGAGCCAACATTAGTGCCTATCGATTACATAAAAAAACAGCAAAATGGAAACAAGATATATCTTGACAGCACATAGACTGTAGCTAGCAGGCAAACTCAGTTCTATAATTAGGCTTCAATAAGTAGGAGTGCAGACAAGTAAAAGCTTTCAAATGCGTTTGGTCCAAAACATGCAAATTTTAAAGATGCCTTATCAACAGGGAGGTTTTATGAACACTAACTAAATTAAGATTACATGAGCCACCAAACATAGTTACCTGTTTCCATGACAGTAGATTACACATGGAAGGGCAGTATTTTCTGGGATGACAGCAGGAATATAGTGGCTACATTTCAATGTCTGATTCCTTTCATTAGTAAGCTGCAACATACAAGTAAAAGAATTAGGCTGATATATGATGACACCGATAATCAGCACCAAGTCTTCATAACAATAAATGTATGACACGTAAAGTCTCAATAATTGTGTCCCTTACTTGCCTCCAAATCTAGCCGTTTGTACTTCCTTCCTGCAAGAGTGAACTCTGGCTCCCATAAATACTGATCTGGATTGTAATCTGCACTGTAAACGTGAAGCCAGCTAAACACACAACTTAATGAAATAGAGATAAAAATGTATTAATGAAAAAAGGCACAAAGTTATTTTGGAAAGTACAGTGGGTATGAATATGAACGCACATGTAGTTCGTTAACTAAATGCATAAGCCGTTTTAAAAGCAAAAGCCGTTTCCGGTTACTAGGACAGACAAGTTTGGTTTATCCACAACGACAAGTGTGATTATAAAGAGCTACTTGCTCAACTAGGAATCAAGTACGAAATTCTCAATAGCATGGCCTGAAGGACAGAACGCCCCAGTACTAACGTGACATTGGCCTTTTTACATTGCTTGTGGTTTGACTGTTGAAGCAACACTAAGACTATGGTGAGACATGATAGTTACTCCGTGGTTCGTAAGCTTGGTCTAGATACCATGGCAGTAAACTCTAGGGCTACGTGCGACGGTTTGCAGGAGGATATCATTACCAACTAGGAGTATGCCGTAAAGGCTGCCAGACTAAACCCACTTGCAGGTTGCAGCCGCAGCTTGCAGGAAGCCATAGTCGGGCAACACGAGCGGGAATAGAGTGATTACCGTGGCGGCCGGATGACGAAGTTAACAAACTGCTCGATCATCGCTTCCCGACGACGAGGACGACGGCGCGGCGGCGGCGGAGACCTCCGAGGCTCATGTACCACACGCGCCGTACACCGCCGACCTCTCGCCACGAGCCAACTCTTGGTGCCCTAATTCCTCCGCACCGGGAAACCAACTCGACCCGACCGCAGCTGTACCCCCCCCCTTCGGATTCCCGCCGAGCGCCCTCAGATCCGCGCGAACCGCCGCAGTCCCCACGGGCCCTCGCGCGGCCCCGGGGTCGGAATGCTAGCTCCAGCAACCGCGGGTTCGGCGGTCGAGGGAGACCGGCGGCGAGATCCCCCACGCGAGCGCCGGCGGCGGCGGTGGGGAATCGGTGGAGCGAGCGAGGCGAGGCGAGACGAGACGAGACGGCTGAGAGACGGGGGGCTGGTGGGCAGGCGCAGCGGGCGTGCGTGTGTGAAGACGTGAACAACGTTAACGAGGAGAGGGCGGATGTGTAATCCAGTCGCCGAGGAATAATAAGTGCGGGGGTTTGGTTGTTTTTAAAATATTTTTTCCTTTTATTTTGCGTAATATAATCGTTTGTGTCTTCTTTGCTTTTGTATACTACTAGTTTTGGCCCTCAAGTTTTGTGAGCCGCGTCGCACGTGGCACCACCCTGGAGCGCACATGCGCGTCGTACCGACTACCGCTACCGGCATGGGCGCCTGCCGCGAACAGCAGACAGACGCTACCTACCGTCCTGTGTGGTGCAAACTGAAACTGCTGGCGTCGTTGTATCCTTCCGTCTGTGTCAGTGTTTGGCCGCCGGCGCCGTCGTTTCCTGGGTCTGTTCACGTCTTAGAAGATACAGCACGTACGTATTCTGTAAGAAAAATGAGAGGTTAGACCATGCTACTAGTAGCCGGTGAATAGTCACGAGAGAAACTATAATATAATAGTGGTGAATAGTCACGAGAGATACTATGATACTCCCTCCGTTCTGTAATAGTTCTCCCAGTGTGTGTTCAAGGTTAAGGCTTAGCAAGGTTCAAACCAGGGGGAGATAGCTTACAAAGTTGTGTGTTTGTCAACTGTGTTTCATGAAGTGTTTTTCTTATTATGTTGCCATCAGCAGATCAGCTAGGCTAATTAGAACGAAGTTCATCGATCGGCAGGTCGCGGCTAAACCTGGGAACGGTTTCGTTAGAACCAGTTCCTAGAATTCAGTTTTTGCTTTGGTTTAGATTTGGGTGGGTGGAAATGGGTTGGAATATGAAATGGATTGGATGGGTTTGGTTACAACAGTAAATGGTTTGGGTCCAATTTGGTTTAGGCCATCATAATTCGGTTCTCAACAGTTTGACCCCGTGGAGTTTGCTACGGTTTCTAGTACTGGTCTGACTACTCAGCAAGTAAGAGACAGTGTCTCCGGAAGGAGCCCCCACGCATTGTCACGTCCCCTCACTTCCTCTGGACAGAAACCCAGTGTGCCATGCAAGAACTGAGGTCAGCGTCTGCACAACATATGCTGGTTTGACACGCTCGTCAGCCGGTCACCATCATGTACGCCGTCAAGCGTCACCATCATGTTATTCATGTACGCTGTCAATGTACGTTGTTCCTTCTTTCTCATTGATTGATTCCTACTTTTTTTTCTCATAATTTTGTGTTCTGTTTCTTCACTGAAAAGTGAAAATGTACTTGTGTGGTTTCTTAGGGCTGAACATATTTTTTTCAATAATTTCTGATTTAGGTCCCAGTTATCTGTTGTTTTAGTATCCAGCTTGGTCAGCTGAATCTCTAATATTTGTTTCTATTCTGTGCATTGTTGTTGCAGCTACAACAACAGTAACGACTTGGTGTTCCATCGAACAATTGGGCAGCACAAAATTGTACAAGGTGACAATTTCGTTTTTGTTGATTGCTCAAGTACTTGGTTACTGACTTACAGTGGCAAGAAAAAGAGCGGGGTGCTCGGGAGCTCACCAAGTACCGGTAAAAAAACTGGGCTGGAACCATTTTTAATAATGGGCTCAAACCGGTTTCAAACTGTAGCATTAGTTGTGGATTGGTGTAGGTTGGGTTGCTTTTTGCATAGTTCGGTTTGGTTTGGTTTAATATTGTAATTTGGTGGGCTGGTTTGGGTTGCGTTGAATTTATATAGCATGTGGTTTGGTCTGGATTTCAATTTGGATTTCGGCCCATTGACAGGTTTAGTCGCGGCCCCTCGTGATCCCACAACAGCCGCGCAACTTGCTGGTCCAGGGAGGACCCCGCCGTGAAGTCGCGGGACCCGAAGTCACCGGCCGCGTATTCATCCCCTCCGCCAGCCGTGGGGTGGGCCCCACCTCGAGAGCCGTGTCCTGTCCACTTCGCGGAGGAAAAGCTCGCCAGACCAACCGCGACCGCGCGCCGGTGCCGGCGTCGTGCTGGTGTGACTTGTGAGCTCTGGGTATAGCCTGATCGTTCCGGCGTACCGCTTCGACGGGTGCATCTGGCGCCCGGCACCGCATTCCCCCGCACCAAGTGTGTGGTCCTGGGCGCCGGCCATGATCTCAGCGACACGTCCAGCTCTCGGTGCTCCTTCTGGGCTGATGATGAGATGAGCTCGGCCCGTCACGAGTGGCAACGAGAATGGTGGGCCCATTGACCATCACCCATACCGGGGCCCAGAAAGGAAGAACATTTTGATCTTTTAGCTGACGGGCACGATAGAGTTTAAATCCGGCCTCCAAACAGACAGTAGCAGGGCCTACTCGCCAGTGACGCACAGAAGGCTGTGCTGTCCTTCGCGAGAATCCATCCTCCCCCCCCCGGCTCCGCACGACCCAGAAGCGCTTCGGTCGACACGGAACAAGTTCAAATCTTCCCGCTCGGTTTCCCGAGCCGATGCTGCCTGCGGCTGCACCCTGTCCCCTGATGCTGCCGCAACATGCGCCTTGTCCGGCCATGGCGGCGCGGCGACTTTTTCCGCGGACGGACGGAGCACGCGAGGCTATGGCGCCTCCGTTCCGTTCCGACGATGCGCTGCACGGGAGGAAGGACCGATGCCAAGCCGCGGATGGACTGTTGGCTGAAAGCGCCTCGCGCTCTTTGGTTTCAACAACAAAGAACAAACTGTATTAGGAGTAATACTCCTTCCATTCTAAAATAAATGACGTTTAGAAAAATAAATTTAGTTTAATTTATTTCAATTATTTTAAATTAATAAGCGTGAAATCATTTGAAACAAATTGAATACTAAATGCTCCTCGTATTCATGTTAAAAAAAATAAACTACGCAGCACGATTGAATGCGTGCCTGCAGTGTTGACCCTCGTAAATTCCCCTCAAAACCCGGCGCAAGTTTCAAAAGTTGAATCCGCTCGCGGTCGCAGCGCGGCTCACCCCAGTCGCCCGCCGTTTCATTTCACCCAAAAAACCAAAACAACCCCGCACCAGCTCCGGATCTCACCACGGCAGTTCCACTGACAGGTGGGGCCCAAAGGAGTCCACGGTGCGGATGTATCGGGCGGGGTTTAAACGGACTGCAGGTCTGCAGCTGCGTCAGCATGAGGAAACAACTCTGCGGCGGTGATTCTGCTCGGTGCACACCCCGAGCTGCTGTTTGCAATTGCCATTCTCCGTGTCTTATCTTTCTGATCGATACACCTGGGAGCAGGAGCGGGGGATTGGTCAGGTCAGCTGCCGCCGGCAGCTCGGAACCCTAGCTCCGGCCGCCGCCGGCGATGGGGGAGGCGTTACGGTCGAGGACGCGGCGGGACGCCTTCGCGGCGCTGGAGGACGCGGGCTCCGCCACGCGGGGGCGGCCGGCCTCGTCCGCGGGAGGAGGAGGCGGCGGGGGAAGCGCCCGGCGGTCGAGGAGCCTCAGCCGGTTCCCGCCGCCGTCCCCCGGCCCCGACGACGCGCCGACGCCGTCCTCCAGGTTCGTCAACAAGGTGCGGGGCGCGGGGGCTGGCGTGGGGTTCCCGGAGGTCAGCCTCGACGACCTCGCCGACGAGTTCTTCCGGGCCAGGGTGGAGTCCGAAGGCGACGAAGACGAGGTGCGGGTGTCCCGCGGCCGCTCCGGGTTCCCTGCGCCCGCCGAGAGGGGCGGCGGCAGTTCTCGGCGGAGCTCCACCGCGCGGTACGCCAGGGAGACGGAGTCGTCGCGCCAGCGAGGGCGGTCAGTGTCGCGGCCGCCGGCCGAGCGGCCAGGCGGGGCCGGCAATGCGGTGAACGGGGGTGCCACAGCGAGGAGACAGCGGTATGCGTCGGTTGACCGACGTTCTTCCATGGATCGACGTCGGTGGTGTGATTCAGATGTAGGTATCAGTAGAAAACCAACATTTAAATTATTGTGGTTTAGTTCAATGTAGGTACCGATTAGATTTCAAATTGACCTATCGAAGTCACTTGGGCATAGCCGGATCCTTTATCCAGGGGTGGTCGCATTGAACTGTTATTATGAAAATGAAATATAGATATTTAATTTCTGGAAGAGGGACAAAAGTTTGGTTTCCATTCTGTGATAAACTCATGAAAGGTTCATTGTGCTATGCTCAAAACAACAATGATAGCTGTTGTGCAACAGGCTGAAATTCCAATGCCCTTTCCTGCTTGGTTCTCTTACGAATATTCTAAAATTAAGACATGAAATATAGTGGATGTGGGTAACTGGTTTGTAACAATTTTAGACTTGATTCCACTATACTTGATCATGCACCAGCATATACATTTATATAATGCTGTGTTTGCATTGACTACTGTTGCTTCAGTTGATTTCTGTCTTTCCTTGTGACATTGGTTGATGTTAGCTTCAATATATGCTTGCTTTGTTTGGAAACCTATCATGAAATGTGCATTGCTTTGAAAGTTTAAACTGTGTGGCTGTGTCGCAATTGTGTCCCAGTGTATTTTTGAGCTTAACTCCTTTTGTCCCACTTTTTTATCTACAATGTTAGATGACTTCATTATATGTTTGTATGCTTTGCGGTGATCCTGCTGAACTGTACTATATCGTTGTCATTCAGTGCCATTTTTTTCTATTCTCTGTTAATAATGTAGAATGATTATATGCTAAGGCTTTCTGGTTTCTCTATTTTACTGCAAATTCCTATCACATTTTGCATTATAAGCACATTGTTATTATTTGTAAAGTCCCCATTTCTGTTTTTCATTGCAGAATGATATGGAAGTTTCTCACCGGTATGCTTCTAGGGGGACAAACAACAAAAATATCAGCGGCAATAGCCTACACAACTCATTCCATAAGCCATCTAAAATAAATCAAGCTTTGAAGAGATCGACAAGTCAAAATGATTTCTTTCATTCACGAGATAGCAGCTCGGTGAGTATCTTGAGGTGCTCTTTTTGGGTATTGTGGAGTGAAATTGAGGAAGATATAACATAACTTCCTCCTTTTAACAATCTTGTGCTAGTATTCCAGTGGCAGGATGCACGATTAACTCTTCTGTTCCATGCATGGATGCTTAATGGATTAGAACTGTGCTATTTTTTGCTCTGTCTACTAAACATTTGGCTATAGAATTATCTTGTCACATCCTCAATTTTTTTGTGATTGATTTTTTCTTTTATGCTGATATGATTGAATTTTTTATTTGCTTGCACTTATCTTGATTTATGCAGAGCCATTCTTCACTTACTGATGATGAATCTAGGAGTTCTCACTCCTTCCGTAGCAGAAATGAGAAGACAGTCCATGCAACTTATGCTCTTGACAAGGTGATTCCCCATTGGTCATCCAACTTCCTTTTTCCCAACTAGATTTTGCAAGGGAAAATTCCTCCTGTGCCACTGGAATGTTCCCTGATCCTGCCAATGCCATCAGAACTACATGAATCCCATGGGTGCCAGTCCTCTTAAACTTTTTCCCATTCATGCCACTGCTAAAACTTACTGTGTGTTCTTTCATACTGTAATATAATAGGAGCGCCCAAATGGTGATGAGAATGGAAATATACTGTATGATGTAATGAGAAAAGAAGTTAGGCAAGCTGTTGAAGAAATCAGGACTCAGCTTGAAAAGGTATCTTCGATTGTCTTGTCTTAGGTTAAATGAAATTTCTATTTGCTAACATTTAAAAATATTTGACTGGTATAATGGCACAATGAGTGTAGCAATGCAAAAATGCTATGTTCCAACAGAAAATGCAAGAAAAAATTTTCTACTTGTGAAACATTTCACTGGACTGGCAGAGCTGTTCATTGATCCTCTTATCATAATTCAAGAGGTTTTGGTACTTGTATAGTAACAATGGATGTTAAGCTTTTAGGTTTTGGGCATGAATGACGTAAACTTAATTTATTTATATCCACAGAGTTAGTTTTTAACATGTTGAGACATATACACGGAGCAGGGTTCTAAGTTAATCATCCTGTTTCTGATCTAGATGCTTGAATAGAGTTCATTGTTAACTTCTTGTGCTTCTCGTTTTATGCTGACCTGTCAAAAACAGTGCTGCTACATGCTTTTGAAAACTTAATGGGCCCTATGCTATTGGATTGCCTTTGTATTCAGAAAGTATGATATTGATTTCTAGAGTAGATATACATATACCAAAACTTTAATGTCATGTCGCCACTGAAGGATTCGCAGAATACTTATGTATGAAATAGACACTGGTTTCTTCAACATGTAACGATAAGGTTGAGTAGTACTTACCTACTTGGTGGCATGGTGAGCACTGGAGGCATCTCCTTTGTCCATAGAAGAATCTCGGGACTAGTGTGTGGGTGTCCTCTAGATCTAGACTCCAAAAGGTTCTATTGTTAAATTCTCATCATGACACCTTTTGAGAGTTTATTATCAGCTCAAGAGCTGCTTGTTTCGAGAACAAGTTTGTAATTGGTTATTTTCTTGCTATGCTACCTAGTGTTCTTAAGATACTATAACTTAATTATCCACTAACTCTGATTGCATTCTCTTTGACTGTCCATCTTTAGGCTGTGACTAAATCTGAACCTTCAGAAAAGATACCAATCAATGATGCACAGCCAACACAGGTCATTACTGAGCTAAGAAGGAATTACACCAGTAAATTAGAACAGGTATGTTTTTTATGACAATGGATATTTTTTATTTTGTATTGAATCTAACTTTTTAGTTGACATGCATTGTTGCTTTTTCATTGTGTCATTCAGTCGGAGCTGCGAAAGCAGGAATTGTTAGCTCAATTGGCAGCAGAAGAACAGCGCGGTCACGAGCTAACAAAAATAGTTAGAGAATTGCTGCCTGCTTCTAAAAAGACTGCAAATCCAGAAAGGCAACCACGGCACAGAAGAGTATGTTTACTAGACTGCCTTAGTTATTTTGAGTTATTGCTGAGTTACGTACATATTCAAAATTCACACATGTTTATTTCAGAGGAGCAATGACAGAACAAGGATGTCAAAACGACTTACTGAAGAGGCTGAGCAATACTTTGAAGATTTTCTATCAAATGTTGAAGATACTGACTTTTCATCTTTTGATGGCGAAAGAAGTGATACAAGTTCAAGCAGAAAAGATGTGCTACTTCATGCTATGCCAGAAACTCCAGTGACTCTACCAAAAGTCGCTTCACCTGCTGAGGCAGATGGCGTTGTCCTTCCCTGGCTGCAATGGGAAACGAGCAATGATCTAACCTCCCCGTGCAAAACTAGGGCCCAGGTAACATTGACACCCTTTTCTTGCCCTAAAGGCAAACTGTGAAATGACTAAGCTAATATTTCATTTTGATGCTACCTTTTTCTGATTGCATTACTAAATGAACACTTTCAGGGAGAAAGTACCGCATGCAGCACTAGCAATCACACCATGAGCAGCCGTGGGAGCTGGAGTCCTGGAGACCATGGTAGTTTAGCCGCCTCTAAAGATAAATTACTGACCAGGTTTGATGAGGTCGGGATTTGCCGAAGCAGCTGTCCTGATTATGCTCCAAGCTCATCCTTTCATATGGATGACTATCTGCACCTGTTGGGCAGCGAGGAGCTCATCTTTGAACAGTGGCGCCAGAAGGAAAGAATTGACTCTGGAGGCCTTTCCCTATGTAATAGATCAACAATATTGTAGAATATGGCCGATCCCGTCCTCGTAGGATAATCGTGGCACATTTGATTAGGTAGCCAATGATTGAGCTAGACAAATAAGTTTGCAGTTTTACATTTGGTTTCCATGGTTAGTTCATGAAGCCTGGCGTGTATAGATGTTCTCATACTCTCAACTTTTAACTTTTCTTGGAAACGTGAATTTGTTATTATTCTATTATTATGAAAGTGCAACTCCTTGATTGAAGTAATTTGATCCGCTGCTGGTATCCCTGACTTGAGCAAATAGAGAATTTGATTGTGTGGTGATTCCCAAATCAAAATAATGGGTGATTACTTTCTTCAATGTGTTCTAGGCACACTTATTTCAAGAAGCAGATTTATAATCTTCAATGTGTTCATTGATGATGTAGCCATCGCGATGATTTCCTGCCTTCGCTGCTAATAGAGGGAGTACTACTAGCGTACAGTTCTCGATCGCTGGCTTGTGGCTTGGTCGGCCTAGTTCAGCAAGAAGAAGAGCCCAGGAACGTTCCTCCCAGTGGGCCAGCTAGGGTTGTGAACTTTTGATATGGACCGTACTGGGCTTTATCCTCAACCCACCCCTCCCCCCACACCTAGATGCCTACCAAAGCTCACGTCCGTGGTACACTGGCAAAAAAATCGTGGCCAAGTGTTGGACCGTGAAGTGGGGCCCGCTGCTTCCTCCCTCGTGCGGGCCACTCGTCCCGCTTATCCAATCGTACCCGCCACGCGGCGCGCCGCCAGTGGCGCCGCGGATGCGGCCTCATCTCCGTGGACGCCACCGCACGCGCGGTTTAGATTTCGCTGGGGCCCCTCGCGGCGGAGGCGCATGTTTTTTCGCGCCTCTTCTTGTGCGCCCCTCTCCTCCCTCCCAGTCCCAAATTGCCGAGCGGCAGCGACCACACAGGAGTTGAAGGAAGCGGTAATGGCGACCCAGGCTCTCCTCTCCGGCCGGCAGCTGCTCGGCCGGCCCGTACAGTCCGCCGTGTCCCGGGCGTCGTCGTCCAGGAAGGCGCCGTTCGTCGTCAGGGCCAGCTCCAGCCCTCCCGCCAGGGTCCGTGCTCATCGCCAGCTGCTACTACTAGCTTATCACTGCAGAACGAAATTGATTTTGGTGTTTTGATTTGCAGCAAGGAGCGGACAGGCAGCTGTGGTTCGCGTCCAAGCAATCCCTCTCCTACCTCGACGGCACGTAAGTACCTGCGCTAGCTCTCAGGCAGCACCCTTCGTTCTTGGTCTCGCAGTTTGACGCTGAATTGCCGGTCCGTGATGTCGTCGTTGCAGGCTGCCCGGCGACTTCGGGTTCGACCCGTTGGGTCTGTCGGACCCGGAGGGCACCGGCGGGTTCATCGAGCCCAAGTGGCTGGCCTACGGCGAGGTGATCAACGGGCGCTTCGCCATGCTGGGCGCGGCGGGCGCCATCGCGCCGGAGGTTTTCGGCAAGCTGGGCCTCATCCCGGCGGAGACGGCGCTGCCGTGGTTCAAGACGGGCGTGATCCCGCCGGCGGGCACCTACGACTACTGGGCCGACCCGTACACGCTCTTCGTCTTCAACATGGCGCTCATGGGCTTCGCGGAACACCGCCGGCTGCAGGACTGGTACAACCCCGGGTCCATGGGCAAGCAGTACTTCCTCGGCCTCGAGAAGCTCCTGGCCGGGTCCGGCGACCCCGCGTACCCCGGCGGCCCCATCTTCAACCCGCTCGGCTTCGGCAAGGACGCCAAGTCGATGAAGGAGCTCAAGCTCAAGGAGATCAAGAACGGCAGGCTCGCCATGCTCGCCATCCTCGGCTACTTCATCCAGGGGCTCGTCACCGGCGTCGGCCCGTACCAGAACCTGCTCGACCACCTCGCCGACCCCGTCAACAACAACGTGCTCACCAGCCTCAAGTTCCACTAGGAATTAGACGGTTGCCGGCCGTTGCTGCTGCCTGTTTGATGCAGGCGGCGAGATGTGTGCGTCCGTGCGATGGCTGATGACGAAGCGTTCGAGGCACTCGCTACCGCTTCACGTACCAGTAGTCACGGCCAGCCGTCTCGCTGCTTGTAACAAATTAGCAGCTGATCGTGTCGTCGAGACCAGACATTGTATTGGACATGGTAAATTAATGTACAATTCCACCCGTTTTACTTCAACAGCAGTCAGCGATAGATGAGTAGTACAGTCACAATTGTGTGCTTGTCCCGTCTGTGCCCCCGACAGCCGCACAAGAGCGTGTTTGTGTGTGCGCCGCAAAGATTCGAAGGCCGGGAACATGTTGATTGTGAAGTACTCCATCTGTTCTGAATTAAATAATGTTTAGTATAGCTAATTTAGTTTAAATTAAACTAAATTTTTTATCTTAAACATCATTTATTTTAGAACGGAGGAGTAGCTAGCTAGGCGGCCGTGGCAAGCAGGGCAAAACACGCTGAGATTGCGGCGGCGATGACGACTGACGGAGAGAAATCCCACGGTCGCCATCACCGCCGGCAGCCGTGGTCTGGGAGGAGACGGAGAAGCGACCAAGTTCGCTCTTCGTCTTGCCATAACAATCCGTCTCAATGATTCTCCCACAACAATCAGAAGTACTCCCTCCGTTCTGAATTAATTAATGTTTAGGACAGCTAAATTAGCTGTCCTAAACGTCAATTAATTCAGAACCGAGGGAGTATAACAGATACGAGTCCTCTGCGACCTCCACTTGAATGCCCTAATAAACCTGTGCGCGCGGGCATCCTAACTCTGAAACGGCACCCGGCTGGATTGATTCCAGAAGCTGGAACGGTCGTGGGGAATGAATCTCGTTTCCTTAGTTGTTCCTTGGATAAGCTAGCTCCCTGTCGTCGCCGTCACCTGGCCGTGCGCCGGCGAGGTGTAGTAGAACCCGACGCCCCTGCCGTTCGCCTCCTGCAGCGGCCGCGCGTTCCTCCTGGCGCCCTGCGAGCACGACGAAAACCCACGAGCTTCTCATGTCGATCAGCTCGACAAGTCGCAGTCGCAACGCAGCCGTGATAAAATCGACGGACGCATATGAGTATGAGGTGAGACAGAGCTGAGAGAAGGCGGCGGGCGGCTGCTTACGTCGTGCACGGCGTTCCGCAGCAGCCTGATCTGGCGCCGCCTCACGCGGCGTACCTTGCTGGCGACCAGCCACGTGACGCCCTCCGTGCACGGCGGCGTCGTGAAGGAGCCCGTGTACCGGTAGTAGACGGTGCTCCCCCGCACCGGCCGCCGCGGGTCCACCAGCTCGTCGATGAGCTCCTCGTGGTCCCTCCTCCTCGCGATCCTCTCGATGTACCGCTCGATCCTGCCTATGGTCCTGTCGCGACGCCGGCCGGTCCGGTACAGCTGCGACACGACGGCGAACTTGTTGGTCTCGCTCTGGTGCAGCATGTGCAGCTCCAGGTCGTAGCGGCGGCCGTTGATGGCGTGCTCGCTCGGCGTGTGCCAGTGCATCTGCCGGAGCCGGTACGCCACGCCGTCGACCAGCACGCCGCCCGCGTCGCTGTTGAACCTCACCTGCGCATGGACGGCGTCACACACCGATCGACCGTCAGCGCACGCACATGCAGGCGGCGGTAGTCGCACACGTACCATGATGTCGTGGCCGCGGTTGACGAGGGACGCGGCGGCGGGGCGGTAGGTGCGGCCCAGGCGGCCGGGGCGGTCGGCGAGCGCCGCGAGGGTGTAGGAGAGGCCGATGGGGGACTGCATGTGGCCGTACGCGCAGGCGGACCACTCCCGCCGGATGAGGCCCCACCGCGCCGGCCCGTTACCGGCGTCACGACGGTAGCTGAACTCCAACTCGTCGTCTTCAGAAACGTCGTCGACACAAGAATGATCAAGCATGCTGCCGGGCGCTCACGGTGCGTGCGTGTGTAAACCGGGAGAAACGCCTACCGAGCTCCTGCGCCCCCGCGCGGCCGCCCAAGGGAAATACCAGTCGCAGCGCGAGGGAGACGACGAGCACGGCGATGGCGGAAGACACCCTGATGCCGCTTCTCCTCCTGCTCGCCGCCGCCGCCGCCGCCGAGTGCATGGCGACCGTCTGTTTTGTGTCGGCTTCCACTCGTGTGTGCTCGCTCTGTTTGAGCAGCGTGGATCGACAAGAGGCGCGTGCAACAAGGAAACAGCAGCTGCTTCCCGTCCGGGTGTAAAGTACGGGCCCTCGCGTGCGCGCGCGACGGGGCGGGGCAGGGCGAAAGCGCGTGACCTCCGCACGCCGCCCGCGTGCGCGGCGTCGAAGGATCCAGATGATTCGATTTCGTGTAGACGAATGCTTTTTTTTTTCTGAGGTGGTGGTGTTTTTATTTTTGCAGTTGATTACCTCACATTTTGATTCTTTTCTTCTCCATTTCATGAGAACGGGCATGGAATTTTTAGGAGGCTGAGAAATCATTTTTTTCTTTGTGCACCAGCATTTTTGAGCGTGCGTAGACTAGACCAGATGGGCCTCTGTGAATCGAGACCAGCCCAAGCCCAGCAAGCGAGCTTCCTGCACCAGAAACCAACCGCTCGCCTCGAAGCCCCGTGGAGTCCCACATATCGGCCCGGGCACGCGCAGGGTCGTCGTAGCCGCCGCCATCGGCGATCAGTGGCCCGACGGCAGGGGTAGGCGTCATCCCTGCGATGCGGTGCCTGCATTCCTAATATGGACGAGGCGTCGCCGGCTGCAGCACCAAAGGTACGGAATAATCCCTCACCTCAGCCCTCTAGTCTACTTCATCCGTGTCGCTGTCATCGGATCATCATCCCGTACTTTTGGTTAATTCTTATCTAGTTAATCCAACAAGTAAAAAATTTCGTATGTCCAGTTCGAATGAACAAGTTACCTTGTCATATGAATGGATATCATGATAAATAGATAGTTGGGGTCTGCGTATCTGAATTCAGTAGCTAGCATTTTATCTTCTGCGCATTGCAGACATAATCAGAACAGTAGTGTTTTCTTTTCCCGGGATTATTGTGTTTACCAACTATGCTCATGTAAGCAGTACCGTTTCAATATCCATTGGGGAAAAACCTGTGGGATCTTATGCGAGATTTTCAGTCGGCTTGTTCTGTCAGCGCATTGTGCACGATCCTATCCTGAAACTGGAATGCTGCTATGACAGGTCTGTGGTACAACTTACGACGAGCCATGGGGGATGAATGATGGTTGCACGTGTTTAATGAACCTTGTGTAAGTGAGTTGTTTTCCCTTGCATTGGTTGTGCACAAATTTGGTCTGTTTCAACTGCAGTCGACAGAGAGACATTAGAGTATTGGACCACGTACTTCAGGAATTTGTGCTTCAGTCGTCGATTCGTGAACGACTTTGGTTGTTTGGAATCTAAGGATTTATTTGACCTCCCATTAGGAAAGTTAATTTGGAGAACATTGCATCTATACCTGTGTGGATTGTGGCTGATGGAGAATAGAGGACTTTAATTAGTATATTTTTAGTCAAAGGGGACCATGAACTTTCTAGATCAAATTAAGCAATGCTACTTTGATTCACTTTCACCTTTTCTTTTTGGGGAAAGCCTCCATGCATCTTAGCTTCTGGTTCGTTCATGTTCTTTCTGAGAAATGATAGTGGCTGGGACATGAACCTGAAAATGGGCTATGACATGTGCGCATAGAAATCAAACGTTACACATTCTTACTCTTTGTTTTCTAAACAAAGGAGTAGCAAAATACAATGTAAGTTTGTTGGTAAGAGGAATTAATTAACTCTTGAGCAAGTATGGAAAAACACTTACAAAAACAATTAAAAAGTCTCAAGTGATATGTTTTTTATTGAAAGTAGATGCAGTTGACATTGCATAGTTTCCATTGAGTTGGTTGGTGTTTTAGACGAATCTTAACCTACTTTATTAGCATGCAAATATATATTCCCGTGATACATTTGCTTTTCTATTTACAAACCAAACATCTTCAAGTAGATTGTAGGTTCAATGGTGCAGAATAACGTGTGTGATGTTTTGATTTCTGTCCATACAACTATCAGTGAGGGTTAAATCATACCAAAGTAAGACTCTTTATAAGTTATTTTCAAGAACGCAGTAGGACCAAAAGATAATTTTCTCTGTGGATATTTAGCATATTCATTTGTTCAACTGAAATCAGTTCTCTTTTTGTGTACATCTGACATCTTCAGAAATCCTAACTAGCACTTTGTCTCCTTACTGCTGTCCCAGGAATGCCTGCTGCTTTTTACTTTATGGAGATTTTCTTTAGATTTTTATTTTTAACTTTCCAAACGATGAGTGTTAGCTTAATTATAACTTCCACTGTTGAGTTGACAATAGAGTGGGTGACTCCTTTACGTTTCTGTGACCACTAAAGCATGCAAGCGTGAGGAGGCATCTTCCACGCACAGAGCCCACTAATTATTAGTAATGGAGATTGAAAGATCTTAGTGCAAGACTTCATAATTCTTCTCATGGCACAGACCACCTTTCCTGAAAATTCCTTTCTTATCACAAAAAACGTGCTATACAATAAATTATTTCAGTTGAGCATAGAACTTGTTATACCACAAGTTACCTAGATGGGCCCAATCTTTGCTTTAACCAATTGACTTGAATTCAAGGGCTCATTCTTACATGATACTATAATCTAGATATGCCAGTATCATTTTACAAGGCGCTGCCAAATTTTAATTGATAAACTGTCATAGTTTAAGTGGGTCGTGCAGTATCTATCAGTTGACCCACATTTGCCTTTGCCTCTGATGCATGCTTTTTTTTTGCAATCACAATATGCCTCCTAATAATATCCATAGATGGTGGTTAAGAGCTGCTAGTGCTGCTAGTTTCAAGATCTCCTATTCTTCAACTTAGCAAACAATACTTAAGGTCGCCATCAGCTTGATCCAAAGCATCTTGAGCATGATCTCCCTTTGTTGGACCCCACCTTGGTCCATTCAAATAATAGCCAGCCACTCAAAGTCCAAAACACTTTTTACGTAAATATATTCTCCTATCAAGAGCATAAAGAACAGGAAATAAGATCAAGAGTATTCGAAAGATCGGTGATCTGGACTGAAAAGATTAAGTAATCAATAAAAGTGGGCTAGGATAAAGGAATCTTTGTAAGTTGTCAAAGTACAAATTGATTGCTTCATCGAGGACATTAGTGATGTTTTACTTTAGTCTATTCATACCACATAAGAGGAAATATACTACATGATTAGTGGTAGGAAAAGAACAACTGATGCGATAAAGGCTATATACTTTCAGTGAGTTCAATGTATGTGCAACCTGCACTATGCCCGTGGGGTTAGATGGATAATAGCATTTTAAGTTGGATGTTCCCTTCCCATAGGTTATGTTGCTCTGTTGATGCTCTCTTCCATAGTTCTGTTGGGACCATGGCTGTGTATCTTTTTAGGTGTTGCATATATATTAGTGATTAGCTAGATGAGCCTATAGATTGAGGGATGCTTTCGACACATCCTGTGGTGCAACCGTCCTAACTTTCATCCTAAAATTTGCTACTACTTATGCTTTTTTACAATGGATTCTTTAACATAGGGTTTTGTCTTATGGAGGAACCAAGAGTCCAAGATTGCAACTTGGTACATTGGTACTAACCAGCAAAGTCACAGTGCAGTACCTCCTAACTTTGGTTTGGGATGTGTGAAATGAAATCCCTACCCTGCATTCATTTTTTTCACCTTTTGACATTTCTATGAATCTGTCCCCGTTTTAACACTACAGCATAAACTATCATTTGTTTGGGCTAGCATTTGTTTTTCCTGAAAAGATAGTCTTTTGTGCCTAAAGGGGAGAATAACAGATCAGATTTACTTGAAAGAAGAACAGAACATTTCTGAATACTTGTTTTCAGGCGAAGACAAATTTGAATGCTTGAACCACTCATTCCGTTGGGCCCACCAGTTACCACACGCCTACACTGCAATATTTTGAGGCAAGTGGTGGCTACGCAAGTAGCAAGGTTTTATTTATTTTTCAAAAAAAGGGAAAGTCTTTCTGGTTTGCGATTTCGTATCTGTAAACTTTTTTCTTTAGGCACTTGAGAATATTCAAATCTCAAACTAATTAGCTGCTTTCTTTGTTTCCCAGAAAACGGGCAGACAAATTTAAGAGAAACTTACTCGTGGGAGGAATGTGTTTATGTTCAGAGAAACAAGATCTTGGGTTGCTTTTCTCTGTGCTTAAGTTTTATCTCCAAAAATTCAAAGCTGGTTGACTTTATACTCTTAGACAACGAATGGAACAGTTCAAGGCGATCAGCAAAGGATCTTGTGTGAAGTGTTATCCTAAACATCTGTGCGGTGCAAGGTATTGCATTCTGTTTGCTGCTTCAAGTACGGTGCAAATACAGTCCAAGTAGGCCTCTTATTATTTCCAATATTATTTGTTGATTCTGGCCAGAGACCCTAGAAATTTCACTTTAATGTAGTAAAATAAAATTTTGACTACGACTGAATTGTTTAAATACCATATGGAGACATAGTTTTGTAACTTTTGCTGTTAACTTGGGAAAAATGGTTTCTTTAATATATATCTATGTTGACTCTATGTTGTTTTGTGTTTCTTTATTTATTTGTCACGTTTCATATATACATAATGGACCTTAGTTACAGCTTGCAGGGACGTCACATGTCTCAACACCACATCAATTCTTCAATCACGGATAAAAGGAAGCCTCTCATCGTCCAAGGAATACTTCAATTCTGATAACTAGTAAGAAACATATTACTTTGATCTACATGCATTTTGTGACGTTGATTTGTTATGTTGGCCCTGTTTCTAGTTTTCTAAGATTAAATGGTGGCCCTGTTTGAATGAGTGCTTTTGGAATCCAAACGCGCGCATAGGATTTTGTACAACCCTGAACTAATAAATTCAAAATTTCCTTGAAAATATCCCCTTCCGAACAAGCCGATGCAAGAAAGTGACAACTGCCTTGAGTGTTCCTCATTACACATGAGGCCAAATTGACGAGAGTCCAAGTGTACCACAGGGATTATTTTATCTAAATTACCTAGGGATGCATCTCCGAAGATATGACATTAGGGGAAAACATTATTCTACTCTAGCAGCTAGCTAGTAGTAACAACTAGCAATAGTATTTTCCATGTTTCTCTCATTGACCTTACATAAGCTACAGAATTCTCGTAGAAGCCAACCACACCTGATCCTCTCCACTTGTTGTAGTACGATGACAAGGATAAATTTAATAATTACAGCAGCAGGGGACAACGATCAATCGGCTGAGCTAGGCTAGCTGTCCTCTCACCCTGGTCACACCTTGTACTGAAGAGCGTGGCTGAATGCAATATATTTTTTTAAAAAAAGATTTGGCACGTCCCTGCACTTGGATACTTTTTTATTGGAGAAACTTTTATTCCTTTCAACTATGGTCGTATAAGTCTTGCATTACTCTCTCCGTTTTAGAATATTTGACGCTGGTTAATTCAAAATAAAACTAAAAAGCGTCAAATAATTCAAAACGGATAGAGTATTAAACAGTGTACTTAACCCACGATTCTTAAAACTCGGTTACTTACGCGTGAAAGTAACAGCTCTAAAGTAAGCACTGGTGTGTGTGTGATCGTTGGTGCTTTGAAGCGCAAGCTGCGGGGAAGAAGGTGGAGCTGGACGCCCGCCAGGCCCGTACGTCTGCCAAGAACCGCCTCCATCCACATCATCGTTCCCAACACATCAGACCACTCCGCCGATCCAATCGAATCGAATGCAAGGGACACACAGTAAAGGGGGCAAAATAGGTATAGCAGACGACGACAAGGCATATATGGTCGAGGTCAAGGGGAGAAGAAAGGTGACGTTGCTAACCACATGTTAATATCACGTCCACGCATTCAAAAAATGGTTTAGTTTACTAACTAGGAATAAAAAGTGACATGATTTTTTTAACAAAATATGAGAGTTAAAATAAACGGGTTAATAGTTAAGAGATTATATGAACTCAATACATACTTAATGAGAGTGAAATAAACCTTCTCTTGCAACTCATGCATGGAGTCGTCGATCCTAGGTCAGATAGCTCACTGCATCCCTGACTTGGCAATTCGATCGGTTCCTGGACATAGCAGCTTCTGTTCCCTACCTTCCCTCTCTCTCTCTCTCTCTGCTCTCTCTCTCTCTCCTCTCTCTCTCATGTGACATAGTGACATATACTACTCCTAGCTAGATGACCATTCTGTTGCGGCCTAGTGGTCAGATCCCATCGTAGTTTGGAGCTGTACCTTTGTACACCTCGCTACTGTTGTAAGAACGTGTACATGAGTTGCTCAGTAAGACGGCACATGCTGGTAACTGATATGGATTGCCTCGTAGTTTGTGTTGCACACAGCAGCATTCAAGTGTGACTACTGTATGAGAGGATGGTTTGCTGGCGTATGCAAGGTGGCGCACTTGGTACAAAGATGTGGATGGCCCGAGAGACAAAACATAGCATAACCGTCGTTAGGAATTCAAAATTGTGAGTTTTGGGAAATTTTCTAAAGTATTTTGGTGCATATCCGAGCTCTTCCGAGGAGATGGCCACCAACTTGCAACATAGTTTGGTACATTAAGATATTGAATATAGAATTTATAGGTGCATGTTGTCATTTGTGTGTGTGCATGTGCGAGCGATCTGTTTAGGAAATATTTAGGTGTTTCTTGAAAAGGTAATATTAGGTAAGGGATACTCAAGGAAAAAGATGAGTAATGCATGCCAATAGTATGTACTTTGGATGCCTTTACATATCTACCAAACTCATGGAAAACAGAGAGAGGGTTTGTCAAACATCATCAATATTTTATGCAAAAGAACAGTGTGTATATATGCGTGGTAAAGAGTCGGCTTTTCACGATTTATTTCACTTTTTATTAAAGTTTAGATAAAAATTAAATATAAATTTGATCCGATCCTAATCTAGTATTGCCCTCATAAGCATTAGTTTATTTTGTTAGCCTATGTGTATATGAGTCCCATTATGTTCATTATCATGTGAACGTGGACCGTTGAAGGCCCCCACCAAGTAATATAAAGTCCAAAAATAGCTAGCAGCACATCATCTTTTTAGTTATTTTGTGATCCATATTGAAAGCTGGTGGATATTCGGCCGTTGATGATGACCTGCTCTCATGACGACATATCGATGCTTCTACACTTCAACAAGTACAGTACTTGACCGGTTATGTCTTTTAGAGTGTACATAAATAAAGAATTATGAACCCAAACTTATATAGGTAAAATTTTGAACTGCAATGAAATACAAATTGCATGGTAGCCACTTTTGTTACAGAGGCGTCTGATTCATATATATGAACTTATATTTAGGTACTAATTTCCTGGCTAATTAACCCGGCCCACACTTGAGTGCTTATGCATGCCCCATCCGTAGATGACCTCACTTTTCAGTACTTGAGGATGTTGTGCCCTCCTAAAAAAACTGTTATTTCTCTTCTAAAGTGCCGATCGAGGAGAATGAATATATTTCATGCAATGTCATGCAAGAGGTAGAGGCCAGCCTCTTCATCCTTTTCCTCCCGTGTGACATCAGTGACTCCCTGATGAGCACGCTGGAGCATATCGGGGCGCCCTTGACTTTCGAGACCTGGACAAGATTCGAAGGTGTTTGTTTCTTTGACCTTTGCCTCATTCAATGTTGTGTTGTTGGGGACTTTGGCAAGGAGTTGTTGGGCACGACCAGATGAATGATGGGATTGAACCGGAGTAGCAGTAGGTTTCACTGCATCTGTATCTGTCTTGCAGATGAGCTAGCAGAAAGACATCAGACACGTCTCATAGATCCGTCGTCGTCGTCGCCGCCCTTCTTCGCCATTTCGTGCGCAGGCCGGTGAGGAACACTGAGGTTAGGGCAGTGAAGGCAAGGCAGATGCGCTCGATCGGGGGGGCGACGACAGCAAGCCGCGCAGCATGGAACAGCTGCGCTAGCTCTCATAGCAGCGAGTTCAGCTGTTAGCTGGCTACTTACGATTCATGAGAGGCGAGCTGAGAGAGATAGAGAGAATATCGAAAAGGCTATAGAAAAAGGTGGCACAAGAAAAATATGAGTGGAGGCGATATATCTTTGTTGATTTGTTTGTGTTAACTATTGCCGTGTCTTCTTTGGGCTAATATTTTATTTACCCCCCCCCCTCTCCTTTTGGCATGGACCCTTGGTCCCCATGTGTTCTCGAGTATGCATGCTCCCCTCATAGCCTGGCTTTCCCTTCCTTCAACTCCACTCAAAACACTGTGCTCGATCCTACTTAATCTTGATCCCAAGCAACGGAGGCCTCCCAAAACCTCTTCCTCTTTCTCACCCCTCTCTCACAAACACGCATTAGGAGGTGTTCATTGCGAGAGGCTGACTACGTTCACTTGATCAGTGAGAGAATTAATTTAGAGAGAGAGGGGGAGATGCCTACCGACAGAGCTTAGATTCAGCTGGAACATGTCAAATCACCGCGTTTGATGCGCCACAGAAGGTAAAGACAATAATCCCATTTTTTTTTGTTTGGACACTTTTTAATTTATTCTACTGGTTGCCGCTGTTGCAAGAGAGACGCATGAGAGTATGAGCTGCTTCTGCTTGTTGCCTTGCTCCCTTTGGGCATTTCTCACTCACTTTCCTGAACACAATGGCCTCATGCAAGCTTTGCCGATCTCTCTCATCATCCCTTGCTGCTACTGCCTGCCCTGCAGAGGTAGGATCGTGCAGCAAGGAGAGAGCATGCAGATTCCTTTGCTGCACAAGTTACATAAGCAGCGAGCTCACAGTCACAGGTTCACAAGTAGAAGTAGTCTAGGCCTTGCACACATGCAAAGATCTTTTCCCTGTTGCCAGAAGGGATAAGATTTCTCCTCTCTCACCTTTTTGTTTCTTTTTGTACTAGTATTGCTGTTTTGCTCTCTCTTCTCTCTCCCCTCTCTCTACAAGCATGGCGCTGTACTACACATTCCGTGGCTGTAGTGTACGTAAGGTTTGTGCGAAATTCTTATATGGAGTTCCAAGCAAGGGATCTGCTTGACACAGATGCACATGTCCCTTTTGGTGGTTAATGATGGTGTGCAGGTGGAGGTGATAATAGATTTCCTCATCCGGGGACTGAGACATTCCATCCCAGGGCGCCCAGTGTCTTGCTGCCTCACATTCACAGCTTTCACCCTTGGCTGCTGCAATATTCCATTTGTTTGCTAATGTGTTGTATCAAGATACCTTTGATGTGAGTGTTCACTACTTCCTCTCTATCTTTCTGTCTCCTCTCTCTCCATCATCTACCCATCTCTCATAAATGTGTATAGGGTACATGGACCTAGCTTGCACTACCTTTGCTTGAGCTAGGATTGCATGTGATCTGCATAGACACACCTGCTTCCAAAGTTACATGACTACTTACCGTTGTTCATGCAAGAACTAATCAGGGTGGAGTGTAGATGTAGATCTGTCCCTTTCGGTGCGTAATGATGGTGTGCAGGTGGAGGTGATGATAGATTTCCTCATCTGGGGACTGATACATTCCATCCCAGGGCGCCCAGTGTCTTGCTGCCTCACATTCACAGCTTTCACCCTTGGCTGCTGCAATATTCCATTTGTTTGCTAATGTGTTGCGTCAAGATGCCTTTGATGTGAGTGTTCACTACTGTTTCTCTCAGTCTCTCTCTCTCCATCCTATACCATCTATCTCACATGAATGCGTATATATAGAGTACATGGACCTTGCACTCCTGTTGCTTGAACTATTGCATGTGACCCTGCCTAGACACACCTGCGCGCTTCCAAAGTTATATGAGTACTTACCATTGTTCATGCAAGAACCAATTCAATCGGGGTAGAGTGTAGATGTAGGTTGCTCGTGGTAATATGTGCGTGAACAATGTGCAGAACTGACGCACCAAGGACCAGGTGGGATTGTGGTGTGTTCTTCTTCTTGCAAGTAAGTCATCTCACGGCCATCAATGGAGATCCCAGATCCCACCAAGGGACAACACATGGGATGGCTGGAGAGTCGGGTCTGTCTAGTCTCTCCTCACCCATTTAAAGCATTGCGTGTTCTCCCTGAGAGAGAGAGAGAGAGAGAGAGAGAGAGAGAACGCCGTCCAAATCGTCCGAAACTATAATATTGGTGTGCAAATCTGTTGGGAGGAACATCTCTTGAGCTTTCCATAATACTAATCAAGCAGTAGTCCCAACTTAGCAAGAACTTTATTTGTTTACCTCATCTTCGGCCTCCTGGAATCCTATATGGAAGATGGAGTCTATACACGTAGTGACAATTTATATAATTTTCAGCTTGAACAACATACTTAGATGTAACGGCCGGGACAATTACATTTGTTTAATAAAATAAAATTCTTTTATCTAAAAAAATAGTAGTTCCAACATATGGCTAGAGACTATCCAAGGAATATGTTTGAGCACAAGCTAAGAAATAATACATGACAGTCAATTAAGCATGCGTTCCAAACAGTATTTACTGGGGTCAGAACGACTCAAAAGCCATGCATGCTTGTACTACTACCACCTTAAAGCTAAACCTTTCCGATGATAGCCTGAAAAAACAATAAAGGTGTGGAAGATCAGTGTGATCATTATTATATAGGTTGGAAGAAATGAAGCATGCCAGGTGTTTCTGATTATTGTAAATCACGCTTTCCACAGTCAAGCGCATGAGCTTTCTAAAAAAAACAGTCAAGCGCATGCTTTGTAGTAGTTTCGTAGCCGTCAAATGACAATATTACATCTTTTCAAAGTTTTTTTGAATGTCAAACAACTGGCTTGAAAAAAAATCTTTGTGCTCAATATTTAGTCAATACTGACCCAGGAAAGGTTGTCAATTGAGTCCAATTTAATTGGTCATGAGAAGGTGGTCAATAATGCAAATCACTTTATGCTCGATATATGGTGGTAGTGCGCTTGCATAATTGTAAGATGGTCATTAGATGCGCAATTCAGTTGATCAACATGTTGTAGACCAGCCAGCCTCAGTTACTTGGGGCTTCCACTTTTTATTCCAGTTACTCTTCTCAAAGCTGAATACTTAAGGCCAGTAATAATCCTTTATGAAGAATGTAATTTAACAGCATACGTTGATGTGGTAACTTGTTGATGAAACTTGCTGAAACCTTGTTCTTTTTCAGCATGAATCGTTGATATACAATCTTGTTATATTTACATTGCATTGTTATGGCAAGGGAGCTAGCATATTTATCATATCTTAGAAATCCAGATTGAGAGATGCGTTCTCAGTCGTTTGTTGCTCGTTCTTCCGGCTGCATGTAAATTATATATGCTTTTCCTTTCCATAGGATCGAGATGGCATCGAAGCCGTCCAAGAAAACATGGCGAGCTACTGGTGATATAATAATCTGTGCTAGCTAGAGTAGCTTGGTACAGCAGCCACTGGAGTAGCAGTGCTTAGCTTGGCTTTCGTATGAATCTTTGCTTGTTTTTAGGCCCACCAGTCCTTGGAATGTTTTAGATTCCACTTCGCATCCCAAAAATCAGACACCACAGTCCACCAGATAAAAGACAACTAGTTTCTCTCCTTCGATCTCGATCGACACCTTTCCCCTCCCTCCTCTCCTTCCTTCCATCCCCTCTCTCTCTCTCTCTCTGAGAGCTCTCTCTCTCTCTCTCTGAGAGTTTGCACAGTGCATCTAGTGGCAGCTACTAACAGGCTATGACTGAGTAGGTAGTGGCACGCTACTGTTTATAGCTGCAGCATGCAGTCTCTCACTCGCACAAGCACACCTCTGTATTTTTGGCAGATGAGGATGTCCTGTCAAGGAAGCTGCAGCTCGACGTGCGCCACTATTAAACCTGCCAAGATATGCACGCCACTCTCCCCCTCCACCCGCTGTTCATGCTCCTCGCCAGCCGACTCCGGCCGCTGCTCCAGCACCACTGCGGTCTCGCGCCGGTGAAGAAGAAGCTCGTGCTGCGGAATGCTCGGCTCACTCCACCACTCCTCCTCGTCCTCTGACACCGACAATGACAACAAGAACGGCAACAACAGCAACACCACCAGCGGCGTCCTCGCGGCGGCGGCCGCGCGGGACCTCGTGCTGGCCTGCGCCGACCTGCTGCAGCGCGGTGACCTCCAGGCCGCGCGCCGCGCCGCCGGGGTCCTCCTGTCCGCGGCGTCCCCGCGCGCGGACGCGGCCGACCGCCTCGCCTACCACTTCGCGCGCGCGCTCGCGCTGCGTGTCGACGCCCCGGCCTTCCAGATGGCCTCCTCCTTGCGGGCGGCGTCGTCGGGCGCGTACCTCGCCTTCAACCAGATCGCGCCGTTCCTGCGGTTCGCGCACCTGACGGCAAACCAGGCCATCCTTGACGCCGTCGAGGGCGCCGGCCGCGTCCACATCCTCGACCTCGACGCCGCGCACGGCGTCCAGTGGCCGCCGCTCCTCCAGGCGATCGCCGACCGCGCCGACCCCGCCGCCGGCCCACCGGAGGTCCGCATCACCGGTGCCGGCGCCGATCGGGACACGCTCCTCCGCACCGGCAGCCGCCTGCGCGCCTTCGCCCGCTCCATCCAGCTCCCCTTCCACTTCACGCCGCTCCTCCTCTCCTGCGCCACCTCCGACGACCACCACCACGACGTTCCAGCTGCTGCCCCCAGCGCGGGCACGAGCACGGCCCAGCTGGAGCTGCGCCCGGACGAGACGCTGGCCGTCAACTGCGTCATGTTCCTGCACAAACTGGGCGGGCAGGACGAGCTCGCCGCCTTCTTGAAGTGGGTCAAGGCCATGGCCCCGGCCGTGGTCACCATTGCCGAGAGAGAGCCAGCAGGCGGGGGCTTGGACCGCGTCGACGAGGTGCCCCGGCGGGTTGCTGTTGCAATGGATCACTACTACGCGGTGTTCGAGGCGCTCGAGGCGACGGTGCCGCCGGGGAGCCGGGAGCGGCTTCTGGTGGAGCAGGAGGTGCTCGGCAGGGAGATCGAGGCCGCTCTCGGTCCCTCCGGCGGGAGGTGGTGGCGCGGGCTCGAGCGGTGGGGCGCCGCCGCGCGCGCCGCCGGGTTCACCGCGCGACCGCTCAGCGCGTTCGCCGTGTCGCAGGCGCGGCTGCTGCTGCGGCTGCACTACCCGTCGGAGGGCTACCTCGTGCAGGAAGCGCGCGGTGCTTGCTTCCTCGGCTGGCAGACGCGGCCGCTGCTGTCCGTGTCATCGTGGCAGTAGCTAGCTAGCTAGCTAGCGAGCCTCTTCTACTTGCTGCATTGCGTGCATTCCTCCACGCTGGCCGGCGATGTCAACGACGGCGGCAGCGGCCTAGGGTTTGCTTGCTCACCGGTCACTATCCCATATATATAGAGCGTATATATCTGAGCATTATTGCATTTTGGTGCCGTAAAATTGGCTGCTCAATGAATTATTACCCTGCTTAGTAGTGATGCATGAGATCTCATGGTGGTTTTTAAGCATAAGTTTGTTGGGTTAATTAATTGCGAGGAAGATCTAACCCTAGCTTGCTGCAAGGTTAGTTGCTGTTAATCTTTAGATGCATGCTTGTTAGATGGTTGGTTAATTCATGCTGGTTAATTATTGAGGGGCGAGGAGTTTCCATACATGGTGATTGTATTGGGTCGAGTGAAGAGCTTGGCTTTTAGGCCTGGTGAATCTGGAGACTACTTCTTTCTAGAACCAAATCTCTTATAATTTTTTTTTTGCATTTCCGTGTTTCTTTCACTAGACATTTCATGGTGAACACTCTATAGCTCTAGAGATAGTCTCTGTCTCTTTCTCTCTCTCTCTATATATATATGTTGGAAGACCTATATATAAATCTATATTATTTCACTAGTATTTGTTATTTTTTGTATTGGAGGATTGGTTACTACGCTTGTCTTCTCAAAAAATATATATTTGATGATAATTTTTTGATCAAGCAAAAATGGATCCACCATGTCCTCTGACCGTACTCAATTTCTATTATATCGAGGCATGGTGGATGAGGATCTTCTAGCCCCTGTAGCCCACCTGCATGGCCTCATTTTATATCCATACACTTCGCTTGCTTGTTGGCGCTTGATGCCGTTGTTCGTATTATAACTAATATAATCATGCGTGCTTTGGCCAGCACTAACCATAAACTAATGGCCGTTTTGGGAGGCTGTTTGTGTGGGCGTAATGATCATCACTCCCGTGGTGTTGCAACTTGCAGCAGCAGGCCGCAATGTATTAGATTTGTTGTATATGTGTAGGCTCTGGTTTGTTTTTTATATGCGATGCTAACACACACCTAGGTAGCTAGTGTTTTTGTAATGCGCTCTTGGTGAAAAGAAAATCGGTGTGTCTCCTCTCCTGCCCGTGGAGAAGGGGTTTTGGGCTCTTGTTTTCTGTGTCGTGCCCCAGATATGCTGGTAAGCTGTCTTTGGGAGGGCATGGCAATGGCCATGATCCCATGCATCAATGCCACCCTAATCCCTGCCCCCTGTCCCCTCAAACAAAATCATGGGATTTCTCAAAACCAGGCCACCCCTTTTGGTGGCCAGCTTGCTCCCCCTAGTCTTCTCTCTCTCTCTCTCTCTCTCTCTCTCTCTCATCATTTCCTTTTGGAAGGGTCCATGTTCCTCACTCCTCACTCTACCCTCTCCATTACCTTGGGATCTTTGCATGCATGCCTTCTTATTAATTTGTTCCTCAAAGAGAACGACCATAGCATGCTCTACTTGATTCCTTGGCTAGCTGCTTGTCTCATATTTATAAAATTGTAGGTCGTTGGTACCACTCCTCGAAACTCTTCAACGGTGATTTCCACTACAGTTAATTGTTTGCATGTAGCCATGTAGGCACTAAGGGAGTAAATAATAAGAATGAGTAGATAAAAATATATGGATACTGTGAATATTGGAGAATTTTGAAAGCACAAAATTCTTCTGTTAGTGTGACTTTCAAGAGTATTATGAATTATCAGCTCTTTTCTGGACGTTATGTATCCCCTGGATCCTTTTCGGCTTACCTTTTGTTATAAGCAAATCTTATTGATATCCGATTTACAATATCCGATCCGATATCCGATTTACAATATCCGAATCCATATCCGTATCTGAAAAAAATCCGACCAAAATGGATATGGATCGGATATCTTCGAAAACGGTTGCGGACGGATCGGAAAATATCCGATCCGTTTTCATCCCTACTCACGAGAGGATAAAATTTGATTGCTGGAAAGCATCACTTTTGACTTTTATGTTATGGTTGGCATTACAATCAGTGAAAAATATATATGTGCTTTGATTCAGCACACTTTGGGATGCATATTTTCTCCTAGCCTATATCCTATCATAAGCTTTCCAAATGATCGGCATCGATAACTTTTCACCTCCTTTTAGAAATCTGTATATAGTTTCAAACAATATAATGATGGTGCTATATCAATAATTTTTCCTCTGAATAAGAACTGGCATGTGTGTATAATTAAACATCTCTTGTAATCTACCTTGGAACCTCTGGGCATGTTGCACAGACTTTTGGTAGAATAAAAAAAACAAGGCATATATCTAATCATATATTCCCTCTTGCTTTTTGCATGCGTAGCCATATAGTACCTTCTTTCATTTGGAGAAAGAGAAAGGGATGTCTCTTATTCCTGTAGTAGCTAGTTTTCTCTGCCCTAGTTATACATCATCCATAGGGATATGGGATATTACCAGGAAAATTAGCCCATGGGAGCACCTATGTAAGATCACATCGATCCCAATGTTCGGACAACCCAAAAGCAAAACGCGCGTTTCTTCCTTGCTTGCTTACAAAATGAGTAAATACAGGACGACACACATGTAAAAAGGGGTGGCTGAAACAAAAAAAAAAGCGCATGTTCTTATCCATCTGAAAAGATGTAACAGGAACAAAAAAAAGTTTACAGGACTGGACGAAAGAATGCAGCTGTCCCATAGAATAAAGTTTCATAGAGAATTGTAGATCACACATAGGCCTTATCGATTGCTCCGTGGATTTTATTTGTGAGTTTGCATGTCTCTCTTCGAGTGAACTTTTCGAGTTCAATGGTATGGGACATCAACTTCGTCAACGTCCAATGAATCCGTTTCAACATATGTATACCTTTGTAAGCTTCCTAAATGATTGCCATTCTTACTGACTAGCTATTAGATGGGGTACATAGATAGCACGATCGAGATCGAGATGGCTCAACCAGCTCTGCTACGAGCTTAGCTTCTTCGCCGTCCATAATGGGTCGCATAGGGCATATGATTCATCATGAGGGATTAATCGAGGACATTTATTTGGCCTCTAGCTTTCAAGTTCATGCTGGCTGACTTATTCCTTGTGCGTATGTTCCTCCGAACGAGGAGAGGCTTCAGATGGTGACCTCATCAAGACTGTTGCAATAGAGATTCTCTCTGGTCGTAGATGCAAACGATTTGTCCCTTATTAGCTTGATCATTTATGTAATTTTTTGTTCCATTTGATATCAGCTAGAAGTAATGAGAAATAGGTCGTGTGACGTAACGCATAGGTTGGAAACTATTTCTATTTTCTAGAGTGGTACACTACAGGAAACTGAACTATTTTCGTGTGCCAAACACATTTTCGTCGGCCCTCACGAAAACAAGGATATTTTCGTAAGCTAGTATATAGCTCACGAAAATACGAACATATTTTCGTGGGTTACGTAGGAGGCACACGAAACTGAAGTATTTTCGTGGGTTAGAAGCTAGCTCACGAAAATGATTATCCTATTTTCGTGGGTTAAACGTTAGCTCACAAAAATGTTGTTTTAATTTCGTGGGTTTACTGGTAGCTCACGACAATATGCACGATCACTGCAGTTGCACGGAATTCATCACTTGTTTTCGTGGGTGGGTGTAGGCACACGAAACTATACATACTTATTGTCGTGGGTTTCAGTGCAGCGCGCGAAATTACACGTACTACTTTCGTGTGTCGGGATTCGGCTCACGAAAACGAGGTATTTTGTGGGTTCTTTAAAACGCACGAAAATAATGGAACTACTTTCTTGGGTTTCCTCCGGGCTCATGAAAATAATGGAATTTATTGTCGTGGGTTTCGGTGCAGCGCATGAAATTACACGTACTACTTTCGTGTGCCGGGATTTGGCTCACGAAAACGAGGTATTTTGTCGTGGGTTATTTAAAACTCACGAAAATAATGGACTACTTTCGTGGGTTTGCGTCGGGCTCACGAAAATAACGGAAATTTTCGTGGTTCTGTCGGGGCTCACGAAAATAAAGGAGGTTTTCTTCGACCTAGCCGCGCCGCCAGCAGTTTTCCTCGACACAGCAGCGCCGCCTCCGCACCCGCACGCACCGCCGTCCGCGCCGCCGCGCCGTTGCCGCTAGAGGAGCCTGCCCCGGCCGAGCCCCGGTCCACACCGCGCCCCGGACGGCTCCGGTGCGCCGGCCGCGCCGCGTGCCACAGCGCGCGCTGGCCGCGCTGCCCCGGCCCACACCGCCCCCGGGAGAGCTCCGGTGCGCCGGCCGCGCCGCGCGCCTCAGCGCAGCTGGCCGCGCCGCACACCGGCAGGTCGCGCAATCGGAGGCAGCCCCATGCCGCCCGGACACAGGGCCCCTCCGGTGTTGCGCCACGTCGCCAGAGCTTCTCTTGTGTTGCACCACGCCGCCCGGTCAGAGCGTCGCTCCAGTGCTGCGCCACGCCGCTCGGCCACAGCGTCGTCTCCGCCCAAGACTGTACTGACTTGCTGCCAGCGCCGTCTCCGCCCAGGTCGCCGCCACTGTTTTGAGCCTGTCGGCCGTCGCACATCGCCGCCTCTGCGCCGAGCCCGCCCCGTCCGCCGCCACCACTCCTGCGAGCCTGTCGGCCGCCGCACATCGCTGCCTCTGCCCCGAGCCTGCGCCAGCCGCCGCGGCCCCGAGTGTAGGTATGTATGATATACATAAACAAAATTCATTTTTGTTCAATAGAAAGCAACCCAACCTGATGAGTGGAAATTCTGCAGTAGCTACAGTGAAATATATATTGAGTTGCACCGCCTTTTGTTAATGAAATATATATTGAGTTGCAAATTATGTAATTCATTTTATGTCTGTCTTTTTATCTACCACATGCATGTACATCTTAGATCCACATGATGACCCACATGTCTTAGTGCTCCGTGCGTATGCTAAAAATTTTAAAATAAATTTAGTGATACTTTTCACAACTTGGATTGCCTACCGCTATGCCACCTCTACCGACGGCCCCACAGCTACCGACATCTCCATCGATACCGGTACTTTCGCAACTTCCTGCTGTTGGAACACAGGTAATAATATATACTCCTAATGTTTTTTACTTTTATACGATTAATATATTTATAACATGTATCATTATTTTTCATAAGGGATCATCCTCAAGACCGCAAAATTTTCAGAGTCATGTTCAATTTTGCCCGCATCATCTACAGGAGAATGGTGTGGAGGAGAAGACTTCGTCGATCAGTTGTTCGCTCCAGGTGGTAGCAACTAGGTAAGTTTAAAACAAACTAAGATGCATTTAGAGTCCTTCTGTTTCCGCTTTCGTTTTTCAAAACGATATGATGTTATTTTTCATTTAATCTTATCAAATTGGTTCTAATGTATAAATCGGTAATACAGGAAGAACGGCGAGCGGGATGAGCTGATGAGTTGTCAGTTGCAATTATTGTGAGCCGTGTAGTAACGTTTAAATTTGAGTTGAATTCGTTGTGAGTTGTAATGTGAATATGTAATGTCTTTATGCGCTAAACTTGTTTTGATTATGTTATAAATGTTTTCATGTGAATTGAAAACAGTTATGAGTTTATTGTGTTGTTGATATTTTGATTTGAGATGTTATTTATGTGCTGGAAGTAATTAAATAGGTTACATTTCTCAACTGTACAGCAATATTTTTGTGGGTTTCAATGGCACACAAAAATAATTAGGTCTTATTTTCGTGGGTTTTCAAATAACCTACGAAAATAAGTTCTCATTATTTTCATGGGTTTACAGGAACCCATGAAAATAACTGGCCTTATTTTCGTGGGTTTCCAGGTGGCCCACGAAAATAATTGGCCTTATTTTCGTGGGTTTCCAGGAACCCATGAAAATAAATAGCCCTATTTTCGTGGGTTTTCAGGTGGCCGGCGAAAATAAGTCCTCATTATTTTCGTGGACCATCTGAAAACCCACGACAATAATGACCCTTATTTTCATGGGTTTAGTTTTGGCCCACGAAAATAAGTTTGTTTAATTTCATGGGTTTAATTGGCCCACGAAAATATATAGTGTCGTGAGCTTAATCTGGCCGACGAAAATAAATGTATTTTTGTGAGCCACCCACGAAATTAAGTTTATTTTCGTCGGGTTATTGTCGTGGGCTCTGAACCCACGAAAATAAGGTCCAAACCCACAAAAATACCTATTTTCGTGGGTTTGGACCTTATTTTCGTGGGTTCTCGGCCCACGAAAATAAAACGTATTGTTGTAGTGGTAACCTTTCAAAAGATTATGCTTCCATCAGTTGTGATTGTATGGCATTAAAACAATTGAACTGCGTATATCATTAACAATTAGGGATACTAATAATTATCGACACCACTCTGTTGTGTTAATTACATAACAAATATAAATGTTTTACTTACTACACAACTAATTCTAAAAAGCACTAGGGTTGCAGTTAGTTACAGAGGGAGCATATTGGACGTTTCCTTTCCTAACAAAACAGAACAGACGCAATGCACAGAGGTCGTCGACCTGGTTAGGGCCGCTGCCAGATCATAAAATTTTGCAGGCTATAGTACCAAGAGCTAATATTGATTCCCCTTATCATTGCCTGGCATGCATTCACTCTCATAAAGTCACACGGCAGCAGTGACAGTGGAAAAGAAGAATGTGTATGCTACCTCTAAAACCGAAGGAGATGCCACACGAGCCGCACAGGGAGGCCAATGGAATCAGCAGCTAGCACGCGTGACCCTATCTGCTGCTGCCTTGTTATGGCCTCCCTCCACCAAGGGCTTTGTATGGAAAGTCTCGAAAATGATGTTTTCAAAGCAAAAGAAAAAAGGTTTATGTAATGAACTATTTATATTTGGTTTCCATGCATAAACCTGAGTTTAAGGTTGTACAGTTGCTATGATTTCAGTAAAGCATGCATCTACACACCAGAGATGGGCTTCAGTTCCTCTCTTTCAGCACTAGTTGATGAGTGCAAGGAAGGTGTAGGATGAAGGAAGTGACTTGCCTCTGGGCAGCCAGCGACACAGCACGGTGTGGTACTCACAGCATTCACTGCCATGATAGGAGGACAGCAGGATATTGCTGCATGCACACATCATATGGAAGATGATAAGGCTATAGACCAACTGTGCAGTAGATGGATCCCAGCTGCTGCGGTAGCTGATCTCAGGTCTCTGAATCTCTGATGATTGGGTTCTAGACTTCTAGAGTTCATGTGTTTCAATGAATCTCTTTAGGGGCCGGCCCATCTTTGCTACCGTTAGCATCTTCCTTCCTGCTCTTCTCTTCAATGCCATGCTCATCTCCTCCCTAGCTTATTCGTCGTACTACCACACTCTTGCATTCATGGAGTCGTTACTGCTTATTATTCTAGTGCTGACGAGTTGAGAGCAGCCTCCATGAATCATGACATGTAGAAAAGCAATATGGATCTTTAATTTGTCAATGGAAGGTCAATTGGTGCAGGTGTAGTGGAACACGATGGGATCACGGAGCCCATCAAGTAAGCATTGGCTGCATGCGGTGACATGCATACGTGCGTGTGCGATTTTGTATTGGTTTTCATATAATCTTCCCGTATTATGGCAGTTTATTTTTTCTTTCACCTTCTAGAAATCATATGAAGCGATGGATCAGCAGACATCACCTAGCTATGTAGCGTGCTTTTGGTTTGAGCTGGCACCTATATATGTCTGGAAGTTAGTTCATGCTTTAGGTCAACTCTCTCTGCAGGCACGTTATTTCAGAGCTTCGTGTGATCACAGTACGTACGTTGGTTGTCCCATTACCATTGAACTATTAAGATTTTATTTGATTTAGATAGGGGTGGAGCCGGGTATATAAAAGCAAACAAGGAGAATCACTTGCACGTTCAGAGTCTGAAAAACTGCCCTCACTTGGCAGATCCTCCAGCGATCCCGTTGCAGCCTTGGCCACCACTATTTTTATATATGCAGTTTCTCTATCACCGTACCTTCTCCCTCTCTCCGTCTGCTGCTGCAAGAAGCTACCGATCCAATCCTATCATTGCAACCTCTCTCTCTCCCTCTCTTTCTCTCTCTCTCTCTCTCTCTCTCTCCCTCTCTCTCTCTCTCTCTCTCTCTCCGTTTGTCTCCACGGGCACGCATGCATGCATCTCCTTTTTACTATGTGCTCATCAGAGTGATATCGTTGTGTGCTCATATCTGCAACATTTAGTACGCGAATGTATTCTCAACATATGTGTAATGGCTACTATTTGTGTAGTACGTACGTCGATTAGTTACGTTCATGAGCAGTTGTGCTGCACTAGGAGTCAGTACATGCGTCTCGTCACTGTACCTATATATTCCATCCATTTCATTTCAACTTTACTTGTGGAGGGAGGAGGTTAATTAGCTGTTTAACTAATTAGAGAAAATACAGCATGGGAATTATTTCTATGTATAATGTAATATTATGCACATGCTGCATAGTGCTTAGAGTTTAGACTGTATTACTAGTATAGTAATATAGACACAATTTAGCCAGCGCAAACATTAAGAGTATGTTTAGTATTCTAAGATCATGAAGCTAAGCTGGTTGACGTGGGTGTGGATGTACGTCTAAATATAAAAGGTTCGCGTCATGCACGATTTAAAAGCGCCTGATTCAACTAAACTATCGTTTTAAAAACAACATATATATGTGGCATACACAGAGTTGTCGTAGCTAGGCCCTGACCCCCACTCTAAGGCTAGACAACACCGAGGCAAAGACTTGTGTGTGCTGGAGATGTTGGGGGCCCACTTACAGCGTTCTGGGGGCCCACTTCTGGGTCTCTGGGATCTCAAGGACAGGCATGCATGCAGCTAGCGCCTCACGCAAGCAGCAGCCGGGCCATCCTGTAGCGCGCGCAGCATCTATCCCATCTTTTGGCGACGCGCACACTCCACCTCGTTCGTTCTCCAAAAGAAAAAAGAAAAAAGAACACTACTCCACCTATATGTGGCGATGCATGCATGTGCCTTTCCACGCTCTCCTCGCAACAATATCGACACGCTGAATCACAGGAGCTGCATTTTGGTGGCCCCCGCTCGCTGATTTCTCAGTACTCAGCTCGAGCTTAATTCGTCACTGGTTACGACGTGATCTGCCGCTGCCTCACTGCACTACGTCAAGAGGAAAAAGGCGTGCTCAGGCAGCGGAAACAGTGTAGTGGTGGCGGCCTGCTAGCTAGGGGTCGAGAACGATCGAGGAGGTCGGAGGTGCAACCACTACACTAATCTCGACAATACACGACGGTCAAAAACCGTCGTTAATAAGTACAACCGTCGTCAATAAGCTTATTGACGACAGCTAAAGTTGGTTGTTGTCAATAAGCTACAACAGTTTATTGACGACGGCCAGGGTTTGGCTCTCGTCAATAAGCTAGCTTCTTATTAACGACGGCCAGGGTTTGCCTGTCGTCAATAACCAACTTATTGACGACGATACGTTCGTACCGTCGTCAATAACAATGGCTTATTGACGACGGTTTCTGGTACCTGGCCGTCGTCAATACTAATGGCTTATTGACGACGGCCAAGTACCAGAAACCGTCGTCAATAAGCTTTACATTAAAAAAAAAATCCTGCACTGGCTTCGAGGCCAACCCTGGGCCCTAGCTCGATGGTCAGATCACAGACAATCAAAACATACATCACAGGCAGACACAAAAACACTATACGCACGTCACACTACCCTACGCTACCCCGACCGCTGCCACCGGAGTCCAGGAAGTCGTCGCGCGCTCGTCCAAACGCCGGATGCTGAGGGGATGGAGTTTCCTAAGTCTGCGTCGCCGATCCGTGTGATATACATGTATAGTTAGACAAATTAGAAGTTCACAAATGTGTATATGACTAAATAAACTCATTACAAGTTAGAATCGAGCAAGTTAGCTAGATTTGGCTATGTTTGAGCAAGTTTGCTCATATTTTACTAAGTTTGAGAAGTATGGACTAGTAGTGTTTATGTTTGATCTAGTTCAACTAGTTTTGGCTATGTTTGAGTAAGTTTGCTCATATTTGACTATGGTTGAGTAAGTTGTACCATATTTTACTTAGTTTAAGGATGTTTAACTAGTTTTTCCTAAGTTTGAGTAAGTTTAATCAAATTCAACTAAATTTGAGCAAGTTTAACTAGTTGCAACTATTATGAGAAATTTTGTATCTGTGCTCCTGACGTCGGCCACTGTGGTAACAGTATCGGTGGCGGCACCCACTGAGGAAAGACAGCCGGCTGTCCTGTGGCCATAGTCTGCAAATATGAAGTAAATTACTATACATATCATTCATATATTAGAAATGTTGAGTACAACGATCTGAACTTACCTGCATGGCAGCTTGCAGACTCGTCCCTAGCCCGGAGCTCGGTTGCCTCTCTCTCGTCCCTAGCTCTAAGCTCGGCTGCCTGCCTCTCGTTCGCGGGCCTCAGCATTTCTTGCGTCCTCTAGAGCTCCTCCTGGACACTCTGGAGTTCCAGATCTCGGCTGACACGCCTGCTGGATCCACCCTGCGATGAAGAGACCCTCGAGGAAGACCGCACATCCCTCGAGTCGACTACTCCATCGAAGATGGCCAACCTACACAACGAAGTAAGAGTATTAAAGTTTCGTGTCTCGAAGTTCATGAAAGTAAATGAAAAACAACAGAACTCACCGGCCGTGAGGTTTACCGCCACCGCTTGCATAGGCGGCTTCAGATACGATCGGCGAGTTCTGCAATCGTAATCGTCGCCTCGAAGCCTCTGCACCTCCTCCCCATACTTTTCTTGAAAATACAGAAAATTAAAGTCATCAAAAGTTTTAAAGAGAATACAATTAAGTTAACTAAAGTACTCACCAACGTCTCCGTCGCCGTCTAAGAAGACAACTGATCAGGCTACGAGGGGTCACTTCCCATGTGACCCCTCCTCCACACCTGGATAGCGGTCGGCTCCTGACCGATCTTGCGCTCCTATCGATACGTGTTAGCACAATGATAGCAATAGAAATTAACTAGAATAAAATTCGAGTATCACTTACCATCCATTTAGCAAGGCGTACGTAGCCGTCCCTGCCAAGACGGTGTTTCCCGTCCGTCCCTCGACTCTGTCGGCGGGTCATCGACACGCCTTGGAAGCCCTGGCTCGCCCATCGAGCTCACAGGGAACTGTAGGCGTCCGGACAAGACTGAAGCCACGGTACGCTGACATGCACACATTTGTTATTGGATGAAAACATTGATCAAAATTGGATAATGAAGCAAAGTAAAATTAAGATTTTACCTCTGCGTACTGTGCGTCCGTCAAGTACTTGTCCACCACATCACTAAACTGCCCCGGCTCACCCTCGTCCGGATGCAACTTATAGTACTCCTTCGTAGCCTGAATGCGAGCCGTTGATATCGACTGCGTCAGTAGCTTTCTAGCGTTGTTGTTGAAGACCAGGCGAGCGTGATGCAGCTGGGCCTCGTCCTCCAAACGGTAATATTTCTACAAGAAGAAATATACAAGTTAATGTATTTAACATATAATAGGTTCGCATTTAACGAATAGACGATTTACTTACCATGAATTCATGTCACACATGCTCCTGGTGGTTGCTGTAGGTAACGTCCTGGGCCGTAGCGTAATCGTCCCAAGACGTAGCAGCCCATCTGTTCACTAGACTGAGGTAGTGACAACGGATGAGCTGGCCCAGGACAGCGTTGACCTGGCGGTGGCGTTCTTGACCCGTGAACGAGTCATCGGTCCAAGACCTAATACACGATTCTCAATTAGTACATATATAAGTGTTAAAATATCTAAATTGATTTGTTATAAATTTACTTAACTATCGCCAATCGGACGAATAACGACCCGATCTTCTGGCCGTGCAGGAACCGGAGGTGGCTCCTCCTGTAACGCCGCTGTGGAGCCGGCTCCACATCAGGCTCTGTGGAAGGTTCCAAAGCAGGGTCTAAAGCCTGTGGTGCCGGAACCTAAAAAGGATTCGAAGCAGGATCTGAAACAGGCTCCGAAACCTGTGGTGTTTGAAGAGGACTCCTGGCCTCTGTCTCCTCAGACGTAGAGTCGTCCTAAAAACTTGAAAATTTGTAATATAGATTTAATAAGTTACTTATATAATTTATGTAATTTAATATTCTTTACTTGTCGTGATCGCTCTTGTGACTCCTGGCCTCTGTCGAGGCCCAACAGCTAAGAGAGTCTACCATTGCTAGACTGACAGCCCTAGAAAACGGAGTCTGCTCTCTGGGGCAGAAAGCCCCGCGTCCCTCGTCGTCTACTGCTCGACGACATCTTGATGAAAGGAAATTTGATAATGAATTTAAAGAAAAATATAGAAGACGAAAGAAAAGATGAAGGAAATGTACTTGTACTCAATTTCAAAATTCATCAGTATCACGATCATGTACTCTACTTCGTAAACCGGACCATCAATCTTTTGTCGTGGTTGTTCGCCATTTTCGTTTTTTCATATTATGAGTCTGTACATCTTGTGCATCTCCAACTAATTCATCGAGTCGTAGAACAGACTCAACGACAAAAAAATTCGGTAACTCTTCTTCTTGGTAAACAACATCAGCCTCATCAAGGTAACCAGTATTGTCCGGTGTATACAACCGCTCACGAGGATTCACCTTTTGTACAACCCACCATGCACTATGCTTTTCGCATGGATATTGTAGATAGTACACTTGTTCGACTTGGTGTCAAGGACAAAGGTGTCGTAGCCTCGTAGTCGGTCCTTGTGTTTGACTTCTACCATGTCAAATTAGTTTTATCGAGTTCCATTGTTATTATCAAACCAATCGCATTCAAAGAAGACTACTTTAAGGTCTTTACTCCCGGCAAAACTGAATTCTAGGATTTTGTTTATGATCCCATAGAAATTAGTTTCACGTCCTTCGGCATCAGCGGCCCTCGTCACAACTCCGGTGTTAGATGTTGCCCTTAGAGGACGTTGAGCTTCAAATTGATTTGAACGAAATCGGAACCTATTGACATCATATCGACCAAAGAGTTTAACTTTAATGGATCCGTTGGACAGTTGTCGCAAATCTTCATGAACACCGGCTTGTGTCTTGCACTGTACAACATATAAAGTAAGAAGACTATTGTATGCTATGAACATAATTACTAATAGGAACAAGACAAGGAAAACGTTACATGATTTCGAAACCAGGTCTGGAAGTTAGGTGCTCCATTTACTCCATAATGTCGCATTGTTTGTATTTGCTTGCTCGTAGGTTGCTGCTTAGACTTCTAATTTTGTCGATCGAACTCAGTAAATAAGGACAAAATAGAATTATTAGCATAGATGTATAACACATCACGTAAATTAGTATAGATGTTGAATAACCACTTACTAAAAAAAATTGTCCATCCCATCTATGTTAGCATACATGTATAACAAAGCAGTTGTCTTTTCATCTGTTGAAGCATCATAGCTCGTGCCACTAACAACAGTGATGTCTCTCGTTTGAAAAAGTGAGAGTTCGCTACAAGAGGTTGCTTCAGCCATATTGTACCACAACATCGATGCATTAACATTGTGTTCTTCTGCAAAGTAGACACTTGAAAAGTATCCTATCTCCTGAAGTGTAAATGCTTCGGCGATGCATCCTTCAACCCTTGCCCTATTACGAACCATCGGTTTCATACATCTGAGTGCTCTTTCAATGTGGTACATCCACCTATATTGAACAGGGTCGCCTACTTTAGCTTCATATGGAAGATGAATTAGAAGGTGTTGCATTGGATTGAAGAACCCTGGAGGAAATACTTTTTCCATCTTACATAAAAGCACGGCTATCTCTTTTTCCTACTTCTCCATCATCTCCCTTTTGATTTTTTAGCACAAAGCTGTCTATAAAAATAGCTAAGCTCGACTAACACCTTCCACACCTCATCGTCAAGATAGTCTCGAAACATAACCGGCAGAAGTCTTTCCATGATTATGTGATAATCATGACTCTTCAAACCAGTGAGATTTCCAGTCTTAACATTAACGGCTCTTCTCAGGCTAGCAGCATAACCGTCTGGAAACTTCAACTGTTTCAACCACTTGAAGAATTCTTTCTTTCCTTTTGGTCGAAGGCAGAAAGAAGCTCGTGGTTTGCCACCAGCTTTAGAGAGCTCAAGACTTGGTCGGTTACAAACCTCTGCCAAATCCTTCCGAGCTTTTATATTGTATTTTGTTTTGCCCATCATATCCAAGCACGTGCTTCTGATGCATTCGCCCATGTTACGTTCCTAGTGTATGACATCAATGTTATGCATTAGAATTAAAGACTTCATATACGGTAACTCCCATAGTGCACATATATGAGTCTAATTGTGATCCTCTCCGTAACCAACAAAATATCCAAGACGACCTTCATCTCGCACTAGATTGTTGAGCTGTTCAACAATTTCCGACCCGTTCATACGTTGTGGTGGTCCTTTTTTACAATGGTACCCTTCCTGAAGGCATTTCTCTGTTGTCTAAACACGTGATTTGGCGGTAACCAACGTCTATGACAATCAAAGTAGCATATCTTGCCACCATGACTTAGACGAAAACAATCCGTGTCCGAAGCACATATTGGACATGTCAATCAACCATCCGTGTCATCCTCATCTGAAACTTGTAAGGGTTGAGAAGATGTCTCACCGTGATAGGTCCACACTTCATAATCTTGCATAAAACCATATTGACATAAGTGAAACGCCAAATTCACTTTGTCCCAACACTTTGCATCCTGACATTTCGTACATGGGCACCGCACCTTATCGATCATTGATCATGAAAAAGCTCGATCTACAAAAGCATCTGTCTTAGCGAACCACTCATCCGAGTGACCACCAGAACTGTTCTTCCAACCGGTATACATCCAACTACGGTCCTCACCCATGTCTGAATCTACAGTTTAATGTCAAGGAAAATATAGTTACTTTACAATTTATTTATGTCACGGCCCTACATCTATTCGAAAGGATAGGTCCTAAACCCACCCAAGAGTGACCGAGCGGAGCGTGCTCATGACGAGACATGTGGTCTGGATCCAAACGAAATTTCGGCAACATAACCCCGTTGTTCTCCACTGCACGGTCGAAAATGGTGCAGCAGAGAACAACAGGGTTATGTCGTCGAAATCTCGTCTAGATCTAAACCCGCGTCTCATCACAAGCCACGCCCCCTCGGTCACTCCCAGGCTGTCCAAAAAGGGACAATTCTGAACGTACACGCCTCACATGCGTAACACATTTGAGACGGGCCGGTTCGAAATGGATGACGCATGTTGTATAGGTTTACGTCAATCTTTCATTTTTGAGTCATTTAAATGTGACAGAAGAAAGAACGAGAGGTAGACAAAGAAGTGGGTCAGCCGTCCTAAGTTATGCCCCGCTGGGGCCTGCCATTATCTTACGACGCCTTTAGGGTTAGCCGTCGTACGTTATGCCCCGTCGTAAGTGGGTCAAAGATGAAACCGCACCGTCGGGGCCCGCCATCCACGCACGGGAGCTTGCCGTCCTCCGTGCGTGTCTCGACTAATACATTACCACTAATTGGGCCGTGACAGACCCTAAATGGGTCGTGTCAGGCCGGACCGGGCCGAAACCCATTTATTTACATATAGTAACTAATCACGCAATCAATCAAAGTATTAATTAAACAATAATCAATTACAATACTAATTATACAATTAATCAACTAAGGTCGAGCGGCGCTGCAGGGCGGGGCCGGGCGGCACAGCAGGGCGGGCTCGGGGCGGGGCACGGCCGGGGCTCGGCGCGAGCAGGGGCATCCTGGCGGAGCTTGGGGCGGGATGGCAGCGGCTGCGGCAGGGCGGGGCGGGACGTGGGGCGGTCGCGCTGCGGCGGGGCGTTGCGCGGGACGACGGTGCGCGGTTGGGTGGGGCGCGGGATGGTGGTGTGCGACAGCAGGGCGGGGCGTGGCGGCGGAGGCGGCGCGTGAGCGGGGAGGGGGAGGGGGACTTACCTTGGGCCGGGGACGGGCGGCGGTGGCGGCGGGGACGGGCAGCGACAACGGGGACGGCCGACGGTGACAGGGACGGCCGACGCGAGTCGGGAGGCGGCACTGGTCGCCTCCCGGCTCGTGTACGGGTTATATGTGCCGTTATTGACGACGGTGCTAGGTGAACGTCGTCTGTAAGGAACTTGTTGACGACGGTGCTAGGTCACTGTCGTCAATAACTCCTCGGGTGGGCCCGGATTAAGTTAAAGACGACGGCCCCTGTCGTCAAAAATTTATTGAGGTGGCGGCAGAGGTCAGCTCGGGGCAGGGCTGAGAGTCTGGTTCGGGCTCGGGCTGAGCAGCCCAAGTGCCCACAACCGTCGGATCTAATCCGACGATCCGCGCGTTCTTTGAGGCTCATGAAAAACGGCCCTAAGCCCTAATACACTCATTTTCATCCCCCTCCCTCTCTTGAAAAACGGGACCAATGATGGCATTGGCCTCGTAGAATTCAGTTTATTTGAAAAGGCTGATGATAAGTTGAAGGACATTTCAGACATGGAAGAGGGTGTCCATCCTCCAAAAATGATTAGTGTGTGCAATTGAACATCCTGTCTCATGTGTGTCTATGAGCTATCCAAGGAGGTTTTCACATTCAGGTGTCCGTCTTGGGTACTCATCACATGGACATTCATGTTTCCCTCCCTTTGCGAGAAGGAAATCCTCAGCTTGGCATAAGACAAGTGTATCAATGTTCCTTGGTTCTTTCAGAGCCTCCAGGATAACTGCGGCAAAATATTTTCTCACTTAGCCTAGATCCAACCAATCATATCTAGTTTGTAAGGCTGTAACCCTAGTAGCTCCAGATTAAGTTGTTGACAAATGAACTTGCTTGATCTGGTAAGTTCTTTATGAATGCAGTATCAACTGCACCGATCTCATAAGTTACCATGTAAGTGCCAGTCTTGGAAAGATAGTGAGCGAGATAACAGGGGGCATTGTCTTCCGCAAACAGCTGTTTAAGGCGTGTATCTAACTCAATGAGACTCGTCTACTAGAAAGAGCCATCACAAGTTTCACAACCAATTTACAAGCCGAGCTACTAAGTTCCAGTTCCTACTACTAACTGAAGTACGCTACAAACCGCCCTAATCAGTCAACATAATTCATACATCCACCAGCATAATTAAACTAAAGTCTGATTTTCTAGCTAGCTACTTCTCTACATCACCTACGTCACTGTTGAAGTTTGTTGTCGACACTTCCCTCGGGCCTGCTCTGGGCAGCCCGCGGAGGTTCTTTTTCGGAGGGGCTAGTCACTCACGGAGAGCATACACGTTAGGGACGATGGAAGGAGAAGCTTGACATAGGGAGTTTTACGTGGTTCAGGCCGCCGGAGCGTAAAACCCTACGTCCACGGTGAGCAGAGATGCTCGTTGTATTGCTCGGTGCTCAGAACCGGAGTTCTGAGCTTGGGGATGACCTAAGTGCTCGGGTGCGAATGACTCAGGTGTGAGTGCGTAAATGGTGAACCCCTTGCAAAGTTGCCTACCCGAGCCTTTTATAGTCCAAGGCTCGGGCGGCTTATAAGGTGGGCCCGGGACCCGACAGGTGGTCCCGGGGAGATTGCCTGCCATCTACCGTATCCTGTAGTTACGTCAGTAGTTGTCTCTGGTGAGGGCTTCTGAGTCTTCGTCTTGCCGCCCTGTCCACGCCGCAAGCTAGGCGTAGTGGTTGATGACGGCAGGGGCGATAGGGGATGTCTTGTCGCTGTGTTTATTGGTGTAGAGCCTCTGAAGCGGCCTGTCAATCTTCACTGCGATGCGACTGGACACAACGACTCCTGACAGCGGCGTGCTCCGCGTCTCCGCAACTTGGGAAGGCGCGGGTCTTGAATACCTTGTACGGACAAGGTAAGGCGTGTCTTTACTCTTGCTGCCTACGGCGCGGGGGCAGGTAGCGCTGTTCTGCTGGCCACGTGGCGGGCCCGGAGCTCTCCCCTGAGGAGAGGGAAGTCCGGCCCCGCTGGACACGTGGAGCCTTCGGAGCTCCCCTTGCGGAGAAGGGAGGTCCGACTCTGTTGGCCACGTGGCAGGCCCGAAGCTCTCCTCTGTGGAGAGGGAGGCTCGGCCCCGCTGGACACGTGGAGCCTTGGAGCTCCCCTTGTGGAGAAGGGAGGTCCGGCTCTGTTGGCCACGTGGCAGGCCCGGAGCTCTCCTCTGTGGAGAGGGAGGCTCGGCCCCGCTGGACACGTGGAGCCTTCGGAGCTCTCCCCTTGGAGGGGGGAGGTCCGGCTCTGCTGGCCACATGACGGGCCTGGAGCTCTCCTCTGTGGAGAGGGAGGCCCGGCCCCGCTGGACACGTGGAGCCTTCGGAGCTCTCCCCGCGGAGGGGGAAGGTCCGACTCTGCTGGCCACGTGGCAGGCCCGGAGCTCTCCTCTGTGGAGAGGGAGGCCCGGCCCCGGTGGACACATGGCGCCCTCGGAGCTCTCCCCGCAGAGAGGGGTGAGGTCCTTCGACAGTTTCCCCTGTGCGCGGGGGTACCCCATATTGAGGGTACCGACAGTCACAATTACTCCCAGGATGCTGAGACTGCTCCCATACGTTTTCAAACCATTCCTTCGACGCATGCACAAAATGACAGCATCAAGACCATAGCTGCCCATGGCCGCAGGCGGGGAGCGAGGGGAAGGCCGGAGGGGGAGGGGCCGGGCCGGAGGGGGACGGGGGAGGGGCCAGAGAGGCCGGACGGCGAGGCCGGCCGGTGGTCGGCGGCTCGGCCGGGGGGGGGGGGGGCGAGGAAAGCGGGGGAGAGGCCGGAGGGGGAGGGGGACTTACCTCAGGCCGGGGACGGGGACGGTCGACGCGAGTCGGGAGGCGGCACTAACCGCCTCCCGGCTCGCGTACGGGTTCTATGTGCCGTTATTGACGATTGTGCTAGGTAACCGTCGTCTATAAGGAACTTGTTGACGACGCTGCTAGGTCACCGTCATCAATAACTCCTCGGATAGGATTAAGTTAAAGACGACGGCCGCCTATCGTCAATAATTTATTGACGACGGTGCTTGTCTAGCCGTCGTCAATAACAGTTATTGACGACGGCTAGACAAAGCCGTCGTTAATAAAATTAAAGACGACGGCCCCGTCGTCAATGATCGTTTTTACTGTAGTGAAGCAGCAACCGCACATAGCTATTGATCGATCCACAAGATCCTGGCGCTACAGAGATGCCAAGGGGAAGAATATATATGTGCGTCGTCTAGTACAAACGCATGCTGTACGTGCAGCTCACACATGCACGGTCAAATCATTACAAAGACAGCAAGCGAGGGCCGGGAGCTAGGTAGAGAGAGACGCTCGTACAGTCGTACGTCGTACTAGGCAGGCAGTATATTCTCGTAGCGTGTACAAGAAGGTGGCTCGAGAGCGCGAGGTAGCCCTGGCCCTTCTGAAGGCCGGCCGGGCCTCATCGATCGGGCCCTCGGCCCACAGCTGATGACAAGACGGAACGATGCGAGCGCGGCCGCCAGCCGGATCCCGGATCATCATCAGAGCCGGACGACGTGCGTTGCTGCATGCATGCACGCATGGGAAATGTCGTCTCTCAACTCCTCCTCGTACAGGAGATGCGGCAGCTGCATGCACGCGCACGCGAGCTCGCGACGTACGTCGTCGTCGCGTCGGCGATTATTGGGAGAACAAAAACGCGCGTGCGTGCGCTCCGTACGCGCGTGCTGCCGTCAATCGGTCGCGCGGCGGCAGGCTCTCCCGACACGCATCGAAAGCCAGAAGGATTTGGGTCAGCTCCAGTCTCGGCTTTATTTTTTTTGGTTTGAAACGCTCCAGCCCAGTCTCAGCTTAATGAACAGAGGTATGGTCACTTGCAGAAACGTCTCCAGCAAACGACGCAGACATGACATGTGAGCAGATAGGTCATAGGATATACATGGCCAGCTTATAGTAAGTACTAGTAGCATCTTCGCCGGCTCGCCGCACATGACATGCCACGACGCCTGGTGACGCGGCAGGGATGGGTGGCATGCCATGGCAGGGACGAGTCGCGTGTGTCCGGCCCCGTACCGTGTCACACGAGACGTCGACGTTACAACGTTGGATCGATGATCGAGACGCATGAGCGCGGCCAGGCCCCCGACACGACGAATTTTCGCAGCGTACGTACGTACGTCCGTCCGATCCATCCAACCCCGCCATGCATGCAGCTGGGCGCCTGGACCAGCTGGCAACGCGGCGGCTAGGCTAGCCTGCTCGTGTGTGTATGTCGTCGTCCTTCACCTCCCAAGGTTGTCGCGGCCGTGCCCGTGGTGGCTGTCGTCGACGGCAACGATCATCTCGTCTAGGCTCGGCGTCGCCGTCAGCATGCTGCGCAAGTTCCCGGACCGCTCGTTGGCCGCCCGGGTTACGTCGACCTCCGCGCCGGGGTCGTCGCCGCCGGTCTCCTTCATGGTCTGCTTCGGCCGGGCTTCGGTGAACCAGCTCCGGACAGACTCATGTAGGCCCGAGCCAATGCCTTGCAGCTTTATGTCTCCGGCCATCTGGGTCATTGCAATCAGACAAGGCATGGTTAATAAACACAGCGAAATAAATTTGTGAGGTTTGGCTAATATAGTGGTACAACTTTGGAAGTACAAGGGAAATGTTTCTGGACGTACATGAGTGACGATGGCGTATAATGGCAGGGTGATGTGGCTGCAAATGACTTCGATGATCACACTATATAGAGAAAAGAAGGAAAAACAACACCATTCATCCTCAGGAAATACGTTGACAATGAACCTTGCAGGCAACGGACAGACTTCTTTCTAGTAAAAAGACATGTCGTAGACAATGAAAAACCAGTGAATCTTGCAGGCAACGCAGCTCCTCAAACTTTCAACTGACCCGATGACAAGTCTGAAGATGGCAAAAACCTTCCGTTCCATCATGCACGAACCGAACCCTTCTGACACCTGCTAAGTAATTATTGTTAGCTCCATGATCCTATTCATAAAATGCTTGTTAAGTGACAGGATGTAACGAAGGATATACCACGACCCAGAAGAAAAAACTAATCTCAAAGGAGTTCTGGAATAGGATGAAATGGATCAAGTGGAGGACAAGTCCAGGCTTGCCAAACCAGAAATGTTCCTTGGACGGCTTTAATTTTGGAGCCCTCTCTGTTCTTTCATTTGACAATGATGGTGCTGCCTCTTGAGCTAACTGAGTGACAATGTGCTCTAGCTTGGCACCAACGATGAGCAGGAGCTGCAATTTACTCCCTTCTTTAAGAATCACTCTTATTAGGATAGAATTAGTTTTGTATTCAATTTGAATTCAAAAGAGAAAAGCTGAATTTCAAATCCAACCAATATAAAGCACAAGGAAATGCTTCCTTCATACTTACAAATAGAGGCAAGAAAGCTAGCCAAAAGTATGTGTGCCATCCTGCATTTAGGAATAAAGCAAAAGGTAACTCATGTACATAACCAGAATGAACTCTATGAGAGCACTGATACTGATACGTCATTGGTTCAAGTTAGCCAATATTATATGAACTAATGGATGGAAATGACAGCATGTATGTAGAAGCCATAAGAAAAAAAGACCCTGATTTACTGGATACTTATGCATGATCAATCATCCAATGATTTAATGCATGGAGAAAACTAAGGTTAGCTGAATTACCATTTATGTTCAGCAACAGGAATAAGATGACAAAAAGCCATAGGTACCAGCTGCATTGAAGTAACTAACGTGATGTTACTTTGTATATTTCACCAAACTAGGAAGTGTTCTCTGAAGACACCAACCTGATACCTACAACCCTCTTAAAATCATGCTCAAGAGCACGTATCATGTATTTGTGGAAATCAAAGTTCAGTCTTCCAGGACAGTGTCTCTGAATGAAAAGCACAAAAGAGTGCCCAGTTAGCATCAATAGAAGTACAGGCAGATGCATGATAACTAGTGAGGAAGAATGGAACCAAAAAAATATCTCTCACCAAAACAAATGCTGATCTAAGCGCTACATAATCTGATTTACTCACGGAATCATAAAACTGCTTCAAGAATGCAATCTGCAATGTTGAATGAAACTTTTTTGGTAAGCTGTACATAAAGTGACACGTAAATAGAAGGGACTACAAATATATAAGACACTTCAGAACCCTCCGAAAGTACTGCATGATAAAGAAATAATATTTATGACAGGATATCAATCAGTTCTAAAAAAATATGAAATAGGAGCAACCCTAAGTATAACATAGTAATGTAGATTTATGTGCGTCATTTGCAATGCTTTAGAACAATGCGTCTTTCAGGGCCATGGACATAGCAGCTAACAGAGCAGCTGCTGTCATGTCCATTTCCGTAAACCGAACCAAATTGAAACCAAACATTTATTGGTTGGCAGATCTAGTTATGCAGAATTATGTGTCAGGATGACATATTGACGTTTAGTTATTTCATGGCCTGTTAATTAAAGTTCACATTTATGTCTACAGTACTTTTTGGATGCCATGATAGTATGATACTGGACGCATTGTAAGCTATTATGCACAACTGTGTGCTTGAGATAAACAGAGAATCATCTGCATTCTATTAAACTGAATTGAGCAACACAACTGTGTAAAGATGACTTACTGTCCAGCTTACAACAGCCAGCTTCATCCAAAATCCCTTTGTTCGCTCTCTGAAAAATATACCTTGATGATTTTGTAGCACATCACTTAATGGTGTAATTTTCCTTTCTAGCTCTATTTTTGGTACTGCAACCAAATGTTACATGTTATAAGTATCAGTAATTCAATCAAGCGTTGGCCACTTGTTCCACAGAAGGTGAATGCAGAACATCTATCGGAAAGAAACAAACATAATATAATTTGACCAGATGACATGAGGATAAAGAAGATAAAAGTGAACAATTTGAATAAGGACAATATTATCAGGCCTGGTCGCCTGGACGAGTTCTGGGTGGTGGAATTATATGGTGCACATGTGAGAGCTCCAGGAGCCAACTCCCAGATGTGTACAGGTGAAAAGACCCTTGTCAGGAGAAAGAAAAGGTTCATGGATGCAATGTAAGAGAAGAGCCCGATGGGCCATTTAGACATAGATTATAACATTTCCACTTGTTTGGTACAATGCAATAATGTGGTGATCATGGTCTGAAGTAATGGTAGGCTAGCCTCCAAAGCAAATGCACACAGACCAATTCAGCTGGAGATGAAAAAAAAAATAAAGCCTTGTTTGGATATAAAGTATTTTTAGAGTTTTGAAGAGTACTAAGATGTAACAAAATAATCCAAACAAAATACTTTGGCTTTGAAAAAAAGGTGTTTGGATGTAAGGGTAACAAATGCCAAGGTTTTAAAGACCATAGTATCGCTAAAAGTGCATTCATTTTGGAGTATTAGAAATTTCACTCTGACATCTCTATTCTAAACTGTGGTATTGCATGATTATAGTTTTCAAAGCTGTAGTTTTAGAAACCATGACATCCAGACAGGGCCTAAATGCCTCAGCATAATGATAAGCAATTGGATGTGATGATCCTGAAGTGCTCTGGAGCCACCTCAGAGAAGGAAGCAAAATGTTGTGTGATTACAGGCATGACTCAATTTACCAATCAATGTGTCAAAAAGCTGCGAATACAAACGATGCAAGCGTTCTTCAAGCAAATTGAAAGGTGTTTGATGACATGCAGATCATTGTAGCAATCTGTGCTTGTTTCTCAATACAATGCAACTTGATAACATATAAAAAGTTAGGGAAAGATATGATCATTTGTGGTCTGAACAGAAAAGAGGAATTTGTTTAGCTTTTATAGGGCGTACCCAGTGCTGAAAGCTCCCACACATTTGGGGCAGGGAAGGAAACTTCTAGGCAGTCTTCCCCTTGCTTATTTTGCAAGGAGGCTGATTCAATCTACACAAGTGGAGAGACTCTAACACTGCTCCAGGCCCGCCCTTCAAGAAATTTGCATAGCTTTTACAGGTAAAATTTTCTCTTTTATGTACAGATTACAAATCATTGTATTTTGTCCCATTTTTTTTGCAAATGATCAATGTGCATTATATTCTACACCTACTAAATACTAACTCTTTGAGAGATGTTGAAAACTCATAAGTCAGCAAACAAAAAATGTGCACAGGCACATAGGGTGAGAAATTCAGCCTCCCATCTCAAGCACAATAGAGCCGACATACAATAGGCGATTATAACAGCTTGACTCCTTAAATGCCTCTGTAAAGTCGGGTAAGAGCGCACATTTCTCAATTTCATGGTGAATTTCCTTCTCCCATTGCTTCCACCTTCTCATCTACCAAATTCTAGCCAATGTAAGTCTGCCATCAACAAATGCTCATATGCAACAGAAATTTATCTTTAGGGATGTACCTTTGCTTCACCAAGTAATATAGTTGTAGCACAGAACACAAGATGGACTAAACCAAGTGCAAATATGAAGATGTGCAGCTGATGCAATGCCTCTAATGATAGCAAGGGAACATCACCCTGAAACAAAGCAGGCCTATTTTTCAAGACAATCATTCTCAAATAACTCTTTGCACAACATAAAATTGCTTCCAGTGACAGATAATTAACCCAAATTCTCTGTTGTGCAGCATTGTAACCAAACATAATATAATTCCGAGAAAATGGGAGATAAATTTCTGAGAATGTGGTACGACGTAACCTTTTTCTTGCAAAGTTTAGCGTTTTCTTCTGAAGCTCTGCTAATCTCTTTCTTGCATGGAAGCATGAAACGTGTAGCAGTTTCTGGAATGCAGATGTGGACAATAAAACCCTGGGATAGACTCAGGATGAAGGAAATGAATCCTAAAAGCATTAGCTCTGCAAGTTACATAGGTCTGTATTAGAAAAGAAAAGAGAAAGGAGATCCAACATAGGAGGAACTAGGAACTATGAGATGATAAACAAGCAAAATCCTGTGCAAACAATGAACTGAAGAAAATAGCACCCCGTGTTTTCCAAGAAACATCCAATGCCGTGCACAAAATTATGTAAAACATTTTCCTACACGTAGCATTGTTACCTTCAGCTATATTGTATTTTTGCTTCTTTATGACAACAACAAAAGCAAAGCCTTTCAGTCTCAAGCAAGTTGGGGTATGCTAAAGATGAAACCTGGTAGAACTAACAAAGGGAAGTAGAAGAGAGAAAGATAGGTTGAAAGAAAACTATAACAAAAGCAAAAGGCAAGGCGATGCTTTTGATTGATGTTCCTCTGTTGATAAAAAGGGCATGGGTCCAGGGAAGGGAATTTCTGGGCAGCCTTCCCCTATGCTTGTTTTGCAACGAGATGATTCAAACCTAGGACCTCCCCACGAGTCGAGAGGCTCTACCACCGTGCCAGGCCTGCCCTTCGATAAAGCACAAAAATAGATGACCCGAGGCATGACTCTATGGTGATTGGTGAATGATAAATGTTCACAACGATTGAAGATTGCAGGATGGTACCTTCTTTTAGTCTCTGTAAAGCAGAAAACAGCGCTTTCTGCTTCTTATGTTTCAGTACCTGCATGAATACAAGAAGAGGAGATCATAAGGAGGCTGTCAAACAAATTTGTTCATACAAAAATCATTGATGAAACATGAATGATACACTGCATGCTTTTTGAGGTGTGCAGGGACAAAGATCGATTAATGTTGTCTATTCTTTTTCAATGGAATTTCACTTAAAAGAAAAAAATGTTGGATAGAAGTCTGCCAACCAAGAAAAAGGGACCAATCAATCAACTAATGAATACTGAAGAACACATCTAACAAGGAAGAACTTACGAAAGAGACCACAACAGGAAAACAAGTGCGTGAAGCTAACTAGTCAGTTGATAGTTAGAGACAAAAATGGAAATAGTTTGCCATAAGAAAAATTAAACGTTGAGTGAATGGGTAAGCTAGAACTTCTAAATGGTGATTCGGCCTCACAGATACAATGCAACGTGATTATGAGATACCACCTATCATTTACAATCTTCCAACACCATAAGATAATCAGTTCTAGCTCAATCCGGTAAAACAAATTGAAATTGTAAAAGTCACTTAGGCTTGGTTTCAATGGGTCAGGAGGTATCTGCAATGGTTAGGACGGGTTATTACCACATACCCACCAGTTTCAAAACCTGTTAAACCAGGCCTAATGCAGTTCAGACTTCAGAGGTGAAATGCATTGTGATTTTATCAACTCTAGCTAGCTGACGACAAGCCAGCCGATGTCAGCACGAGACTGTAATCCACATCTGAAAGGAGCGTGTGTCTCGTACTAGGTACAATCCCCATCCTTTTACAAGTAAACTAAGCAGTTATCGCCGAGTGAGAGTTGCCGGGTTTTTTTGTGTGTGTGTGTGTATGTCTGGAACAGAATCACAACAGTGAGCGGAGGTGGGGGCGCGGACCTTGCCGAGGTAGTGGAGGAAGCGCTCGGCGACGAGGGAGACAGAGACGATGGCGAAGCAGACGGCGGCCACAACCCAGGTGGGCGTGAGCGCGACGGACGCCTCCTCCGCCATGGTACCTGCTCCAGCTGCGGCTGCCGTGGCCTGGCTCCTGCTCCGCGGCGAACGAGCACTCCATGGCTGGGGGCGCGAGCTGGTTATAGGGGGGCGGAACCACCCCAGCCGACGCCGGGCGGCAAGGAAGGAATCCCCGGTTGCTTGCCCCCACGCGCGCCCTCCTGCTGGATTCCCCCGCCCTCCGCCTCTCGCGCTGCGCTCGTGTAGCAGGGGACCGGTGCGGTGAGCGCTCGCTTTGCTTTGCTTCGGCCGCCGGTCTCGGTCCCCACTCCCCGCCGCGCCGCGCGGTGGCCGTCCGCTTCTTCGGAGAGGGCGTCGTCGGCCCACGAGAGCGCCGCGCCGGGAGGGAGTAGCATCGCGCGCAGCCCGGCCCAAAGGTCCAGTAACCGTAACCGACCCCGGCGGGCCGTATGGCCCACCAGGTCACACGGCCCTCTACACCTCGTGGCTGATGGCTGGTATTTGAAAGCCGGATTCTGGCATGAAATCTTGACACACAACACCGTCGCGACTCACAACTACACAGGATAAACCAAACACGTCGTGGTGGGGCGAGCATCGAATACACGACGACTTCTTTAATTTTCCTAGATAGTGAGCATCGTGCCAAAAATAAAATAATAATAATTAAAAACACCAGCATGCATGCCCAGCTAATAACGCACCACCACGCCTGGCAATTGTTGCGCCACTACAGCAGCGCGTGAATGGCTCTATCTGATGTGTAGAATGGCCACTAATATCGTAATGGGGCCGCCAGATACACCTGAAATGCAATCCACACATGTCGTGATGGCGTATGTGTGATTGTACTCCCTTCGTTCTAAAATAAATGTCATTTATTTCAGAATAGAGGAAGTACACCGTTACGGCTGGCCAAAAGTTCAAGTCTAGTTTGATTAAAGTCTATCAATTAGGTGTCTATTTTCTTCTTGTCAAAGTAATGATGTTTTCCTAGATGTATGATATTTTTTTCGAAAACTCCTAGATGCATGATATTTGAGAAGGAGAACAGTGATGAGTATATGGGTGTGCACTACAGGAATCGGGACTATAGACGACGGCCGGAAACCGTCGTCAATAAGGACACTACCGTCGTCAATAAGTTATTGACGACGGTAAAAGTTTATAGACGACAGTTTTCAGCTGTCGTCAATTATTAGTCGTTAATAAGTTTATTGACGACGGTAACCGTCGTCAATAAATTTATTGACAACAGCTAAATCTAGCTGTCGTCAATAAACTTATTGACGACAGCTAAACCAGGCTGTCGTCAATAAGCTTATTGACGGCGGCCAGAAAACCGTCGTCAGTAACCGTGGCTTATTGACGACGGTTTACACTAGGCCGTCGTCAATAACAATTGCTTATTAACAACGGTTTCTGGTACCTGGCCGTCGTCAATACTAATGGCTTATTGACGACGGCCAAGTACCAGAAACCGTCGTCAATAAGCTTTTCAATTTTTTTAAAAAAAAAACAGAAAATCCTGCCCTGGCTTCGAGGCCAGCCCTGGCTCGATGGTCAGATCACAGGCAATCAAAATATACATCACAGAATTGCATAAAAACACTATACGCACGCCACACTACCCTACGCTACCCCGACCGCTGCCACCGGAGTCCAGGAAGTCGTCGTGCGCTCGTCCAAACGCTGGTTGCTGAGGGGATGGAGTTTCCTGAGCCCGTGTCGCCGATCCCTATGATGTACATGTATAGTTAGACAAATTAGAAGTTCACAAATGTGTATATGATTAAATAAACTCATTACAAGTTAAAATTGAGCAAGTTAGCTAGATTTGGCTATGTTTGAGTAAGTTTGCTCATATTTTACTAAGTTTGAGAAGTATGGACTAATAGTGTTTGTGTTTGAGCTAGTTCAAAAAGTTTTGGCTATGTTTGAGTAAGTTTGGTCATATTTGACTATAGTTGAGTAAGTTGTACCATATTTTACTCAGTTTGAGAATGTTTAACTAGTTTTCTCTAAGTTTAAGTAAGTTTGATCAAATTCAACTAAATTTGAGCAAATTTAACTAGTTGCAGCTATTATGAGAAATTTTGTACCTGTGCTCCTGACGTCGGCCCCTGTGGTAGCTGTATCGGTGGCGGCGCCCACTGAGGAAAGACAACGGGTTGTCCTGTAGCCATAGCCTGCAAATATGAAGTAAATTATTATACATGTCATTTATATATTAGAAACGTTGAGTACATTGATCTAAACTTACCTGCATGGCAGCTTGCAGCTGTAGCATGTACGAGTGTTGATACTCGTCCCTAGCCCAGAGCTCGGCTGCCTGCCTCTCGTTCGCGAGCCTCAGCGCTTCCTGCGTCCTCTGGAGCTCCTCCCGGACACTCTGGAGCTCCAGATCACGGCTGCCACGCCTGCTGGATCCACCCTGCGATGAAGAGGCCCTCGAGTAAGACCGCGCCTCCCTCGAGTCTACTACTCCATCGAAGATGGCCAACCTACACAATGAAGTAAGAGTATTAAAGTTTCGTATCTCGAAGTTAATGAAAGTAAATGAAAACAACAGAACTCACCGGCCATGAGGTTTACCGCCACCGCTTGCATAGGCGACTTCAGGTACGATCGGCGAGTTCTGCCAATCGTAATCGTCGCCTCGAAGCCTCCGCACCTCCTCCCCATACTTTTCCTGAAAATACAGAAAATTAAAGTCATCAGAAGTTTTAAAGATAATACAATTAAGTCAACTAAAGAACTCACCAACGTCTCTGTCGCTGTCTGAGAAGACAGCTGATCACGCTGCGAGGGGTCACTTCCCATGTGACCCCTCCTCCACACCTGGATAGCGGTCGGCTCCTGACCGATCTCGCGCTCCTATCGATACGTGTTAGCATAATGGTAGCGATAGAAATTAACTAGAATATAATTCGAGTATCACTTACCATCCGTTTAGCAAGGCGTACGTAGCCGTCCCCGCCAAGACGGTGTTTCCCGTCCGTCCCTCGACTCTGTCGGCGGGTCATCGACACGCCTTGGAAGCCCTGGCTCGCCCAACGAGCACACAGGGAACTGTAGGCGTCCGGACAGGACTCAAGCCACGGTACGCTGACCTGCACACATTTGTTGTTGGATGAAAACATTGATGAAAATTGGATAATGAACCAAAGTAAAATAAAGAATTTACCTCTGCGTATTGTGCCTCCGTCAAGTACTTGTCCGCCACATCCCTAAACTGCCCCGGCTCACCCTCGTCCGGATGCAACATATAGTACGCCTTCGTAGCCTGAATGCGAGCCGTTGAAATCGACTGCGTCAGGAGCTTCCTAGCGTTGTTGTTGAAGACCAGGCGAGCGTGATCCAGTTGGGCCTCGTCCTCCAAACGGTAATATTTCTACAAGTAGAAATATACAAGTTAATATATTTAACATATAATAGGTTCGCATTTAACAAATAGACGATTTACTTACCATGAATTCATGCCACACATGCTCCTGGTGGTTGCCGTAGGTAATGTCCTGGGCCGTAGCGTAATCGTCCCAAGACGTAGCAGCCCGTCCGTTCACTAGACCGGGGTAGTGACAACGGATGAGCTGGCCGAGGACAGCGTTGACCTGGCGGTGGCGTCCTTGACCCGTGAACGAGTCATCGGCCCAAGACCTAATACACGATTCTCAATTAGTACATATATAAGTGTTAAAATATCTAAATTGATTTGTTATAGATTTACTTACCTATCGCCAACCAGACGAATAACGACCCGATCTTCTGGCCGTGCAGGAACCGGAGGAGGAGCCACGTAGTGGCTCCTCCTGTAACGCCGCTGTGGAGCCGGCTCCACATCAGACTCTGTGGAAGGCTCTGAAGCAGGGTCTGAATCCTGCGGTGCCGGAACCTGAAGAGGATCCGAAGCAGGATCTGTAACAGGCTCCGAAACCTGCGGTGTCTGAAGAGGACCCCTGGCCTCTGTCTCCTCAGACGTAGAGTCGTCCTAAAAATTTGAAGATTGGTAATATAGATTTAAGAAAGTTATTTATATAATTTATGTAATTAATTATTCTTTACCTGTCATGACCGCTCTCGTGACCCCTGGCCTCTGTCGAGGCCCAACAGCTGAGACAGTCTACCATTGCTAGACTGACAGCCCTAGAAAACGGAGTCTGCTCTCGGGGGCAGAAAGCCCCGCGTCCCCCGTCGTCTACTGCTAGATGACATCCTCATGAAAGGAAATTTGATAATGAATTTAAAGGAAAATATAGAAGACGAAAGAAGAGATGAAAGAAACGATACTTGTACTTAATTTCAAAATTCATCAGTATCACGATCATGTACTCTACTTCGTAAACCGGACCATCGATCTTTTGTCATGGTTGTTCGCCGTTTTCGTTTTTTCACATTATGAGTCTGTACATCTTGTGCATCTCCAACTAATTCATCGAGTCGTAGACCAGGCTCAACGACAAAAGAATCCGGCAACTCTTCTTCTTGGTAAACAACATCTGCCTCATCAATGTAACCAGTATTGTCCGGTGTATATAACCGCTCACGAGGATTCACCTTTTGTACAACCCACCATGCACTAAGTTTTTCGCATGGATATTGTAGATAGTACACTTGTTCGACTTGGTGTGCAAGGACAAAGGTGTCGTAGCCTCGTAGTCGGTCCTTGTGTTTGACTTCTACCATGCAAAATTGGTTTTGTCGAGTTCCATTGTTATTATCAAACCAATCACAGTCAAAGAAGACTACTTTAAGGTCTTTACTCCCGGCAAAACTAAATTCTAGGATTTTGTTTATGATCCCATAGAAATTAGTTTCATGTCCTTCGGCATCGGCGGCCCTTGTCACAACTCCGGTGTTTGATGTTGCCCTTAGAGGACGTTGAGCTTCAAATTGAGTTGAACGGAATCGGAACCCATTGACATCATATCGACCGAAGAGTTTAACTTTAATGGATCCGTTGGACAGTTGTCGCAAATCTTCATGAACATCCAACTACGATCCTCACCCATGTTTGAATCTGCAGTTTAATGTCAAGGAAATTATAGTTACTTTATAATTTATTTATGTCACGGCCCTACATCTATTGGAAAGGATAGGTCCTAAACCCACCCAAGAGTGATCGAGCGGAGCGTGCTCACGACGAGACGCGTGGTATGGATACGAACGAAATTTCGGCAGCATAACCCCGCTGTTCTCCACTGCACGCCCGAAAATGGTGCAGCAGAGAACAACAGGGTTATGCCGTCGAAATCTCGTCTAGATCTAAACCCGCGTTTCATCACATGCCACGCCCCCTCGGTCACTCCCAGGCTGTCCAAAAAGGGACAATTCCGAACGTACACGCCTCACATGCGCAACACATGTGAGACGGGCCCGTTCGAAACGGGTGACGCATGTTGTATAGGTTTACGTCAATCTTTCGTTTTTGAGTGATTTAAAAGAGAGAGAGAGGAAAGAACGAGAGAGAAGGAAAAAAGGAGAGACAAAGAAGTGGGTCAGCCGTCCTAAGTTATGCCTCGTTGGGGCCTGCCATTATCTTACGACGCCTTTAGGGTTAGCCGTCGTACGTTATACCCCGTTGTAAGTGGTTCAAAGATGAAACCGCACCGTTGGGGCCCGCCGTCCACGCGCGGGAGCTTGCCGTCCTCCGTGCCTGTCTCGACTAATACATTACCACTAAATGAGCCGTGACAGACCCTAAATGGGTCGTGTCAGGCCGGACCGGACCGAAACCCATTTATTTACATATAGTAACTAATCACACAATCAATCAAAGTATTAATTAAACAATAATCAATTACAATAATAATTAAACAATTAATCAACTAAGGTCGGACGGCGCGGCAGGGCGGGGCTTGGGGCGGGGCCGGGCGGCACAGCAGGGCGGGGCTCGGGGCGCGGTGATGGAGGGCTCCCATGTCCTTCATGGAGAACTCCTGTTGAAGAGTTGCAATGATGTGAAGTAAGGCTGAGCAGGAGGTAGTCTGTACAATGCCATTTATATAGAGCAACAAGTAGGCCATGTCAGAACCCTGGCGATAGACGAAAAAGCGAGGTATCAGACTTGGTTTCTACCCAAAATTTCGGGTTGGGAAATTCGGGTTTCTAAAAGTTCGGGTTTTCAGAATCACTACCTGAAATCATACCCAAATTTTCGGTTAATCAAAAATTCGGCTGCCCGAAAATTCAGACCCAGGTCAATGTGAAAGTGGTGCGGATCTGCCGCTAGCCCACTTAGCCCGCCCCACTATAAATGTGCTAGCGGTAATAGCGAGGGTCCGCAAATTAGTTAGCAGAATGAGGTGGGCTTAGTCGCTTTGCCCGCTGGACGTTGCCACCTCGCCGCATAAACCTGCGTAAACCCGCAAAGGTTACAGATGCGATGTCGAAGAAGCTCACGCTGGGGTGCACCGCAGAAGGCACTTGTCATTGATGAGCATGGCGTTCTTTCTGGGGGGTGGAAGTGCACTTGCTACCCATGTTCATCACCGAGGCGTCGAGTCAGGCAAGTTTATCTGATTCGTTGACGTCGATGTCGACGCGGCACTTTGCGAAGCTGTGCGTGTGGTTGGGCGCGACGTCGATGACGTCCTTGACAAACCTGGAGTACGCAGCCACCCTAGCGGAGATGGAGGAGAGGAGTGCGTCCTGGTCTAAAACGCTCTGCCGCTCGTTGGCTCGTGTAGTTCTTTTGTGCTCGGGCTAGTCAGTGTAGATGGAACCCACGGCGCTGGCCGCTGCGGCGAGGAGGGTGAGAAGGCTGCATGTGTCTCACTGCCCGGGGGAATCGATGGAGGACAGGCGAGCAGAATCAATGGACGCATGGTGATGCAGCGGCGAGCGAAAGGAGGGCGATAGTAGCTATGTGGCCTCGTCAGCTGGCCGTGGCGACGGTGGAGAGCGCCAGTGAAAAATTTGCAGACACCCGCAAAGTCCGCAAGACTGCGAGTCAATTCTCGCTAAGCCCACCAAACAAGAGCGGGTATCAAAAACTTAATTAGCGGCGTCCGCTAATCCTGCTGAAAAAATTAGTGGACAGTGCAGCGGCGTGCGGGCTGCCTGCAGCCCGCCCCACTTTCAGTCTGAGACCCAGGTTACCCATACTACCCGAATAGTGATATAATAACTAAAAACATTAGAAAATACTGCAACCAAAACAGCAATAAAATTAACATTTCAGTGGCAAAACTAAAATTTCATTAACATTACAGTAACATAATAAAATGGCAACAAGATTACAGCAACACGAACATATAAGATTGATGGTCACATTTTCCTTCTCATCGTCTTTTAAAATTTGACCAACTGACTTTTAAAATATGACAATCATCTCTGTAGTATGGGAGGCCGGAGGGGGAGGGGGAGGGAGATTTACCTCGGGCCAGAGACGGGCGGCGACGGCGGCGGCGGGGACGGGCGGTGGCGGCGGGGGGAAGGGCGGCGGTGAGGCCGGAGGGGGAGGGGGAGGGAGATTTACCTCGGGCCAGAGACGGGCGGCGGCGGCGGCGGCGGGGACGGCTGGCGGCGGCGGGGGGAAGGGCGGCGGCGACGAGCGGGGACGGGCGTCGGCGGCGGGGGGAAGGGCGGCGGCGACGAGACGTCCGACGCGAGTCGGGAGGCGGCACTGGCCGCCTCCCGGCTCGCGCACGGGTTATATGTCCCATTATTGACGACGGTGCTAAGAAACTGTCGTCAATAAGGACCTTGTTGACGACGGTGCTAGGTCACCGTCGTCAATAACTACTCAGGTGGACCCGAATTAAGTTAAAGACGACGGCCACCGTCGTCAATAATTTATTGACGACGGTGCTCGTCTAGCCGTTGTCAATAACTAAGTTATTGACGAGGGCTAGATAAAGCCGTCGTCAATAACATTAAAGACGACGGCCCCGTCGTCAATAAATTTGGCCGTCGTCAATAATCGTTTTTCCTGTAGTGGTGGCCATCGATCCATTGTCATTTGAAGGCTTTCGGTAACAATGAAAAAGAAAAGGTCATTTGACCAGGAGTTGACGGAGGAGCCGGCTGAGACTTGGAAATTAAGCTAGGTAGAAGAAAGCTCACGGGTCAACATCGGCCCATTGGCGTTGCTGCTTCCATCCAACCAATAAAACTCGCTGGTGGTGGTCATGCATGGAGACGTGGACGCCTCTGCTATTTGGTACGTAGTAATCCACCACTCCGATCCGCCCGCCTATCCTGTTTCAGCCTCTCGTTCTTGTCATCTTATCTATTACGTATTTGTGAGAGCTACAATACGTAATGTGTAGTCGTACAAACAGCTCCTCAATCAAATTTACATATTTTCTATCCTATGGTCGGTTTATATATTTTTTGTTTCAAGTCACTCTACCTGACAATAGTATCCACACTTTTTATTTCATTTTTCTAAAATTTACGTTGATTTGATAAGTCCTGTCCAAAATTAATCGCGAGAATCATCAGGTTTTTTATCCACTTGAGTAATCGCTTTAGTACACCCTGAAGAACCGTACAGGATCGCGCTCTCTAGAAACATGCCTCTCAACGATCGACGGAAAAAAAAAGTCTACTCGTACGGCGACTACGTGTTCAACGGGGTTGCGACAATTAGACGAAGAAGCTGCAGTACTGGTTATGAACTCTCGCGGGACCATGCATGCACGCTCCGATCCGTGCTTTGCCCTGTGGACGTACGCGATCGAGTCGTACGTGTGTGTGCAGCGCTCTTCAATCAACTATGGCTGCTTATGTGATCAGCGCCCCGTGCCCGTGCCGTCTCTCGAGCGCAGGCCGAGCTGAGGCCTACATATACGGAGGGTAATAAGATTGTGCATGAGGCGCATTTGTGGTTGCGAAACCCACCTCGGCCGGCCGGCATCTGGCAGCCCCACTCGCAACCACGTGGCCTCTGCTGCCATGGCTTCTTCTTCTTCTTCTTCTTCTTCTTCTTCTTCTTCTTCCTGCCCCAGCTGCTGCTGCCATGGCCGCTTGTTGCTCGTCTTCCTCCTGACGCTGCTTGCTGCCGGAGCAGCAGCATCCGGAGCTGCTGGGGCTGCTGTTCCAGGTGCAGCGAGCAGCTCCCTTTTGGTGCGGCTGAATTACATGGAATCCATGTCGTCCCCTGCTTCCACGTCTTGTCTGACGCCACAAGGTAGTCGTCCGCGCGCTCATACCAGGCCAGTTCATTACCGGTACAAATTTGTCAGCGACCAAGTCGTTTACGTGTATATATCTTTCTGCGCTTATGCATGGACCATATGTGTTCGTTCATTCATTCGTTTCGTCTGTTGGATTTATGCCCCTAGCTTTGCCGCTTATGAATTCCGTAGTTCGTTCAGTGTTAGTTTGATTGCATTACGTTCGTCAGACTGACAGTTTTCGGTTGTGGATTTACTGAACACTGTTAGAACGAGATAGCTATTCTGAACGATAGTTTCTCAAGATAACAAAGACTGGTTAGACGGTTTCATTTGAAACAAGCAGACGGTGCTAAGTAGAGGATAAATCATGATGTGGCTAAGTTACTGTGTCCCTGCTTGGCTAACATGAAGAGTAGTCCGGAGTTCAGTGACTATTCACTTCAGAACACTCTATTTGAACATCCTGCCAGGTGAGGTAGTAACAAGACAAGGAGTCGTTTTACTGCAGGACCTGAGGTGGTAACATGGAGTCGTTTTAATGTATCAGTCTGTTAAGCTGTCTTTATCGAAATGACCAGCTAGAAGCTAAATTTATAGCTAACAACCTAGTACTGAAATAGCTACGTGCTCCCATTTTTCTATATCTGAAAATGATTGGGCTTCGTTGGAATAAAACTGAAATTCCCTGTGTTTTGCTAGGCTAAGTTGCACTGGTTTGCCAGCACTGTTCTATCAGGATTTAACTTGACACGCATAGAAAAAATCAGGACTCTACTAAATCTGTTCTGAAATATTCGTTAAAAAAGAGAACTATTCTGAAAATTTCAACTCCAAGTTATATATAGGCATTGATTCTAACTTCAATTTGAATGTCTACCTGAAAATCTAGAGCAAAAACATGGCGCCGCGATGGGCACCAGAGTGCCGATCGTCCACCGGTACGGCCCATGCTCGCCGCTGGCCGGCGCACACGGTAATAAGGCCCCAACCCACGAGGAGATCCTCACCGCGGACCAGCACCGCGTCGAGTCCATCCGCCGCCGCGTGTACGAGACGACCGGCCGGGGGCGTGGCAGGCGAAAGCGCGGGTCGATCACCCCCGCGTCGGAGCGGGAGTCGCACTCCGCCAGCTGGTCGGCGCACCTGCCGGCATCGTCCGGTATCGCACTGGACACGGGCAACTACGTGGTGACCATCGGGCTCGGCACGCCGGCGGAGCGGCAGACGGTGGTGTTCGACACCGGCAGCGACACGACGTGGGTGCAGTGCGAGCCGTGCGCGGTGTCCTGCTACCGGCAGAAGGAGCCCATCTTCAACCCGACCAAGTCGTCCACCTACGCCAACATCTCCTGCGACTCCTCCTACTGCTCCGACCTCTACACCAGCGGCTGCTCCGGCGGCCACTGCCTCTACGCCATCCAGTACGGCGACGGCTCCTCCACCGTCGGCTTCTACGCGCAGGACACCCTCACGCTCGCCTGCGACAGAGTCAAGGGGTTCCGGTTCGGGTGCGGGGAGAAGAACACGGGGCTGTTCGGGGAGGCGGCGGGGCTGATGGGCCTGGGCCGGGGCAAGACGTCGCTGACGGTGCAGGCGTACGACAGGTACAGGGGCGTGTTCGCGTACTGCCTCCCGGCGACGTCGTCGGGCACGGGGTTCCTGGACCTCGGGCCGGGCGCGCCGGCGGCGAACGCGCGCCTGACGCCGATGCTGGTCGACGACGGGCCCACGTTCTACTACGTGGGGATGACGGGGATCAAGGTGGGCGGGCGCCTGCTGCCCATCCCGGAGTCCGTCTTCTACACGGCCGGCACGATCGTGGACTCCGGCACGGTGATCACGCGGCTCCCGCCCAGCGCGTACGAGCCGCTGCGGTCGGCGTTCGCCAGCGGCATGGAGGCGCTCGGGTACCCCAAGGCCCCGGCGTTCTCGATCCTGGACACGTGCTACGACCTGACGTCGTCGGGGGTGCAGGGCGGCGGCGTGGCGCTCCCCGCGGTGGCGCTGGCGTTCATTGGCGGCGCGTGCCTGGACGTGGACGCGTCGGGGATCCTGTACGTGCCGGACCTGTCGCAGGCGTGCCTGGCGTTCGCGGCCAACGAGGACGACACCGACGTGGCCATCATCGGGAACACACAGCAGAAGACGTACAGCATGCTCTACGACCTCGGCCATAGGGTCGTCGGCTTCGCACCCGGAGCTTGCTGATCCTGTGGCTGGTTCGCCTCGATCGCTCGCCGTCTAGTACCGTGTGTATCTCACCTGCATCCACCAAGTGGTCAGTGCTACAAATTGATAAGTATGTCAGTGTGGCTGTAAGATGGAACTTTGATCCAACGGAAATACAGCGAAAATTAAGACCACTCGAGATATTTCTCGTGTTGGCTTGTTCATTTTTGTGGTCATGCTGGGCCTAAAACTGAATATCCAGCCCACGCAAAGCGGCCCAATTATCGCGAGCCCAGTAAGCCGGCCCAGCCTGAGTTTTACAAACAAACGAACCGCCGGTGCCTTCCTTTTTCCTACCCCTGTCAACCTTCCGCTTCTGACTCCACCCCTTCCTTCTTTATCAGCGTCAGCGGCCGTCGCCACCACTCGCAGCGAACACGGCGCAAGCAGACAACAACACACAGCGCCGCGCCGCCCTCCCGCGCGCCCCCATCCCCGCGTCTCCGGCGGCAAGTTCCCTCGCGAGGTTCGAGTGTCAAGCCCAGAAACGAGGAGGAGGCGAGAACCCTAGGCCCATCGCCGGCGGGCCGCAAAGGTGAGCCCCCCTCCCCGCCGCCATTGCCCCCCCGGCCATGCGTGCTGGTGGTGCTCGGATGATGCCTCGGCGAGTGTTTCCGCGGCCACCTCCTCGCGAAGTGGGGGTGGGGTCCTTGGAGTTCTCGGGAGCGAGGCGGCCATTTCGGGCGTGGTTCTTGCTGGCTTCCGGGACGGATTTACCGTGGGGCTTTGCGAGGGCTTAGGGTTCCGCGTCATTTCTTGGAATCTCCCTGCGCGGCAGTCGGGTTAGACTAGTTTTCTCCCGTCTGGTTGCCGTGCGTCTGGCTGACGGTTTGCAAATCCAGAGCCGGGTGGTCTCACTGGATCTATGGGACGTTTCGGGTGCCCTGAAATGTTTGCTTGCTTTCTTGCTTCAAGGTCGTTGTTCCTTACTTGCTACTAGCGCATATTTGCAAATTTGGTGTTTGGCGGGTTTACTCTTCGGGATTTGTCACCACATTTGAAAGATTTGGGGTGCGGAACCTCAGAAAGGTGTCATATTAGGTCGGTTTTGGTTTTCGTGCCTTGAATGAAAGATTAGCAACGAAACAATTTTGCTTTGCGTCATATATTGGTCAGCAAGAACGCTGCTGATGGTTTTAGCGTCGATTTTTGTTTCCAGATGTAGTAATGTCTGAATGCTTCAACATTTTCTGGAACATCCATAGTCGAGTTATTTGAACATGTGCTTGTTGTGATTCAACATTCCCTTCTTGTTGTGCCTTTTGAGGTACGGTAGGTGAGTGTCAGTTGGGATCCTACCGAGCTCCTGATTGACGATTCCGTAAATGGGAAGGTTCTGTCCTTTTTGTTCCTTTCATTTCGAGTTTAGGTAGTTAAGAAAGTTTGTTTTGTACTGTTGCTGTACTAGTACCAATCAAATGGTGCCCCCAAGTCAACAAGGCACTGTGGAATTTCAGATGTTGACATCTTATGTCGCAGTTATCCAATTTATGTCATGAAACAAATGCACTGTACTTGTCAAATGCCTAATTGGATTCATTAGAATATTCTTCAATGTTTATAAAGGACAAACATGCATATGCTAGACTCCCTGTGCAACTTTTGGAATATAAGGGTCTGATTTAGTCCTGTTTTTTTTTACAGATTTCTGAAATCGAATAGATTTATTTGTGTTCAGTGTACATACAAAAAAGCAATTATGTTGATTTCCCATAAATTGTACCGTACTGTTTACCATGCTCAGGAATCAGGTTTCAGATTGGGGCATTGGGCGATAGATTTGTTCTGTTTGTGTAGTTTTTAGATTTATACGCTGTGAAAACTACATATTTCCTTGTTTATGTAACTTTTTGAGTTTTAAATGTTTTGAAAAGCTCTTTTATCAGAAGTCACAATATGTGTTCTAAACTTTACCCTGAAAGCTCGAGAAACATGCATGATTAACTATCCTTGTTTATGCAGATTGTTGAGCCAAGATGGGAGTGGCAGGTCACAATGATCCATTGTTAGGTGAAACCACATGTGGCTCTTTGCTGCAGCAACTTCAGGTACTTTGCAAATTCAATTATAATACTCAAATATCAAAATACATATTTTTCTTGTATTTACGTTTATAAGAGCAGAAGCATATAACTATATAACAGTGGCAGCGTAAAACCATTTAGATTCCTCACCTAGTCACCTGTGTCAATGAATAGTGAGTATAGTATCTCTAGTTTCTATAAGGAATAGGGTAACTATGAACGGACAATGCCAATAAATAGTTAGCATAGCATCTCTAGTTTTCTACATGAAAGAAGGTAACTATGATTGGACAAGTGACAAATATGTGTTATTTCAGCTGATATGGGATGAGGTTGGTGAGAGCGATGATGATCGTGACAAGATGCTACTCCAGCTAGAGCAGGAATGCTTAGATGTCTATAGGAGAAAGGTTGAACAGGCTTCTAGTTCCAGGACACGTCTCCTTCAGCAACTCGCCAACTCCAAGTCTGAGCTGGCCAAACTTGTTTCCGCACTAGGAGATCTGTCTATTTCTGGCATTGTAAGTATCCATTTTTTTCCTTTTTATGAATACTTTCTTCATTTTCGTTTTTCAAAAGCAGAATACATTGTCCTTAGCACTTACAGAACAATAGATTTGACATAATTTGCTGCCACGTGTGTTTTATGTCTTCTTCTTCTTTGCCAAGAAGGAAATGTGTGTTGTATGTCCACTGAAATTTGTTTCTGGGTACCTCAGAGGACATCTATTGTCCACTTATACTGGCCCCTGTTCTAACCTAATCCCTTGGTATATATGATATACATGGTTATGGTTTGATAGGTTGTGTTTTTCCTTTTGTTACTGTTAAAATCTATCGTCAGCTACAATATCAGTCCTTTAGGGCTCATGGCTGTTTGCTTCTGATTTACAGCCTGACAAGACAACTGGTACAATCAAGGAGCAATTGGCAGCTATATCACCTTCCTTGGAACAACTCTGCAGGAAAAAAGAGAGCAGAGTAAAAGAGTTTGCTGACGTACAACTTCAAATTCAGACGCTACGTGGTGAAATTGCTGGGAAACTAAAAGTTGGGGACCACTTGGAAACACCCCATGTTAATGAGGATGATCTTTCAGTGAAGAAATTAAATGAGTTTCTTTCTGAACTACAAGCCCTACAAAAGGAAAAGGTTGTTAGTTAATGTTTTCGTAGTTTTCTTTGCTATGTGCAAGCTGTCAACTGTTCCTTTTTGTCTGTTTGCCAATTCTGCCAACATCACACCCAGATAGGGATACAGGGACTCTAAAACTTGTAGTGTAACACACGTTTTATCTGCTCATTAGGTTCTCCTCATGCACCAAGATTAACTTAGAATTCCAGCTATACACCATGTTTGAGGATTTTTAAATTTTGGTATATAGCTATCGTAGCTGATGATAATCATATTAGTATCTTTATTTTTGGCTACTTAAGAATGGCATTTCATTTTTTTTCTGCATTGCAGAGTAATAGGCTCCACAAGGTTCTCGAATTTGTGAGTTCAGTGCATGATCTCTGTTCTGTACTTGGAATGGATTTCTTGAGGACTGTTACTGAAGTTCATCCTAGCCTTGATGACTCTATTGGCATTCAGTCCAAGAGTATTACTGATGAAACATTATCCAAGTTGTCTAAAATGGTGATTGAACTTAATGAAGAAAAGGCAAACAGGTTTGCAAAGGTATGTCTGCACTGTGCTTTCTGTTCTTGTCTATCCATCTCTTTCAATCTTGTGACATATTTACTTTGCTGATTATGTTTCCGGTTAATTTATATGTTTTCTCAGATTCAAGCCTTAGCTTCCCAGCTATCTGAGCTTTGGAGTTTAATGGACGCTCCTGTGGAGGAACGGCAACCCTTTCATCATGTCACACGCAATTTGTCCTTAACATTGGATGAAGTGATACTTCCCGGAGCTCTGGCTTTTGATGTGCTTCAGCAGGTTAGAAGTGGTTTGTTTTCAATGTTTCATGGACTTTTTAATCATCATTGTGCTTATTATTGCCTCCTTACTGATTATTTTTGCACTTTGAAGGCTGAACTTGAAGTTGAAAGGCTGGATCAGCTAAAAGCTAGTAGGATGAAGGATATAGCATTCAAGAAGCAGACTGAACTTGAAGATATATATGCCCAGGCCCATATTGCAATAGATTCTAGTGCCGCAAGAGACAGAATAATGTCTATTATTGACTCTAATAGTTTTGAGCCTTCAGAACTACTTGCTGATATGGAGAGCCAGGTACTTAAAGCAAAGGAAGAGGCCCTAAGTAGGAAGGACATACTGGAGAGAGTTGACAGGTGGATGTCAGCATGTGAAGAGGAGAGCTGGCTTGAAGACTACAGCCGGGTATTTAAAATTTATTGTTCTGCTACTTCTGCCTATTCAGTTGTCTCATGGAAGATTCGAAACTGTACATATGAACCTGTATGGCACCATTGTTATTCCTGGTCTACTGTACATGTTACCATTCTTGAAACCCACCTTTTTGTGTCATATATTTTCCAGTGAATCATGGCCTCATGCCCACGACAGGATTCTAACAGTTCTTTTTTTGTAATGGCAGGATGATAACAGATACAGTGCAACCAGGGGTGCACATCTGAATCTGAAGCGTGCAGAAAAAGCTCGTGTTTTGGTCAATAAAATTCCAGGTATGTTTGGAACCTTAACAGAATTCTCCTAGTGTTGGTCATGCAAGGGCCCACTATTTGCTTGTTTACATGGCATTGTGGAACTTTTGAGAGCCAATGTTACCATAACCTGAGCTGACTTGTCATGAATGCTTGTTTCAGCTAGCTATCGTTGACATGCTATTTTGCTTGTTTCTTCATGGTAGCGATCGTTGACACGCTGATTGCAAAAACCCGGGCATGGGAACAAGAGCAGGGCATGCCGTTCACCTATGATGGCGTTCTTCTTCTTGCTATGCTGGATGAATACAAAATCCTTAGGCAGGAGAAGGAAGAAGATAAGCGGAGAATGAGGGTACTCTTTTTATTTCTATTCTCACTGTGTCTGTTGATGACTGTCACCATTTTTTAATCCTAATTTCCTGACTGTGCATGGCCTACTTCCTCTGAGCCGTTCAGGACCAGAAAAAGATCAACGATCAGCTAGCAGCTGAACAAGAGAAGCTGTTTGGATCCAAACCGAGCCCAGCCAGACCCCAATCCTCTAGGAAGGTGGCTGGCGCTCGGGTAGGCAGCGGTGCGGCAAATGGCACACCAGTGCGGAGGCTATCGGCCCTCCAGGGTGGTGGCAGGTCCGTGAGCCGGGATGGACGGAAGCACACTGGCAGGCCGGCAGCTCCAGTGAACTACGTAGCCATCGCCAAAGAGGACGCGGCCTCGCAGGTGTCCAGCAACCACACGAGGCCGTCCACCCCCTGACCATGTTTTCCGGTAACTGGTCCATGATTGGTACTTGGTAACAGTGTTAGAGATATATATATCTGTGCAGTAGTCGGAATTATTGTGGATGGATCGGATGAAACTAATAGAGCAAAAACTAATAGAGTTGGATATGATATCACTCCACGGGCGTGTGGTTGTTCTTCCTGTCTTCGTATCACTTTTCGGCTGTGCGGAGCAGCAGTGAAACAGCAAGGAAACTGCACTTGTTTTGTTAGTTATTATAAGTGCAGAAGCAGAGCTGGGGACAGCGACATCTGATGCGTGATCTAGCGAGTGACTTCACACAACCGACGCGAAATAGGACAGCTTCCAGTGGATTATCGTACACTCGACAGTCTTTTTCAGGCCCATGGGACCGACACAAAACATTACTACGCAATTCATCACTCTTCAGGGCCAGGCTAGGGCGTCGTTGCAAATCCGAACCGTATGTACAGAGATTCAAATCACGCTTTGGTGTTCGTCTCAGTAATCCGTCGGAGGTTGGCTTGCGTCGAATCCCTCGGTCTCGACTCCATCCTTGTGCTCCTCTTGCTTAAGCCTCTTCTTGCTCATCTGGCATTAGGGAACACGACACGGTTGCTCAAAACCAGCGGCAAGACTGCGGCGAAAGAGAAATGAACTTAATCACCTTGTGTGATCTTGCACCCTGCTGGAGGCGGTGGTCCGACGACGCCACCTTGCGGTTCCTGCCGCCGCCGCCCTTGAGCCGGCTCCTGCCCGGCTTGTGGCGGCTCAGCCGGGCGCCGCTGCCGTCGAAGCTGACGGCGGATACCGACACGTCGTTGGAGCCGCAGCTCTCCTTCTCCTCCACGGCGAGGTCGTGACGGCGCCCGACGACGACCACGCGCCGCACGGAGCCCGTGTCCGCGTTCCGGCTCATGCAGTCGTCGGCGGGCTCGGCCTGCCGCGTCGCCATCCACCGCTCCAGCCAGCTCCACCCCACGTTGAACTCCGCCTGCTCCGCCCGCGCCGACCGCTTCTTCGTGCCGCCGCAGCTCCTCAGCTGCTGCGAGAAGGCGTAGGCCAGGGCTCTCTCGCGGCGCGTCGTCGCCTCGATCCGGCTCTGCATCCTCATCCTCGAGACGTTGGAGCTCACCGTGCTGTCGTCCCACCCCTCCTGGCACAGCATGCCACGTGCATCCATCAACAATGGCGGAGGCTCCTCACAGGCGCATAGAATTTAATGTACCTTCACTCTGAACACCGGTGGCGGCCGCGACTTCTGGCTGACGCGCTGCTGCACCGACGCGCTGTCCTCGCTTAGCCGGAGGTTGCTCAACGACTCACCGACATGGACTTCCACCGACGCCGCGACAGATGCCCAAGTGGGGCTCCTGGGCTCGTACTCCCCGCTGTCCCGTTTTTCCTTGCATCTCCTCAGCTCCTGCAGCTGCCTCCTCGCCTGCGGTTAACCACACAAATGTACGTGCATGAACAGTGGCTCTTGCTCCGTTGTGCTAACCGGGACTAGAGTCTGAACTCTGAACTAGGATCACACCATGAATCCTCGAAACGCAGATTGGATCACCGTCGCCGCTCCCTCTTTCCTGGGTAGTTCCGCGGGTACCACGACTTGGCTGTGCTCGCCAGGGAGAGGGTCACCATGGCCCCCAGAGTTGTCGTCGGCATTGTGCCCGTCGTCCTGTTCAGCCACGGCTGGAACTTGCACCTCCGGCGCCATCACGCAAGTCTCGAAGCTCTTGACGGAGACTGTACCTTCGTCGTCGTCATCCTCTGGCGGAGCCGTGTTGATTTCCTCGCCGCAGAGGTACAGACGGAGAGAGCCCCATCTTCCTCGGTGATGATCAGCGGAGCCCTTCTCCTGAAAACCACGTTCAAATTGTTCATGCTCAATGCCAATTCAGTTCCAAATTAACTGCAAGCTAGCATGCATTTGCCGTCTTGAAGAATGCGAAGAAAAGGAGTGAGAGGAAACAGAGGAGGCGCGCACATTGTGGCCGCGGCCGCCGGCTGACGAGCACGGGCTCTTGGAGAAGACTCTCCGGACAATGCCGCCGGCGAGACCCATTTCCTCCGAGCGCTCGGGTGCTAAACCTTGCGAGCTAGTGTGACCGTGTGCCGCGGAACTGGCATAAGGCCCTCAGTTCTCTTGCTCACTCCACAGTACCGTACTGCAGCGTACCGTGCTGCTCGGGCGTGCAGCAGCCCTGTGCTGCACCGGCTTCCCCTTATAGCAAGTTAGCATTATGCCAACAGCCATTTGCTGATTGGGTAAATCCAAAATAGCTTGGCATGCTTTGAGCAAAGCTCACCCGCAAGATGTGCTTTGATGCACTTTGTGTAAAAGTCACGCATTTGATTGGTGGATCCATTGAGAAAATATGCGGCTCAGTGCACAGACAGTGGTGGTTTCGATGATGAGAGAGAGAGAAAGAAAGGGAGGAACCATGTGTTAGTTTTCTTTGGCATCGCAGACCCGTGGGACTTTAGAGCTGGAGCTGAGCATCTCGTTAAAACTAGTGTTCTGCTATGCTCACACTCACGGTCAAACAGAGCCCAGTTACTCAGTTCAGTTTACCTGATTCGTAAAAAAAAAAAGAGAGAGGTTCAGTTTGTACCTGTTATAACTGACGAAGGACGTGTGCGAACAAAAACTCCTGGAAGTCAGGTTTTCAGCGCTGCGACTAGTGCTGAGATGAAGACTGAAACCTGTCGGCAAGACTAGAAATCCCTTGTCCAGTTAGTAATTTGAGAGACGCAATGCAGCAGGAAAAGGATGTTGCAAGGGTCCGGAGACCAGAAATAAAGGTTCTAGATGCGCACCTTTTTACTGAACTGTCACATGGCTTGCTTCATCCGACCTGATCCTGTTCTTGCTTGCTCTTGGGTGCAGGCATATTTGCTGGACCTAGGGATGAAAACGGATCGGATATTTTCCGATCCGTCCGCAACCGTTTTCGAAGATATCCGATCCATATCCATTTTGGTCGGATTTTGTTCGGATACGGATATGGATTCGGATATTGTAAATCGGATATCGGATCGGATATGGTTTTCGTCAAAATCCGTCCGTTTTATCGGATATCCATATTGGGTCGGATATATCCGAACAATGTCCGAGACATATCCGACCCAATTTAGCCTCCGTTTAGTCTATTTATCCATATTGTTTCAAGTTTTCTTAAATTGAATATCCATATTTAAGAAAACAATGTCATGTGGATGTGAAACATATAATCCGTTTAGTCTATTTGGATTTAGAGAAAACCTAGCACACGCGATGGCGGCGGCAGAACAAGCGCTGTGTGGCGGGTGCGCGCAAGACGGGCAGCAGCGAGGGCAGGTGCTCGCAAGACAGGCGGCGGCGAGGGCAGGTGCTCGCAAGACGGCCGGCAGGCGGCAGCAGGGACGGGCGGCGACGGGCGCGGAACTGCGGACGCGAGTGCAGAACTGCGGACGCAGGTGCACGCGATAGGTGGCAGCAGGCGCGGGCCTCGCGCGATGTGCGGCGGTGGGCGAGGTCGCGTGTGCGCGCCCGCGATGAGCGGTGCTAGGCGCGAGCGCACTGGGCGCGAGCCTCACGTGATGGGCATTGACGGGTGCTGGCGCCAGCGTTCGTCCAAAGCAAGGAAACGCTGCAGCCACAATCGAATAGGAAAAATATAGTATTTTGCATATGAAGAATGGTGAAAATATAGTGAAACTGCTGCCGAAATTCTCTAAATCCAAATTTATTACTATTTACAAATTTGATCACAGTCAGTTTATTGAAAAAACATGTTTAAACTGTTTTTGAAATTTTACTATAATAATATTAATAGTTCTGCACTAAAAAGTGGTATCAATGGTGCAAGGGTAAAAGTATCTTTTTGTCATGAACTTAACATCGTTAAATAGACTAAACGGAGCAGGGTCAATCTATTTATTCAATTTAAGAAAACAGGGTCATATGCGGATATATCCATAAATAGACTAAACGGAGGCTAAATTGAAACAATGTCGGGATATCCATATTGTTTCAAGTTTCATGTACGAACCATATATGAATTTCATGTGGATGTACTTTGTATTAGATGTATGAACTATAAATTATATGTTACTTGTGAATTGTTTTTCCGAAACAAATATCCGAATTCCGTCCGATATCCATATTTTTCCGATCCGATAAATCCGTTTCCGATACATCCGACATATCCGATATCATATCCGTTTCCGATAATATCCGATCCGATCCGTTTCCGAAATTTTTAATATGGATATGGATATGGAAAAGCATTTCATCCGTCCATATCCGTCCCTAGCTGGACCCTGCTCTCTCTCTCTCTCTCTCTCTCTCTCTCCCTCTCTCTCTCTGCGAGTGTACAACACACTCAACCATGCTACGAGTCCTTATACTCCCTCCATTTTCTTTAATTGACACTGGTTAGTTCAAAAATAAACTGACCATCATCAAATAAAAAAAGAGAAATGAGGGAGTAGTTGATACAAAAAAGTACACGAGCCACGCTAGATGGGGGCACCAGAGACCGGCAGGGCAACTCGGACCATCCTACAAACGACCAGGCACTGTCCTGGTCTCCGTTCCCAACAGAAGATGCAACTACTGGTCCAGTTTAATAGGAACGTCCATAAACCCATGGCCGTGGAGAGAGGTAGCCCGTCCACGTCCACGGCAGTAATCCTAAGGAAGCCTGTTCAATCACCGGCAGGAAACTGGTACGAGCAATCGTCCTAAAAGAACAAATTAAGAAGTCAAGTTATCATACCTATTACCTAGGCAAGGATCGAATCAGCAGCTCTTTCGATATCATCCTAGGCAAAAGCAAAGCTTAAGCGCGGTATTATATTAGCGCTTAGCTCAGCAAAAAACTTGATCTGCGCAAAAGGTTTCAGAGCAAAATGTGTTTTCTACTTTCCTGATTCGTGCACATGCATCCCATGATGTAGATTGGGATCACCACACACACTTCAGATTGACACTTGTCGACGTCTTATAAGAGTTTATTGGCTTGGAGAAATTTCAAGATCGATCAGTTAGGAGTCGCATGAACTGGCTTACCTCTCCTCTGATGAGAGCGTCGGCGACAGTGCCTCAGAATGAACACACCAGATCCAGATAGCCGCTGCTCAAAACATAACGCAGGACCTCTCTGTGGTTATGGTCATGAAAGGGAGGACCTGGGAACAGGGCCAAAGCTTTCACTAATTTGTTGGGGCAGTTGAAAAGGTTCCCATGGTGTCTCGTGGAAGTAAGCACATAGTCAGCTACTGAAATGAAAACCAAACGAATATAAGTTAGCCAGCTAACAAAGTGAATACAAGCTTGCACTGACAGTTGATTGCAGACAAGTGATGACAGGTTTACCAGCTAATTAAGACCAGTACTTAATTAACAGACGGAAGGTAGGGGTAAAATCTACGATAAAGTATCACTGAAGTAAGTAGGACCAATGTCTTTCTATGTTTTCTTTTAAGTACCTATGGACCAATAGGTCAATCAATTGAGGAAAGAAGTGGCGTTTCAGCAATCTACGGAAAGGATCTGACAATATGAAGTCATCTGACGAGTGTGTGCTACCAAAGCTTGATTCTACAAAAAAAATGTATAATATTCATTGTCGAATCATACGAATGAGCTCTTATTCTGCTACAGAAAATAGAAACGACCACACAGTTACGTCTCCTGGTATAGAAATATCAGCCTCTTCCACAATAACACGAATGGAGTAAAGATCCTCATAAGTGGATGTGACAACGACTCAGGGCACATCATATAAGAGTAGTTGTAGATAGAAAAGAAAAAAGTTAAACAATGTTGATTAGATAATTTTGGTGGTCATGAGCTAAATAGCACCCACTTTGATCTGCAGTTCAGAAAGAAGTTCCTGGCCATAGTTAACAAGCTATCAGAAGTTACAAATACCATTCATAGATGTTGGAAATAGTCCCACATTGGTTGTGGGGGGAGAGTTATACCAACTTAAAAGTGGGGAGAGTCACACATCTCATGGGTTAGCTTTGGGGTGAAGTAAGGACTTCTCCTGGTTGGGCCAATGGCTCCCGGTTTTGGGCCAACAATAGCAACGAAAATAGGTAAAACAGTCAGATCTTACGTATCATATGACTCGCTGCTGCATATCATTTGATCATATATTCCATTAAATTTCAATGCTCTCATCATGCCACACAACAGTTCAAATGGCAAGTAATCTAATTCCCAGTATTCTGCATAGATGTTAATGTAAGTCCTTGTTACTGCCATCAATAATATTCAAATAAAGTTTACGATTTCTGAGGCTAGACGAAACATCAAAATACGTTCAGCAGCATTTCCCACACTAAGGACCTTGTCTCTTAAGTCCATTACTTCAATCCTCACCAGTTTGCAAGATGAAAACAAAAACATCAGTGCATTTCATCCATCTACTCAGACTCAAAGAGCATATTCTAGAAAGATGCTAATAGTTGATAAATCTGTAATTAATTGTGAATGGATAAATTACTGATTTATGATGTACTCTGCCAATAAAAATGCAAAACGAAGAGCAAATCTAACTCAATATTTTTAGCAAAAAGAAGAACTGTACATGCGAAAAAATGCAGCAGGCTGCTTGAGGTTCTATCTTAACAGGTCTCAAAAGTTAGGAGTAATATGACAGGAGTAACAAATCTTGAACTCTAAGGGTACACTTCGACAGCAGCAAGTTATGCTATCTCCTACAAACAAAGGTCAGGTGTAAAACATGAAAACTTGGCAACTGAATCAAATCAGGCACAGTAAAAACATACTCTTCCTTACACAAAGAAGACTATAGCCTTGCCTGACAGACGCTTTTTGTTCCATGGTGGTCACTGGCCAAATATAACTGATCCAAGTCTGCCACCATCACTAGCTTCTGTGGTCGCAACCGCATGAACATATGCAGTAAACCAGGCATTACTATCCTTCTAAAACAGATCAAATGTGTTTTGTATCAATCAATGATGGACTGAACTTTGAAGGGGGGCCTTGGCGCAGCGGTAAAGCTGTCGCCTTGTGACCATGAGGTCACGGGTTCAAGTTCTGGAAACAGTCTCTTGCAGAAATGTAGGGAAAGACTGCGTACAAAAGACCCAAATGGGTCGGACCCTTCCTCGGACCCTGCACAAGCGGGAGCTACATGCACCGGTCTGCCCTTTTTTAATGATGGACTGAACTTTGCAAGGTGCCACCAGGCGTAAGTTTGCAATGGCAGTTCATAAATATAAGATTTCCAAATTTTTCAGAACAATGCCTGATAGCATTCGTCCCAACAATTCAGTATAAGCATTAAATCGGATATCATAATCCCCAGCAAACGCAAAATCGCAAAAGTTATATGGACTGTATCTCCTCATCTGTACTCGTGTCCCCATAGACTACAAGTTGTGAAGCTCCCTTATTAGCATTAGGCATGTATAGTTTGCTTCTGTGTACATCAACGCAGCTAATCCCTGGTTCTTTCTTCACCTTTCTTGATTTCATCAGCATCCTTACCTCCACGGCATCTTGCCACCGCCCAATTGTTCTGTACACATTTTCAAGAAGAACGTAGCTCAAGTGGTATTGCGGTTTTAATTCCATCATTTTCTTTGCAACCCTCTCTGCAACATCTGGGTTAGAATGTGTAGCGCAGGCACCAAGGATTGCTGCCCACAAGGACGAATCATCCCTAAATGGTGACTTGTTTACCAGATCTTCGGCCTCTTCCAGAAGCTCTACTCTACTGAGGAGATCAACAATGCAATTGTAGTGTTCAATACCAGGGGAAATGCCATACTCTTTGCTCATCGAGTTGAAGTAGTTCCTTCCTTGCTCAACCATGCCAGTATGACTACATGCAAAGAGAACACCAATGAAACTGACGTAATCTGGCATTGATCCTTCCCTGACCATCTGATTGAACAAACTGATGGCTCGCTCACCATGGCCATTCTGAGCAAGACCACAAATCATGGCATTCCATGTGATTGTGTTGCGAAATGTGCTAATTTGAAAAACCCTGTGTGCATATTCTACCGCACCACATTTCGCATACAGGTCCACAAGTGCAGATTCAACAATAACATCTCTACATCCTCTCATCCTCATAAAACGGCAGTGGATTTCTTTTCCTAGCTTTACTGCAGAGAGGCCAGCACAAGACCGCAGGAGAGTTCCCATGCTATACCAGTCATCATCATCCTTATCCATCTGCCGAAACAATGAAAGAACCTCCTCATGCTCCCCACTCTGGCAATACCCTCCGAGCAGTGCACACCATGAAACTGCATTTCGGACCTTCATCCTGTCGAACACCTTGCGCGCATCCACCATCATCCCACACTTGGCGTACATATCAAGCGTGCTGCTCTCCACAACAACATTCCCACATAGACCACGAGCCACCACCTGTACATGTGCCTCCCTCCCCTGCCTTGCTCTCTTCAGGTTCCCCAGCGCCGTCATCATTGAACCCAAGGTACAGCCGTCCGGAAAGAGCCCATCCATTGTCAGCATAGTCCGGAACCACCGCACAGCCTCCTGGAACCAGTCGTTCCGCACAAACGCCGATATCAACGACGTGTAGCATATCCCGTCCGGGGCGCGCATTTCCTCGAACGCCTTCCGCGCGTCACCGGGAGAGCCCGCGTGGCCGTACATGTCCACTAGCGCGCTCAGCACGACATCGTCGTCTCCGTATCCGCGGACGAAGATGGTGCCGTGGACGCAGGCGCCAGATCGGCGGTCGCGGAGCACGGCGCAGGCCTTGGCGGCGGCGGAGAGCGCGTGGGCGCTTGGTGCGACGCCGTCCGCGCCGGCTGCCATGGTCCTGAGGGAGTCCAGCGCGCGTCGGGGCTGCCCCGCGCGGAGGAAAGCCGCGAGTATGGAGGAGTGCGCGACGACGTCGCGGCGGGGCAGGTCGTCGAACGCCCTGAGCGCGTGGGGCAGGTGGCCCGGGAGGCGGACGTAGAAGGCGAGCAGCGCGTTGGCGAGGTAGCGGTCGGCGAGGAGGCCCGACCGCGCGGCGCGGGCGTGGACGCAGGAGCCGAGGCTTGGCGGCGGGCGGCGGAGGAGGACGGCGGCGAGGGCGACGGGGGAGGAGGAGGAGGACGCGGCGAGGCGCGCGGCGGCGGCGAGGTCGTGGGAGTCGAGGAGGCGGAGGACGGCGGCGAGGTCGGGCGGCGCGGCGGGGAGCCTCGGTGGGGGCATCGTACCATGGGTGACGGGGCTGCCGGAGCACGACGACGCCTCCGGCGGCAGGAGCCAGCGAGTCACGTCGTCGTGTTCGTTTTCTCGCGGGAGCGCGGCGTCAGCTTGCTAATTTGCGGGGCGATCTCGTCGTCAAGTCTAGACCGTCGGATCTGGGGGTGGGGAGTGTGTATGTGTATATATATATCTCAACTGGTGGCTTTGTGCCGACACATACTATATTTCTTGTCAACAGAAAGATAGAGAAACATGAAAGTCAGCAAAAAGATAGAGAAACATGAAGATCATCCAGGCAAAAAGAAAAGAAAATGAAACTCGGCATGGATGATCAGAAACGGAAAGATCGAAAGCATGCCAGCTCCTTGAGGGTGCCGGCCGGTGGCGTTGTTGCAGACAGCCATGGTCTTGTTGTTGGAGCCTGTGTACTGGACCTTGACGTTGTCCATGGTGACTGCCGGTGCATGCAATCTTGTCAAGCAGAGGAGGCTAACGGCCTCCGATCCAGAGTGGAGTAGCTGCCGGTGATGTTCTTGAAGGTGATGTTTTTATGTCGATGATGATGAGGCTGGCCACGTGCTCCATCGTCTGGATGTTCTCGTAGTGGATCTTTGAGTTGAGGCGGTGAGCACCGACGCAGAGTCCTCGTAGGACTTGATCCGCACGCCGTTGGTCGTCTTCTTCAGCGTGCAGTCCTTGACGTTGATGTCAGTCACGTCCTTCTCATCTCTGTACCTGCCTAGGCTGCCGATGTCTAATTGATGCCGTGGCCGGGGCCGCAGATGACATGCACTAGTGGAGATGCAATCGTCGCCGACGCCAATTGGTGATGCTGGTGATGGTGACATCCGATGAGTACCCATGTGGATTGGGGCCGCCCTCTCGCGCGGTGACGGTCACACTCCCTTGCACTCGGAGATGTTCATGTAGAAGAACCTGGCGTTGGGGCAGCGTGATCCCGGAGATCCTAGCGTTGTCGAACCGAGTGTGCGATCAACATGGGCTGCACAGACACATGTAGCAGATAGTGGAAGAATATTTTTCTGATGAAAATTTGGAATGAATAAGGTCAATGGAATATAGATACTGTCTGGACTTCGTTTTAATTTGAAATGCCGCATTCCAGTAATCCTGACAGTTTCCCAGGTTCATTCATTCTTGGAATGGCACAGTCCTGGCAGTCTGATCAATAACTCCGTGGACATGCATGGCAGCCCCCGGATCAGTTCCTACCTACTCGGACAGACATGTGACGCGAGATAGTTGAGCCATGAAAGAAGGTAAAGACCGGTGCTCATGGCAAGATGAGCAGCTGCCTAATAACAGACAAAGTCTTGTATATAATATACAACTGTGCAGTTCCAAGAATTTGTTGTGGGGAGGCCATAAATCATGCTCTGCGCAATGCGTGATGTGCTAAATATTCTGCTCTCGGAGTAGTCGGAGGCGCCGCGACAATGTCACTGCACTTGGCTACCGCCTTGCTTCTTCTGGCCATGGCGACTTGGTTCCCAGAGGCCGGTATTGCCGGCCCTGTCTTCAACGTCACGGATTTTGGCGCGGTTGCGGGTGGGCACACAGATAATTCGAAGGTGGGTTTTTTTGGCGAATTTTCTTTACCATGTGTTTGCAGTGATGTTCATCTAGTTTTCAGCGCAGTGACAATATGCTTTTTTGAAGACAGGCGTTTCTGATGGCGTGGATGAAGGCGTGCGCGACGCCGGGGCGGCCGGCCGTCGTCGTCCCCAAGGGCGACTACCTGGTGCGCCCGCTGGTGTTCCGGGGCCCGTGCAGGGGCTACATGGAGGTGCACATCGCCGGAGTCATCCGGGCGCCGGACGGCCTTGGCGCGTTCCCGGGATGGAGCGAGTGGATCCACTTCGCCGGCATCGACGGGCTGCTCGTCACCGGCGGCGGCACGTTCGACGGACGCGGCGCGACGGCGTGGCCGCTCAACGAGTGCCCGCGGAAACGAGACTGCAAGCTTCTCCCCACCGTAAGCCCAGGGCCTGCACTTTGTGTGAGATTCCGTCTGCCGGCCGTTCGGTTGGAAATTGGACGACGGTCCAAATGTCCATTTTTCTTCCTTGCCCAGTCCATCAAGCTCGGGCGCGTCAGGAACGCGACCATCACGGGCGTGACGTCGCTGGACAGCAAGTTCTTCCACGTCACGGTGGCGGGCAGCCAGGACGTGCGCATCAGCCACGTCAGCATCCGGGCGCCTCGCGACAGCCCCAACACGGACGGCATCCACATCCAGGACTCCTCCGACGTCCGCGTCACCGACTCGGCCATCGGCACCGGCGACGACTGCGTCTCCATCGGGCCCGGCACCTCCGACGTGCTCGTGTCCGGGGTGTCCTGCGGCCCGGGGCACGGCATCAGCGTGGGCAGCCTCGGCAGGTCCCCCAGCGACGAGGACGTGCGGCGGCTGCGCGTGGCCAACTGCACCATCGCCGGCACGGCCAACGGCGTGCGGATCAAGACGTGGCGCGGCGGGACGCGGCCCGTCGCCGTGTCCGGTCTCGTCTTCGAGGACATCGTCATGAGGAAGGTCCGCAACCCCATCATCATCGACCAGGAGTACTGCCCCTACGCCTCCTGCCGTGAATCGGTCAGGGACACGACACACCATCTCTTCTCGTTCTCTGCGGATCGATGCAACAGAGCAGCACCGTCTTCAGTTAGCTCATTCGGAGTCGTCCTCGATGGTTTGACCATGCATGCAGGAGATGAGGCCGTCGGCGGTGAGGATAAGCGACGTCAAGTTCAAAAACATCAGGGGCGTATCGGTGACGCAGGTCGCCGTGAAGCTGTCCTGCAGCGAGGCGAGCCCGTGCGGGGGGCTGGAGCTCAGAGACATCGACCTGCGGTACGTCAGGCGCGGGGTCGCCACCCAGTCGCGGTGCTCGCACGTCGCCGGTGGTGTGGTTGGCGGCACGCTCGTCCCTCCCTCTTGCATATGAATTCAAGGCCGCTGGATTGTAGTACTAGGGATGGTAGAATTGACCCAAAAAGAAACCGAACTTTTTTTTTTCCTTCCTTCCTTTCTTCAGTTGTGAATTATGAAAGAACATGGCCTGAACACTAACTGTATTCAAGTTAGTTCGTCAATTGTCTGAATGGGATGGGATAGTTATGGTCGTCCACGCAATGCCATCACCATTCAGTTTTTCCAAGGAGGGGAAAACCAGTAGCGTTCCTTCACCGAAATCTGGCGCCTGCTTCCATGGAACCCAAATTGCTAGTGGTTCTCATCTCGGTTCCGACAGGGCGCGGTGATAGATCAAGTGCCAATGACTGATGATGAGTCGACCCGGTTGTTGACTGTACTTGGATCTCACCCTCGAGGGTAAGAATGTGCTCAAAGTACGAATGAGGCCAAAATCCTGAAATTCGTCAGGTCGCATGTATCAATAATCTCGTACTGAATTGGTAAAAATCATAGTTTTCGGAAATGAATACGTTGACAAAGATCTCAGAGTAGTAGCTGCTGCCCCCTGAAAACGTAGTACGTAGTGAGATACCTTGTTCCCCAGACGGTGCTGGGAAAAACTGCAGGTAACAGAACGAAGAAACCACCAATCCTGTAACACAGACGAAATGCAACTGTTTGAACACCGTTTTTTTGTCGGAAAAGATCACTCAAATAATAGATGGGGGACAAAACGTGAACACACCGAGGGCTCCGGCGGTGAACACGTCCTGCCAGTGGTGCCAGTAGTCGTCCACCCGCGACACGGCTACCATCGCCGCGACGAGCAGCGGCAGCGCGACGATGCAGAGCTTGGCGACATGGCCGCGGCGGTCGAACGCCATGATCTTGCCGGCCAGGTACCAGGACAGGAAGCCGAGCCCCGCGAACGACCCTGCGAGCATGCAAGAAAGAACGCAGCTAGTTGCGAAAAAAGCATTTCGCAAAACCGAAACACTTGTAAATTCCGTTTCGGTGTTTAGTCGTGTAACTGACATGAAGTGTGGCCACTCGGGAAGCTCTTGTACCCTTCCTTGATGACGGCCTGGTCCCCGTGGCATATGACTGCTCCGGTGACGTTGCTGTAATTCTGAAGAGCGTTCAGTGTGGCAACGAGAAGAAACAAACTGGCTACTAGTAGTTCTGATTCTGAAGAAGCTACGGGTTACAGTCTGAATTAACCCTCAAGTCTAGGACTCACAAAAAAAGAAAAAGTCACGGAGGATACTAGAGTTGAACTCACTGGCACTCCGTCGGGGAAGCAACGCCAGAAGAAATTCGGCCGCGGCCGGCCAACGCCGTCCTTGATCGCGTCGGTCAGGACGGCGGTTATAAGCACGGAGAACAAAAGGCCTGGTCGAGGGCATACTGCATGTCAAACACTACTACGGCGTGGCTCCAGAACTTTGAACGAGAATGGCAGCGCCAGAGGAAGAACTTGCCGAGGACGGCGTGATGCAGGTCGTAGACGTTCCTCCTCTTCATGTATATTCCGACGACGATCAGCACCGGTCCGACGACGGCGATCACCTGCGCGATCGTACGCTTAATCCACGAGACGGCCGATCGATGAACATCGGCGGCAGGGAGGAGGCGTACCGGCACGGCCCAGACGGGCACGGTGTTGTGCTTGAGCGGGTACCGGAGCCCCGGGATCATGTCCTTGCCGACGAACCGGTGGAACGGCTCGACGAGGTTGAGCACGCCGTCGACGACGACGAGGAGGACCAGCACGACCCAGTCGGAGAGGTGCACCCTCGCGACTCTGGTCCCGTGGGTCTTCAGGCACGCGCGCGGGGCTCCACAACCTGCGGCGGCCGGCGGCGGCATCGAGCTCCTCCTGGAAGTAAAAGCCGATCGACGGGGAGAGAGGAGATCTTGATTACCAGCCACGCAGATCCAGCTCTGAAAGGTCGTGGGGAGCAGTGAAGGAGATTGCAGAGAGACGAATGCGCCTCTCGACTCCTCCTGCTCTCCCTGCCGGCCTGCGAGACCGCTTCGATTCAGAAGGCTGGAACTTGTCGCTGGCTAGATGCTCCTGGCACGTGCCTCGACAGCATCTCCGCAACTTGTTCGTCAGGAGAAGCCATGGCCGCTTTCAACGTAACTTCCAACATCGGAGTCCACCGAAGAAAAAAAAGTTGCGCAACTGCCATTATTTTAGTTGTTCCCAGAGTGACCCGTACTAAGCCTTAAAGCTCAAGGAATCGCTGCAAGAAATCCGACAAACTGGGGTGGTATCACATGGAAAGACCTCGAAGTCATGAAAAGGAAGACAGAAGCTGGAGCATCTGAAAGGACGACGAGGATTCATAATAAGCTAGTATTTTTTGAGGTTAAGATCTTTTTAAGCCATTTTTGCGTTGGGCTGGAACAGGCCATCAGAAACAGCATCTGCAACGTATTATACAGTACTCGGACCAGCCATTAGATGGGCCGGACCGGACTAGGAAAACACTGAAATCAGGCCACGGCGCCGCACGTTACGCCCGATCGAGGATGAGGCACCTAAACCGAAGTGAATGGTTCAGATTTCTCCAGTCGTCAGGTGAAGAACACAAGCACTGTTCAGAAAACCAGAATTCAGAAAATACTTTCATTGAACAGGTTAAACGGTAGGATGAAACAACGATATAATTTCATATATTATATTTCAATCAAATGATTAAACAACCAACTGGATTCAAATACACACACACATATATATAGCGTGCTTAAACCCGCGACCCTTGACCATCATGTCCGATTGACATGAAGAGCATGCACGCGGTCGCACGACAACGCCGCTCTCTTCTTCCTCGTGGAGACCGATCGCCTCACCCGTCCACCGCACCACCTGGAAGCTGGAGGAGCGCGCGACGCGAGAGGCCGGGCCATGGGGTTCCCGAGCCTGACTCAGTGGAGGTAGTACGCGAGGAAGGAGGCGACGAGGGCGACGACGGGTCCCGCGACCAGCGCGGACGCGCCGCTGCTCGCGGCCGGCCCCGCGGCGCCGGCCGGGGCCTCGGCGGCTTCGGACGCGAGCACGGCGGTGGCCGAGGCGGCGACGACGAGCGCAGCGAAGGCGGTCCTCTTCATCTCCATCGTGGGACAGAGGCAGGCTCGGCTCTCTTCGACGGGGTGGTGGCGGATCGCGCTGGGAAAGCCGGAACGGTAAACGATCGCCGGTTTATTCTCCGAGCAGCGAGAGTTTATTGGGGATGGGTTGATCTCTCTCTGCGTAGTGCTCCTGCTGTCGGAGGAGGGAACGGGAGGGCTGTATATATATAGAGGAAGAGTGTAACTAGGTCTGTGTGGTTAGGAGACAGGTTAGGGGAGTTGGCCGAGATTAGCTTGCTAATTTGGGGTTTGCCCGGTTTAAGATAGGGATGGCAACGGGTGCCCATTACCCGTTTACCCGCGGATATCCGACCCGATGGATACGGATTCGGGTATAAGTTCAGATCCACGGGTACGGGTTCGGGTAACGGGTTGAATCCAACGGATATTTCTTATCAGGTAAAAGAAATCCATACCCATATCCGTATACCCGAACCCGTTCTGACATGTGGGCCAATACACCATTATATAATAGTTCTAGCTTCTAGCGTTTGGTTTTCTTTTCTTTCCAACTCTCTTGCTCGGCTGCTCGGTGTTAAACTGTTCCATAAATCTATATGCAATGTATTTTTTATTAAAGGTTTTTGGATAACGGATATACCCGCGGATAAAAAATATTCACGGGTAACGGATATAGATAATGTTTTATACCCGCTGCAGGTAACGGGTACGGGTTCGGGTACGATTTTATCCAACAGGTACGGGTAACCCAGAGTGATATCCACGGATTTTTTACCCGTTGACATCCCTAGTTTAAGAGGATGCCGACAGCTCGAGGACAGGGAAGCGAAGCCTCGCATTTTTTTTCTTCCTTTCGAGGACAGGGAAACCGACAGGGGCACAAGGCAAGGTTGAACAGAGTTTTGCTTTCGACTGGCCCAGTTGGAGACAGACAACAGCCCAGCAGGTATAGGTGTAGAAGAAGGCGCCGCAAGAGATGACGAGACGGGTCAGGCCCAAGCGAGCCAAACGATAGTAGTCGTACTACTACGACGACGCGCGCCGCACAGCACAGGAGGGAGGGAGTCCCTGCAGCGTAGTATGATATGAAATCACCCTGAGCATACCGCTCTGATCGTTCCTCTGAAAGCCTTAGCAGTAGTACACTTATTAAATGTTGGAATTTAGGCTCGTGTGCTACTTATTTATGAGCTGATTTTATGGGTTAAAATTTCTGATGGGCAGAGATGGCTGGGACTTTAGTCCCACATTATCCACCTAGATGGATATACCCTAATATATATAGTGCCACTATGAGAGGTTCTTAACATGAGAATAATAAGAAAAATGAAGACTGTTGCTAGAAACACAAACACGCGCGCGCGCGTTTTGTGATTTTTACGCGTGTGTAACACGTGACTTGTCACTTGTGACTTGCGACGTTGCGCATTCGCGTCGTGACGAGTTATGTTCTATTAAGCGGTTATTTTTCTGCCACACATATATATTGAGCGGTTATTTTCCATCACATCTAGACTGTCACGTCAACACGAGGAGTAAATGTAGGCGTAACTGCGGACGCATATTATTAGTGCGTAATGTCCCATTACCACTCCGTTGAGAGATTTCATGGGGCGGTTATCTGAAATTATGGCAGATCGAATCTGAGACGGTGGACTGACTCGAGTATAAAGGAGACGTCCTCTATACCAGAGACAGAAGATTGAGACTATTGACTCGCCTCTAAAAAACAACTTTTTCTGCGCCACCGTTATTCGTCCTTGCCATCCCTTTGTCCACCGTGCAGCGGATTGAGGGAGAGTAGTGTCTCCGAGCCGACGTCGGTGATCTGAAGACGTGCACGGGTGCCGGTGATTAGGTTTCTGCGAAGTGCGCTCTCACGACTGCTCGCGACACTTTCTCCTTTCTCGATATCTTCACTGTGAGTACATCTTTCGATCTATGAAGATTTCGATGTTCCAGTTACACCATCCGTCATTTCATGTCGTACATGAACATATATGGTGTATAATTAATTTTTGTGTGGTGCTAGTACTGATTATGATAACTGGTATTAGATCAGTTCTTATTGTTTCTCTGGATTCATTAAAATTAATTGTATGGCATGTGATTTCTCTAACATTAAACTAAAAAATAGCTCTGAAATCACGATTCTGCCACGCACGAAGGCCGAAAGCCGTACACAGTCTTGCGCGTGGGGTCCACTGCCAGCACCCAAGGATGGATCGATCACAGTCAGAGAGACGTTCGTGGACCGGACTCTCCTCCTTTCAAGGACCAGGCATTACTATTTCTTTCCTTTTTTTTTTCTTTCAGTTTTGTTGTTGTTTGTGGTGAACTGCAGACTCTCAGTCTCAGATGTGGGATGCCCCCCGTTTGGTCCGAAAAATATGGGCGTGGCCCTCTCCCGGTCGCTGTCGAAACCGACTCAGCTTATGTGTTCCAGCTCCGGCAGCATGCCGTGCTCACGAGAGCTGTTCGCATTTTTCTTCTTCGATGGTCGCACTCGATTAGATTTTTATGTCGCTCGCTTGCGCTCCTCCTTTCGGCGTGTGAATTGTGATGAGTAAGAGATATTTATCGAGGTGGTAATAGTGTGTTTTCGTTGCTATGTTATTTCCTTGTTCCATAGTAGTAGTACTTTTGTTTGAGCAGTTTCTTTTACTTTTCTCTTGAAAATAATGAAAAATTCCTTTCCTTGATACAATCCGGGCTACAAACACGGAGACACGCGACATTTACACACTCATCGTAATATTAAAAAACCTTCAATATCTCGAGTTTCTGATAATAATAATGACAATGGTTTATATGTGAACACACAATAGAAATTGTTTACGAATCAGTCGCTCGAATTTTGTCCAAGGACACAGAAACAACACTTCGGCTGACCTCCTGCTTCTCTGAAGCGACAGTGCTGTAGCCTGTATATACTAACCCAGCAGAGAGAGAGAGAAAAAGGGAATAAGGACCTGCCACTGCACTGAAGAGAAAGAGAGGGGCAGCCTCGTCATTTCGCGCGCCACTCTGGCCTCCTTTATCTCTCTCCCCCACCTCCCCACGTTTCCGCCCCCGTTTCGAAAGCCCAGCGAATTCCCTGCGGTTCCTCTCCCCTCGTCCTCCCCTAGGGTTAGCGTCTCGATTCGATCCGATTCATTTTCGGCTTCGCTTCCATCTCCTTAGATTTGTGCCTTCCGCTTCGTCCTCGCGGGGTCGATCTGCGATGTTGTTTTTTGGTCTGTATATATTTGTTTTGGTCCATCTTGCTGATTTATCGACCGTTCCGTACCTCCTCCTGCAGGGATCACCGGAGAGGAATCGTGGAAAGGGCTTTCTCGTTCGAGGTGCGTAGTATAGTTACTCTACATATAATCAGTTTTTTTCTGGATTCATTTTTTTACTCTTTATGGTTAAAATTTGTGCTTTCTCGGTCAAAAGCTGTGATTTTTTGCGGGCGGTAGTGAGACGGGTCGACGCGGAAACAGTGAAGCCGCATCGATTCGTCGATTTGGTCCGGATCCATGCTTCATAAATTCGAGCTTCTGTTGTGAAGGCGTCCGCTTTCCACGTATTGGCCGTAGCTGTTGCTCGCGGCTGGTTGATGGCCTGCCCTCTTTTAAATGCTTTGGCCAAAGTTAGCTAGCAGATGCAGATATTGTTTGCTACTTTACAGGTTTGTTGCGTAAAGCGGCAAAAAGTTGCGGCCTCTTTTTATAATTGATTTCGCCCTCGTTTTGGTGCCGTTAGGTGATCCGTATGTTGGCCAGTTTGATAGATTGGGTTCCATTTTGGTGGTGCCTCGAGTTAGGTATTTGACCAAGGTACAATCAACCTTGATAAGATGCTTCTTAAAGTTGTACGATTACCCTTGCTATGATGCTTCTGAAAGTAAATCTAATCCTTGCAGGTTTTTTCATTAGGTTACCCGCATCATGTTTTACAGAAGCAAGATAGTGCGTTCGTTTCTACTGCTTCTATGATTGCATATGCTACTATAGGGCCTTGATGCCAACTCTAGGCAGCACCTTGTAATAGAAAATCCGTAGAAAGCTGTAAATACTCTTCTGGTAATAATTCAGTGTGTTGTATGTAATTTTCAGCTAGGGAAGCCATGGAGCACGAGGAGACTGGATGTCAGGCCCCTGAGGGACCCATCCTTTGCATCAATAATTGTGGCTTTTTTGGCAGCGCAGCTACCATGAACATGTGTTCCAAGTGCCACAAGGAGATGATAGTGAAGCAGGAGCAAGCCAAGCTGGCTGCCTCCTCTATCGATAGTATCGTCAATGGCAATGATGCTCTGAAAGAACCAATTGTCTATGCCAACGCAGCGGTAGCTGTTGCTCAAGTTGAAGTGCAGACGCTTAAAGTGCAACCTGCTGATGTTGCTGGCCCCAGCGAGGGGGCAGTGGTGATCCCCAAAGGGAAGGAAGGCCCAAACCGGTGCACCACCTGTAGGAAGAGGGTTGGGCTTACAGGATTCAACTGCCGATGTGGGAACTTGTTCTGTGCACTTCACCGCTATAACGACAAGCACAACTGCAAATTCGACTACCGGACTGCAGCTAGGGATGCAATTGCCAAGGCTAACCCGGTAGTGAAGGCAGAAAAGCTCGACAAGATCTAGAGGTTCTTACGGTTGGTGGAAGAAAATCCCCAGTCTGTGGTACTTCATCAATTGAATTTGCTGCTTTACCCATGCCTTACCCTTTCATGTTGGCTGCTACAATCTTGTTGTTCGGCTCTCTAATGCATGGTTCACTTCAGCAGCTCAAGAACCCTCTTCTCTGCCCTGGTCAGTTCAAACGGTTTGCATGTTGGCTATGTTGTGTAAGCTTTATTTATGTCTTCTTGCTTGGATGTTTAATGTGGCTTCACATTTAGCTAGCTCTGTAAGACTGTAATGTACTGTTGCCCTGGCGTGTTACACTGCAACCAGTAAGAAGTAATCAGCAAATGTCTGTTATATGGTACTGCCAAAATTTGCTGATTTGCATTCTCAATGGTTTTTTTAATCTTCATGGTACCATACGTTTTCTTCTTCAGAAGTTCTAGCTTTTTAGTTTGAATAGCAATCAAAAGGATTTTTCATGTTACCCACGTGTCCACCATTGGAATGCTTGTGAGCAGGGAGCAGGTCCATCAATTTGTTTATGCCTGGGTAGTGCTATTGAAATTCTAAAGTTAAAAAGGCTATGCAGCTTGCTAAAGTTAAAAAGTAGTGTTCCTCTGCAGGCAGTTCACCATTTAGCAGCTCGGTAGTACCTTATGAAACTTGAAGTTTCTTGAGTACATCTATAGTGTTCGGCCTTAAAGATTGAATCTTTAATTGATCGTGAAATTCGTTGGATCTCAAAAGCTTATTTTGTGGAATTGCGTGGGCTTGTTTTTTAGAGCTTTATGTAATTATAGGCCGATCATTCTACAGTATAGTTTTGGTTTGAGCCTTCGTACCTGATGCCGCGCTATTGTACGGTTGTACCTGGTTTTTAGAGCTTTATGCTGAAGTTTCTTTTCCCTCTTGAATCTGCTGTTCAATGAGCTCGTGGTCTCATCGCTGTCATCAGTGCTGCTTTGGATCTTCGATTTCATGTTATAATTTTCGCGCCAGATGAAGATTTCCATTTGATCGATACCGTTGTACTGGACAGGATGGGTTCGTGCTTCCAGTCCTTGTCCAAAATCTCTCAAAATCTACCAGATCCTTGCTCTGCTTTCAATTTGACAGCAACAACTGCATCTAGTGTTCATTCGTACAATCAGCCAGCAGGATTCAATTTGCCAGCAACAACCAGCATCGTCGATGTTCATAGCAATTGCATAAACCACATGCATTTCTCAACAAAAATTAGACATAACCATTTGCACACCAGGTAGTAGTGTTTTGGATAAAGTGCATGATTGGTCCTTAAACTTGTTTGGGGGTGACATGAGTCTTTAAACTCTTAATTTACACATCAAGGTCTCTAATTTTTTTTAAGTAATCCATTCGCGTCCAAACATATTTAATCAGCACTAATTCGTTTAGTTGGTGGCTTTCTGACATCCCATTAACCAACTCATCACTTGTTTTATTATTTAGCACACGTCAAAATGAAAAAAATCAAAGTATTTTTGTATCCTGAATAAGTCAGACTTTTTTATTTTAACTTAATTTTTTACTTTGGTGCAGATTTAATAGTATTGTAAATGACGAGTTTGTATACTTGAGTGAAACGGTCACGACGGAGACACTAAGTAGGTATACTCGAATGTACAAATTAAAAGTTTGGGAATCTAGATTACACTACCAAATAAATTCAAGGACCACTCACGCACTTCGCTGTTATTTTTAAGCTGAGATAGAAGCGGATGCCGTCATCATGCCATCCGGATAATGAATCTTACACCAATATAACATAAAACGAACTAGCTTGTTCAACCACTTCGAATCATCTAGACTCTCGAGCCAAAATATCGCGTCGTTCGCTTCATTGATGGATCTGAACAACACCTTACCAAGACAAAATTATAGATGGCGGCTAGTGGTGGGAGTCAGGCCGGGCTGGCCTGACACGGCTCGGAAATTTAGTGCTTCGGGCTGATTCGGCCTGCAGCCGAAAGCATGATGGGCCATTTCGGGCCGGATCGGCTGGCACGAATTTGTAAACCTCTAGCCCGAGCACGGTACGTGGCTCGACGGGCCAATTTCGGGCCGGGCCAGGACCGAGCACGGCCTGAATATCCAAAAAATCCAAAAAATAAAAAAAAAACTGTAAAATAGAAAAATACAAAAAATCCAAAAATTCTGTAAAATCGAAAAAATTCTAAAACAATTCCAAAAAAATTCGGGCTTTTCCGGGCCATTTCGGGCCGATGTGCCTTACCGGGCCATGTCGGCCCAAGCACGGCCCAAAAATCATTTTCGTGTCGGACCGCCTGAAGACACCAAACCCGGGCCCGGCCCGGCCCGAAATACCGTGCAGGGTCAGCCCAGCCCGAATATATTTCGGGTCTAATTCATGCCTGGGCCGTGCCAGCCCGTCGGGCTTCGGCCCGCCCAGAAATGGCCCGGCCCAACTCCCAGCTCTAATGACGGCATGGGCCAGAGATTGAACTCCTCCTGCCCATGCGCTTTCTGAAGCAAGGTTCGTGCTCATGTCCAGCCAGAAACAATTGAATTTTTCTTGCAAAATTTTAATAAATGACGCTGGTTAATTCAAGGTGTGATGTTTGGAGGAAATACGAGCAGCTGCAAGGGGCACAGTGAGGCACTTGGAAATCAACTCTTCCTCACTCCAACGTGCGAATATTTTTCAGGATCCCCCGAATGAACATGAGACGGAACAGTTGATTTTTCGGGAGGAGAAAGGAGAAATTTCCGGCCTCGACTCGTGTTGAGACAGACAGATCATAGACCAGAACTTAACCCACTCTATTAGCCACGTCCAATCGAAACATTTTCTTGGTGAGAGGCTTCATCCACCTTGAGCTGCAAGTGTCGCCTCATGCTCCGAGGTTGAAGAAGATGGTGTAGAACTCGTCCCTCAGGGTGAACAATGGCTCGAGGAGGAAGGTCCTCCTCGCACCCCTGGCGGCGAAGCTGATCGGGTGATACCTCCGCAGCGGCTCGGTCTGAACGAAACTCGCCGCGCGCCGGAACCCCGCGCCGCCGTCGCCGTGCTTCCGGGCGTTCTCGCAGCTGATCTGGACCTTCGCGCCGGCGGCGTAGCCATCGCCTTCCGGAGTGGCCACGAAGCACCCCGGCCTGCTTCCGAGCTCCAGGGACACCGATCCGGGCGCCCCGTCGAGCCCCGGCACGACGGTGAACAGAGAGCTCGGGCTCTTCTCGCCGGACACCGTGAGTTTGTCCGTGATCACCATCCCTGGCAGGGCGATGGGTTCGATCATTACGGAGGTCGAGTTCATGGTGGCGCCGTAGCCCTGGGGAATGACCCTGAACGTTGCGTGGACAGCGGCCTCGGTGCCGCCGGCGCTTTCAGGCTGGACCTGCATCGTCAGGGAGTCGTTCGCGGTGGAGAGGACGAAGGTCTTGCCGCCGGATTCTTGCACCAGCGTCACGAGCTGGGAGTTGGACGACGGAGGGATGGCGGTGATCCAGTCGGAGACCGCGGCGGCCGCGCCTGTCTTGGCGTCCCAGTCACCGGTGGTGAGGCCGGCTAGGAGGAACGGCCCGAACAGGACTGCTTGCAGAGATGCATACTCCGGTCGCTCATCTGAAGGTTTCAGTTACAGTCAGTTTGGCCTGAAGATTATGCCTGGAAACTTAATTTTCGACTTAGTCGTACGACGACTGCAGGATTTGTTACGTGAGAGACGTAGTAACGATTAAAACACTTTGTCGCCACTGTAATAGCAGCATTTGAAATTCCAGACCTTTTATTGCTTCAGTCCTTAGGTTGATTGGTATTTGGAGCGACAGACGATCACCACTGCTCCACTGCCTGCTGATTGTGAGGAATGTACCTGACATAAATAAAATTTGAGTAAGAAATAAGAACATCTATCCCTGTAATTCATCGATGGTTTATGGAGATGGCATCATGCCTGTGACTTGTTTTTCAGATTATCTTTACCTGTTTCTTTAATTGCAAATGGACATACCTGGATATGCTAATTCCAGATTTTTGTCATTCAATGTTGCCTTAGCACCATTCAAAGAAGTCCATGATGGCATTCGCACATTAAGTGTCGCAAACTGACCATTTGTCTGCATGAAAGAAAACAAACTGATTAACTTCTCATAGTAAGCAAATCATCTTCCAAAAAGTTTCTCCTCTCTTTCCATCAAAAAAAGTTTCTTCTCCCAATCATAAAATTATGCAATAATCTTATTCAGAATCATTTACCTTTGCAGATATGGAGAATGAGACCTGAAGAAACTGGTCTGGTGAGCTGAGGGTTTTCAGTTGCTGGGTAACAGTAAGGCCTGTAGTTCTCCAATTGAATGTGCTCGGTATGAACTGAATGACGTAGAGCGATGGCATGCCTCCTTTCTCCTCAAAGTAGATGGAATCCCCAAGTTTGGAGAACGATTCTATTCCTGCAAGCACAAACCACTTAAACGCAGAACCTTCACAGTCCCATTGCCGGGTTTGAAACAAAAGTTTTTTTTTCACATACCAGTCCCATAACAACACCAGAATGAATCATTCTGTGTTCCCCAGCCATGGTAGCTCACTGCCTTCGATCTCCCAGGGCCCTGGGGCAGCATGTAGATCATAACACCAGGGTCCCTTCCTCTCTGAATGCTCAGTACTCCATTAATCAGCGCTCGCTCGTAGTAGTCCGCATATGCGATCTCCTTAGTCCATCTGAACAGATGGCGCGAAACCTGAGTATTCCATAGTAGTATCATAATTACTCCCTAAACATAAAAATCATAGCAGACGTGTTTTGAATATGATGAACAATCCAAGCACCTTGAGCATGTTGTAGGTGGTGCAGGACTCTTCAGTCTCAGTGGTCAGATTATCAGCTAAACGCTTTGGATCAGACCTGACAAAAGCATTTCAAATATGAGACGTCTGAAAAAAGATGACCGTGGAGTTCAGACATCTCAATGCATTACCAGAATTCCCTGACAGATGTGCCACCAGTTGCATAGGTATGGGAAGAATTCACCGTGTCCATGAAGAATGTTGCAATTTCCTGTAATTTCATGAGTTAGGCTCATGGTCAACTTCACCAAGTTGCATCAAGAGACTGTCCCAACTGATTGGTAGTGCAGGTGTTAGGTTCAGAATCAGATGTTCATGCCCAGTACACCCACTAGGTTGTTCTTCTTTAACTGTCGTTTTTTATGCAGTAACTTTTACAATACCTTGTAAAGAGGATCGCCTGTAACTTCATATCTCATTTGCCCGCCGATGACGACGGGAATATGCGTATTGGCATGGAAACCCGAAAGACTGTCAGCCTGAAAGCCAAAAAGAAAGCAGTAAGACATACGCGTGGCTCGTTCCAATCTATAGATTTTAGCAGATTGAGACACAATAATACAACTGTTTGTTTCTTTTAAAAAATAAATGCAATTAAATTGATGAGCAGAACAAAGGGCCAAGACGGAAACTCTTCGGACCTGCACTGCAAGCAGCCCCAGGAAGCATGGCTTGTCGAAAAGATGAGCTAGCACCAGATGCCTCTGATCTTTCTGCGCAAATCATTTGAGATAGATGTCTTACCGACTCCACTCAAAGCGTGGTTCTGATTACGACTATATATCCACGAACAAATAAAAGAAGGCGTTATCATACGAAAGCCTCAATTCTAGGCGTATACCGTGATGGTGTAGAGCTGGTAGAGCACGTCGTTCATGCCGCCGGTCTCCTCGTTGAGCGACGTCCAGTGCCGCTCGATGCTGTACTTCTGGATCACGTTCCTGACGCGGCCGGCGAAGTAGTCCGCCATGGCGACCGCCATCTGCAGCGCCTCGCCGTTGCCGGCCACCACGTGCTGGTCGAGGAGGCCCTGCATGATCTGCAGCGGACGACACGCGAGAGAGGGTTCAGATCGAACGGCGCGAAAGGTGACGGCAGTACTGGGCTGGGCCAGCGGCTGGCCATGCGCGTGAGCTAGCGTAGCGGACCTTGTGGATGGTGTAGTAGGGCGCCCAGACGGGGCTGATGGCCTCGAAGCGGTCGAAGAACTCGGCGGGGAAGGCGGAGAGGTAGCCCGTCCCGGCGGCGAGCTGGCACTCGCGCAGCGCGTCCACCACCGCCGACATCTTGCCGCCGAGCGCCGCGTCGTGCGTGCTCGCCCACATCCTGGCCGTCGCGCTCAGGTAGTGCCCTGCGCATACGGACGGGTTGTGTTTGTTGAGTCGTTGTCCTGTTTGGAACGTGCGGTAAACTCATTTCGACAGAGAAAAATGAATAGTTTGCCGTCAAATTTGATCCGGCTAATAAGTACTCCCTCTGTTCTGAAACAAATAACATTTAAAACGGCTAATTTAGTAGCCCAACGTAATAGCTCTTTTTCGGCTGGCCCATCTGAACTGATCCAAGCCCCACCCAGTAATAAACCACTCAAACAGTTGTTCCACTTCCACTTCTACCCGCGTTGTACATTAAAAAAATTTAACAGATGGAGCTCTAAGGAATATTTTCATGGGGACAGGGCATCCCAACCTAGCAGTCGCTCCTATCTGGTGTGCGGGACGGGGAGCCAAGTAATGCTCGCGATAATGGCCGCGTCCGTGCACGGAGGCCACACGTGACGGCAGATGAGGATCGGTTGGTTGGTCGGGACCCGAGAGGTGTGTGCGTGTGTGTGTACGTACCGACGAAGTGACCCCGGAGCTCCATGCCGGTGCCCTCCCATCCGCCGTATGGCTTCCCCGGCGCCGGCAGCCCCGCCTGGTTCCGGAAGCTCCAGACGAGGCGGTCCACGTCCAGGAGCAGCAGGTACTCGAGGTTGGTCCGCTGCGCGCGCCCGTACACCGCGTCGTCGTCGTCCAGCCGCACGTCGTGCAGCGACACCTCCTCCAGGAACGGCCCGGCCTCGCCGCCGGCGGCGGCGGCGGCCGAGGATGACGACGAGACGCCGCCCCGCCGGCCCTTGAGTGACCGGTACAGCGTCACCCAGTCGAACTCCTCGCCCGCGGCGCCGGCACGCGGGGGTCCCCGCGGCGGCGGCGGCATGAGGTCCATCCACGCGGACTCGTCGGTGGGGTTGAGGTGGCGGTCGTGGAAGAACAGCTCGCGGAGCCGCCACTCGGGCGCCCCTGGCTTCGCCTGCAGCTGCGCGCGCACCGTGTGCGACGACAGCTCCGTCGGGAAGTTGGTGCACTCCTTCCCCGCCACCAGCGACGACGCCGCCGCCGCGGCGGCCACGATCACCACAGCCGCCGCCCACGCCGCGCGCCACCACGCCATTCCAAGATAATAAGCCGCCCTCGGCACCGCCACCGCGCTCGCTATTTCGCTCAGTACAGAGCAGCCGCCGGCACTGCGGACACGGCAAAGGCCGTTTCCTGAAGGCGGGGAGTATATTAATCCAGTTCCCCCCTGCGCCCCACGGCGAGAAAGGACAGCGTTTAAGCCTGGCGATGGCTCAGGGCACGGGCATCGAGCCTCACGGAATGAAAAACCAAGTCACAGCCATGCACCACCTCGTTCGCTCGCTCACATGTCGCCACAGTACACGGGCTTGCCTTGTCGCAGCGCCCTTTTTCCATTGTCAGCTTGCGTCTGCGCGTCAGGCTGCTCTTGTTTGGGAGAAGATAGCGTTCCCGTACGTCTCTAGTTTGGGAGAAGGGGTGGCGTTCCCGTCTCCGTCGACTTGGATGGATGGCGACGGTTCTTGGGCCCGAGAGCAAAGGCTCTGCACCTTGTCATCTCGCTTTTTCTGGCCTTCATTATCTTGGAGGAAAAGAAATCTAGTTTTTGCTGGTCTTCAGTTCTCTACCTTGTTTGGGACTACCGTAAAACCACCCAGATAAGAAATACAAATATCTCTCGGAAAAAAATAGCAAATCTTCCCAAGTCCCGTATAATATTAAACAGGTGATTTTTAAAAAGCCATAAAAGATGCACTGTCAGATTTATATACAAACACATGTGTGTTAGCGTGCAGGGATTCCTCTCGCTCCTGTCATTCTTCAGAAAGTACAGTCTGGATCAGCTGGAAAATGCAGCGCGACTCAGCTGATAAAATGCATTTGTGCTCCAGCAGAAAACTAGTTTACACTGATTAACATATGGATACACTACGAGATTCTGCACGTATTTCCTTCGAGAAATGTAGAAGACAGTCCGCATCTCTTCAGTTCAGTTGCAGCTGCTCTTTATTTATTTATTTTTTTCGAGGCAATCGTTGCAGCTGCTCTTTAGATTGCGCGCGCGTTCATGGCCCGGCCCCCAACTCTTACTCTCTCCTCTCACCAGTTTACTCCGGCGAGGTTCGTGGCCGCCGGCAGCTTCTCTCCGGACCCGGCGCCGACTCTTGCACCTGCCCTCTTCGCATCGCTTCGTCCCCAACCCCTCCCTCCTCGTTACAGCCCCGTGGGTCGCAAGGGCTCCGTCTTTCATTGTGTGCAGGAGGCGGACAGGCCATGAGCGAGCCGCGAGCTCCATCTCCATTGTCACGCTCGTTTTAAAAAAAGCAAAATTGACGCATTCTACATATATGTCAGGATCGGTTTCATTCATACATATAGAACAATAGTGATAAAACAGTTATATATCGAATATAAACAACATACATACTTTAAAATGAGTTTTGGACTAGCAGTAAAAGAGAAAAAATATGTAGGCCCGTCCACAGGCGAATCGATTAACAACAACATGACATTCTTCACACCGTCTTCATTTGATCTTCTTTTTACTAAGCAACAATTATAAAAGAGGAAAAAAACAAACGACTCAGTACATAATGAACTCAGCAAGTGTGGGAAAGTTTTATGCATGATGAGACGAGAATAAAGGAATCCTAGATACGACTCTTGCACTACGCAACCTATTCCTTAGTTCCAATTCCCGCCCAACCCAACTATGTCTCCAAGTATCTCCTCTACCTCTGTAGTCTCAACCCAAACACCATCCCAAACTATACCAAAACGACCCACGCTAATAATGAGAGAGTTAACAGCCCGCTCTTGACCGTGAGCACGGCTGTCTAGACAGTTTTGACTCTGCAGAGTTTGTACCCTTTACCCACAAGTCGTGTTTTCATCGCCCGTCAGCGACTTAAGAAACTCTTTCCTGCCATCTCACACTCCCTATGGTGTGTGGCAAGGAGTACACGACAAAGCCTTTACATTGCACTACCAACCCATGCACACCCACTAAGGTTTCACCGATGCGGCACTCTGAAACCTCTGCTGCAGAAGCCCCCTCTTGCGCCACTCACACATCTCTATGGTGCACACAAGAAAAGATAGAAACAATTTAATTGGCCACACTGTCCCATAACAGTTCTTTTGGCGGCACGGTATAAGTGGAACTCCTCCCAAGTAATAGCCTTAGGGTCGACGTGAGCAGCGGTGTAAGCTGTCCACCAGTCTACCGCGGGTCCCGCTACGCACCGGAGGACGTCAGGACCGATGACATGAAGCGGGACTGCTTCGTTCGAGATCTTGATGAGGAGCTGAAGAGAGCCTTGTCGTCCAGTTACTATGACAACTTACAGAAGATGGTGGACAAGGCTTTCATGATGGAGCGACAGATGCCAGAGCTCAAGGCACACTGGAAGCGCAAGATGGGATGACAGTGACAGTCTTCAGGCAGCAGCAGTCACACTCGCTTTGCACCACCTCCAGCTACGCAGACGGGCCGATACGTGGGACCGAGTCCGCCTCTGAGATACCCTTCACCAGCTTACAGGCAGTCGTTCCCACAGCCACAGCGCCAGTAGAGCCAGCAGCTACAACAACGACCAGCTTTCCCACCCCGCACAACAACACCTACTCAGCAGGGACAGGTCGTCAGAGCTCTGGGCCGTGCTACGTGTGTGGCGAGATGGGCCACCTCACCAGCAGATGCCAGAAGAAGAGGCCACCCCAGCAGCAGCAGCAGCCGCAGAGTCTCCCGCGTGGTCGAGTGCACCACGTAGCTGTGGAGGAGGCTCAGTTGGCTCCGGATGTGGTACTTGGTACGTTCACAGTTGACTCGCACCCCGCTACTATTTTGTTTAATTCTCGTGCAACTCACTCTTTTATTGCCAAGAAATTTATAAAGAAATATGATATGAGGGCAATAGCTATGTCCCATGTGCTAGTGGTCACTTCTCCTGGAGGTGAGGTCAAAACAAGTCAGGTGCGCCCAAATGTGAGCATCAAGATCGTAGGAATGGAGTTAAAGATAAATCTTATTGTGCTGGAGTCACAAGGCCTGGATGTGATCTTGGGGATGGATTGGTTGGCCAAGTACGGAGGTGTGATCCTTTGTGCCATCATGACTGTCAGGTTGTCTCACCCCGACGGTATTGTGGTGGAGTACACCTCTCTTCACTCGCCAGCCGAGAAGATCCACCTTAACCAGCTCGACACTACTGAGGGGATTCGCGTGGTTGGCGAGTTCCCGGACGTCTTTCCAGAGGAGCTACCAGGTATGCCTCCAAACCGCGATATTGAATTTGCTATAGAACTAGTGTCTGGTACGACCCCTATATATGAAAGGCCGTATAGGATGGATGCCAAGCAATTAGCAGAGCTCAAGGACCACCTCAGAGCTTCTAGACAAGGGCTATATCCGTCCTAGCTCCTCTCCTTGGGGAGCCCCAGTCATATTTGTGCCAAAGAAAGATGAGACCTAGAGGTTGTGTGTAGACTACCGAGTCCTCAATGCCGTCATAATAAAAAACAAATATCCTCTGCCACACATCGAGGATCTGTTTGATCAGCTTAGAGGGGCGTGTGTGTTCTCAAATATTGACCTTCATTCGGGCTATCACAATTGAAGATCCGAGCTTCGGACATTCCGAAGATGGCCTTTGTCACCCGATATGGTCTCTATGAGTGCACCGTCATGTCCTTCGGGTTGACCAATGCTCCCGCTTACTTCATGTACCTTATGAACAAGGTGTTTATGGAGTACTTGGATAAATTTGTGGTGGTCTTCATTGATGATATCCTTGTATTTTCCAAGAATGAAGAGGAGCATGCAGAACACTTGTGCTTGGTGTTGCAAAAGCTTCGGGAACACCAGCTATATGCCAAGCTCAGCAAGTGTGACTTCTGGTTGAAGGAGGTGTCCTTCTTGGGACACGTGATCTCCAAGGGTGGCATATCGGTGGATCCGAGCAAGGTGGCGGATGTGATGAAGTGGAAGGTGCCAGAGAACGTGAGCGAGATCAGGAGCTTCTTGGGGTTGGCAGGCTACTATCGACGATTCATTGAAGGATTCTCGAAGATTTCTAAACCACTCACCAAGTTGCTAGAGAAGGGGACAACTTTCAAGTGGACGCCCGAGTGCGAAGCAAGCTTTCAAGAGTTGAAGAAGAGGTTGACGACGGCGCCCGTGCTAGTGATGCCTGACATGCAAAAGGAGTTCACCGTGTACTGCGATGCCTCTTGGCAGGGTCTGGGATGCGTGCTCATGCAAGAGGGACGCGTGGTAGCCTATGCCTCTAGGCAGCTTCGGAAGCACGAGAGGAACTACCCGACGCATGACTTGGAGTTGGCCGCTGTGGTTCACGCTTTAAAGCTGTATAGACACTACCTCATGGGAAAGAGGACAGAGATCTACACAGATCATAAAAGCCTCAATTACATCTTCACACAGCCGGACCTCAACCTCAGACATTGCAGATGGCTAGAGCTCATCAACGACTTCGATGTGGGCATCAACTATCACCCAGGAAAGGCAAATGTCGTTGCCGATGCTCTGAGTCGGAAAGCGCATTGCCACACTTTGACGATACACCCCCAACGGTGCTAGCAGTTTGCAAAACTTAACCTCAGCCTGGTGACAAGCGTGGAAGCAGTGGTAATGGAGGTGGATTCAACCTTGGAGCATGACATTCGAGAGGGTCAAAAAAATGATGAAAGGATTTTAAAGATCAAGCAAATGATGGAGAAGGGCAAGGCTCCGAACTTCAGGGTGGATGAGCAAGGAATGTTGTGGCTTGGCAAGAGGATCTGTGTGCCTGACATTCAGGCCATTCGGCAGGCGATCTTGAGGGAAACACACGACTCATAGTACTCCATTCACCCTGGGAGTACCAAAATGTATCAAGATCTCAAAGACCGCTACTGGTGGCACGACATGAAGCGTGACGTAGCAGAGTATGTGGCCCTGTGTGACACGTGCCAGCTCGTCAAGGCAGAGCATCAAAGGCCTGCCGGACTGCTTCAGCCACTCAAGATACCAGAGTAGAAATGGGAGGAAATCAGCATGAATTTCATTGTGGGATTGCCCAGGACCCAGTCAGGTTACGACTCCATATGGATAATTGTGGACCGCCTGACCAAGGTGACTCACGTCATCCCCGTGAAGGAGAAGTAAAAGGGGGCAAAATTGGCTGAGTTGTATATGTCCCGGATTGTGTGCTACAACGGGGTTCCGAAGAAAATCGTTTCAGATCGTGGCACACAATTCACTTCAAGGTCCTGGCAACAATTGCAAAAATCCTTGGACACACAACTGAACTTTAGCTCAGCATATCATCTCCAGACAGATGGACAAACTGAAAGAACCAACTAAATTCTGGAGGATATGTTGAGAGCTTGTGCCCTGAAAAACAACCAAAGTTGGGACAAGTACCTACCCTATGCGGAGTTCTCTTACAACAATAGCTACCAGGCAAGCTTGAAGATGTCACCCTTCGAGGCCTTGTATGGTAGGAAGTGTAGGACTCCTCTGTTCTGGGATGAGGTAGGTGAAGGACAAGTCTTTGGCCCGGACGTGCTCAGGATTGTCGAGGAAAAAGTGCGTGAGATCCGCAGGAACTTAAAAACTGCACAATCAAGGCAGAAAAGTTATGCGGACACACGCCGGTGAGAGTTGACCTTTGAGGTGGGAGACTACGTGTACCTCAAGATGTCTCCCATTCGAGGTCTTCGTCGTTTCAAAGTGAAGGGCAAGCTAGCACCCCGATACATAGGACCCTTCAGGGTGGTGAGTAAAAGAGGAGAGGTTGCTTACCAACTTGAGTTGCCTCCTCGCCTGTCAGACGTGCACGACGTGTTCCACGTCTCACAATTGAAAAAGTGTCTGAGAGCACCCGAGGAGCAACTACCCCTAGATGATATCAATGTGCAAGAAGATCTCTCCTACGCTGAATATCCCGTCAAAATTCTCGAGAGGTCAGAAAGAATTACCAGGTACAAGAAGATCCCGATGTGCAAGGTACAATGGAAGCACCACTCCAAGAGAGAAGCTACGTGGGAGCGAGAAGAAGATATCAAAGCAAGCTATCCGCATCTCTTCAAGTAAGTCACTTCAAATCTCGGGTCGAGATTTCTTTTGAGGGGGGAGTGCTGTAACGACCTACAATTAAAAAGAAGGAGAAATTAAAATTTTCCAAATGAATTAGAACCTAGACCATATTATTTTCAAACTTAAAATAAAAATGAAATCAAAAGTAAAACAAATGAAAAAAAAGGAAAACAGAAACGTAATTGGGCCAAAAGCCCATCCCTTCTTTCCTACTCAGCCCACCTCCCCATCACCCAGCCCACCGAAGCACCTCTGTCTTTTTCCTCTCTCTCTGCCCAGCGGGCCCCACATGTCAGTCTCCACTCCAGCCAACCATTGTCTTTTCTTCCTCTTTCTCCCGGCGGTCCCCTCTCCCTCCTTCCTTTCCTCCTCGATCGCCGACCACGCCAGAGCTGAGCGCCAGAGGTCCCAACCGAAAGCCACCTTTGTCCCCCCTGATTCCCTCGGATCCTCCACCCTCCACCGCTCTATAAAACGCCCCAAAACCCTACCGCCTCTCCTGCTCCCTCTCCCCGCCGTGGACGGAGCCGAGCGGCTTCCTGTCTACCCCTCGGTAGGCGTCGCGCTGTCGTCGTCCTCCGACGTTCCTCTCCATTTCCGGGAGCTAACGCGTCTACCTCCTCTGCTAGGACGAGAGCCACCCCCTCGCGGTCTCCCTCGACGCGGTCCGCGTGGAAGAGTCCACTCTCCCCGATCACCGGTGAGCACCCCGTCTACCCCGTATCTCCTCGCCCCTCCTCGGTTTCTCTCACGATCTAAACCCCGACGCCTTCCATCTTCCTCTAGTACACGTCGTCGACCCGAAGCCAACGAAGGGAGAGCCATCCCCACGCCATCCCGGCGTGGAGCCAAGAGGCTGCACCGCTGCCCTACGTCGCGACACCGAGCTGACCTTTCCAGGCCACGCAAGGACCCTAGGTGAGATTCCCAACCCCTTCTCCCTCGAATCCGGTAGCTAGCTGTGATCAGGAGGCCTAGGAAGCGTAGAACGACGAGCTCCTGCGAGATCAATCGACTCGGCCATGGCGCGCCACCGCGAAAGCCGCCGCCGGCAGTCAGTTCCGGCCGGGGAAAACCCCCACCGTCCGATCGGGAACCGATTGCCCCAATTAGACGGAGTGTACCGGTTCAGGATTTTAAATCCCGACCGTTCGCGCCCGACCCGACGGCCCAGGTTAAACCTTCCTTTCCCGCGGCTCGTTTTGCACTAGCCCCCCCCCCGGATTTTTTGGGACAGAGCGAGTAGGTCCTCGGTTTTTGCGGAGATGACCACGGGGTTGTCAAAAATTACTATTTCACTGGAAACTAGCTCTCTAGGCCCCTGTGGTTCTCTGTTTTTGCGCAAAACACCTCAGAGGCCCTCTGTTTTAGCACTTTTACCCCTGCAGCTCTCGGGAAATGGGCTTTAGGCCCCTGGAACCCCACAAAACTTCCATTTAGCTCTGGGAATTTTCTGTTTTTAATCAAAAGGCCCCTGTACTAAGTTATCCCTAGAGACCCCTTTGATTTAACATTCTAGCCTCTGTATTAATCTAAAAATTCACAAAACCCTATCTACACCTGCTGTAAAGGCACAAAAACCCCTTGGTAAAATCTGATTTTAAATTTTAACACCCTGCCATGTTGTCATGTGGAATATGAACCTCCTATGTGTGCTGAAATGATATTTTAGACCCTGTTGTAGGCTGCAACTTTATTGTAAAAATCATGAGTAGTTGCTGAAATAAAAATAACACCCCTTACAGTTTTAAACATTTCATTTTGACCCTGGAATAGGTGCTGAATTGATAGAAACACCCTCATACTTGCTCAAAATCCCACTTAGGACCCATGTATACCCCTAGCTTGCGTAAAACACTTTCACAGGAATAAATATATACATGATGATACGGGAAGTATGTTTTACTTTTGTACTTTGATGATTATTATGTTAGAATGGGGGGTAGCTCTTGCTCACTTGCTTCCCGTTATTCTCTTTCCATCTGTTATGTCATGAACCAAATCAACCTCCGAGCCGACGCTAGATCTGCAAGCCCAAGACTTCGACGACCCCGAGTCGCAGCACTTCTCGAGAGGCAAGTGCCCTTGACCATATTTCTCCATTTTTAGGATTATTAGTTAGAAATGCATGCTTAGGTTTTATTTTAAAATCCCATGTATTGATTGTTTACTATAATTTCCATGACATGCCTTGTAGCCGGAATGGGTAGTCTAGGGTTTACATTTTATGTCATTATTTTCATGCTTAGCCCTGCTTAGATGTTGGGATGGGAGTTTTACATTTAAAATTTCAATGATTGTTTACTATAATTTCCATGATTGTGATAATGTGATGATGTATATGGTGTATGAGGAGGGTAGTGTAGGGATCTAGCAGGCTGGTGGGTTTACGGTGGGTGCCGAGTGCACGAGACTGAGGTTTGTAGTTAGTTAGCCTGCGTAGATCCTAAGGACCGGTTCGTGAGACCCGTCAACTAGCTTATACCGTGCCACCACAAGAAATGTTATGGGACAGTGTGACCAATTAAGTTGTTCCTACCTTTCCTTGTGTGCATCATAGAGATGTGTGAGTGGCGCAAGAGGGGGCTTCTGCGACAGAGGTTTCAGAGTGCCGCAGCGGTGAAACCTTAGCGGGTGTGCATGGGTTGGGTAGTGCAATGTAAAAGCCTTATCGTGTACTCCTGACCACACACCATAGGGAGTGTGAGATGGCGGAAAGGAGTTTCTTGAGTCGCCGACGGGCGATGAAAACACGACTTATGGGTAAAGAGTACAAACTCTGCAGAGTCAAAACTGTCTAGACAACCGTGCTCACGGTCAAGAGCGGGCTGGTAACTCTCTCATTATTAGCGTGAGTCGTTTTGGTATGGTTTGGGATAATGATTTGGGTTGAGACTACAGAGGTAGTGGAGATACTTGGAGATATGATTGGGTTGGGCGGGAATTTCACTAAACAAATAAGATGCTTAATGAAACTAAGGAATATGTTGCGTAGTGCAAGAGCCGTGTCTAGCCTTCCTTGATTCTTGCCTCATCATGCATAAAACGTTTCCACACTTGCTGAGTACATCATGTACTCAGACGTTTATTTTTTTTCTCTTTTATAATTGTTGCTCAGTGAAAAGAAGATCAAATGAAGGCGGTGTGAAGAATGTCACGTTGCTTCCAATCGATTCGCCTGTGGACAACCCTACATGTTTTTCCTCTTCCGCTGCTAATCCAAAACTCATTTTAAGGTATATATGTTGTTTATATTCGATATATAACTGTTTATCACTATTGTCCTACATGTATGAATGAAACAGATTCTGACATACATGTAGAATGCGTCGGTTTTGCTCTTTGTAAAACCGACGGTGTGTTGGCGGACAAGAAGGCCACTGGCCACCAGACCGATTTTTTTTTTTAAAAAAAGAATTGGATGGAGGATGGAGAGAAATAGGATTTGAGAGAGGGCATTGGTGTCTATTGGATAAATTTGGACGGCATTTGTCTTCCGTCCGGATCTAGTGGCGTGGTAAGCTGCCACATCAGCAGACGCTTGACATTATGCCAACTTAAAATTTTTAGTTGCAAATATGCTTCTGTTCATTTTTATTTGACATTGACCTAGTCAAATTAAAAACGGAAGGAGTATTAGAAAATAAACTAGTGGCAGCCATCCGTCCGTCCGATCCAATTCAAGGCACAAGATTATAGCTCAAGGTTGACAGGACATAAATGTTGTCATTGTACAGTACAAGCACAGTGGATAGTGTAATCCAGTTCTTAAGTTCATTTCACATGGAGTGCATGGTCCCCTCCGATCAGTTATCAGCGTCGGAGACGAGGCTGAAGTAGACGGTGTAGAACTCGTCCTGTAGGCTCCGCAGCGGCTCCAGCAGGAAGTTCCGCTCCGTCCCGCGCGCCGCGAAGCTCAGCGGGTGGTACCGCCTCAGTGGCGTTGCCCGCGAGAAGCTCACGGCACGGCGGAACGCCGTGTCGGCGCCGCCATCGCCCTGGCAGCCGACCTGCGTCGAGTTCGCGCCGGCCGGGGCCATCACGAAGCACCCAGGCTTGGTGACAAGCTCCAGGGACACCGAGCCCGGCGTACCGTCCAGCCCCGGCAGAGCGTTGAAGAGCGTGTCCGGGCCTTCCGGGCGGCCGACGGTGAGGGCGTTGGTGACCGCCATGCCGGGCTTGTCGAACGGCTCGACCGTCACGTTCTTCCCCGGCAGGCCACCGCTGCCGGCTGGGCCGTAGATTCGGAACGTGGCGTGCACACACGCGTCGCTCCCTGCGACGGGCACCTCCAGCATTGCGAGCTTGCCGTCGGGGATCGATACCGACAGCACACGGGCCTGCCCGCCGGAGCTCTGCGTCAGAGTGACGAGCTGCGAGTTGAGGGACTCGGAGGAGACCGGAGTGACCCAGCCAGTGACCGAGGCTGCGTTGGTAGCGTTCACTTCCCAGATGCCGGGAGTCAGGCCGTCGTTAGAGTGATTGCTATCTGTCACGGGCAAGCTGCCGTGAGTCAGGCCAGCGAGGAGGTGCGGCCCGAATAGCACTGCTTGGATGGATGAATACTCTGGCCGGTCATCTGAAACGAAAATTCACCAGTTTAGCCTCTAGGTTTAGATACCTAATTTGCTGCTGCATGAGCCAAAAAGATATACCTTTGATTGCCTCAGTTCTTAGAGTAATGGGGAATTGAAGGGTCAACTTATCATCACCCCAAAGTTTGGTCACTGAGAGGAAACCACCTGCAAGGACAACACAAAACTATGAAACGAACAAGTCACAGTTTTTTCCCCTTCTTTTTCTTTTGAGAAAGTGGAATCAATCAGATTCATGTGAAGAAGTATTGAAATGGTAAATTACCGTTACTGGAGTTGCCAACGGATGTCAGGTTAAGTTTCTGACCGTTCAGAGTCGCTGTTGCGCCGTCTGTGGATGTCCATGATGGGATCCTCACGTTCACCTTTGCGAGTTGGGCTTCACCCTGTACGTATGGGAATGCAAAATAACACGAAAGAATGATGTCATCCTACTCCTGCATTATGTAGATCATGGCTGGCCGACACAGTCATTTAGAAGCTACCTTTGCAGAAACAGAGAGTGAAACTTCAAAATAAGGGTCTGTTGAGAAGAGAGGTTTGGCGTGCTGTTTGACTGTAAGACCTGCCGCTTTCCAATCAAAAGTGCTTGGTATGTACTGGATGATGTGCAGCTCTGGCGTTTCACCCTCCTCCAGGAAATATATGGAGTCCCCAAGCTTTGAGAATGATTCTATCCCTGCCAATACAAAACCATAAGATTGAGACACAACAACAACCAAAACCGCTTTCACACAAGTTTTCATAAAATACCTGTGCCATAGCAGCACCAAAATGTGTCATTTGGACCACCCATCCCCCTGGGTTCTTTGGAGGAAGGCCTGAAGAGGGCGGCCACTGATGCTCTTGGATCGCCCAGGGCCCATGGGGAGAAAGTAGAGCATAACACCTGGCTGCCTTCCCCTCTGGTTGCCCATGATCCATTGATGAGTAACCTCTCATAGTGGTCTGCGTACTTAACTTCCTTCGTCCACCGGAAGAGATTTCGCGAGACCTGCAGCCAAACAAGTTTCAGGACTCGCTTCTAAGCAGTGTGACTGAAGGTGAGTAATCAGGGTCCTCATCACCTTAAGAAAGTTGTAGGTGGTGCAAGTCTCCTCATTCGAGCTTATTTAATCTCATCTACTACTCGCTTTGGGTCATGCCTAGCGAGCAGAAAATATGAAGGGTGAATATCATGAAGCCATAATTTCCCGAGAAATGCATATGCTGATAAGAAGCATTATGACTCACCAATGCTCCATGGTAGACGTGCCTCCAGTTGCAAATGTATGAGAAGAATTTACCACATCAAACAAGAACGTTGAGATATCCTGTGCCATGGATTAGTATTGTGTTCAGTTAGCTGAAATGTTAAAGAGAAAAATCCGCATATTTCTGATTGTAAGATAACCAGCAAGATACCGAAC